>CM052900.1:59546897-59655444 GCA_028534135.1 Potos flavus | reverse complement strand
AGCTCCCGGGCAGGCTGCACGGTTACCTCATCTGCAGTCCAATGACCTCATCCACGTAAAATGTGGCAAGTGCGAGAAGGGAGCAGAAAGGGCCCAGCTCCTCACCCGGAGCCTCCAGGAGAAGCTGTCCTCCACGCTGGCTCAGAAAGTCCGCCGGAGAGCTGCCCACTTGGTAACGACTCCGGGCCAGGAGCCGATTCCTAAGTCAAGTGGACGCGTCTTCCCAGGAGTGCAGCTGGGAGGTGCCTGTGCGGAAATGCGTGCGCCCACACCTGGGAGTTGCTTATCTCAGGGGATTCCTGTCCTCCCCAGGAAGGACCCCTGACCCCAGGCTGAGGCAGAGCTGCCATCCCCCACCCCAGCCGCTTAGGGACTTGGAAGATGTTGACACACAAACAGGATGAGAAATGCACCACGGAAAGCAGAGAAAGGCACGTGTTCTCTTAACTTGGGCGTGGAAGCCTCACTAGACATTGTGGGTTGGGTTTTTTTTTTTTTTTATTGTTTATCACTTTCTTTGAATTATATTTGCTCTCCCCCTCCAAAAAATATTGCATGTGATGACTAGGAATATAAAATAAATTACCTTTGCCATAGGCTGCTGGGTTTATTAGCCCCTCTCTAGCTCTTCACAATGTAAAGGACAGGCTGACCTAGAGTGATCTCTCCTTCCAGTGGGCTCTCTCTCTCAGTAACGGGAGCTCTGCTGTTTGTGCATTTAACAGCTTAACCCTTTGAGCTACTCCAGAGCTCTCTATTCTTTCAGGGAGTTTTTTTTTTTTTTTTTTTGGAGGAAGAGCTTTTAGCTTTGGGTTGGCATTTTTAATTTTAAGGCAGCTGATTTATTTTATCCATATCGTGTATATATTTAAAAAAATAAACAGAGATGAAAACCAAGCCCAGGAAATAAAAATGGAAGAAACAACACACAAGTTCAATCACTTGAGAGGTCAAGAATTTATTTGGATAAGGTCTCGATAAGAATTTATTTGCGAAGGTCTTGCTGGGGGGGTGTGTGTGTGGAGGGGGTGTACTCATTTTAAGGAGCAAATGTTAATAAACATACAGAAGCATCCCCTTGACTACACGGAGATCAATTAGTGAAATAGGACCCATTGCTCTTTTCCTTTAAATGCCTGACAAAACCAGTTATTAAAGGTGAGATCTAAGTCTTCTAGGGAGGGAAGCAAATGCTTGGTTATAATGAGCCAAAGAGTAGAGGTCATTATTTCGATGGGGTGTTTGCTATTTACTCCCAGTCATGCACTTGACATGTTCTCTCTTATTAGCAAGGCTGTGGCAGCAGCGGCGAGTGTTCAAATCATTTCCCCCCAAATCTGGGCTCCGGGACACTCCCCCTGCTCACAGATGAACCACCCCCAGGAGCAAATTGCCTCGCCTGCCTGTCCACAGTCACCTAGACTGTGGCAAATGGTTTTGCAGAGCAAGGTAAGCACAGTGGAGAACTGGAGGCTGTATATTTAAACAATTATGGGCCTCTGTGTGGCTCTGCCTCCCGCTGTAGAGTCTGGAGCAAGATGGTGTAATATGTGCATTTTACATATCAATGGCGGAGAGGGCTGTTTCCAGATGGCTGTACCTATTTCAAAGCCACCTTTTTATGCAGAAGGAAGACTGTGTGACCTCCCTCTAAGTAAATGTGTTTTGTAAGCTCTGGGAATGAATGCTGAAAAAAATGGTCCTGGGCTATATTTCATGTCCAGTCCATCGTGTTGTGTGTGCACAGCTGTTCGGTGCTGGCATGTGGTAGCATATTAAAAGGAAGATTACCATTTCCTATTTTTTTTTCCCCTTCCGAAGGCTTGATATGCATATAGGAAACTTGGGAGGGGGTGGGGAACGAGGCATAATGAGACAAGGAAGCCGGGTCTCAAGGCACTAGTCGGTGCACATCTGGAGTTCGGAGCATTCTAGAGATAGTAACTTATTCCCAGGAGCCGCCACGAAGTGGGAACGGTCGCCCGGTATCCATGGTGAGCTTCCCTATCGCACTGCGCCAGGTGTGCGCGTGTGTGTTGTTTCTTGGAAAGGCTGTCCTCGGAGGGGTGGGGAGGGGAGAGGACAAGAGGAGGGAAAAACCAGAAGGGAGGTAATTAGGCGCCACCTTGCCCAGCGGAGCCCGCGCAGGCGGCTGAAATCCGGAGTGGGTTATTGGAGGGGCGCGTGCGGAGTCAGGTGGCGCGTGCGGAGCCTTCTAGGCGCCTGCCAGCTCTGCGCTTGTTTCTATGGGGACAGGACCAGAGAAGAGAAGCCCTGGGGTCAGAAGAGGCATGCAGATGACAGTACCGAGCAGGAAGGCTCTGGGAAGGGCCTCTCTCCTGGCCTCCCACGCAACCCAACACTGGTCTCAAACTGACCACCTGAGTCCAGGCTGGTCTTTTTCCCAGTTAAGAAATTGGCCGTGGTTCAGGCCTCCTGCCTAGGCTGTTATTTAGAAAAAAGACTTCGGGGGGCTAGCTTTATTTACTGGATAGCTGCCCGGCTGGTCTTTATATTGCCACGTAATGGATCCAGAGGGGAAGGTTGGGAATAGTAGGGACCTGCCTTACCTGAGAGGTAAGCAAGGAGCGAGTCTGGAAGTTTTCCCAGGAAGAGAGTTCGTTGGAGTTTCACAGATTCATGTGTGGGTTTGTTTTTTGTTTTTTTCCTTCTGAGCTGCAAGACTGTGAGGTTCCAGATGCTCTGTGTAAAACAATGCCCCACAGGGGAAAGCCAGGGCGGGGAAGTGTGAGGTCCAGCTTGAGGCCACCCTAAAAAGGGCTATAAACAGCAGCTGCTTCTATTGTGCCTGCCAAGTGCTGCCTGTTATTTTAGGCCTTCCAGCTCCTTGTCTCTTTCTCTGAAGCCAGATGTGACCAACAGGAGTCTGTCAAGTCAGAGGTGGACCCCAGATGGTGGGAATTCGGCAAAGGAAGTGGAGGGGCACGTGGAGGGGTTCAGGCTCTGGGGCGGGAGAAGGCTGTCTGCCCTTTCTGGGGCAGGGAGAGGGGGCTTGGTCTTCCCCCTCCCCATGCCCAGCTCTAGAGTTTGACAGCTGAGGCAAAGGGAGGGGCAAGGCGACCTGAAATTGAGCTTCCGGCTCCAACATGGGCACACGGAGGCCACAGGATACACTTGGGGAGGATAGACGATGGTACAGGAGTCCTCAGAGGAGCCACCGTTGGGTGGCCCCCAGATGCGGGGCGGGAAGAGGGTAAACAAGAGAGCTCATGCCCTGGGACCATGCAGCCCTGGGTGATGAAACACAAGGACGTGGGCCGGAAAAGAGAGATATTTCACTCGGTCCCACTGGCAAAGGGTTCATCAGTTCCCCTGCTGATAGGGAATAAACATCAACTTCAGAACCTCATCACTTCTACTCGATCGTGTGTGTTTATCATTTCCGAATCTGTGGGTTCGATAGTCTTAACTAATGTCTTATTTCTCCCTCCTCTTTCTTTCTTTTCCCAAGGTAGAGAATCTTTTGAGATACAAATCAAAAGAACTGTCTAAAATAAGTGGTTCCTTAACTACTACAGCCACGAGTCAGAAGCCCAGATGGGGAGATTAGGGAAGCAGCATCCCTGAGCCAGAGGTTAGTCCTGTCCCCCCACTTTAAAGGGAAGTGGACCAGGTAAATGAAAATGCTCGATGCCACAACCCTGAGATCACGACCTGAGCTGAAGAAATCAAGAGTGAGATGCTCAACCGACTGAGCCACCCACGCACCCCACCCATTTTTTTTTTTAAGATTCATTTATTTTATAGCGAGAAGAAGAGAGTGAGAGAGTGAGAATATTACATAGAAAATTCTTAACCCACACACTTGTGGACAGACTGTCCACTGATCATTTGTCAAGATCTTTTCAAAAATCAAAAGCACACATGCATGAGTTTAAAGTCAAACAACGCTGTGATGTTTCAGAGAAGCAAGTCCCAAGCCCATTCTGCCTCTGTTCTCCGTACCCAGAGGCATTCACTTGGAGTGATGTTGATAGATTCCTTTTGTATTTACTTCTGTTTCTATTTAATAGGATTATATTGTTACTTTTTAATTTTTTAGTTTCAGACGTTTTAAGATTTAGCTTTTTTTCTTCTTCCCTTGGCACAATGAATGTTTCCCATCCCCATCTTCCCAATGCAGTTCATATTATAATTTTGATTAAATGAATACTCAGAGTATGTTATTTTAAACTGAGCTTTGTAGTGACAATGATTACTTTTCCTTTTCCAAATAACTACTTGATCTCTCTGGATCTCAGCTGTCCAGCATACTCGCCAATAGCGACATGTGGCTACTGAGTACTTGAAATGCGACTAGTGTAACTAAGGAATTAATTCTTAATATTATTTAATTTTACATCTGAATTTAATAACTGATGGCTTTTGGAACAATTTTAAGTATGTTTGGAACACCCTTGGTATGCGAATAACCTTTTCAGCTGCAAGTTTAATGAAAACTAAATTCAGGTCAAAATCAAGTATTTCTGAGAAATTTTAGTGAGCAAACTGAGGTGGGCTGTAAATGCAAAATACACACTGGATCTCAAAGAACTAGTATGAAAAAAGAATATAAAACATCTCATTAATAATTCTGTATTGATTTTATGGTGAAATAATATTTTAGATATATTGGGTTAAAATTAATTAATATGTGTATGTAAACTCTACTCCCAACATGGGACTCAAACTCACCACCCTGAGATTAAGAACCACATGCTCTCCTGACTGAGCCAGCCAGGCGCTTTTCAGCTCTTTTTAAAATGTGACTAGTAATAAATGCAAAGCTATGTGTGGGGTTCATACTTTGTTTCTGCTGGAGAGTGCTGTTCTGGATTATAGTTATTTTGTGTCTTTCTTGGATTTGCATTACACTTATCAGCCTTGATTTTCTACCAGCGTTCTAGATCTCCTCTTGAGGTGTGCATTCACATCAGACATTCTGTCTCTTTGTCTTCTGGGGGAGGCTTTGCTGAAGTCCTCTGACCAGCTCTTGTCTGAACTGGCTGCTGTCATTCTGAGATCCCTCTTCCCTAATGTTCTGGGAATTCCCTTTATTGTTCGATTGTGTTGAAGCCTGTTTGCTGGATTTCCTATTTTCTTCCTTCTTGATTCATTCCTTTGTTTTATGAAGCGCACTCTCCTATAGTTTCCTAAAAAAAAATGTGTGGGAGATTAATTTTTCCTGTGTCTGAAAATGTCTTCATTCTGCACATGTTCATAGTTTGTCTGGATATATAAGTTCAGTGTGGAGATCATTTTTCAGAATTTGGAAGGCATTGCACCATCGTCTTTTAGTGCCCTGTGTTGCTATTGAGAAGTTCTAAGTCATTCCGTTACTTCTCATTTGTATGTGACCTTTCTCTCTCTCAATCTCTGTCCCTCTCTTTCCTCCCTCCCCCTCCTTGCAGAATCTTCTTTTTCTAACTAATGTTATGAGGTTTCATGATGATGTGACTTGGTGTGTGTCATAGCCTTTAATTCTGGGAAGTTCCCTTAAATTAATTTATTGGTGATTTCCTCCACTTCATTTTCTCTGTTCCTTCTCTTTGGAACTCTATTATCTGGATGGAACAGATAATTGTTGGTCTGTATTGGTCCTCTAGTTTTCCTATCTTTCCTCTTTTATTTTTCATCTCTGACTTTTGCTTTCTTTTCCAAAAAGTTTCCCCAACTTATCTTCCCACCTTTTGCTGAGTTATTTGCATATACTGTCATATATTTAATTTCCAAAAGCTCTTTTTTTTTGTTTTGTTTTTGGACTACTTGTTCTTTTTAATAGTATCCTGTTCTTGTTTTATGGATTCAATGTCTTCTCCTATATCTCCTTCTTTATGGACAACGATGATCATTTTGCTTTTTAGTTGTCTCCTCCCCTCATAATCTGTTTCCTCTAAATCTCCTTTCTTCTGTGTGTTTCATAACAAAGGTGTTCTCACAGGTCTAGGAATCCTGGGTTGTTTGTGCATGTTTCGGGTAGGGGACTGAAAGGCGATTTGGAGGCTGCCTGTGGGCAGGGTCCTATTGAAAGGGAGCTTCTCTGTAGGGCTACTATGGGGAGCTCTCTAGTGAGTTGCTTTAGGTCTTTCCCCTAAAGCTGGTAAGAATTCCCAGATGAGTTCTGCCTGTGTCTTGCCTTTTCCCAGAAAGGAGCTGAGCTGGGGAAGATGGCTTGGGGTTTCAATATTCACCAAACTCTCCTGCCTCTGTGAGGAACCCCAGGCTGCTGTGGGCCGCCTTTGTTGCTATCGATTTCTTTTTAACAAACTACCCTGAAACTTTTTGGCTTGGAGCTGCCATTTTACTTTGCTTCTAATATTGAGGGTCAGGAATTTGGTAGCTTGGCTGGGTGGTGTATCTCTGGTCACATGGCCTTAGCTGGGGCAGCTGGGGGGGGGGGGGCGTGGTCCACTTCCATGCTTTCTTCTCAGTCCCAAGGCATGGACTTTCTAAATTTCTCTTTCTCTCTCTCCATGGTGTCTCACTCTCTGGAGTTTCTTCGCATGGCTTGGGGTTCTCATAGCTTGGTCATCTTAGGTGATCATACCTTTTACATGGCTGCTGACTTCCAATAGGCAGGGAGCAAAAGTTATCAGGCCAGTTATGACCAGAGCCGGCATAGTGTCTCTTCCAGAATATTCTATTGGTCAGTGAAGTCACACTGATCTTCCTGCCCCCTGCCTAGATTCAGAGATGTGGAGAAGTAAACTCTTCCTGTGAAAGAGGAAGGTCACATTGCATATGAACATGTGGGTTGGGAGATTTGCCATCTTTGGAAATTTTAATTTGCCACACTTCCCAGATTAAAGTTGATTTAAACAAAATTCTAGTGAGCGTGATTTTCACCAACAGAAATATTTATCAATTGTTTCTTCTTCGTAGCTCTTCCAACATGTTGAAAATCCAATTAAAAATCCCTGCTTTTTTGGAAAAAGTTTATATCATAGATTAAACATTTGCTCTGATTCTTCCAAGTAGTTTTCTTTCTTTTTTTGTGTACTAAATCTTTTCCTGTATTCTGGGATTTTTATTTTGTTTTGATTTGTTTTTTTCTTTCTAAAGGAGATCTATATTTACTTGGCTTGGAAATTTGAGATGATTTTGTCAGCGGTTGTGTTGGTTCCTGTTCTCTGAGTCCCAGAGGGAAAATTTTAAGTTTTTATGTCTTTGGTAACTGATGGGGGCCTTCCCCCAATCCCTCCAGGCCATCTGGCAGTTCTGTGTGTGGGGCACTGGTGTAATTGCCAAACTGCCCTAAGTTCCACCCACTGACTATCTCAAAGTCCCATTCTCTTGTAGTTCACATGTGAGAATTTCCCAGGTCTTTGGGGGAAATTTCAGTCACTTACTCCCAACATGGCCTTTCTTTATCAGGGCTGCTAGTTCTTGTTAGTACTTTGACCCTTCTGCTCTCACCTCCGCCAAGTAACGCCTACCTCCTCAAAGTTTCTAGCACATCAATACCCTTCTTCCTTATTTTACGTGACTGTTAAAGACTTCTCTCCTTGCTTAGGATGACTCTATGATTCTTTCAGCGGTATTGGGGAAGGGAGGGACATTAAACGTGTCAGCTCTCAGATTGCCATCTGTAAGTCTCATTGGTCACTTTGTCCTTGGTTCTTGTCAACCAGGCTTACTGAGACATGCTCCAAAGATTTCCTTCAGTCTAACAGAGTGACTATTTTCTTTTCCCTGGCTCATAAGAGGTACAAACATGAGGACAGTGATTCTCAATCCTGGCTGCTTGTTGGGATCACCTGGGGGGCTTTGACAAAATGCAATACCAAAAGGTGCCTAAATTTGGGCTCCAAATCTCTGAATGCTTCCTTAGGTCTATCAATGGTCATAATTGCAGTGGTGAGCTCACAGATTTCACCCTCATTAAATGTTATCTGTATTTCCTGCCTGTCCTCCCAAAAGACCACCTGCAATGTAAACTCAGGATTAATGGGCAGGGGGAGTTGGTACTAAAGGAGTCTTACGGTCTTTTCTATAACGTTTGTGCCAAGACCTCATGTCTAACTAGGGGCAAAAGAAGTCTCTGTCATGAAGCACCATTAATCGCTCTGCCTTCTTAAGTTGATTCCATAAGTAACACCTTCATACATTTTACTTGGTACTACAGATTTTGTGAGAATATGAGGATCTTGCTTCTTTCCCTTCCTCTTTAGAGGGAGTTGAATCCTTCTCAAAAGCCACATCCAAATCATCCAAATCATAACCTTTGTGGAGTGTTTTCTCTGACACCAACCAATTCTCCAATTCTTCAACACCACAACTGGTCGTCCAATTCAGTTACATTCTGACATGGATTACCCAGGGTTAGTGCAGACCCCACAGGTTAAGGGCTCAGTCCGGCAAGACTGCTCCACTTTGGATGCTGGTTCATGAGTCTCAGGCCACCCAGACTTCTGACTGACCAGGTGTAAGCTGAAGGTATTCACTACCCCCTCCTCAGATTTCATAATTTGCTAGAATGGCTCACAGGACTCAGGAAAACAGGTTACCCATGTTTACTGGTTTATTAGAAAGGATAAAATTCAGGGGTAGCCAGATGGAAGAGACGCACAGGGTGGTATGGGGCAGGGGCATGGAGCTACCATGCTCTATCTGGCAATGAGATGACCCATCACCTCGATGTGTTCAGAATCCCAAACTCTTTGAATTCACATTGTTTAAGGGTTTTTATAGAGCTCCAGCTCCAGCTTCCTACCCTCCCCTTCCCAGAGATTGGTGGGTGAGGCAGAAAGTTCCAACCCTCTAATTACTTGGTCTTCCTGCTGACTAGCCCTATCCCGAGGGTATCAAGAGGCCCTAAGTTACCTCATTAGCATAAACTCCAGTGTCATTGAAAGGGGCACATTATGCATAACAAAAGACATGCCTATCACTCAGGAAATCCAGAGGGTTTTAACAGCCCTGTGTCAGGAGCTGGGGACAAAGACCAAATATATTTTCGTATTATACCACACCCATGATACCTGTGCATGTGATTCTATTTGGAAATAAGTTTTTGGAGATGCAATTAAAGATCTAGAGACGAGATTATTTTAGATTTAGGGGAGGTTCTAAATCCAGTGATTGGCATCTGTGAGAGGACCAGAATGGAGAGAGAGACACAGGGGAGAAGGCCATGTGAAGACAGATGCAGGATAGCATTTATACTACCATGGGGAAAAAGAAAATGCCTGGAGTCACCTGGCCCCAGGTTAGAAGAGGCAAGGAGAGATTCAGAGCTTTTGGAGGGAGCGCTGACCTTGATTTTTGACTTCTAGACTCCAGAACTGTGAGAGAATAAACTTTTGTTGTTTTGAACCATCAAGTTTGTGATAATTTGTTATGGCAGCCCCAGGAAATGAATACACCCTTCCCCATACCCTCTTCCTTCTTCTCCTTCTTCCTCCTTTAGCTTAATTATAATGTTTAAGAAATTATTCTTGTTCTCAAGAGAGGTCTAATTAGGGGCGCCTGGGTGGTTCAGTCGTTAAGCATCTGCCTTCGGCTCAGGTCATGATCCCAGGGTCCTGGGATCGAGCCCCACATCGGGCTCCCTGCTTGGCAGGAAATCTGCTTCTCCCTCTCCCACTCCCCCTGCTTGTATTCCCTCTCTGGCTGTGTCTCTCTCTGTCAAATAAACAAATAAAATCTTTCAAAAAAAAAAGAGAGAGAGGCCTAATTATGTGAGAGCAAAGTACACACAACAGTCAATTCAAGTGACGAAACAGGACCATAAGGTGGGGATGCTAGAAGCCACAAGGTGGCTGAGTGTTAAGTGTAGAGTGCATATAATAAGGACAGGGAGGTCGGGCACTCTTTTGTGGTCGGACTCAATGTTTCTCTTGATCAAGCATTCCTGGATCTTGAGAACTGGCTTTCCCTCTTCATGATCCAGAAGATGCCTTTTATTTAGCAATATCACTTTGATCTCTCAATTCTGACCCTCCTGCTAGACTCTTCTAGGTCAAAGATTTTTCTAGATCATGCTTCCAGCAAATTTTATACTTACCTGCTTCCTAAAGGGATTTTTAGAATATATACGATTTAAAGATGGCAGACAAAAATCGCTGGGTTGTTTGATCTCTCATGAGAGACAGTCAAGATCCACATTGGTGAAATGTTTTTTCATGTTTGGGAACTTTGAGTTATTATTTTCTCTCTCTTGTTTCTAAATTAAAATCAGTCACCACTGGATGACATCACAAAAAGATGGCAGAGTAGGAAGCTCTAGGAATCTGTCCCTTCACCAAAACGGTGATTGAATTGGTGGGAACTGTCAGCCCATTCATGGACCAAAGCAGCTTCTGAAGAGATTTAAACAGATATGAACTATTTTTTAATTTTTATTTATTTATTTTTTTCTTCCCTTCACCCCTTTTGCAAGGTGGACATTTAAGGAAATCTTTGTCAGGTTACTGGCTGATTATGGATAGAACAGAACAGAAACATCAGGGACCACACAAAAGAAGGAATACAACATGTTGCAAAAATAGTTAAAGTAACAAAGAGTTGGCTTTAGCTTTCAACACGTAAGATTCCAGAGGTGTAGGAGAGTGAAATCTTTAGTTACTGTAGCTTAATACTTAGTGTCCAGTTCTCAACAACAACATACAAAATCTACCAAAACAAACAAACTCCCCAAAGAAACAAACAAACAAACAAAACCTAAAGAAACACCAGGAAAATATTGCCCATTCACAGGAGAAAACGAATTTGATAGAAATCATCCCTGAGGAATCCCAGACATTAGGATCATTAGCCAAAGATGTTAAATTTGCTGTCTTAAATATGCTCAGTGAGAACTAAAAGAAATCAGGAAAACAATGTATGAACAAAATGAGAATATTGATAAAGAATAGAAATTATAAAAAGGAACCATACAAATTTTGGAAGCAAATAGTACGATAACAGAAATGAAAAACTCACTAGAGAGGTTAAACAGAATATTTGAGCAAGCTTGGGGTGCCTGGGTGGCTCAGTCAGTTAAGTAGTAGCCTTCAGCTCAGGTCACGATCCCAGGGTCCTAGGATCCAGCCCCACATTGGACTCCCTGCTCAGTGGGGAGGCTGCTTCTCTCTCTGCCTGATGCTCACCTCCTTGAGCTTGTTCTTTCCCTCTCTCTCTCTGTGTCAAATAAATAAAATCTTAAAAAAAAAAAAATTTGAGAAGGCAAAAGAAAAGGTCAATGAACTTGCAGGTAAGACAGTGAACTTTACCAGAAGGAAAAAAAATGAAGAATAGTGAACCAAACATGAAGGAAGTGTGCAATATCATGAAACATACTAATATACACATTTTGGGAAGGAGTCCTAGGAGAAGACAGAAAAGGGAAGAAAACAATTTGAATAAATAATGGCTGAAAGTTTCCCAAATCTGAAAAAAGTACATAAACATACAGGTCTAAGAAACGCAATGAGCTCCATGCAGGATAAACACAAAGAGACCCACAATGAGACACAGTATAGTCAAACTATCGAAACATGAAGATGAATAGAGAATCTGGAAAGCACCAAGATGGAAGGGACTTACTATGTTCGAAGGATCCACAATAAGATTAACAACTTATTTCTCTTCAAAAATCATAGAGGCCAGAGGGAGTGGGATGACATATTTAAAGTCCTGAAAGAAAGAAACTCGCCAACTGAGAATCCGTACCTGGCAAAACTATCTTTCAAGAATGAGGAGATATTAAGACATTTCCAGATAAACAAAAGCTGAGGGAGTTCGGTACTAGTAAATTTGCTGTATGATGAATGTTAAAGGGAGTCTTTCAGGCTGAAATGAAAGGACAGTAGACTTTAAATCAATCAAAGCCGTAAGAAGAAAAACACAAAGGACACGGGTAAAGGTAACTACACAGGTAAGTATAAAATCCAGTATTATCGTACATTTGCTATGGTTTGTAACTTCTCTCTTTTTCCTGTGATTTAATAGGCAAATGCATAAAGCAATGACTATAAGTCTATGTTAATGGGCATCCAATGGATAAAGTTGTAGTTTGTGACAATAACAATGTAAAGGGGGAGAGATGGAGATATTCGCAGTACAGTGTTTGTATACTTTTGAAACTCAGGTGGTATGACCCAAACTAGGTTGTTTAAAACAAGTGTAAGATGTTAATTGTAATCCCCAAGACAGCAACTACTGAAATAACTTTAAAAATACAGGAAAGGCAGGTGCCTGGGTGGGTCAGTCATTACGTGTCTGCCTTTGGCTCAGGTCGTGATCCCAGGGTCCTGGAATAGAGTCCTGCTCCCAGGATTGAGTCCCTGCTCAGCGGGAAGCATGCTTCTCACTCTCCCACTCCCCCTGCTTGTGTTCCCTCTCTCACTGCCTCTCTCTCTGTCATATAAATAAATAAAATCTTTAAAAAAAAAAATACAGGAAAGGCAAGAAGAGGGAATTAAAATGGCATACTATAAAATCAAACACTACCAAAACATGCTACACTTTTTTCAGAGTACCTTGTAATGATTTTTCTCTATAGGCTCTCATAACCCAGCCTGCGTGAGGGGAGTCAGTGACATACTCTGCTCGGGAAGCTTGGAACATTTAGCTGTGAGATAGTGCACTGAGCCAGATTTACAAGACCAAGCGAAGACCTTGGGTTAAAGAAAGAACACAAGAGAATGAAGAACATGCTGGACTAGAAGACAGTAGAGGTAGGTTCTAGCTGCTTGTGTTCTTTGCTGCTGACAAGCCATATGACAATGGACAACTCTTAGCTGTCTTTTTCCCTAAAGAGAGAATGCTGGACTAGATAATCTCAAAGGGCTTTCCAGTCTGCTGATGAGCACCAAGGCTTGCATGGTAAGGCATGCCCTCTGAATTGAAGAGCATGAGTAATGGAGACTTCTTTCTACTCATGCCCAGTGCAGATGTGCATTCTCTGAGGCTACTTTTAATTTTTAGTTATTTAGTTTTTAAAAAATATTTTGTTTATTTATTTGACAGAGAGAGAGAGAGCGCACAAGCAAACAGAGTGGCAGGCAGAGGGAGAGGGAGAAGCAGACTCCCTGCTGAGCAGGGAGCCCAACCTGGGGCTGGATCCCGAGGCCCTGGGATCATGACCTGAGCCGAAGGCAGACGCTTAACTGACTGAGCCACCCACGTGCCCCTGAGGCTAATTTTAAAAGGGGTGAAAGTGTCATATGGCTGCAAAGGACCTTGCAAAAGGACTTAGTGGAAGAGGAACAATATCCACCATAATACTGATAACTTCTGTCTGTGTAGTGTTTCTGAGTTACCTCCAGAAGCAGCATGCTTTATATATATATCATATATGTAATACATATTAGTAATATATAAAATATATTATTATATATTATATATAAATATAACATTTATAGTATATATTATATATTTTTTAATTAAAAATTAAAAAAAATGTTTTTTGGTGGTTAAACAGTTTTAGTCTCTGGGCAATACTGGGAGCAGAGGCTGGAAGCCAGCTCGGGCGGCAAGGCAAGGCGGGCCCTCCCTCGTGGCTTTGGCAGGCGGGTGGTGATGCCGCCGCTGCCAGGGTGAGGGGGAGGCCACTGGGCAGGGCAAAGCAGTAAGCGTAGCTGCCCCAGTGGGTGCCTGGCCAGGAGCTCCTGGGTATGAATCACAGCGTGACCAATATCACCTTGAGTCTGTGAGTCAGGTAAGGCAGACATTCAGTTGAAGTAAGGGAATATTTATTGAAGATCCTCCCTGTGCCCGGCAATGTGCTCAAACCTGCACACGGATGAAGACAAGCCTGCCTTTAAGGAGCCGGTGTAGTCTATCTGCCCCAGATGAGGAGACTGGCCCTTAGTGAGATGGGGTTTGGGGAATGGCATCACATGAGAAGAGGCATAGCTGGGGCAGGAAGCCATATTTCTCGACCAGAGAAAGGCATCAGGCTGCCACCGGATCAGCTTGTCTGCCATTTTCAGGATTCCGGAAGAGGTAGCTGCAGAACTTCTTTTGGAAATAAGCTCAGGTCGGGCACACCTGTCTGTAGGGATTTAGCTCTAATCGGTGGCCTGAGTATCTCATGTTGAAGTTAACACTTATTTCCTCTTGTTCTATTTAATTGAAAAACACACGGTCCCTGCCCTTTTTCACTTCTGGTCGGTGACAGAAGTTCCTCATTCAACACTTTGCACAACACATAAATACGGCACCCTTGGGGCAGGCTGAGAGGCAGAGGAGGGGCAAGTAGAGTGGCTCACCCGAGCTCTCGGAGACAGTCAGGGCCCAAGAACCAATGTCTTCTAGTGGCCAGGTTTGCAAATCTTGTACTTTCTTCATCTGGATGTGAAGGAGCAGGTCCTGTTTCTCTCCTAGACCTTTGTGAAAACTGATTTTTTAAAGGCCTTGCTTTCTCCTTAACTATCACATTAACTTTTATCTGATTGTTTTAATGGGCTTTGGCATGGACGTCTATTTCAATATGCTGCCATTTCTGTCACATCTTTGAAATGCTTTTATGTCCCTTCCTGAAGGCCAGAATTGTACGGCCAGTAAAGAATTAAGTAAGTGTATACGTGTGGAGCGTAAGGAAAAACATGGAGGACATTGTGAGAGGGAGGGGAGGGATGGATTTGGAGGAAATCGGAGGGGTGAAGAACCAAGAGAGACTGTGAACTCAGAACAAGGGACTGAGAGTTTTGGAGGGGAGGGGGTGGGGGAATGGGCGAGCCTGGTGGTGGATATTGAGGAGGGCACGTATTGCATGGAGCACTGGGTGTGGTACATAAACAATGAATCTTGTAACACTGAAAAAATAAAATAAAAGTATTTGGGGATAAAAAAAAAAAAAAGAAGTAAGTGTAGAGACCAGTGGGCTCAAGGGTGGCCCCCAGAAGATCAGGCTCTGATCCCCGGAATATGTAAATGTTACCTTATTTGGAAAAAAAATAGCCTTTGAAGATGTGACTAAGTTAAGAACCTTGAGGTGGGGAAATTACCCTGCGTTATCCGGTTGGGCCATCCACGCCGTCAACACTGCCTTGGAGAGAGGCAGAGGGAGCTCACACACACAGAAGAAGAGAAGGTGATGTGGGGATGGGGGCAGAGATTGGAAGAGGTTGGAAGGGTGTGGCCAGAAGTGAGAGAATGCTGGCAGCCACTAGAAGCTGGAAGAGGCAAGGGACGGACTCTTGTCTATAGCCTCCAGAGGGAGAGAATGGCCGACGACATCTTTGATTTCTGCCCAGTGAGACTAAGGTTGAACTTCTGCCTCCAGAACCCTAAGAGAATATAAATCTGTGTTTCCTGAAGCCACCAGGGCTGTAGCTACTTGTTTTAGCAGCCACAGAAAACTCATATAGGGACAAAAACGTTCCAGCCTCTATTGGTGGGGCCGTCTGGCAAAGCCTAAGGCTCCTTTTTCCGCAAAACGGTTTCAGATCATAAAATAAAATATGTAAGACCATGCAGAAAGGCAAATATATTGAAATACAGTTGTTAGAACATAAGAAAACTGTATACGGCCTTGAGTGCGCTATCGAAGATGACACATTTCAGATACAAGCAAGTTAGAGCTGATTTGATTTGATTTGATAGATTGATTTTTAAAGATTTTATTTATTTATTTGACAGGAGAGAGAGAACGTGTGAGCGTGCACACAAGCAGGGAGCAGGGGAGCAGCAGGCAGAGGGAGAGGGAGATGCTGACTCCCCGCTGGGCAGGGAGCCCGATGCAGGGCTCGATCCCAGGAACCTGGGATCATGACCTGAGCTGAAGGCAAACGCTTAAACGACTGGGCCACCCAGGAGCCCCAGAGCTGATTTTATTTTTGAGAAACACCCTTGTAAAGGCCAGAGTCACACACTATTGTGGAGTGGGCTGCCGTAAAGAAGGTTGAGAACACGCAGGATCTCCTGTGGGGTCTAATACCTGCTATTGTTTTGAAGTAGGGATCCAAGTCAAGCGTTCCAAGATATGGACAGTAACTGCGATGGCATCGTGGAAACAGCCGGTGTTCTCTGAGACCGAGCCTCAGGAATTGCTCGTGCTCCATGGTTTGCTGCCTACATCCCCCTGTCGAAATCCTGAATGTCAGATGGGGAACGTTAGGGGCAGGACCCCTGGCTCAGAGAAAGACAAAGCAGGAGCACCAGCTTGAGTGGGCACCGCGTGGAGTCTGGGCGGCAGGGAGGCTAAGGAGGGCCAGGCAGGTCCTTAAGCCTGAGTGGGAGCTGGGCCCCCCAGGCAGGCCCTGTGAGAGGCCACAGCTCATGGGAGCTGCCCGGGGATAAAGCAGGCACAGCAAATTGGACAGGGTGTCAGGTTGACTATGAAATATGACAGATTAACAGCCGAGGCTAGTGGTATGACCTGCTTTCAGACACTTCATTTAGAAGTTATCATATTGCTGGATGCTTCCTATAATTTGTGATGATGCTGATTGTGATAAATCGTGAGTTTCTGGCAAACTCCCCCAGCCCGCTCCAGTGGCTGAACAGAGAAAATGTGTAATTCTATGGGAACATTCATGCCACGAATGAGAGCCGGGATCTGCCTGTAAACAGAATGCTCAGTCCGTGAACAAAGTAATTAAATCAAGCTAATTAAATCACAATAAAAATAATTTTAATTTAATTAATTTCTCTGCACTGCTTGAACATTATGTGGCAACTATGAGGCTTCCGGAACACTAATAGAATTTAGGGGCTGGGACACTGAGGTTGTGGTCACTGGTGTGGTACGTGGGTTATTGTTAAGGGAATGAAATTAAATACATTTAACGAGATGCCGAAATGTTGACTGAGTTACAAACAGAAAATGGTTTTGGAATTAAGATAATGAGGTCTTTTCCTTTCCCAGTTAGGCTTCTGTATTAACTGGGGCAATAACTGTCAAATTTGGTCATAATTTAAAATGTCTAGATGAAGTAGATGGGGCACAGTTGCTTCATTATGTTGGAAGTTGGTAGGAAACCTTAGGTCAGTGTCTCAGTAGTGTGCAGAATTACTGGGGATACTTACCAATTGTTGGCCCTACCCCAAAGTCTGTGGTGCCTGATAAAGATCCTAGAAGCTCTAGAACTGGAATCTTGTGAAATCCTTAGTCAAGGAGCTAATCAAGTGGCAATGGGTTGTTAATAGCAGCATGAAAGATTTAGGTGAGTGATATAGAAGGACTTCTTATCTGGAAAAGATATTGACCAATAACCAGTTTTACTTCTCCTTTTATTTTTTTAACCATTTATTAATTAATTTACTTTTTAAGAGAGGGAGAAGTGGGGGGTGGGGAGGGGTAGAGGGAGAGGGAGAGAGAGAATCTTAAGCAGGTTCCACGCCCAGGGCTGAGCCGGATGCGGAGCTCGATCTCATGACCTAAGCAGAAACCAAAAGTTGGACCCTTCACCGACCGAGCCACCCAGGCACCCCTTAACCAGTTACTTCTTGAAGATGTGAACCATGCCTCCCCCTGCACCCCATCCCATATCCTCAGTGATAAGCAGAGAGCCTCACACGAGCCAGTGCTCAAATATTTATTATTAAATTGAATTATTGAGGTCTTGGGGAGTTTCTTCCCTTAGCCCTCGGAAATGAGGACAAATGCTCTTCTCATGGTGTTGTTTAGACATTGTTCGGTTTCTAAGCAGGAGGATACTCACACGAGACGACCGCTCAAGGTCACCTCCCCGAGACTAATTTTGTCAGGTAAGCAACACTGGAATTCTGAGTGTGTGTTAGCAGGCGCTCACATAATTACCAACTGTGATTTGAGAGGAGCCTCTGCTTTGGATCCCAATATTATTTATCATGCACGTTATTTTAATTAATATTTTGCGTGTGTGCCAACATTTGAACCAGACCTCATTATGACTAGTCGGGGCACTGCATTGTTTGCTGAGTGGAATCGTTTTCCGGGATGCAGCTGGTTTCCTTCCTCAGCAGCCAGGGAGGGCAAAGAGACCAAGGGGCCAGCGTTTGCAAAAGGCTCTGCTGTCACAAAAGCGGGCAGCAGTCCTTGACCCTAGATGGCTCCCCAGCCAGGAGCTGCTTCTCCATCCAAAGGCATTGGGGGGGCGTGCAGGGAGGCCACTCGGGAGGGCTCGACACACTGAATGGGGTTCCCCAGAGAGAGGGAAGCAGGAGCAGAGTTTGTGGTGGCTGAGTGCGGCACACCAGCCCTAGGAACGAGGGGTGTCCATGCGCCTCTGAAGAGTGAATTGGCACCTTTTCTGCTGTCTTTTGTTTCATAATTGTGCAAACAGTGTGAAATCCAGGCTAACACAATGCCCATGAGCTCCAGCTGCTTGCTCTGCTCAGCGCGCACAGTAACTGAAGACTCCCTGCTTCCCCTCGTGCTCTGCGCGAGGGGCGTGTGGGCAGGTGCTCTTCTTCCTGGCAGAGCTGCCCCCCGAGGTTAGAACAGGACATCTTCCAGGAGGAGACTTTTGTGGCTCTGGGAAGAACTTCCAGCTTAACCTGTATGCCAGCCATTTCTTCCCCTGCTCCTTGACTTCAGCTCCCTCTTGCATTTTGATCCCCCCCGGAAACACTTTGTGGGTGCCTCCCTTCCTCGCAGGTGCAAACATCCATCCTCAGCAGCATGAAGGGACCGTACAGATGGAATCCCCAATGTCTCTAGAGCATCTTGCCCATCTTAGCCCCTCCTCTTAGGAAGATGCTACCCCCCCAAAATGAGGCTTCATGTCTCAGTATTTGCTCATGAGAATTAAAACCCTAAAACTCATTTTAACCCCTTTCCCTTACTCTCATAGACTCCTAAGCCTAGTTCTATTCGTATCATTCTTTATTATACTTCAAATCATACTATCTGACCTTCAGTCGAGGGCAGATGTGTTTCCAGACGTGTGCTAAGCCCCTTCCCTGCCTCGTGGCATTTGGTTGTCAGGGGAACTCTACGAGGCAGGTGCTGTCCTTCTTTCTTTGTTATGGGTGATGGAATGGTGGCTCACGCATGCGAGCTTATCCCATGTCACAGCTCTGTAAGTGACCAAGCTGCTACTAAAATCAGGGTCCTTCTCTTTCCCCGATCCCTCTCTTGGTACCACCCCTGAAATGAATCAAGCCTTGAGATCTCTTTTGTAAATGCTCTGTCCTCTCCCGACTCGGGGCTGCCCAAGGGCACACGTGTTGCTGGTCTGAGCCCTAGCTCCGAGATCTTCCTCTTAATCCTCTTTGCCAGCCTGGAAAGCCATTTGACAGAAGGGAGATTTTGGACCAGCTAAGAATGTTAGGACAATTTTTTTTTTCTCTGATAAAGTAAATTAACTACACACTGTGCATCTGTATCGGCCCAAGGATTCTGTCACAGGAGGAAATCTCTTGAAAGGGTTTGAGTCAGACGTCTTGAACACTGGCCTTTCAAGCAGCTGTGAGGTCCAGCTCCCGCGGCCACAGATGGCACTCAGCTTTGTGGGGACCCCACTGGTCAGCCCCCTAGGCGGTGCCAGCCACAGGCGTGCGCCCCCCGCCCTGCACAGCTCAACATACCTGCCCGAAGAATTCCTCCTTGATCCCCTTCTCTCTTCATCTCTGCTCTTTCTCGTTTTTTCTTTTCTCTCCAGATCGACTTTTCTAGTTCTCCTCTTCATTCCTCTGCCAGCCCCTCCCTTGCCTGTCATCTTGACTGGGCAGTGGGCTCCCCCCTGCCTTGTTCGGGTAGCCGGTGCCTGCTTCATCATTCTTGGCTGAAAACTAATAACAGAAAATTCAAGAAGAGAAAATATTTACCAGTTCTGACATGGTTTGCATTAATGAAATTATGTTCGAGGGCATTTAGATTGAACTGGTGTAATTGTAGCTTGCAAAGTCTAATAGTGGCTCATGCGGGGATATCATTTTGTGTTATTTTGCTTTCAGGTTTTTGTTAATCCAGTGGGTTTGGTGGAATCAGAGGGCTTGCTATGAAAAAAAAAAAAAAAAAAAGCCCGAGCAACCTGCTGGCGGGAGAAGAGCGTGGTCAAACTAGCAGGTAGCTGCACGTTTAGCCTTTATCCCGCATACAATGAGGGCAATCACCGGGGCCTGCAGAAAGAGTATTGAACTGTCCACACAGGACATTTTTGTTGAAAGTAGTTCTTTTGATTTCATCTTCCCAGCCTAATGTAATAAAAACAGACATTATGGAACACATTCATCTCAGTTTGAGAGGGACCATCATGAATACCCAGCAACGCGTGCAGTCATAAAGGTTATCCAACTGCCGGAAGTGACTTGGAAGATGATTGGTGATCCGAAGGTTGTGAGCGCCTCACTCCAGATTATGGGGGGGCGGGGGGCGGCAGCCGTCCCGGGAGCAGACCAACGAACGCGTGGAGGGAGTAGAAACATACTGTTGCTAACGGGAGAACATTTAACTTCTCAGACATTGTCACTGGTAGCCACAAGCCCCTTTTCTCCAATCAGCCAAACCTTGTGGGGTTATCTCAAAGGAAGAAGAAAGGAAAACAAAGCAGAGGAATCTTGAACTTATTTTGGCTATCAGATGGCCATTTCTATGGAAACAGAAACAGAGGCAGGAACCAGCCATGGTCAGAGGCCTGGTTCCTGTCAGCTTCTCTCCCTTTCCATAGTCCCGAATTCCATACTCTGATTCTGGGAGTGCATGACCTCGGTGGCGACCAGTGACAAAGGAAAAAACTTTACGTAACTTGAGAATTTAGGAGTTTTCCCCTGAGAACAATAAGCTCATAGAAGTTAGGCTGACTGGCATTTGGGAGGATTCAAACTTACTACGCCTTCTAATTGCTTTGAACTGCTTCCTGCATTCCGAGTTTGCTGTAACCTGGTAAACGTCACTCCCAGTATTTGTGTGGTTGCCAGGGTGCTGTTTTCCATGCCTTCGCTAAAGTGCATGGAAAGGAATTGCTTATTCTCCATCAATTACACTCTGCCATGAGTCTATAGGTAACCTTTTGCTGTGTTTTAGAATGAAAACCGGCGAGTAATTGCAGAATGAATTTGAAACATAGTATATAAATATAATTCCTGAAACTGAATAAAAGATACTGAAGAAAGATATTTCTTTCCCGTTCCAAAGGCTTATATCTTATTGTTCTAATAATTACTGTTGGCATCATTGTATTTTATACTGTGCTCATTTGCTTACGCGTTCGTTCAGCAAATGCCACAGAGCCCCTACTGTGTGCTGAAATTCGGGTGTTGGGTTCTAGGAGTTCAGAGACAAAAGACCTAGTCCCTGCCCTCAGGCAAATTACAGGCTAAAAGATGAGGTAGATGGTCCCAATACAGTAGGATAAGCACCTTAATAGGGAGACACCCAGGGTGCAGTAAGATCCAAGGGGGAGCCACGGATCCAGCTGCATGAATGTATATGTGTGTGTGTGTGCGCGCGCGCGCATGTGCGTGCACGTGTGTGTGCGTGTACACACAGGCTGCAAGTCATGGGTGTTTTGAAGGGCATAGTTTAAAAGTAGGCTTCCTGGTGGAGCTGATGTCTAAAATAAATCTTGAAAGACAAACGGTAGTTAGACAATGACAGGGAAAGAGCTTACATTCTAGATAAGAGGAACCACAAGAGTAAATGGCATCCCAAGAACGAAAAGTTACTTTGTTAATGAGAGCTGTGGTTACTTGGGGTCCAGGTGATGGATGAGTCTGGAGAAACTGGCAGTGCTCTTGTGTTTCATCCCAAGGGGTTTATTTGTTGAAGGAAGAAAGGAAGGAAAGGAAGAAGAAATGGCAATGGGGAGAATTGAGGACCAAGAAAGCACCTGAGATTTCTGCTTGTGTCTGGTGATTTTCATAAGTACAAGATGTCTTTTACTATTTAATGTCTGAACTCAGTTTAATCGTTTCTGAAAATAGAGCTATCCTTCCTTCCTACGGAAGCTCTTGAGGGTCCAAAGAGATACTGCTGTAAGATGCTTAGCGCAGTCCCTGTTACATTATGAATGATCGGTAAAGGGTGGTTGTTATTCTCACGATGAGCGTGGAGGGTGGACCGCGAGGGGTGAGCCCTGGGGCAGTGCCGTGGCTAGAATGAGATCCCAATGAGAGCGGATGGTGGTCTGAGATGGGAGGTAGAGAGATAGCAACTGATGGGACAGATACTGGGGAGGCAGAATGCAGAGGGCTGATGACTGACGATGTGCAGGAATGAGGGAGACGAGGATCAAGAACAACTTCTAGGTTTCTGGCTGAGTGTATGGTGGCCCTTCCGCTGAGATGGACACAGAGGAAGCCTCAGGCTGTGTCCACAAAGTGCAAGACCACACAACACCCAAACTTGAAGCTGTCCTTGGTCTGTAGCCCTAGTTTCCAAAAGTGGACTCAAATCGGGAGCATGTGAAGCCATTGGGGGGGAGGGGTTCTGGAGGGTGGGATACCATTCCATCTTGGTGAGGTGGGGCTTCAGAGCAATTCCTGCCGGATGAAGCTTTCTCGATGCCATGTGACCATTTGTCCCTCCTCCTCCTCACATGACCTGCTTCTCTCCCGTGCCCTGACCACCTGTAAGTATCAAGCTCTTCTCTACCTTATCCTACCGGCCAGGCTTCTTACCTTGTCACACGGCTGTGATGCTGGTGACCTCTGATCCGCCCCACGCCTCCCCACACACCGGTGTCTTTGGGTATACACCTGCTGCTGGGAAAAAAACAAGCATTATGAATCCTGCTTCTTTGTGTTCTGGACGAAGTAATAAAATATATTCCCAATACTAATACTGCAATTTAAATTTATTATCTTTGTGCTTTACAGTATCCACGGCAGTAAAATCCAATCCCAAGAGTATCATTACAATTTCCAACTACTTAAGGAATTATTTTTGTTTATGTTCTAAAGCCACGGCAATAAAATTTAATACCAACAATAATACTACAACTTTGTATGCCCTTAACACTTGCCATAAATGATAATGGTGAGGAGAATGTCAGTAAACATGTAAATGTTTTTCCAGGAGGAAGCAACCTTTTTGGTTTGTCTCATGGTGAGGCCCAGGTTCTTAAATTCTTCTTTTTTTTTTTTTTTAAAGATTTTATTTATTTATTTGACAGATAGAGAGATCACAAGTAGGCAGAGAGGCAGGCAGAGAGAGAGGGAGAAGCAGGCTCCCTGCTGAGCAGAGAACCCGATGCGGGGCTGGATCCCAGGACCCTGAGATCATGACCTGAGCCGAAGGCAGAGGCTTTAACCCACTGAGCCACCCAGGCGCCCCTGAGGCCCAGGTTCTTAACAGAGCATCGAGAAGCATGCTCCTTTCCAATTAGTCAAGAAGTCCTGTGGGTCCTGTCTCCTGAGCATCTATTGAATGGGCGCATATCCACTCTGTCCATGCAGCCCCTGAAGCCATGTGCCATCGTGATCATCTGGGGGCCACCCTCCTGCTCGGGTGACCAACACAGCTTCTCGAGGTCCTCTCTCTCGCCCTTCATTCAGTGCTCCGCATAGCAGCCAGGATGAAGTTTTCAAAACACTGATCTTGCCAGCTTCTGGGAAGATATGGCGGATGGAAAACAAGTTATACGATACCGCAAGGAAGCCATCAGCCAAATGCAGAATGTGGGACACGATGCAGGACAAATGACCTGGTTTCTCTAACAAATCAATGGCATAAAAGAGAGAGAGAAGAAGAGAGGAGGCGGCTGTGATGGAATCAAAGAGATGTAAGGACTATAAACACAATGGGCAAATATCATCTGTGGGCTTGGTGGGGTTCCCGATTCTGGAAGCCAACCGTAGAAAGACAGTTTGGAGAAAATCAGGGAACGATGGCGTTACTAGAGAACTACTATTAATTTCGTTGGCATGTGCTTCTTTTCTTAAAGCAAAGGCTTTATCAGTAAGAGGTGCAGTCTTTGGTATTTACAGAGGAAATGACATGATGTCTTGCATTTGTTTTTAAAACACCGAGGCCCACTCCTTCCCCAAAGTGGATGGGTGGTGGGCATAGATGAGAATCAAGGTCGCCAAAATGCTGACATTTGTTGAAGCTGGGCATGGGTACGTGGAGGCTCATTTTGTATTCCGTTTGCTTTTATCCATGTTGGAAAAGTGGCATAATTAAATGTAAAGAATTTGAGAGATTGGGCCAGATGAAGCCTTTGTTCTTTCCAAGAGTACCAGAGTTATTCACCAAAGATACTTTTTTGTCACCTACTTCAAGTGGACAGATTTTTACGGAACATCTACCTGGTGCAAAATTGAATAAGACACGGTTTCTGCCCCTCAGAAGCTCACCCCCTGGTAGGGGAGGAGAGACCTACATTTGTTAAAGGTAAATAGTATGAATACTAATGTAAGAGCTAAATTGACAATATGCAAAAGAGTTAAAAGCTATTTCAAAAAATTCAAGGCACAGGGGTGCCTGGGTGGCTCAGTCGGTTATGCGTCTGACTCTTGGTTTTGGCTGAGTCACGATCTCAGGGTCATGAGATCTAGCCCCGCATCGGGCTCAGTGCTGGGCATGGAGCCTGCTTAAGATTCTCTCTCTCCCTCTCCCTTTGCCTCTCCCCCCTTCAAAAAAAAATGTAGATTCTCAAAACTTAGGAACTGAAAACTGTGGGTGTGGGGCTCTGAATCTGTAGTTTAAAAAAATCAAGGCACAGAACACTGCATGGTATGTTACTTTTTGAAGATAAGAATTGCTAGTCATATTAGCTTGTACAACCACAAAGAAGTCAGAAAGGACTTAAAAGAACTCTGAAAAATTGACATCTATTTAGGAGAGAGGTGAACTGGGGGCCGGGAAAACCTTTTACTGAATGCCTTTTCAGTTTCTGGTTTTTGAAAACATGGGAATGTGTTGCATAACCAGAAATTTAATATAAAAGGCGAAATAAGCTTTCAGCTCCTCCCTCATAGCAGACCATGTCTCTTATCTATTAAAAACCCTTTATCAGGTCCTATTACCCTTGCTATATAATGCGCGGTCCTTTTGGTAGCTTTCTAGGATGGCCTGATCTGGCCGCTTTATCCTCTCGCCCCGTGCCTGTCACTCCCCAGGCTCTGAGCTTGCCATATGGGATTCTGCAGGCTCTCAGCTCAGCCAAGCTCACTCTGATGCGGGCCGCCAACAAGCTCTTTGCTCTGCCTGGTTTGGTTCCCCCCTCGCCCCCCAAATGGGTCTGACCAGCCCCTGCTTATTCTTCGGGTTTTGCTAGAGACACCATATTCCCAGCAGCCTCCCCTTCCCTCCTGAAATCCCCAGAGCCCATTCAGCACGTTGCTTTAGGACCCTTTGTTATATGTTCCCCCAAGAACCCCATACATCTCTATGTTGGTAAGGCAACATGTCCTATGTGTGGGTAATGGTCTGATTTTATCTTTTTCACTCATCCGTAAACTCTGCGAGAGCATACATACATCGCATTTTCTCTTGGGTTCCATCACGTCTTTCCAGGCCTCCCAGTTAGTGGGAGCGTAACACAGCATGTTTAAGTGAGGGGGACACCGTTATCGAAAATAGACAATAGGTTTGCATGCATGTACTACAATGTGAGAGTCTTAATAGAATCTCCATGAGAAGTGAAGGCTAAGAGAAAGATCACGGGAAGGATTAGACATAAAACAGCAGGACAGGAAGGGATGAAGCATGGACCTTCTGTGAGTCAGTATATGATGGAGGGCAGCAAATGTGTTGGAGAGAAAAAGGCTGTGGGAAAAATGGGTGAACAGAAAAGACTTAAAATTTATTAGAGGAGAGGGAAATAAGTAGGGCAAGGTCATTAGCCAGGTATCTGGTCCATGCTTTTGGAGGTGCGTTGAACCTCTAGCAACTGCATGAGAACGTCCGTGGAGATCGTTGTGTGTGTGTGTGTGTGTGTGTGTGTTTTGTTTTTGTTTTTTCTGAGCAAACTTCATAGTTTTTTGCAGATCCTGAAAGTCTGGGGATTTAAGACGGACTAACGATCTTGTCAGGCTTCGACAAACCATAAAGTAAAGAGCAGAGGAAGAGGTCATAAAAGCCCGATTCTGACATAGGGGAGAACCAGGAAGTGGATGTTGGACGCGTTTCACAGAAACAGCAGCGGCCAGCGGGAGGTGGGTGGGGAGCAGAGTTAGGGAAGGTCACGGAAGGTCACTGAAACTTGTGGTCAAGCCCTGTCACCATCACCGTCTGGATTGTGAGGACATCATTTGCTTCACTGAGCCTTGTTTCCACTGTTAGGAGAAGGAAGGGTTGGGGAACAGAACAAAAATACCTTCTGATTGACCTCATAAGGGTATCATGAGGGGGTAAGAAAGACTCTTTAACAACTGGAAAGTTGTGCGTGGGGGGTTTCTGCCCTTTAATTTGTTCTTTATGCAATTTCTATGAAATTTTGTGTGACAATAACTACAGTCCTACTGAATGATGGGGAGGGGGAAGCCCTTAGCATGGCCTCATCATTAGCTCCTCATTGACCTTCTGGGACTATGAAGAGAGATTTACAGCGCTTCCCAAACCAAGAATCTTTTCCCATTTAGCTTATATATTGTCAGTTTGGAATGGCCTATGCTTCTTTTCTATTAGTTCCAAGCACAGAATTCTACTTCAGGAGTCTATACTCAGAAGCACTTCTGTGCAGTGGGCAGCACTTGGGCCCTTGGATCAGCCTGGGCTCTTGTCTTGTTCTGCTTTGCACTGGTGGCTGACCCTGAGCCAGTCACCTCTGCACATTGGGCTTCTGATCTATAAAATGGGACTAACAGTAGTCCCAGGCTCGTGGGCCAGTGGTGAGGTTAATCTGGTATACTACGCGTGAAATCCTGAGGAGGGAACCTACACGTGGTGGATGTGGCTCCTCTAACAGCCTCGCCATGCCAGAAGTCTGCCGGCAGGAGACTCCTCCCTGAAGGGGAAGAGATGGGTCAGCCTCATGGCAGCCCCTCGCCAACCTCCCCAACCATGATCTCTTGAGAGCTACTCCAGGGTGGCAGTGGAAGAGGATGCCTGCTCATGTCTGGAGAAGGAATGTTTTTGTCCAGGGCTTCTCCTGTCTCTGGGGGGCTGGAAAACTCCATGGTCTTCTCAAGGCCCCTGAGTCAAAGCCAGAAGATGTGTTGTCATTCCTGCTCTGTCGCCTGACAGTTTTGGAATTCTGAACAAATTACTTTCCCTCACTGAGATTTTGTGTCCTCGCTTCTGGACTGACCTGCAGGCTGCTGGGAAGGCATGTTAGTCTCCTGGGGCTGCCCTACCGAATACCACAGACCAAGGTCTTACACAGCACAAGTACCCTTCCTCACAATTCTGAGGATCTGAGGTGGAGGTATTTGGAGGGTTGGTTCCTTCAAAGGCTTCTCTCCTTGGTTTGTAGCTCGTGCCCTCACGGGGCCTTCTCCTGGTGCCCTCACAGGGCCTTCTCTCTGCCCATATCTGTGTTCTAATGTCCTCTCTTTGTAAGGACACCAGTCAGATTGGATCAAAGCCCACCCTAATGGCCTCATTTTACCTTCATTCCCTCTCCAGATATAGTCACATTCTGCAATACTGGGCATGAGGATTTTAACGTATGAATTTGGGGCGGGAGCGCAATTGGGTCCCTAACAGAAGGCTAAATGAGACGCTGTATGTTAAACCCTATAGAAAGCAGGCTTTTGGTAAGTGCTACTTCAATATGTTGACGTGTGTCACTGCGCTGCACTTTGCTAAGACAACTGTGGTTCGTGGGGCGGGGCTGGGGGGTCCTGCTGCTCTTACTTGGCTGAATTGGTAATTGGGCTTTCTTTTCTTCTAGATCAAAGCACAAGGCCCTGATGTCGTAGGCCTATTTCCCTGCTATGCCACCCCTGGTGAGGGGCAGATGAGAAGAGAGCTAAGAATTTTTTTGGCTTCAGTGCTGCTGAATGGCCAATCGTCTTGGTGCATCTCCTTGGTGGTTTTAGGACATGGTCTCTCATGTCTGGATTTCGCTCTCACGGTCACATGCCCTGTGTCACCAGAACACAAGCTCACCATTGTCTTCATATGAATGAAGGGAAATCTGTCCTGAGCCGTTTGGGTTGCTTACAATATCTTCACAAAACAGCTTTTCAGTATTTCTTCAATTCAAACACAAGCCAGCAAACAACCACCACAAAAAATGAAGAAAGAGGCAGAAAGAGCAACTTGGTTCCAAAGATAAGAAATGTGAAAAGCCCTCTTTGACCAGATCAGTCTCTTGGAAATTCTATCACCAGACCCGCAGTAGCAGTTCCTGTTGTTGGGCCTTGACGCTCTCTTTTCGTTTCCGGGTTCCTGCATCACCAGTCATGTGTTCCTTTGCGTGGTACTCTGGGGGCTCTGTCACTCAAAGTGTCCCTCTGGCCGGGGTTAATGCCTCTGAGCGAGGACTTGCTAGCTGGTCTCCACCTTCTTCTGAAGAGAGACAGACGGAGACTTTTGAGCCCACACGTGATCGCCAGCAACCTCTGACTCTCCGAGACCTCTCCACTCTGACCTTCGCCGCTCTTGTGGTTAATGACAATTATATGTGTTGAAGAGGCCTCAGCTAATTGGGCAAGCTGATTAAGTGGAGGTAGATACTTTTTCCCCCAACAGACAGCAATGTATATTCCAAGACTGTAAATAATGAATTTGAGAAGAAAATGAAGCATGAAAACTAATGGAGGTTTAAAAAGGAAAAAAAAAAACAAAAAAAAATCCTTTTTTTTCTAGATTTTGGGGGAAAAAAGTTTCTGGTTGCAATTTTGAATTTTCTTGATGGATGGATCTGCTTCAGGTGGGGGGTGTCAAAGGCTCAGGTGTGAGTGGCAGGGGATGGGGGACTGCAGCTGCAAAACAGAGAGGCCAGATGGCTTGCAAGGAAGGAGCGAAAACTCAGGGAATTCTAATGATGAGAAGCCCTCAAAGAGCTTTCAGAGAGCAGGCCGACATGCTGGGAATCCTGGAAGCCATCGCAATTAGCATCTAGAAGTGACTGTGGGACATCCTTGCCTAAAATACAGGCCTACAGGCAATCCTGGCTCAGGGTCTGGAGCGTGTGCTCAGAACAAACTGATTATATATCTAGCATATATATGTATGCAACTGTGTACGAATTTTATCTTATTTATATGCATGATAGATATATCTTATATGTATATATTTATATGCATGTTATACGCACACACACACACACACATATATCCACACCACACATTTGTTAAATCAGTGCTGATTAGAATAAAATCAAATGGGAAGGAAGTTTTCCCAGTCTCTGGCCATGGTCAGCTCTCCTGTGTTGCTACTGAGAGCAAGTCCCCAGCTCCCTATCTGGGAAGGGATCGGCTTCCTGGAGCAGTAGGCGCTGCCCAGCCCAGGCAGAGGCATGCTGTGTGCCTTCCACAGAAGCGGGGCCACCAAGGAAAGGTGAGGCTGTCACCTTACTCAAGCTCTCTCTTCTTGAGCTGAGAAGGGCCCAATACATGTCCTTTAAAACAGTACCAGATTACCTTAGCTAGCTGGGTCCCGGGGACCAGCCCAGGCAGTCCAGGGGGGTTGTCCAAAGAAGATGTTCTGATATTTACGCAGATTTCATGGAAAGGAACTCATCGCCCTCTTGGGGTTCTTACTCGCCCTCAGGATGCTTCTGTGTGCGTGCGTGTGTGCATGTGTGCATGCATGGCATGCATGCACATGCGTGATTGTAAGACGCTCGGGAATAGGTAGGAAGGAAGGCATCATCTTGTTTTAAAAGAAGGTGAAACACTGAGGGGTTGATTTTGGCCATCATTGTGCATAAAGAAGAATCCATGTAATGGACTCCTAGTTGAGAGCTTTTTCAGGGAGGATATCAGACAAGAGGAGAGAGTGGGCTGGTCCTACTCTTTGACTAATGGTACTGAGGCTGTCAGTTGGTAGAGATTGGAGAGGCCAGGCAGAGGGAAAAAGCAGGTGCTGTGTCATGCTGGGGCTCCTGGCTAGCTGGGGCCCACACACTGTCTACCTGCCTTCCACCTATCCCAACGTCATCTTCAAGCTTGAACCCGCTCAGTCTTGTTGTGTGGCCTTCCGTGACCTTAATTCCAGCACTGTGTGCCATACCGGGATACCTGACTGAAGGTTCCGATGCAGATGTGACAGCTTGCCCCTGGTGGTGGGGATGGGGGTGTCACTTCCTCTCCATGGCTCTGTGGGCCTGCCTGGTTTGGCTTCTGTCACACTTGGTGGCACAGGAGATGGCTTGGGGTGCTCTACGAATTCCATCTACTGCCCCTGGCTTTGGGCTCATTTGTGCGTTTTATTTTATTTTACTTATTTATTTTTTAAAGATTTTATTTATTTATTTGACAGAGAGAGGGAGGCAGGCAGAGAGAGAGGGGGAGGCAGGCTCCCTGCTGAGCAGAGAGCCCGATGCGGGGCTCGATCCCAGGACTCTGAGATCATGACCTGAGCCAAAGGCAGAAGCTTAACCCGCTGAGCCACCCAGGTGCCCCTCATTTGTGTGCTTTAGAGTAACATTGTGTTTTCTGCTCTTTGGGTCTGCTCCTGGTCTAGGAGGGGAATCAGTAAATGTGACCCCAGAAGTCTCCGTTTAAAAAGAAGAAGCCCGCAACAAAGCAGTCTGTTTGTTTGTTGGCAGCATTTCCCTTCACGTGTAGTACGTGTTTGTCGACTATCTCACTTGGTGTGTGTTGAACTGGCACCAGGTAGTCCCTTGTGTCGCCGGAAACTCTTCCTGCTGGGTTTTTCTTCTCTTTCTTTCCTCTAGTATCTGTATATTCCCAGGGAGTGCTACCAAACACACCCAGGATGAGAAGAAAACACAAACGAGCCTCCAAGGTTTTACAGTCCCTGGTGATTTGGGAATGCAGGGGACAGACCTGCCATCAAATGGCCAGCGTGCTGGGGTACCATGGGCTTGTGTGAGACTGAGGCATCAGGGAGGCAAAGAGGGCAGAGAGCAGCGTGGGGACTGCCGATAACAGTATTTCAGATCACAGACCTACTCTAAAGAGCTCACAGCCAAACCCAGGAATTTGCTCTAACACAGAATGGGACTTCTAGGGGACTTGTCACACTCAGCTTAGCATGCATGGCTAACTGGCTTGTGGTTCTTCCGGGCAAAGAAGCATGGGAGGCAGGGGATGAAGAGGAGAGGAGATGATGTGGGTGAAGTCAAGCCAAGCAGAGGACTGATGAGAGAGATGAGGGGCTAGAAATCACAAGTGAGAAGGTGGAGTGGCGGTTAATGGGGAAGTGAAACAGCGGGTCTGGCAAAAAGGCACTGTGGTTTGGAGGCAGAAGACTGGGGTCTCACCTCCGCCCTTTATGAGCCAGGGAGCATTAGGAAAGGGATTTACCCCCTCTGAGCCTCCATTTTATCACCTTTATTATTTTTTTATCATTATTTTTTAAAAAATTATTTACTTTAGAAAGAGAAAGAGTATGGTGGGGCCAGAGGGAGAGAGAATCTCAAGCAAACTTCCCACTGAGCATGGAGGCTGACGCGGGGCTCCATTTTACGACCCTGAGATCATGAACTGAGCTGAAGCCAAGAGTTGGATCCTTAACCGACTGTGCTACCCGGGTGCCCCCCATTTTACCATCTTTGAAATAGAGCCAAGATAACCTCTGTCTTTCTTACCTCACAAAGATACTGTGAGAATTCAATGGAAACATTAAGATCCATGAGCCAAGACTCAGGTCAACACACTACTTGGCCACCTGTGACTATCAAACAAATATAGTTGAAGAAAGAAAGAACCAGGTGAGCACATACCAGAATATGAAGAAACGACGATTAATCAAAGTAGGCATGAGAGAGCTAGGCAGAGAACCAAGGAAGAACCAAATGGTGATGGTATTGGCAGGGGCATCAGAGTCATTCAAAAATGCAAAAAAAGGGACAGGGTCCAGTGAACGAGCAGCAATGCCCATGCTTGAGAACCTAACGTTTCAGCTAATGTGCTGATGAGTGGGAGGTAGAGATTGGGGGAGGGGTCAGCAGGGAGGAAACCACAGGTGGGAGAGAGAAAGTTGAACCAGTTGGTTTTAGGGAGACTGAGGCATAGGTAGGAAGTTGCGTACTGATACCTGGGGTAAGCTCACACGGGCCAGAATTGAAAGCGAGGCAGAACAAGGCAGTTTACCTTATTTGAAATTAGGATAGATAAGATCTTGATTCAAATGGTGAGCTAAGATAGGGACTTTTAGTTTGTTTTTTTTGGAGAGAACACTTTTATCTATCTATCTATCTATCTACCCATCCATCTATCTATTTTTATTTGACAGAGAGAGAGAGATCACAAGTAGGCAGAGAGGCAGGCAGAGAGAGAAGGGGAAGCAGGCTCCCTGCTGAGCAGAGAGCCCGATGTGGGGCTTGATCCCAGGACCCTGAGATCGTGACCTGAGCGGAAGGCAGAGGCTTTAACCCACTGAGCCACCCAGGTGCCCCACACTTTTATTTATTTGCTCCAAATCCAGTTATTTGGCTTATACTGGAAGTTTCGTCACGTGCTAGGGGGACCAGAGAGAGTCCCATCTCTAACTGAAGAGAAGGCAGGTCAAGCCTCTGTAATTCAGTGTCATGAGAAGTAAAGGGAAGAGTTTCTGCAAGGAGGCGACAACGCTGTTCAGCCTTTCAGGAAGGGAGCCAGTGAAAATGGAATGATTGTAGTTGATTTAAGGGGTAAAAGTTGAGAGGCAAAGGACAAGTAAGGTTGAAAGGGCTTCTCTGAGTAGTCCTTTTGTTCACAGACAGGACGTTGTTGCTGATGGGTTCAAGGGGAGTGGGAGGGCACGAGAGAGGTGGGAGGGATGATGGATTGCCTACAAACCTAGGAAGAATGAGGCAAAGCAGCATGAAACCATTTGTTTGGGCTTTATAGATTTTCTAATAAAAACGTCAAGGTTTTTTCACACCATTTTGAAAATGTCGTCAAATGCAAAACAGTTCTCCTTGTGCCAGTGACAAAGGCTGCATTTCCAATGGTAAATTGCAGCCCAAAATGCAATAACAAACTTTGTCAGGTTTTCCTCCAAGTCAAACCAGGGGTCAGGTTTGGTCCAACCCTTAAGGGTGACCTTTGATCCTTCACGGGACCTGACCCTTCCCAACAGAACCCATAACTTTCCCGACTATGAAGTATGTGGGGAGTGATTAAAGGTTAGTGTTAGCCCAGTGGAAATATCCCCAAAACTAGGGAGTACACTTCTGAGCCATCTCTGGGGACTGAAGGGCATATTTCTGAATCTCTGAATTGGGTTATTTCTGATGTAGTAATTAAAAAAAAAAATCTTTCAGTGAAACTTTCATGCCTCTTCTCCTCCCACCCCTCTCTTATAATCTGCCTGATCCACTTCCTCGAAGTTATTATTAGTGTTTTAATCATGTGACAGCTTGCCTCCAAGACCTTCAGTGGCTCCCCTTTGCCTTTTCTTGGTTTTTACTTTTATAACATTTTTATTTAACCCAAGAAATCCAAAATATTATCATTGCAACGTGTCACCCACATCAGAACGATGAATGGGGTATTTTATATCCTTTCTTCATACCAAGCTTCAAAATCTTGTGAGTATGTCATAGTTACAGCACATCTCAATTTGGAAGTTAAATTTAATCAGATATACCTAATTTGTATTTAGCTTTCATGAGATTTACAGTTATTAACAGAAGATTCACAGACTGAGTTGTTCAAATATACCTTAAAAATTTTCCAATAACTGGGGTGACTGAGTGGCCCAGTGTGTTAAAGCCTCTGCCTTCAGCTCAGGTCATGATCTCAGGGTCCTGGGATCGAGCCCCCGCATCGGCTCTCTGCTCAGCAGGGAGCCTGCTTCCCCCTCTCCCTCTGCCTGCCTCTCTGCCTACTTGTGATCTCTCTCTGTCAAATAAATAAATAAATAAAGTCTTTAAAAAATTTTTTCTTTCCCAATAACTGAATCAAATACAGGTTTTTGGAGTTGAATTTATACTGGTCACATTCAAATGAAATTTTTAAAGTCTCTCATTCTTCTTACTGCAGAGTAGTTTCCTACCATAGGAATGGACCACTTGCATCCTTTTGCCTTTAGAATTAAGTGTAAATGCATTTGGCTGGCTTTCTACACCCTAATTCCTTGGCTGCCTTACCTTTTCCAGTTCCTGGGCTTGTACCCCCTGTTCCAGCCAAATTCGTCCCAGCTTTGTCCCACCCTCACTTTGTGTCTCCAATGAAATGTCACTCCCTCCATCTCAGCATTTTCCCTTCATGCCGTCTTTGCCTATTAAAGTCCTGCCATTCCTTCAATATTTATCTGAGAAGCCACTTCTTCCCTAAAATCTTTCCTAATTTGCTCAAGTGTGATTTCTCCTTTCTTTTGATCCTTGAAGTTACTTCTATTGAGTGTATATGTTGAAAAGACCATATATGGAAAAAAGAAAGAGAAGAAAAAAAGAAGAGAGGATAGTTGAATTCAGTACATTGATCTAGTCTAGCACATCAAGGCTGCTGCCTTTGGACTCTTTTTTTTTTTTTTTTTAAAGATTCTATTTATTTATTTGACACAGAGAGACACAGCGAGAGAGGGAACACAAGTAAGGGGAGTGGGAGAGGGACAAGCAGGCTTCCCGCAGAGCAGGGAGCCTGAGGCGGGGCTCGATCCCAGGACCCTGGGATCGTGACCTGAGCTGAAGGCAGATGCTAAACAACTGAGCCACCCAGGCTCCCCGCCTTTGGACTCTGAGGACGTCTCCTTTTTGGGCCCAGAAGCAGATGCCACGAATGAACTTGCATATATGCTGCTTTCCTTCTCTCGCTGGCTTCCCCCAGCTCCGATGTAGAATATTAAAGGACCAAGAAGAAGGAACAGTTTCTGAAAGGACTCTGTTGCACTTATAGGATTTCTAGGGGGTGGGGCCCTTGCTCTGTAGAGTCTCACAGGGCCTCTAGCAGGGTCCTGCTCCAAACATTTCCTCTTGGTTCTTCTGAGCATGACGGTATAGAACACTGGAGGCAGTGACTTCTGAGGATCAAGACAAACAGAGGAATTAAATTCTTCGACCTTTAATAAAAGTACCCCTGTTCTGTCTGGAAGACACAGGGGTCAACTCAACAGGCTTGACGCCTTCTGCTTCCCGGGAGCCTCCGATGTGTTGGTTGTAGGTTTGTGATGTGCAGGCAAGAGTTCGCCGGAAGAAAGGAAGGAAGGAACGCAAGAAGAAAACTTTGAGAAGCTTAATAAAGCAGCTTCCAGCTACGGGGTGGAGGAAGGAACCTGCAGGGTATAGGAAGCCACTGCAGGGGTAACTGGCAATGACTTAGTCTGTTAGAATTTGATGGTTTAATTGTAGATCTGCTGGTGGTTTACTGTAGAATCTTGAGCAAGTCCACCTTGAGCTTGAGTTTTCCATCTGTAGATAGGACCGTTGCCTATCATTTCTGGCAACCTGTCCAGACATTATGACTGTTTTAGCTTCAAGCTGGAGAGAAATGCAGTCCTGTCCCTCCCTCCTTCCCTTCCTTCTTTTCTTCCTTCTCTCCTTTTCCTTCCTTCCTTTCCCCCTCCTTCCTTTCCTCCCCTCCCCTTCCTTCCTTCCTTCCTTCCTCCTTTCCTTCCTTCCTTCCCTCCCTCTTTCCTTCCTTCCCTCCCTCCTTCCCTCCCCTCCCTTCCTTCTTCCTTCCTCTCCTCCCCTTCCTTCCTTCTTTCCTTCCTTCCTTCCCTCTCTCCCTCCTTCCTTCCTTCTTTCCTTCCTCCCTCCTTCTTTCCTTTCCCCCTCCCTCCTTTACTTCCCTCTTTTCCTCCCTTCCCTTCCTTTCCTTTTTCTTTCCTTCCTTCCTTCCTTTCTTCCCTCCTTCCTTCCTTTCCCCTCCCTCCTTTCCTTCCCTCCTTCCTCCCCTCCTTTCCTTGCTTTCTTCCCTCCTTCCTCCCCTCCCCTTCCTTCCTTCCTTCCTTCCTTCCTTCCTTCCTTCCTTCCTTCCTTCCTTCCTTCCTTCCTTCCTCCCTCCCTCCCTCCCTTTCCCTTTCCTCTTCCAATAGACATTTATCAAGTACTTGCCCAGCGCCAGGAGGATCTAGCAGTGAGCAAAACAGTGGAAGTCCCTCACTTCATACATATGCTAGCAACAGCCAGACAAGTAAATACACATAATACGGGGTCGGGGTAGTGATAAATGCCCCAAAGAAAGATAAAGGTGGGTGAGGGGACAGCCAGCCCCAGAGAGCCCCGTGAGACAGAGCCATCTATCTCAGGCAGCTTCCTCCGAGGGGGTGGCACCAGAGCAGAGACCTGGATGGAAATAAGGGGAAGCTTCGCTGTCTCTGCAGAGAGAAGAGTTGAATCAGACAAATGCGCCAGCTGCATGACCCTGGGCGAGATAATAACTTCTGCGAACCTCCCTTTCCCTGGTTTAAAATAAAACTAACACCTACTTGACAAAGTGCTTGTGTAGATTAAATGCAATAAGGCATGTGGAGGCTTGGCATGCGGTGGAGACTGGCTGCGGGGTGGGTGTTAGCAGCGAGCGTGGATGCCCCCGTGTGCAGTCTGGGTGAACAGATTGGGTGCTCGTCCTACTCTTCCCCACCACGCCTCAGCCCTTCAGTCTCTCTGGGTCCCTTTCTCAGTCAGTAAAGAAAAGGGGCCACCACGCTGGTCCCCTCCTCCGAGGAACGCCAAAGGGCAGGGGAGGGTCGCAAAGGCAATCTTGCTTTGCGCTGGCTCTTGCGAGAAAGGTCCTCATGCAGAGAACTGGAGCACGAGGCCGGCCCTCCCCCCGGGGGAGGGGGCGCCCGGGGAGGTGGGGGGAGCAAACCCTCGCGTGCTAGGACGGGGCCTTTAAAAAAAAAACCAAAACGTGCGCTTCCTCGGAGCCAGAGACAGATTTGCTCGAACAAGAGAGGGCTGGGAAGGGAGCCAGTCCCGGGGTGGAGGCTCAGCCGAAGGGCGGGCTCGGGCTGACCACCAGGAAGCAACAAAGCGGCCACACAAACAGGAAGCAGGACCGCTGGTGACAGGATGGGGCCCTGCGAGAGCCGGGAAGAGCCCGGCAGCGCAGGGGCCTGGGGGGCGGGGGGGGGGCCCGGGGACCCGCGAACGCGGGCCAGGTGTAGGGGGTGGAGGGGAGCAGCACCCTCTGGCAGGAAGCGTGGCCGCGGGGCTCCCGCGTGAAACTGACCTGGCCATTGCAGTCCTCAGGAATGCCCCCCCTTCATTCTCTTTAAAAAAACACAACAGAAAGAATCCGTTTCTGCCTCTTTTGTAACCCCCTCCCCCGCCCCACCTCGGTTGAGAAAGGGTTTTTCTACTTCCCTCTTATCCACTTCCACCAGGCACCTCGTAATTAGCGAAATAGCACCTCATCGCGGGGCCTGCCATTACCTCCGCGGCTTCCAGAGTCCCGGGGAAGCAGGGTCGGCCTTATTATTTAGAAAACTGCCGGGAAGGGCATCGAGCCGATGATTGACTCCCAATGAGAACAGGATCTGCATCTAAAATAATACGAGTAAATTGCAGATTGATTCATGGGACAAAGCACCCAGCAGCCCAAACTCCATTCTTTCTTCCCAGTTCCATCTCCTATCTCCTGTCAGTCTCAGAATTGATAGAACAGCCCAGAGCCATTGAACAGAGTTATGTCTGCAATCACCTTTCTAATTCTTGCATATAGGTGCCAATATGTCAAGAGGACCCAGGCAAGGGGACAACAGGGTGGCTTTATTTAGCATTATGACAAGCAAACACTTGAATACCAAGGAGCTCCTGAGCTTTCCAGCAGCAGGGGGAAAAAAAAATTAAAAATCTCCTGCATGGGTTGCCTGCCTCGTGCTCTAGTTGGCCCTGTCCGGTGCAAAAAAAGGAGATTACTAACAAAAGGTTATTCAGCCGTTCCCCGAAGAAACCCAAAGGTACCAAGTATGGACAGAGCAGATGTCAGGAGACTGAGCTCTAGTTTGGAAAACTGCCGAGATATTTAGAAATAGCGCCTTCTTATTAACCCAGGCATAATGCTGAAAGTCCTTTAAAATAAAACTTCCCAGATGCCACCTGCGTCTGACATGGCAGCGGGACGAATGCCAGTGTGTCCACTGATACTGGAAACCCTCTTAAGAAACAGCCTCGACTGATTGTTCGGGCACAGACAAATCACAAACTAATTTATGTATTCCTGCAGCTGCACCCCAGCCGAGGCAGGAGTCGGACCAATTCACAGTTGACTAGTGCTGTCTCATTCTTTGCAGATTTTGGCATTTAACTGTAATTAAGATTTATTGTTCACTAGCTTGCAGGTCAGGGCAAGCATGACAATATGGGTAACTTTGCTGTTTACTAGTAAAATGTCGGGTAGGAGGAAGCCTCAAACCTTCCAAGCAGAACTTGACAGAAATAAATAGCACCTCTTCACTCCAGGACCCGGCGCATTACCGATTTTAATCAGACGCGAGAGTTCTCTTTAAGGGAGGAATCACAAAGAGCTAGTGAATTGTGCTATTGCTCCAGCACCAGAAGGGTACGGGCCAGAAGCCAAATCAATTATTGCTGATCTTCTGGATTTGGGGACGGGATTGTCAGCTCTGTGTGGGAGGGACTGAGACCTTGACGCCGACAAAGGTTCTGCAGGGACTGGGACCTGTGGGTCTCCATGGCCCCTCCTTGCAACGGAGAGGAGAATCATCGCTCATCTGTCCCCACTCTCAAGGATGCCCTTGGACCAAATCAGATAGCCCGAGGAGGAGGGAGGCAGGGTTCAGCAGTCAGCGGCCACTCACCTTTTACAGTCTGTCTGCTGAAGTCCTGGGCAGGTGACCCACGACACAGTGGGTGTGAATGAACAAATGCTCTGCCTGCAGACAGATGAAGAAGGGCATCTCATCCCACTGGTTTATTAGAAGGCAGAAATGCTGAAGCATAATGTCCTTCAGTTTTCCAGCATCTATAATTTATTATATATTATTGTTTGTCCTCCTTGGAGTATTTTTGTCAGAGCCTCTATAAAATAAGAAAACATTACTCACATGGCCCAGAGATCTGGACCCTGAGCTTGTTCTCTTTCTCTGGTTTCCTTTCGAAGGAGGCGGCGTGGGGGTGTGGGGAAGGAAACAAAAATCCCTTGTGCTTCACTGCATCGTTGCCTACAGAATTAAATTTGGTATGATATTGTAAAGAGATCTTTGTATCTCACTCTAAACTGCAAATCATTCAAACTGTGGCTTACACAAACCCATACAACATTTTAGGAAAAAATTAAAAATAAGTGAGTGAGAAAACTGTGTGATTCCTGGTGTTTTCCTCTTTCCTGTTGTCTATTACTGTTGGAGCTACCAGTTCATACAAGTTGAAGAGGGTTGGATCTGTTCTGCCGTGATCCAGTGAGGTCCCCAGTTGCCTTAATTCAAGCACATTTGTTTTCCTCTTTGTTGGAAAAGGATCTCAAGATTCTAAGCAGTATAAGGGAGCTTTTGTTTTGACATCAGGAGAAAGCGATAAAAGCAAGCGTCTTTCCCAAAGGTACAAGGGGGAAAATGGGAGTGAAATTAATTTTAATGGTGGATAGAGATAAAAACCTAAAAGAGGGCTTAAAAGCAAACTTCCCACCTATTTTACCAACTAAAGGTGTTTTATAGTCCTAGATACCAGATTTTTGGTCTTGAGGGATCCAGTTCAATTAAAATGATGCTGAATCACGAAAGAGGAAAATAGAATTGAGGGAAGGAGGATCCTAATTTTTAGATTTAGTTGTTAGTGGTATTTTTAAACACTTAAAAAAAAGCCATTCGTCCATTCCACTAAACTCCCAATCATTGGTTTAATTTTCAGAGCTTGTCAGCTTGAGCCAGCATTACTCCGTTCCAAGGACACTTGAGCCAGACCCAGAAAGGCTGAAGTACGTCTCACAGGGAGCACACTTGACCTTAAGTGTGAGCCTGGTTTACCAAGCCACAGAACTTTGATCCTTGGTGATGCTGTGCAAGGTGATCTCGGGAGAACATCAGCCGTCACTCCACAGCTTCTCGCATTGCTGATCCGAGCAAAGCGCATTTATAAACTCGGCCTCGGCCATCACGGATGCAGACGGGCATAGAAAAGGATGGGCAGAATACTGCAGCCGTTTCGCGGACAGGATATCACCGAGCCCACTGCTATTCAGTACAAACAATGGGAGGAGGAGAGTGGCTCAGAACAGGTGGGAAGCTGGAGGAGAATCACTTTGCTCTCAGCTGGGGAGGGCTTTGTGGAGGAAGCAGGATCTCAGGAGCTGGTAGAATGATTGCAGGAGACAGCTTGCGGAGATGGGATGGGGCAGGATTCCAGGCACAGGGCCTCCTGCCCAGGAACGAAGGAAACCTTGAAGGAGGGAATATGGTGCTTAGTTGAAAGGGCAGTGGGAAAAATTCCGAGGAAGGAAGAGGAGGAACGGGCCATGTAGTAGTGGGGCTACTGGGATGCCCACAATGTTGGACGTCCTCTTCCCTGGAATGCAATCACTATTTCCCCATCTTTGCTGAAAACGTTATTACTCTGGTACAGTCTTTGGCATTTAAGCTTCATTTTTTAGAATAACGTTGTGCCCACGTTGGTCACCACATTTTTAATGGAGTGTTAAAAAACAGAGATGATTCATCAAAGGCTGCCCCGGAATATAGATAAAATGGATCAAAACACAGAAAGTGGAAAATAACGCCATAATTTGCAAAATTTTAAAATATGTTTCTTAAATTAGAGAAGAGGGGACCACAGGGTAACGATTATTTCCTGAGATAGTAAGAATTGGGAATTTCCTTTTATGAGGAAGAGGGTAAACAACAGTTTTCGATCTTTAAGGAAGGAACAGAGATGTCAGAGATTTAAGGTGTTTTAAATAGATATTGCTGGGGCATCTGGGCGGTTCAGTCATTAAGCATCTGCCTTCGGCTCAGGTCATGCCGAGGGTCCTGCGATTGAGCCCCGCATTAGGCTCCTTGCTCAGCGGGAAAGCTGTTTCTCCCTCTTCCACTCCCCCTGCTTGTGTTCCCTCTTTCACTGTCTCTCTCTGTCAAATAAATAAATAAAATCTTAAAAAAAATCGATATTGCTGAATTATCCTTTAAAAATGGTGTAGAAATAGTTATGCCCCTACTAATAGCTTGTGTGAGACTGGCTGTTCCCCAAAGCCCTTCCCAGAAATAGAAGTTATCAGTACTTATGATATCAGAGGCCAAGAACTGGTATCTCATTTCATCTTGACCTTCCCTGACTGTGAGGAGGAGCACTTATCTAAATCCAAATCCCCATTTAAATGGAAATGTATGTCTATCCAACCTACTTTGGCCACTTGCATCTCTTCTATGAATTGCCTGTTCAAACCCTTTGCCCATTTTTCTTATTGGGGCTTTTGTCATTTATTATTGTACAGAAGTCCTTTGTATATTGGGGATATACTATTAGTATACTGTATATTGGGGCGCCTGGGTGGCTCAGTGGGTTAAAGCCTCTGCCTTCGGCTCAGGTCATGATCTCAGGGTCCTGGGATCAAGCCCCGCATCGGGCTCTCTGCTCAGCAGGGAGCCTGCTTCCTCCTCTCTGTGCCTGCTTCTCTGCCTATTTGTGATCTCTCTCTCTCTGTCAAATAAATAAATAAATAAAATCTTAAAAAAAAAAGTATACTGCATATTAGGGATTTATCACTGGTATAACGTGTATTAGGGATCTACTCTTAGTAAGCTGCACATTAGAGATGGACCGTTAGTATACTGGACATTAGGGATATACAGTTCGTACCTTGCACATCAGGGATATACAGTTAGTATACTGCACACTGGGGATATACCACTGGTATACTATATATTAGGGATTTACCACTAGTGCAAAAGAGTGCTCACTCTATCGAACCCTAGCTAGCTTTCAGTAGAACTAATTTACTTAATTTGCCAATTTAATAGTCTAAAAGGGAATTTTGGTGTTTTTGTTTATATTTATTTGCTTAATAATGAGTCCAAGAATTTTTTTCGTATTTTTATTAAAAATTCATATTTCTTTTGCAAATACCCCCTTGCCTATTTTTGGAGGGAGGTGCCCATCATGTTTTTCTTACTGGTTTATAGAACCTCTTTATAGGATATACACCCGGGGTCTATGATTTATGGCAAATAATTTGTGGTACAAATTTTAGGCTCTTTAGGTATTCATGTTCTAACAGTGAGCTTTTCTGCTTGGTTTGCAAGAGAACTTTGGGCTCTGTAGACAAGGTGGGGTGGGGAGAAGTGTGTGTTTCAACTCTGGCTTGTGTTTTCCTTAAATTTGGAAATCAAGTATAATTTACCATCTTAAGGATCAATTTCCTTTTGAAGAACTCCCCATCTGATCTATATAAGAAATGGTGTTTCTTCTTGTAATATGGGTTTGACTACATACCATTTAACATGGTAACCCTGGCCTTATTGTGCTAAAGGTGGGTTTGCTTGGCTTTATTTGAGTCGATGAATTAAAAAGCCTCTCCTTTCTTCCCTGTCTATAGGAGCTGGGAGTGAGGGTGAGGTGGGTGGGGAGTAGGGTCCAGCAAATAGAGCAGAATATCAAGCTGCTGGAAGGGCAGGGAGAAGACTGGAACCTGGTCTCAAATGCTGCCAGTATCCTTGCTCACTTTGTTTCTGCTTCTCACTGACTTCTAACTTCATTTGATTCTCTCCTTTGGTCTGTTGGCTTTCTTCGGATGGCAGAAAACATCTTGCACTTTCAGACCCTGGAGAGAGGCTGACTCAGTTCTCTTTTAACTGCATCCTACAGAAGACAGTCTCTTGAGGATCCCGTTTGGGTCAGGAGTGGGGTTGCCAGATAAAATATGAGATTGCCCAAATATATTAGAATTTCAGAGAAACAATCGATCATTTTAAGCTATAGTATCTACCAAAAGTCACATGAGATATACTTACCCTAATTCAAATGTAACTAGACATCCTATATTTTTATTTGTTAAGTTTGGCAACCCTAGTCAGGAGTCTGCTTCTAAACCAATAAGCCCAGAGCCAGGGAATTGGGGTTCTGTCCACCTTCATATCAGTTAGTGGTGGCCAGTGGGCTAGATCGTGTCCTCATTACTGCTCACTTGCTCATGGGTGGGGATGGAGGTGGTTACTAGGCTGAGCAGACAACTCTGAGGGCATCCACCGTACCTGGCTATTTGGAGTAGCTGTTCCTTTGCCTGGAGTGGGCTCTCTGCCTGATCTCTCCCCTGGCGCTGAGCACCTGATCACATCCCCTACTCTCCAGCACCATGCCCTGTGATTCACGGTCTCTGTTCTTTGTGCTGTGATAGAAGCTCCATGAGGAGAGGACCCAATCAGGGGCTCCTCCAATGTGTTCCGACATTTTATTAAGAGTTTAGCATGCGTTAGGTCCGAACTAACTGGTTGGAATGAATACAGCCCCAAATCCCCCTATCGGCGACATGGTTTTCCTTTCACGTGTGTCCCCCAGGCACCAACCTTCCAGGAGATCCAGCGTTGATCTCTGGAGGTTGCCTCACAGCACTTAAACATGCTGAGGACATGTGTGCTTGTCCTTCCTCGCGCTTCAGCCCGCGCGAGCGCACATTTCCCTTTGCGCCTTCCATCCCAGCCTGCCTGGTTACCACCAAGCCTTATGTGTGTGGGGGCTCAGCTCTGGGTGTGGGTAGCGTGTCCAGGTGATCGTACCAGCAAGGGAGACCACGTTGGGGCAGATCGCAGTGGACAGGACACTGGGTCAAGACTGCAGGAGATCGGACTGAACTCTTCCGGGGAAGCTACACCCACGACTCCCTGGGATGGCTTGCCAACAGATGGTTCCAGTAGGGCAAACGTATCTTCGCCCTCCACTTCTGTGCTCCCTCCCTTCCTCTGGTACTCTCCTCCTCTCCCCCATGCTTGTCCAGGATTTGCTTTCCTTTTCTTTCCTCCCATTTCAAGAGCACTTACTGGACACTGGACCCCCTCCATACATTTTTTTTGGTTGTTGCTGTTCATTTTATCCTTTGAACAACCCTACGGTATAGCAATTTGTACGTAAAAAATGGAAACATTAGGGAACGAAAAACCTTAGGGAAACCCAGCCAGAGAGTGATGGAGATGGGCTTTTAGCCCAGGTCTTCTGCATTCGCAAGCACCGTCATGTTATACCTCCGTGTAGCCCTCTGCTGATGAAATTTCAGCCTGTATGGTGTCTATACGGATGGGCAGGCACGCAGATATTCGGGGTAGGCACGACTGTGTGGATATGCTTCCAGCTTTACCCATGACCAGACTTGGGACTGGCGGTCTCCCTTCCTCTTTCTATCCGTGCCAAGCCCCACACTGCCCACAGCATCCCTCCGTCACCTGCCTTCATTCCGCCCCTTTGTTTTCCATTCATTACACTGTTAGGTTAGCTGTCTCCTCCCCACATCTAGGGAGGCATTATTACTTTGCAAACAAAACATGTCCTGCTTGCCCTGGAAGATGGGTTGTCTGGAGAGATTTCCTGCAGACTGCTGTGCTCATCCTGGTTTGGGGTTCTTGTAAACTGCAGTCACAGAGGGTGGCACTTCCTGCCGGAGAGAAACCTTGTCCTCTCCCTGACCTCTGTCTTATTATCCCTCGTCGTCCATCTTGGAATCCCTCTCCCGTTCACATGAAGGCCTTGTCCTGCCAACCTCTGGATGCCTCAGGCAGAGAGAAAGCCACATCATTTGGAAGTGGCAGGGGACAGACAGACATTGTGAAGTGGGATGCATCCCTGCCTCAGCCTTCATGGCCCTGTGGCCCCCCCACCTGCCGACCCTCCCCCAGAACCACCAAAGGCCAAGGCTTGCCACGTTCCTGAGCTCCAGTGTGGTCAATTACGTCGGCAAATAAATAAAGATGGAAAGAGCAGGGGTTCCTTCCTGGCCCCTTTCTAGAACTTTCCTCGAATGACATCACTCTATTCCCCAGCTGCAGCTGAGAATGTGTTTCTTGGGCTCTGCTTCAGATAATGCCAGCCACAGTCACTCTTTCCTCAGCTCTAAACTGTATTTTGCCTCTGGCCTGGGAATCTCAATCTCTCTCTCTCTCTCTAGGCTCCTCAGTCTCTCTCTTTCCAGGCTTTAAAAGGGGAAGGGATTGGGAAGCAAATCCAAACCCTGATTTTTGAGTGGGGAGAAGCCTTTCACATGAAGAAAGAACATACATTAATAGCTCGGAAAACAATGGTAATATTTAATTAACCTTTTGAAATGGCTGATCTGCAAATCTGCACGTGTCAGCTCATCTTCAGAACAGAGGGACCGTGTGTGCCGCTGCCAAAATCAACATGCTGGGTCCGTGTGGTTCTTCTGTGGGGATTTCACAGGGGGGAAAAAAGCCAGCCCCGCTACCCCCTCTCCCCTCCTCCCCCCACCAAAATCAGTTGTTTTACTTTAAAAATTCATGTGATCCAGCTGCCCCCGTCAGGGTTGGACGTAATCGGTTGTGCTACACATCTAAGGACCCCAAGTTGAAGCTTGGCTCCTTTCCCTGTCACTGTAGCAGACAGGCTGCGGGCCTCCTGGGGGCCTGAAGGTCAGTTCTGATGACAGCAAAAATCAGCCCGATGCTCTTGGAGCTCTCCCAACACAGCGCATGTCCACAGGACAAAGGGAATTAGGCTCATCTGCAAGTGTCAACTCTCTGGCTTTCTTCGTGATTTTTTCTTTTTTTTCCTTTTAAAGGCGGTGTGCTCTCTTAGTGCGAGAAGTCATGTCACCCAGGGAGCGCTGGGGTTGGCTCATTAAAATATCACCTGGTTAAAGTAAATCGATGTTGATGGAATTGTTGAAGGTATTCCCCCTCGTGGAGCTGGTGTGTCTTGCCGATCAACTGGCTACTCCCATGGCAGGCTGAATGGATACCCCTCCTTTCTGCTCTGCAATCCATCCCTGCATTAATGAGCAAGGCTCGCAGTGTAATCAGAAGCCTGGTTTGAGGTTATCAACAGCAGTAGTAAAAAGAATCGGAGAGGGCAATATTTCGCTTCTGGGGACTTCCGAAAATGAAAGAGTGTGGGCATGACGAAAATGAGCGTGGATGAGTTGACTTGTACTGGTAAACTGTACAGACGCATCAAGTAAGCAATTTTTGGCGCATTTTGAAACGTTCAGAAAAATTGCCTTAATTTGTAAAACGCTTTTTGTTGTGGCTTTTGGGTGCAGTCTTTCCCAAGATGGCCAGGACAGTGTCCTTCCAGGAGAAGCAGCTCATCATTGAGGACCATATCTCTTGGGAACAAGCCTGATCATGAGTAACTCAACTCACACAAAGACAAGAGCATCAATGCCAATGACCCCAAAAGCATGATAAATATCAAATCTACCAGTGGCAATTGCGAGGTTGACAACCAAGGTCTTCCCAGTTCTGAAATGCATGGTAGGTAATAGGAAGGAAGGTTTCTTGGAGGTAGAGAGGAAATTTATGGTTTGGTTGTGAGCCTATACTTAGAGACCGCTCACTACCCTCCAACCTCATTCTCAGCACATTACATGCCTTATCTCATTTTATCCTCACAGCAGACCTGGGAGAGATTTACTAGTGTTAGCCCTATTATACAGGTGAGGAATCCAAGGCACAGAGAGGTTAAGTAAGTCGCTCAAGGTCACACAGGATATACTGACTGTGTAATAATTGAAGAGTTGAAGAGGAAGGTATCAGTTATAGCCAAAGATTTGTATTCTGTTTTAATGCATTTTCTGTTGTATCTTACCTTCGTTGTGTTTAGTAATTGGCCTTGGCTGTTGAACCTGACTTTCAGGGTATGTAGTAGAGTTGAGAGCTACTCAATGTCGGGCTCTTCTGAGAAGCTAACCCTGATTCCTTCACCTGCTCCAGGATGCATGGGTCTTTACTCGTGAGAATGGAAACAGAGCAGACCTTAGATTTTGGGGGGAAAGATATCCATCCTGAACACACTCAGGGACCCCAGGCTGCCAAATTGAGAAAAGAGAGCAATGGGACAGGGAAACTTTGCATGCCTGTAAAACATTCCCTTCCCCTCTCCCCTTTCCCCTTGAAAAAGAAAGCTCAGTTTCAGGAGGGAAGTAGAAAAGAAAGCAGAATGGCAAAATGTAGAAAAATGAGGACAGTGTCCATACGGGGCTGCCACTCATGCGGAGCAATGCTCCATCGGACCACTGGACTGAAGACGCGAGTGTGTGAAAGTAACGTCCAGACCCCTGAGAGCATCAGATCGCAGAGCTGGGAAGGAGCTTGATATACGGCCTGTTCGAAGCAACCTGATTTCTGGCCTGGGCATGTTTAACCCCCCCAGAGCTAATACAATATGGCAAGCAGGACAGTTTCTCAGTAAGGAAATGCATGTGGCAGTGATATTCTGGGGTCCCGCAGTCCAAACAAAGTGTCTTAGGCATCGGCCATCACACAAAGAGGCTTAATCCAGCTCTCAAAAGATTTGTTTTGGGGGGAAAAAACCTCTGGGCTCCTCTCTAGGGAGGACCTTCTTCATCAAGGGCCCGCTTCTGACATTCAGAAAAAGAGGCCACAAAGAGGCAATGTGGATAACGTCATCATGGATGACTAGGGCTGGTGGAAACACCCCCCCCACCCCTCAGAAGCCAAGGGACTTTTTGGATGTCTCACTGATTCGTGCCTAATTCCCTGGGCTGCTCAACTATCACATTTAGTGATTAGCTCTCTTGAAAATCTACGTTGACTCCCAGGAGGTGGGGGAGGGTGTGTGTGTAGGGGGGAGAAAACTGTATGTGCATATATAAAAGCTGAGGCTTGTGTAAATGTGTGTGTGTGCACGCGCGTGCGTGCGTGTGTGCGTGCAAGTGCTGAGAAGCTGAGGGTCTGAGCAGTTTTCTGAGATTCCCCAGAATACAGAAGGCTTGTGGTGCATATGGGAGAACTGACAAGTATACCAGAAGGTGAGGAAATGGCTGGAAGCAACACTAATGGCACTCCATCTGGAAAGAGGGGTACTGTTTAGTACGTCTGGAAAGCATTATTTCTGCAAATAGCTCAACCTCTATCAACTTTCAGGCAGGGATCCCGGTCTGCTGCCAAAATGAGCTCTCCCTGATGGCTGTGTGGCGGGAGAGGCTGAGCAAATGAACTAAGAGCGGAAAGTCGGAAATGCGCGGAGATGGCAGCCGGCAAGGTACCGCGCAGCAAGCACCTGCCTCTCTCCAAAAAGACAGCCGGGGCTTCACATCGCATTAGGGCCAGGGCTGTGCCTGGGGAGGGCTGAGCTTGGTGGGATTTGGGGCTCACCAGCCCTCTCCAACCATTTCTCGCCATTTTTGGGCTCGGGAAAGCCCCCAGTACAGTTAGCCAAATGGCTCGCCTGCATTGATTTTTATACCCGGGGGTATTTTGAAGGAAATTAAATCCATGTGTTTCTGATTCAGCTGCCATTAGCACATGAAAACGCTGTTTTGTGAGAGTTATGGTATGCTGTGGGTGCCTTCGCGCGGCGCAGCTAAATGCCGTAAAACCGTCTAGCCAGACGCGGAGGTGCAAGGAGCCGGGTGCGCTCTGCTCTACGCCATTTCCCTGCCTATCCAGAAGGCAGCATGATTTTGTCATTTGCATCCTTTCTGAATGTAGCACAACACGGTTTCTCATGCCTGTTAATCATCTATCATTTCCAATTTGAATGAAGTCGTGTTAGTGCGGATGACGAGAAATTGCCTCTATCCATGAATAGCTGGAGGGGATTCATATTAGAAGAGCCACCAAGGCTGGGCACCAGTCTCCAGGTCTAGGGGCAGAGAGGCTGGGTGTCGTATATCCCCAGGAAGGCCCACGCAGCTTCGGGTCCACAGCACCGAGAAGCAGGGGACCCTGACCTGGCCCCAAAGAATAGGGGAGAGTCCTGACTGGGGAGTAGGGGAGGAGGGGGATGTCTTCTCCCATTTCAGCCCACTACTTGGCCCTTGCTGAGCTTCCTCTGTAATGATCAATGGGTCAAAGGCTATTGGTTTAGGGCCCTTTCTAAGCCTGACATTTTATGATTAAAAACTGGCCCCTGGTTGTCCTTAGTTATCATAGTCACTGATGAGGGGATGTATTAGGTCTTGAGAATGTTCTAGTATGTTCTGTGCTCAACACTGAGGACACATGATGAAAGGCAAGTTTTTGCCTTTGGCAGGAGGAGGAAGGTAAGGGGACTAATTTATAGAGTACTGACCATGAGACTGGCCTAGTGCTAGGGGCTTTATTTGCCAATCGCATTGTCATCTTCACAAGAATATTCCAAAGTAGGCATCATTGTCCCCATTGTATAGATAGACTTGCCCTAAGGATCAGAAAGATTGGGTATGTTGCTCAAGGACACAGAGCTTGTTGATGGAAGAGTTGGGGTATAGAGTTTTTTATCTCTGACCCCAGAGCTCAGTTATTTTCCCTTCTTACTATCTCTTACAGTTTAATGTGATCAGTGTTAAGTATATACGTATAATACGTAATATTTTATATCTGGAATCATGGAGGACAGAGTGCCTCATTCAGTTTTGGAGACACTGGTGGATTTCACGGAGAAGATATTCGTGTCAGCTTTTAAATGATGAGCAGGAGTTGACCGAGTGGGGATGGGTATGGTGTGCATAAGATACAGGGTGAAAAGGAGAGCGAAGTGTTTCAGAAGCTGAAAGTCTGTCACCTACCTAATTTCTGCCACACTAATTAACGTCTAAACCGCTGACAGTGTCTGGGTCACGTTTCTCCCAGGGACACACTTGTATCTTCATTGTTTACTGTCTTAATGGAAAGATAAGATTTCCAGTCTTTTTTGACCTCCAGTCTGGTCTCACAGTTCCGTCTTTATCGGACTCCATAGGATGTCATCTTTGAGAGCCAACTCCAGTGGTATGGTCGACTTCGACTTTAGTCAACCTTGACTAACTCTCAGCGGAGGAGGGGTTCCCTAAATTTCCTTTGACCTACATTATCATCAGAGATGTTTTGCTCTTCACTTGCAAAGGAGAAAGCTGAAAGCACAGCTGGTGGCAATTTCACTTTGAATTCGGAGGTTGTGGAGCAAACGGGAAATTTCATGCCGCAGCAACGGTGGAGGCCAACTGAGCTTTCATAGCTTACACGGTGTGTCCACAACCTGCTTCCCATGAAATTGCCAAGTGTGGAAAACCTGGGAAGCCGCAGCTGAGCTGCTTGTCTAGGAGGCTCCCTGGATTTCCTAACTAGGCTTGGTCCAGTGAGGAATAAAACCACATTCTCCCAGCCCCTCGACTGGTCGAACTTGCCCTGCCTCCCGTTGCCACAGTCAGGTTGCTTTCAAAAGCAGTATGAGTCTGTCCCCTAAGAGCTGTCTTATCCCATTGTAAGGCTCTCAGGAGGGCTCTGGACTCCTGGCCCCGAGCTGTGCTGTGCTCCTGACTGGACAAACTTGCTTATTTTGGTCTAGAATTTAACTTGTGGCTTGAGTGCCTTCGGTGACATGTGTCTGTGCTTTCAGTAATGTCTAAACTCATCCTTCTGGTGTGGGTGTCAGTCTGTTGTGAGAATCCAGCATTCTATTTGGACTTAGGGGACCTACATCTAGTCCAGAATCTTCTCCTAAAAAATAAACTGCATCATCTGTTAAATGAAGAGGTCAGACCAGATAACTGCTAATGGCCCATCTGGTTTTCAAATTTTCTGATTTCTCTTGTTCTAGCTGTGCTAGAAGTTGAAAACCTCTGTTTGCTCTCATTCAAAGACAATCTCACTCTCCCAATATCATTCTAAAGACTGTTTGAGGTCCTACATCCCCATCCTAGCTACATCTTTTTGCTCCCCAAACAAATTCCAATTTATTTGGTCTTTTCTCAGAAGGACAATTTCCCAAACCTATCATCATCCATGTATTCATGAGACTCTTTGGGACTCTCTCCAAGGTCTTTACATCACACTTCCAAAAAAGAACATCAATATTGGGATGGATGTGGCGTGGAGAGAGCCGGGTTCCGCCTTTCTAAACCTTGCTTCTGTGAGAGCTAAACCATGTTGGGGAGTTGCAGCCCACTCTCTTCTCCAGTTGGGGTCTTTTAGAGCACAGACAGTCTTAAAAGTGTTATAAATATGGTGGCCAACAGTGAACATCCTGGATCCATTCCCCTCTTGGCTTGTGTAGAGAGAGGGCAGTCAGGTGGTGTGGAGACATTGTTGGCAGGAATCATCGCTCCCTCTATTTGGGAATGAAGGACCATAAATGGTGGCTGCCTTTCAAACTGCCAATAAATAAGTAAATATAGAGTGTTGACATTGGTCTCCCTGCCAAACGCCAGGCTGCTTCTCTCCTCATCTTGGGGGAGACGAAAGAGAGAAGAGTTATTGAATAGGCTGTTGAGAAGTAACCTCAGTTCTACTTGGAATCTTTCCTCCTTCTGGAAACCTTTCAATCGGCTCTCTGGCCCTTCTTGGGAAGTGAGAAAGTTCTGTCAAACATAAGATTGTGTTAGCTTATTCATAATAATTATCAGCAATAGGGTAAAATGGAGCTCCTTCTAAGGATGAACTGTTGTCAACAGATACTTAGGCTATGGTATGGAATAACTACCGAGCCCCTCAGAGGGTCTGTGTTTGGCGTGCAGTGATCAGGGGGAGAAGGGAAGACGGTTGAAGGTCCCGTCAGGCACACACCATCTTGGCGCTCTGGGACTCAGTTTCCTCTCTGTGCACAGACTCACAAGGTTTTCAACCTCTGCTTCCTGAATTAGAGGATTTCGTGCACTGACGGAGTTGAAAGTCAGACAAAACGGTGGTCGTGCTTCTACATAAGAAAGCATTGGGAAGAAATATCTGGTTTACCTTTGTATGCCTAGTGCTTAGCATGGTGCCAGTCACATCAGAGGCACTTAATAAATATTTGTGGGATGAATGGATTAATTTGGAGATGCTTTGCTTCCTGTCTGCTAGAATCTACAATTTCTGGCTGCCCCTGTGTTTTGAATTACTATGGAGCCACACTTCTAGGATGTCTTAGGCTTAAGATTTGGCTCTTTTGGATACTCCTTTTGGCATCTACTCACACGAAGCTTTTTCCTCCTTTGGACCCTCACCACCAGCACTGTGCAGGGCTCCTCCTCTTCCTCTTCCCTTTCCCCTTCCCCTCCCCCTCCCTCTCTTCTTCCTCTTCCTCCTTCTTCTTCCTCTTCTTTGTATCATTTTACCACTTCCCTCTTGTCCTTGAAAAATATTGAGACCCTCCAGCACAAATGTTCACAAAATCGGAGAAACAGGAAAGGGAAGGCAAGGGGCTAATGGAGGAATGAATCGCACCATAAACCTCTCTTTTCTAAAGATCCATGGGGTTTTCCCCCCTCAAGGTCTGGTCTCCTGGGCAGAGCCAGTAACCTTAAAGGGCCACGCACACTTCAGTTCTCCACTATTGTTTTGACAGCTGAAGTGTGAAGGAATGAACTCTTTGAATCAAAGTCTTCTGACTGCTTTTCTTTAAAGTATGATTTATTATCTACCTATGAAGGCATCGTGTGAGGGTATATTCATATACACTCACATTGGTTGGTATGGAGTTGTTGATTAGTTTAGAGATTACTGCTTTCCCTATACATTCTGATGGCCTCTCTGAATGACCCAAGAGTTCCTATTAGTGATTCTGAGGTAAGACTTTCAGGTAATTAGGGAGATTCTATTTTCTAGGAAAGGCTCATCTCTTCAGAACTCTGGTTCCAAAGAATTGTGGCTTATTGGCGCAGACGTTTCAGGGGATAGCGTTCAGTTCAGGGGCTTGGGTAGTTTCATGGGGAGCCTTTGCAATACCATAATCAGTAAAATTACATAAATGCACCACTTACACGCTTTCACATATTTTAAAGATTATAATAGGCATGTCTGTGTCAATGAAGAGACAGAAACCTGCATGATTTTTTTTCCCCCTAGGGTCCTTAAGATACTTTCACTATTTATATTTTTAATTGTGTGGAAGTACCCAGAGGCTTAGTGGCAAAGGAAGAAAGTTGTAAAAATGGAATAAATAAATAAATTAAAATTAAAAAAAAATCTGAGTTAGTGATGTCTGACTTCCTCTATTCATGTTATTGCTACTCTTGTTGCTTTTTGGTTTTTGTTTTGCTTCTTGACTGTTGTTGTTTTCCACCAAAGCTGTCATTTATCGTGAGAACAAGAGCAGCCATGTGTTGATTTTTCTGGATTCTTTTTGGATACTATCCCAGTGCTAATGAAGGCCCTTCCAAAGTGCTAAAGAGCGGGTGCCAGAATCAGTTATGTTGAAAACAATAGAGAAGAGTGGTGCACAGACAGCATCTCTCTGCCCATCTACGTGCACACACTCGAAGATATTTGGATTAATACTTGTGGGTGTGCAACTCCCTATGTTTCTGCGGATATACACGCACATTTTGCAAACACAGAGTGTGTGCGCTGGGGCTATGCCGAGAAGCACGTGGGGCTGCATTTTTATCGAAGGACTTTTTACATCTGCTTGCAGAAAATGTTCATGGAGTGGAGGATGAACAGAATTCCTGGATTTTGCATTGTCCCAATTTGTCGGTTGAGAAGCTACCAGAGGTGTACGTTCACTGACTTAACACATTTAGACGTGGCTATAAAGATTGTTATGGATCTTAATTGTTTTATTATGAAATGATTATTTTACTTCAAGAAGCACCTGGAAAGGGCTTCTAAGCTTAGATTTAGCTGTTGTGCTAAGATTAATAAAATCTTTGACATTGGTCTTTGAGTTCTTCTGAGGTAGTTTATTAACCTGAAAAAAGGGGGACATTTTGTTGCCGGGGTTCTCTCTCTTCCCTCAATAGATACTCCTTGCCTTTCTCCCAATGTGTAATTATTCTCTCCTCAATTTGTTTACACAGCTTGGAGATGGGGACAGAGTTCTCTGGCGACCGTGCAACTGAGTGCAATCACCCTAAAGAGAAGCATTTAGAAGCTATAAAATCTAAATGGCCTGCCATGCATCATTACATCGCACAGTTATTCAAATTTAGCAAATTAAATTAAATAATCCCAAATAACTTGATTTCGGGGCTTTAAAATTTCATCTCTATGGTGCCCAGTACTCCATTTCTTTTATTATTATTGTTCATCAAGTAGAATTTATGTTTTTTATGAATCAAAACCCTCGCCTGCCTCGCTGGCCAGAGCTGCTCGCGGCTGGCGAGGCGGAGTCGGTAGCTTGGCGCGCCACCTACCGGCTTCTCCGGGCACAGCGCTCGGCTCCGGAGTTCCGACAGCGGCGCCGAAAGCCAGCGTGGGGCCACCGCGCTCTTGTCACTGTAAAAATCACAGACAGGACGACGCTGTCAGGAGTGTGCTAACGGCTCTCTTGGGGCTTTGTCATTGTGGGTCAACTTGAAGTCACGGGGACAACCCAGAGAGATTTGCTGTTGAGGCTGGAGGAGTGTTTTCTCTTCCGGCTGCAAAGCCAACACGTTTGGTCTGGTGGTGTCTGTGGCTTCTGTTCTTCCTTATTAAAGTCCAGATGATCTAATCAAACTGCTGTTTACCCGACAGATCGGGGGGGCCATTCCTTCATTACCAAAAGCCGTTCTCTGCTCATGCATGTTCCTGTTTGAAGAGGACATTGACGAGAGACAGCGGCGGCTGGTGCAAAGGCTGTGAAGCCCCAGATGAAGACAAAGCTGTATTTTGCCATGCGTTGCGTTTTAGAAAGTATTTCATTTGTAGGCAGATCTTTTCCCCCGTAAGAGTTCTGTAGCGGAGTTGAATTCTGGCATGGCTGGGGCAATCGCAAGCCATACGTTGTTTTCCAGGCTGGTTTAAATGTACTTTCCATTTAATAGTTGCATAAACAATCAACTGTGAAATGACGACTGTTGGTGTTTCGGGAGGGAAAAATCCTTTCGAAGCACCATTGGAATAGTCCTCATTCCAAACTTTTCTGACACCTTTGTTTAATCTCTCTTGCTTCGGTAAAGTGGTGGAAGAGTGCCACTGACACGTTTTCACATGTTTTCAAGATCCAGGCATCCCCACTAGGCATCCAGGAAGTTCCTTTTCTCCTTTAGGCGCCCAAGCAGAGGACTCAGAGTGGGTATTTGGGTGTCCAAGAGCGCCTCCCAATTTTTCAGCTGTCTCCCCGTCCCCTCCCCTTCCCCCCCAGTCAAATGGTTCAACATAGCAACAGATGGTGTTTTAGGCTTTTTGCTGAGTTTGGGATGGTCCATTTTGTGCTTTCTCAGGAAGTTTCAACAGTCAATCTACTCTGTTATTAATAAATTAAAATGGGATGTTCGAACCTTCTTTTAAAAATTGAGCTTACTTCACTGGGTCCCCTGGATCCAACAGTCGTTAAGGTGTTTTCCCCATCCTGGGAAGGAAGTCTCCTCCCTCTTCTTGACAGGAAACCTCTCCACCTCCCTCGTAATGCTATTCCCCATTGCTTCTAAGCATGTTCTTCCAATCTGGATACAGAGAAGTGTAAGGAAAAAATCGCCAGACTGGGAACAGAAGCACATAATTTATAGTTCTTTTGCGCCGGCTAGGTTACAAATCTCTGAAGATTATAAGACCACTTTATCTTCTGAGCAAGAGTCGGACCTAAGTAATATTGTTCATTTGATTCAAGAAAAGCAGACTGAGGGGCACTAGATGGTCGCGTTACCGAGCTTGTATTTAATGCAGAAAAATCCCGTTCTCGAAGGACTGCCTAAGGGCCTTCCCTCTTGCCCTTCAGTGGTGGGAGGAAAAACCAAAGACTCTTTTGTCATTGTTTACTTTGTGGGTGAAACGTCTTTCCTTCATCCGGTAACCGAAGGCACGCTCTTCTGAATATTCCTGTCCTGTAGTTCATGCCTCCTTGGTATTATTATCATTAAGATGGCTTTAATGGCTAGGTCCCTGTGGGAAGGGTCCTGCTTTGTTCCAGGCTCTGCAAGCCTTGGCAAGCAGCCAGCACGTGATTCCAGGAACCCTGTCCCGCACTTAGCATCCGCACCTGGGTCTATCCCCTCTTAGTACTGTGATTTTCTAGCACTGGTCGAATACAGTATTTGGTGGGTTTTTAAAAACTCTACTGAGTTTAAAGGAGTTGGCAAAGAGACATAGGCATGGACTAGTTCCCCTAAACCCGATCATCAGTTTGTTTGTCTTACTCTTTTATGGAGAAAACCAGAAACAAAGCATCTAAAAGATTGTGCTCTCTGACATCGAAATACCTTCAGGAAGGTGTTATGGGCTGAGTTGTGTCCCCCCCACCAAATTCCCTTGTTGAAGTCCTAAGCCCTGGTATATCAGATTGTGGCCATATTTGGAGATAAGGTTTTTACGGAGATAATTCAGGGAAGTGAGGTCATTAGGGTGGGCCCTAATCCAGTTGGAGTGGTGTCCTTATAGGAAAAAGAGATTAGGACACAGACAGGCACAGAGAGAAGACCATGTGAGGACACAGAGAAGATAGCCACTACATGCCACGGAGAGAGGTCCTTCCTTCAGAGCCCTCAAAAGGAACCGATTCTGCCGACACTGTGACCTTGTACTTCTTGCCTCTGGAACGGTGAGATGATACATTTCCGCTAACGTTTAAGTCCCCCCCCCCCCCAGTCTGTGATGTTTTGTTACAGCAACCCTTGCAAACTCATACAGAAGGTGAGAAAACGAATTCAGCCATCGATGTACTTTGGTGTTCCAGAATGACTTCCATGATTTGGAAAAGCCCGAGGCTCGTCTTCCCTGGCAGGAGAGTTGGTGTGTTTCTTGGTGGTGGGGCTCCACAATACACGAAATGACACCCCTGGAGGTCTCCAGCCTCGCCCTAACTTAACTGCTGAATCCTGGGGAGATCATAAGGTAGCACTCAAGTCTGTGGAGCGTTATTGCCTTGTGCAAACCCCGATTAACGATGGATGTAGCTGTCTTCTATCTGGCTTCATATGTCTGGATACAAGGAATACTTTCATTCTGAAATGAAAACACTTTAGGAACACGGTGCTTTATGTGTCTCTTTTGCAGACCCTTAACAGGATTTTGAACAGAGTTAAGCTCTTCGGGCTGGAAATTCAGTCCCCAGGTACTGATCGGCACCTGTCTATGTCATCCAGACGGATGGCTCAGGTAAGAGCTTTTGGTTTACGCCCTGAAAATTGAGGCCTTCATCCATAAATGGTTTTTCAGGACTTGCCCGATTCATCTTCTCAATCCATGCAGCAAGCCGTTTTTCCCCGGGAGCACTTGGCCAAATTCTTCCTTTTTTGCTGGGTGCCACAGGCATTGAGTTTATCCCATACGGCGTTCATAGTAATGACCCAGAAATTACACTCCCCACTTGCAATCTGGGGGGCACAGGAAACAGCTACTGCTCAGGTACACGCAGTGGATTTGGTTTAGTAGACATGAGAAAACAAGAAAACAACTTTCAGCTGGATTTGTGGGGTTTTTTTTTTCCCACGTTAGTAAAAAACCATTTCAAAATCAAGTCGAATCACAAGAATTCCATCTCCCTGGAAAAGATTGTAGAGCATTTTTTTTTTTTAATTTCCTAAGGAAAATACAGTCCTGAAAACTTTTTGTGGAAAAGTGGATAAAACTCAAAATTAATCTCAGAAGGGATGGGAAGGCAGGAGAGATGTGGAGCAAAGAAATGCCTTTTGTGTGAGCTTTTCCTAAAGCTCAGTAGAATTAAGAAAAAATCAGGTATGTTATTAGTGTCACTTTAAGAACCTGTAAGGTTACTAATGGATACAGGTCATGGTGACAGCCTTAAATAAACCTTCAGTAATAAACAAATCATGTTGCATTTTCATGAGATTGCCATCATCTCGTGCCTGTTCCAATAGGGCAAAGAACATATGAAGGAAACGAGGATGATAGATCATCTCAAGGAGACTCACACTGTCTTCCTGATAAAAGTCAACGAGGATGGGCATTAATATGGACCCTGTACTTTATGATAAACTATTCCCTACCCAATGTTACACACATGCACACACACACACACGTGCTCACTATGGACTAAGAAAACATTCGGTAGATATTAGGCATTTGCTCTTGGGATTTGGGAATTAAATACAGCGAGGGCTAATCCAATGTCAAAAATTGAAGTGGAATTAATATAATGAATAAAATGAGTTGTCTAACTCATAATTATTTATGTATGTCACCTTTGCTTTGGGTCCCTAACTCAAGACCCCACATAAATTAAGTTTATAGTTTGACCTGTTTAAAAATAACTCTCTTTTGCTGTTGAGATCTCTCAGGTCAAGTTCAAGAAGTGTCAGCACACCAGTGATTTACCATTTTGGATTTCCTTTCTGAATCTCTTTGTCCAGCGTTGGTGTGTCGCGTCTCTCTCCACCATTTGCACCAGAGAGCTGATGGGCTATGTATATTTACAGTATTCATTGTCTGGTAGGAATATGACAAATACCTGCATTGTTTTTCATTTTTCACTTGTCATTGGGATATTTGAGGTGATATACTAAATAGGCTCATGCAAAGGCCTAGGCCTTAACATATCATTTCCTTCAAAGTAATCTGATTCTAATGTTCACATTTTAAAATATGAGTTTGTTTATTGGTGAATCGACCACTTGGAGATAAGGTGTGTTAAGCAATCAAGGGAGCATTTTCATGGTTTAATAGGAAAGATCCTGATGTTTTTCCTATCTGGATGGTCCCTGAGATGAATGTGGTGTAAATGAATGTATGATACATTTCATCATTACAGAAGCAGCTCAGAAATCTTTACGTGTATTGATGGGCTAACAGCTGCAAACACAAGGTGACATCTTTAAAGATAAGGACACTGAGGTATTGATTAGACAAATCTATTTGGCAAGGCAGCACTGATGTATAGATGAGGGACAGAGAGAAACCTGTGAATACATGTATTTGAAAATACCTTGCACAGTTCGTAAATAATTATAATAAAGTCTCTGCCAGTGGCTTAAGGATCCAGGACCTATGAATTGATTGTTAACATTTCACTTTAAGGATAGATTAATTAACTAATAATAGATTAATGAACATGATTAATTAATGGTATATTAATTAATATGGTAATTCTTACGAAAGTATTGCCTGTATGACGTCAAAATTCATCCTGAAGGAAGTCACTAAGAGTGGGATAATGGTAACGAATACCTAATAAACTAATAGCAAGACATTTAGAATTTCAGGCATTCAGGTACAGAGGGTGGCAAATCCTGGGCCCCTGCTGAGGTATCACGTGACGTCAAGTTCAATTCTAGAGGTATGAGATTTCTCCATGGCCATTTTGCTTCTGCTGGATCAGGTGCTGCTGAGAGTGGTGTCCAGGTCATTGCCCTTCCATGGGTTCTGGCTGCTCCAGGAGTCTTCTGAGCAAAATCTTATCAAAACAACACTGATGAGCTGGAGTGAAATTGCTAGATGCTAGTTAACGAAGGCCTTGCAAGGATTCCTGAAAGGAGGTTTTGCTCTTTGGTTGGTCTTTTGGATTCTAAGCTTACTGTGTTTTGGAGCTTGCTTGGAGACGGAGAGTAGTGGAGGGACTTCCCCAAGTGCGCGCACCTGTATATCCTGGCTCCAGGGTCCTTCCTGCTGGCCCTCCAGCAGGGCACCTTGACCAAGCAGTGAGCTGGGGCTGAGTGGAGGAAAATGCACGAGTGTTTACCATCTGGTGAGACAGTGAATGATTGGAGATACTTTACAGATGGGTTAATTTCTTGCCCTAGGAGAAGGACTCTTGCATAGCGTTAGAATTCTGGGCCTGCTTCAGTAACTCAGAATCGTTCGTTCTTGGCAAAAAGAAAAGACCTGAGACCTCGGACCTGGCTGTTTGCTCATGTATTTGGTAATTCACAAATCCATGAGAAGAACAAGAAATGAAGTCTAAATATCAAATAGCTTCTCTCTCTCCAGGCATCTAGGCAGAACCCTATTTGAGAAGCCAAGAGTAGTCAAATTTCTTTGCATGAGAAAAGACCAGGAGTTGCGGCAAGCCTCCAAAGGGAGGCAGGTTGAGAGCTAAGGAATTTGGAGCTGCTTCTCTGAAGAAGGAAATCCTAAGGAGGACTTTCAGGAAATTCTGCTGTGTGCTTTGCCATATAACCCGCCGCCCTTGCCACCTTCTCCAGGATTCCTGCCTAAAGACTTACATCATTGTTCAAGGCTTTTGGAGGCCGTGTTGCTTTGAATACGACACTGCGGACAGACTGATCGCGAGATAGCCAAGCTTCATGTGATCTATCTTTAATTAAACTTTAATAGCTGAAGCATCATGATAGGGTCCAGGGATAAAAAGTGACTACAACCCCATTTCTGCCCTCACGACTGGGGCAAAGGGAGAGGAGGCACCTTGGGCTCTCATAGTGAACTATTTGATTAATGTCGGTTTCTCCCACCAGACTGTAAACTTCATGAGGGCAAGAACCGAATCTGTTTAGTTCGTCATACCGAAAGGATTCCTAACAATATTTGTTAAATGCTCGAGTATTGGACCCGATTCTTAGGACTGCTGTAACAAAATGACACGAGCTGGATGATTTCAAACAACAGACATGCATTCTTTGACAGTTCTGACGACCAGAAGTCCAAAATCAAGGTGTCAGTAGCATTGGTTCCTTCTTGGGGGCTCAGAGGAAGATTCTGCTCATGACTCTACTCCTGGCTGACTTTGTCTTAACTGATAACTGGAAAGACCCTATTTTTAGATAAGATCACATTCACAGGCACTAGAGGTTAGGATGGCAATATATCTTTTCTGGTGAGGGTGGGGAACACGGTTCAACCTCTCACAAGCAGTGAATAATGAGTGTATTTTTGAGGTGAATCCTTTGGTGAATCCTTACCCAACCCAGTTTGGGTAGGACGATCTCCAGCACTCACAACTGTTCTGTATCCATGGAGAAATAGACAGGGGCTGGACTGGGAGAAGTCTAGGGCATGCCCCATAGAGCTCCCGTGTCTTCTCTGTGGATCCTGCTTCTCACTCAGACTCCTGGCCAACCCCCAGCCACTCCCTCTTGCACCCTCTCCATCCGCTTGTCACCCTCGTCTGTTCCCCTGCCATGGCCTTTCCTTTCCTGCGTCTGTTTCTTCTTCAATTCTTCCTTTGGTAATGGCGGCTCAGAGGAGGGGAAAGAGGCAAAGGGGCTCACACTTCTCGCCTAACTAGTGGGTTCCATACGGATGGTTCCAGTGGCCAGAAGCAAACATCACAGGCCTGGGGACCTTACTTTGGCCCACACAGTCTGACCAGAACTACAGGGAACATAATAGCTCATGTTTATCCAACACATAGCACATGCCAAATACTGTGCTAAATGCTTCATGCGTGTCTTGATATGGCCTCTTGAGTCACAAGTCAAGTTACTTCCTCAAGATTGTCTAGCATATCAGAGGTGGGTTGAGACTTCAGCCCGGGTTTATTGGTCACCAACGTCGGACGCTTAACCTCAGGCTCCCAAGGAGCCCTGACGTTCCACCTGGAGCCTGGGAGGGTGTGGCCTCCCTGTGAGCGTCTGGTTTCCTGTGAGGCCTCTGCAGCCATCCAGGGAAACTGGGTCAACTGTGAAGGAGGGACCGAGGGAGGTGGGGCAGGGAGAGCTGTCCCTGGGACATAAATAGAAGTGAAACGTGTCACTTCTGGGCTGACATTTTTAAGAATCAGAGATGCCTTGACCATGATTCCCCCAATCTGCCAGGAGAAGAAAGAGCTTTGAGCTGAAAGGAGGGAGCCCTTGTATTGCTCTGGGTGAGACAGACATACATTTTGATTGTGTTAGGCCACAAAAGTGTTGGTGCTCATTTGTTCCCTTGATTAATATGGGGTGCAACACAAGGAGGAAGGTTGGGGTAATTTTAGCTCATACTTGGCTTCGTCAGTGTGATTGTAAAGCTCCTATGAGTCAGAATAGGCTCTGTGACAGGTTCTTGGGAGGGAAGTCCCTCTTACTGCCCCTCCTTCTGTCAAAAGGTATTTGCATCAAAGGTCTCCTTGCAGGGATCCCAGAAAGCACTGGAACCCTCCGTGAAGCCGAGCACAGCCCAGCCTCAGGATCCAGCTCTGGGTTTCCCATCTGGGGCAGAGCCACGGTGCTTGCCTGGCAGGGGAGCCCGGGGCCAAGCCCAAGAGACTCATGAGCACGTATCTCTCCAGCCTGGAGCACTTACTACCACCAGGACTATGGCTTTAAAACATTTTATTCAGAAATAATTTCAGTCTTAGAGAAGAAATGTTCCTTTCCACGGAACTGAGATCACCCTTGGGGGAGAAGGAAATGGGAAGGCATGGGGAAATGATGTCTGAATTGACTGAGTACCCAAAAGGGACTGAGAAAAAATTTAGAAATTGATGAAATTATCATGAAATTAACAAGGCTAAATTTTTCAACATCAGTGGAAATGGGGAGCTCCAGAGATAGCCAAGTTTGATTATGGAGCAGTAAATGTGACTATGTCTTTGCACACGTGGGTGTACTCTGCACACTTTACATTTATCCTTCTACAAATGTAGCGGCTAATTAGTCCTGGGTAAAGTCCTGCTCTCCTCCTGGGGCTTTTAGAATATCTCAACAAAGAAGGGGCGCCTGGGTGGCTCAGGTCTGTTAAGCATCTGCCTCCCGCTCAGGTCGTGATCCCAGAGTCCCAGGATCAAGCCCCCCATTGGGCTCCTGGCTCAGCGGGGAGTCTGCTTCTGCCTCTCCCTCTGCTCCTCCCCCCTTCGCTGGTGCTCTTTCTCAAATAAATAAAAAAAAACCTTAAAAAAAAAAGAGAATATCTTGACAAAGCAACTTTGGGACAGGATTCTGTCCAGTGTTGGAGAAGGTGGCCGCTGACAAGGTGTTCATTTGTTCATCCAACAGGTATCGTTGAGCACATAATCTGTGCCAGGCACTGGGCTTTCCAAGGTGCTGAGAAGGTCCTTGCCAAAAAGGAATGCTCCTCTACTATCCCAAATGCCTCACATTCCTGAGCTATATTGCCTAAATACCTTGCTGAGGTCACCATCCGGAAGGAGGATTATAGAGCCATAGAAAGGTATAGGTTTGAGAGTCAGGCTACCTGGAGCCAGAGGTCAGCTGGATTTGTAACTTTGGGCATAGTAGAAACTCTTAGGGCTCTAATTTCCTAGATCATAAAATCAAGATAATAATCACCCATATTTCATGGCAGGGCTGCTTCAAGGATTAAATGAGATCATTTATTTAAGCTCTGGAATATGTGAGCTCCAAGTCTATGAAGTTTTGAGTGACTCCACGGATTGCAGCTCTTGTAGTTTGATAGAAAGGGATTTCAGTGAGAAGGGAAGATTCTGCGAGGAGAACAGGTGTGGGTGGAATGCCTGGGCAGCCAATCCTCAGGCTGGAGATAAAGAGCTGGGGTGGGTGCGTGAAGGGTGAGGTTGGGGGCAGGAGGGTTACACAGGAAGAGAGGTACATGATGGCACACTGGCGTTGCCTCCCTTGACTTGCTGCCCTGGTGTGGAGCCCAGTCATCGAGAGCCCACACCTCCATCTGGCATTTGCTGGGCCCTTAGCATGGACTTCTGGGGCCATCTTGCCAGGGATGGACCCTTCCCCGCCCAGAGGCCACCTTCCTTCTGGATTCCACACCCCCGCCTCCAGGTCCATCCAGCTACACACTAGGACTTGTCCAAAGCAAAATGCTAAAAGGGCAGCTTCTGTGGCACTTTTGAGAAACACCAGAATAATCCACAATGTCCCAATTTTTCTTGGTACCTTTTAAGGAGATGAACATTTTATACCTTGAGGTTTTACACTGTTGCTCTCTGATTATTTTCTGTTTGGAGTAGTATATGAACACAGAACTGCCCAGCAGAGGAAACAAACCAAACCAATCGCAAAGTTCCCCGCCATTGACCAACTTGAAATCCAACAGCGTGAGTGGCATAAACAATTTAGTACAGAACACGGACAAGGCGATTCGTGGCTTTTCCTGATGAAATCCTTTGTAGAACAGGTAGGCTTTCAGGAGGAGCAAAATGCAGTTGAAGCAAGAAAACACTAATTGCCAGGATGCCTGGGTGGCTCAGTCAGTTAAGCATCTGCCTTTGGATCAGGTCATGATCCCAGGGTGCTGGGATCGAGTCCCGCATTGGGGTCCTTGCTCAGCGGGGAGCCTGCTTCTCTCTCTGCCTCTGCCTGCCCCTCTGCCTTCTTGTGTTCTCTCTCTCTTTCTCTTTGACAAATAAAGTCTTAAAAAAAAAGAAAACACTAATTGCCATATTCTCTAAATGAGAGCAGACAATGGGGGGAAGATGCAGAATTAAGATTTTATGACAGAGAAGACAGAAGACCCAGCATCTTCCGGAATTTGGGGAGAAGAAGCCAAGGAAACCAAAGAAGAGAAAATATGGAGGCAATGAGTGGTGGCAGGTTTTGGTTTGCAGACAAAGATACCTGATCTTCACGTAGGTTCACAGATACTGTGTGTTAGAGGGAGTGAGGTGTGGGAACTTGTTGTGTAACCCAACAAGAACTAGCTGACCCAGAGAGCGGAGCCCAAGCCTAGGACATGTGTGGGGCGTCAAGGATAAAACGGTGATGCTATCAGTAAGCCTTGCTTCCGTTGGAGAGGAGACCTTGTGCCCTGAGGGCTGGGTGGATGTCCAGAGTGGTGGGACAGGTGGGGGTGCTGAGTCTGTGTTAAAACATTCCTGCCCCAATGGTCATCATTAAGCACCTAGTGGTCTATTTTCTCAGACTAAGTGTAAGGCAGAAGGGGGTGAAACCAATTTGGTGAAAGGCTGTGGCTTCTCTAGGGGGTCCGTACCTTGTCTTCCATACCTTGTCCTCTGTGTGTCAGAATCTCTTTCGGAAGCAACTTCCTGTCTCCCTGTATGGGTGATGCGTGTGACCCAGTCCGGCTGCAAAATGGTGCTGGCCAAAGGGCTGATGGCTATCAACAGGAGACGTCAAGCACCAATTAGGTCTTGTGGGACTGAGGGACATATTGCTGGCCTCCCGCCTCTAAAGAAAATCTGGACATGAATGAAGGCAGCCAGAGGGTTGTTCCTTCTTGTGTGTAAGCACCTCCACCATTTAAGCGTCTGTCATGAGACATGGGAAGCTGAGACCACGGACGAAGGGCTAAGAACAAGTGAAAGGCTATTTCTTTCTTCTTCCAGTAATTTCTGGCTCTAAAGCCTCTTCTGGTCTTAAGTAAAATTGCAGTGCAGTCCGTCAAAGCAGGGCCTGATGGAAAACCCAAAAGGGTGTATTGGACAGCTATTGCCTCAGAGTGCTACCTAACAAAGTTTCCCCAAACATGAGAGCTCAAAACAACGGTCCTCTATTCATTCTTACAAGTCGGATGGCCTGAGCTCCAGCTGGAAATGGTTCTGCTCCTGGTGTCCTTCATTCTTCTCCTGCCTCCAGGGGGGTCTGAAACCTGCTTACTGCTCGAGCGAGGAGCTCCCTCAGGCTGGTCAAAGAGAGTTGTATTTTCTGCTACACATGAGGGCTGGACAGACCTTGACGGATGAACCAAGTCATAGAGCAAATGACCTTCATATCAGCCTGAAGTTTAAACTCAGGAGTGAACAATAACATCCTGCAAATAACCTCTGTCTTAGAGACTTGGGCTGGGTTTGTGAGATGGAGAAGCAGTTGTTAGCCTGCTCCTTGGGCTGGGTCAGCTCTGAGAGGTCTTCACCATCATCCCCAAGTTCAAGGGGAGAGTTTAGAGCCAGAGACCACAGCTTCAGGCCTCAGAAACCAGCAATCCCTTACGTGGAGCCCGAGAAACCAGGAATGACCTTTCAACACTTGGGACACCCCAGAATCATTGGTTAAGTAATTTTATCCATTAATAATATATATCACCTTATATCATCATTTTAGTTCACACTCTTGCCAAAGTCAGGTCTAACTTTTGAGTGCGACTTTATTTTCCTTGCAGTTGTGCTTGTGCAACTTATATTCAGGGGTTCTTGAGGGAAAACCCATCTGGTGGTTGGAAAAAAGAAACAGAAGACTTGACAAAAAAGAGAGATAAATACGCGAGGTCCCCAAACTCTGGATACTCTGGTACTCTGGATAAAGATATAATAAATACCCAACTTTCCCTGGGTTTCCAGATGTTTTGGTTTGTCAATCTGGTCCCCTTTTGCAGACAAATAATTGGACCTATGGCTTTAAAATTAGAGATGCTGCATCTGAAAAGGAATCTAGAAGTTAAAGGAGAGTAGTGAGCATATTATTTGAAAATGTATATTGTTCAAGTTGGTTTATTGTTATGTCATCTGACTTTTCAAATACCTGGAAATCTGTTAGTTTATTTTAAAGGTTGAAAGTAGAGATGCAAATTGCATCAAGCAAAACTAAAACCCTGAACTGCTTGGTCTGCAGTGTTTTCTTTTGTGGAGACCTGCAGCTTTCAGTTTTCTACTCTGACCTCAATAGGATTGTGGGGTGGGGCAGGGGGAGAGTCTGAAATTCCTCTGTAGCTAGATCTTCGCTCTTCCCTTGAGCTTAAAAGTGATGGTGTCTTCATCATTTCCTTCTATTGTTAGCATTTTCCAGTCTGAAGTTTTAGCTTTTTTTTTTATTCTTTATAAAAGTGGTAAAAGTAATTTTAAGATTTCTCAGCCTCACAGAGAAACTGACAATGCTTTGAATCTGATCCTGAAGGATAGATGTGCAGTGGTACCGGCCTCCTTGTGGCCAGCCCCTGGGTGTCTGACCTGTCTCACCATCACCAAGAGCCGGTCTGCATTGCCAGGAGGTGGCCAGAATTCAGAGAGGGGAAAGAAGAAGATCTGTTTCATGTAATCTACATACGAGTCCAGAGCTACAGGTGTCTGCCCGGAGTTAACACAAAAACCATTTCTTTACAGCACAGGAAGCCTTTCTTAGACTTGTTTAAAGCATAAAGATCAGATGATGATGATAAATTACATCTCGAAGAGAGTAAAGTGCTAGTAAACATACCACCTCCCTTGAATTGCTTTTTTCTTTTTTTTTTAAAAATATTTAACTTATTTATTGGAGAGAGAAAGAGAGAGAGTGAGCATGTGCATGCATGAGGAGGGGGAGGGACAGAGGGAGAAGCAGACTCCCCACGGGGCGGGGAGCCCAATTCGGAACACTATCCCAGGACCCTGGGATCACCACCTGAGCCGAAGACAGAGGCTTAACCGACAGCCACCCAGGAACCCCTACTTTTAAAATTACTCTTTTCGAATAGTACCCTTATGGATCAAGGGTGAACTTGTCTGCATAAAAAGCCAGAATTTCTTCCTTAGCAATCCACTCTGCAACATAAAGTCTCCTGGCTTGATGTTAAAACTTACCTGTTACAATAAATTCCAATTCAATGTCACTTTTTGGTGTACTTACTGAATTTTTTTTACAGGGAAGTTGGTCTTGTCTTGACACAGTCACCAAGGCCTTTTGTATCGTTCCTCTCTCGGTGACTTCCTTCCTCATTCCCACCTCTGCCAGTGCCGCCCCACCCTGCACCCCAAACCCAGCCGTGCATACCACACCTAGCTTATGTTCCTATAGTGTTAAAGCTTACTGGGAATATTGGTGTCTTAGCACCTTAAGTACATTTTCTCAGGTTCCTTAGGAGATGGCAAACGAGAGCAAAGGAGAATGGAAGAGTTGCTTTTGTTCCCATCTACGGGGGAAGGCCAAAGAATAACCAGAGGAAATGAGGTCTTTTGGAACTCCAAAATGGGACTCAAGAACAATGCAGCCTTCTGGAAACTGTGGAGTGTTAACGGAAGTCATTCCCTGTTACAGGAAGAGTGAGTGAGGCAATGTGTGTTGTGGGACCTCTGGCTGGGCTCTCAGCTGCAGAGGGGCAGTGACCTGGGAAACAAGAGGAGACTTCGTTTGGCAAGACTCAGGCTTGGCCTGGAGGAAGACCCAGAAGCTCCGTTCTGAGTTGTTTGTATTCAAATATGAGCATTAAGATAGACCAAATAGTTGAATATGACTTGGCTTTTCAATTTTAAGTAGATGAAATAGAAGGCCCTTCCTTTCCCTTCCCTTCCCTTCCCTTCCCTTCCCTTCCCTTCCCTTCCTTCCCTTCCCTTCCTTCCCTTCCCTTCCTTTCCCTTCTCTTCCCTTCCCTTCCCTACCTTTCCCTACTTTTCCCTTCCTGAGAGTTATAGAACTTGTTGGTTAACAACACTGGATCTGGCTTGTGCCCCCCACTCTGTCACTTCCTCACTATATGCTCTTAAGCAAGGTATTGTACTCTCTCTGCTCCAATTATTTTTTCTGTAAAATCTGATGATAATAATGGCAACTCATAAATTTTTGCCATTAAGAATATGATTAGAATTTTTTTGACTGTGAATAAAACACTTCTTTCAGAAATATATAGTATAATACAATATAAAATTCTACCTTTCTTAAGATTTCCACCAAATTTGATCATTGAAAAATATTCATTGTTAAAACCTTTCATTAGGAAAGGGAATGAAGTGATTTGAGGAAATAGGGTGTCTAGGGGCTCCCAGGTAGCTCAGTCGGTTAAGTGTCGGACTCTTGGTTTCAGCTCAGGTCATAATCTCAAGTTCAGTGTGGAGTCTCCTTGTCCCTTTCTCTCCCCCCTGCCCCTCTCCCCACTTGTGTGCACTCTCTCTCTCAAATAAATAAATAGAACCTTAAAAAAAAAAGAAAAGTAGGTGTCTTAACTACCAAAATCTAGGCTATTGATTTTAGCTTCCTTAATGCACTTTTAAACAACTTCTTTTATCATGAACATCCTTTTATTTATCTACCCACCTGTCTGTACACTCATGCATCCTGTCATCCCTCCAGTCATCCGTTCAGCGTGTATTTCTAAATACCTGCCATGTGTCAGACACAGGGCTATACAGAGGGCCTCTCCAATTAGACAGGGGGAGGGAAGAAACCTCCACCCAAATCAGCCAGAATGCAAAACCTCAATTCAGTATGTGACCAACATTTTCAGTATTTATACATTAGCATTTATACAAAATGTGCTTTATTTTGCCATAATAACAAAAGGAAGCATGTGTGTGGTAAGAAACAATTAATACTTCCAAGTGTATTTTTAAATTTTATTTTTAAAAATTATGGTAAAATACACATAACACAAAATTTACCATCTTAACCATTTTTCAGTGTGAAGTTCAGTGGCATTAAGTTTATTCACATTATTGTGCAACTGTCACCAGCATCCATCTCCAGAACTTTCTCATCTTCCCAAACTGAAACTGTGTACCCATTAAACACCACATCCCTATTCCTCCCTCCCTCTAGCCCTCGGTAACCACCTTTTTACCTTATGGCTTTATGAATTTGGCTACTTAAGGTGCCTCGTATAAAGCAGAATAAGGCAGTATTTGTCCTTTTGTGACTGGCCTATTTCGCTTAATGGAATGTGCTCAAGGTTATCCAAGGACATGTCGGAATGTCCTTCCCTTTTAAGGCTGAATAATATTCCATTGTATGTATAACCACAATTTTATCCATTCATCTGTCAGTGGACATGGGTCACTTCCACCTTTTGGCTGTTGTGAATAATGCTGCTATAAACATGGGTATACACACACACTCTTTTGATAATGATAATTCAAAAGCAAACCCATTGCTTAATGGGAAGTAACAGGTAACGACATTTCAGTTATATAAACAGAACTCATTTACTCCTTCAATACACATTCACTATCTTCTGAGGGCCAGGTGCTGGGGGCAGTGTGCTAAGGTGCCCAGGGTGAACCCACAGACTGTCACAGAGTTTCTAGTCACCTGGGGAGGGAGATTCTAAACAACTGCACATACAAATCAGCATATAATTATTCATTGCGATTAGTGCTGTGAAGGGAAAGAGCAGGATCCATTGAGAAAGCATTGATTGGGTAACCTGACCCAGGCAGGGTGGTCAGGGAGGGGCTCTTTGACAAGGTGACATTTCGCTGAGGCCTGAGAATCAGAAGTCAGGCTGGTGCAGAGCAGGAGGGAAGAAACTTCTGTGTGAGGGCACAGCAGAAATAAGCTCTGGGCAAAACTCCAGAACTGTTTTTCCAACGCTCATTTGGAAATCAGTTCTGACCATATTTCAGTGTGACTTGAGTTCCTAACATGCAAGGAGCTCAGAGTTTTAGTTTATGAATCAAGCATAGAACTATTGACCTATGCTACTGACATACTCTGTGACTTTGGAACTGTAATGTTGTGGGGTGGCTAGAAGCATGGATATATCCTTCTTTTCCAGGCTGTACTTAACCCAGCCTCATTTTAGGACTTGGGGATCCATAACAAGGATCCTTGCTGGATCCAAATAAGAGGCAGTGATAAGTAGGGTGAGGCAGTGATAAGTAAGGTAAGGGTCTTGGAACCCTTTGGGAAGAGGAGTGCTGTCTCGATATGAAGTGTGACTCATATAGAGCACTTTCTGGATAAGAAGTGCTTTGAAACCCTATACATTACCTCCTTTTTATTTTATACTTCTTGTACTCATAGTGGACTAATTCTCAAGCCAGGAGACTTTATGTTGCAGAGTGGATTGCTAAGGAAGAAATTCTGGCTTTTTATGCAGACAACCAAAATATGGCAAACAGGAATAAAAAATGACAGTTGCTTCCTTCAAGCAGCATTGGCAAGTATCTCAAGCCCATGTCAGCCTCCTCTGCCCTCACTGTTAATGTCTGACTCTCTTGCTCAGGCCTGTGTACCAAAGTCATTTCCCTCAGACTCACTTTATGGAGAAGTGAGTGTTCAGCATATATGAGTGGTGGTAGAAGCAGGTTCTTTGATGAGGTGAAGTGACTGGACACTCACAATCACCTATCTCTCCTAGATGACTCTGAGAGAGGGTCATCATCACTGAAAGTCTAGAAGCATTAAGGTCTTTTGCTGTTACTGCTGTTACCGATGTTATTTTTCATTGAGATGGCCCTATAGGATAGAGAAACATTTGCAGTTATATTAGTTGCAGATAGCCAAGTGATACGGTACTTCTGTTTTAGTAATTTATTTTTCTCTTCATGTAATGCCAACTCGGTGTTTCCTTTTCCCCTTGATTTGAGGCTGGATTGTTGTGTCTGTTTGTTAAAGTATTTTTTAATATATGTTCTATGCAGTTTTTTTTCTTTTTTTTTTCTATGCAGTCTTTTTCAAAAGTTTTGACCACAACCCACAGCAATAAATATGTTTTACGTCATCCAAAGTAACAAAACTTCACAAAAACAATATGTATTCTTCCTATAAGAGATGCAACCTGGTATTTTCTACTTGATAATATTCTCTTGGTTATGTTCTATTTAATTTTTTAAATGTTGGTTGAAACCTACTAAAGTGTTGTCATGATTCACGAAAGGGTTAAGGCCATGTGTAACCAGGCCACTGAGCCTCTGTGGTTTGTTACTTTTTCAGTGTGTACAAGTTCATCTCAAAAGGTTTTGAACTCCTTCAGTAGAGTATAGTGGGGTTTTCATTTTTCTGCAGGGCTCAGGACATGGCATGTTTCCAATGGAAAATGGTTGAATTAGGTGACATTCTCTTGAGTTTTGAACTCCCTGTCATTCCCAGGTTGGTTCTCTTCTCTTCCCAGAAGAGAAAAAACTTGTTTAGATAGGTTACCTCTGTGAATTAAGAGTTCTGGGGAATTTGGCTTCCTCTGGCAAAAATTACAACTAGCCAGAATCTCTTTTTTTGAAGAGTAGCAGTTAGCATTTCTCTCATATTCATTTGGTCATAAACAGCTTTTGGGAGACAGGCTGATTCTTGGCTACTTCTGTAAGTATGAATTTCCCACCTACCAAATAAGGAAAACTCCCCGATAGGATTTTGAGGATTACATCAAATAATATAGGTGAAGTACTTAATGATTCCTCAATATTAACTATTCTTGCCATTTTTACTTTCAAATATATCAGCTGCTCAGAATCCACAACATTCTTTATCTTCATATTTGGTTCTTTCAGCCTGTGTGGTTAAGAGAAAATGATCAAGAGAAGGTGGAAGGGAAAAGTTCCAGGAGGCCACGGGTTGTATCTTTTTCACCTCTACATCTCCAACATCCAGCATCCATCGTAGGTTATTCAGTAGTTGGTAAATATGGCATCATAAGAGAACAAGGATGAAGAAGAGAACAGAAACCCTCAATCCCAGTTGGAACTCATGATCATTGCCCAAGTTCCAAACTGGAGCCAGTTCTCAGACATCAACTGGTTGAAGATCGGGTCTCTTAAGGATGGTCTGCAATGCAGAGGCAAGTGGATAGAGCAGTGATTCTCTAGTACTCTTAAAGGAATCTAAAGCTATTTACTTGGGTATCCATCCACTGAGGAATAGGTCATACCTAGATTGATCAAAGGCTAGTGGTTATAGGTCTGAGTTAAAGTTGATTCTCGGCTTTATGAGAGTCAGGGCTCTGGTCCATCTCATGGTGGATCTAATGGGTCCATAGGCCAACAGGTCCCCCAAATTCCTGAATCTATATTTGGTAAAAACATACTTAGCTTGGCAGAGTAGCAGAATACTCCTGTTGGTTTCTTGGTCTGTGGAGTAAGAACTATTGTAGGAGGAAAAGTCAAGTGGAAGCCCATTCCCACACCAGAGTAGTAAATCAAAAGCAGGATTCGCTCTTGGGAAGAATGACAGACATGAGTGTGACACCAAATGACTTAACTGATACAAAGGTAGTGGCTTTCATCATAACTGTCAGGCTGGTCCTTGCAAAACCAGATGGATCATGGCATATGACAACGGACGACTGCAGATATAACCAGAAAGTGCCTTCAGTCACACTGGCTTTGTCAGATGTGCTCTTAATTAGTGTAGATCCTCACAGCCTTGGTATGAGGGATACAGCTGTTGATGTGATCAGTGCATTCTTCTCCGTAAGGAAAGAGGAAGAGTAGTGGTTAGTATTCATATGGGAGGGACAATGGTATACGGTCATGTTCGAGTTTTAGGGATATTCCCTTGCACTCTGTCATAATACAGTCTGAAAGGATATGGGTTGGCTGGAACTTCTGAAGAATATTGATCCACTCAAGTACTTTGGATGGCTTAGTAAGATAAATGTTCCAGAGAGTAGGAGATAAACTCTCCAAATATTCAGGGACCCACGACATCAGTGAAGATTGTAGGTGTCCAATGGCCTAGGGTATGCCAGGATAGGTTCTCCAAAGGAACAAACAAGTACCTTGTTCTTAGTAAGGACAAAGTAAGGAACCAGTGGGTGCCTTGAACCCACCACTACTAAGAAAGAAGCAGGATAATTGTCAGATCTTTTGGGTTTTGAAGGCAGTATATTATACACTTGAGAATATTTCTCTAACTTGTTAAGTGACATGGAAGCTTGCTAGTTTTGCATTGCACCAGAGCAAGAAAAGTCCTTGTAGTAAAGGCAATTGCTATTTGGACTCTATGAGCCAGCAGACTTCAGGTGTCTGGATAGAAAGGGCTACTGACCAGAGTTTCTTCTAAGCCCCCAAAGGGGAATTCTAGCACAGACTTCTAAGGTTCTGGAGCAAGGCCTATTGCCTGTGGCAGAGTATCCCACACCATTTGAAAAATATCTTTTGACTTGTTACTGGGCACTGGTGGAGACAGACCACCTAAATATGGAGTAAGTATCAATTGACCACATGCCAAATATCTATCACGACCTGTGTTCTATCAGCCCCACCAAGAGACAAGGTCAAACAAGCTCAGAAGCAATCCAGTATAGATTGGAAATGGTACATCCTAGACTGGGCTTAAGCAGGTCCATAGGACACAAACAAGCTGGTGGCCCAAATCTTGATGTCACATACAACTTTGCATTAATGTCTTTCCCTCAGCTCATATCTATTGCCACAAAAGGGATTTATTATGACCAGCTGATGGAGAAAACCTGAGCTCGACTCACAGATAGATTAGCTAGATATATTGATGCCAGCTAAAAATGGACTGTTGCTTCGTGACATCTTCCCTTATGGCCCTGGAAGATATGAAGAGGGAAATCCTTCAATGGGCAGAGTTCTGCCCATTGACTTCATATAGCAAGAAAAGTGGCTTGAAGTTAGAATATATATGGGCTCTGGGGAAGTGATCGATGATTTGACTGGTTTTGAAGGAGCACGGAAGGAGAGGGGACAAGAAGCTCTGGGGATGAGATATGTAGATGGACCTATGAGAGAAGTCCTAGAGTGTGAAGATCTTTGTGTTGCATATGACCACACACCAAGGACCACTATAGTGGAAATGCTGAACAACCAGGCAAATAGGATGACTCGGCCAGTTGATGTCAGCCTCTGCCTTTGCAATGGGCTCATGAATGGGACAATTATGAAGGCAGAGACGGAGGCCCAACAGCATGGATTTCCTAAATCAGCTGAAGCTGATTTAGCTACCACTGCTACTGAAAATCAAATCTGAGTTCCTCGTGCAGACCAGAAAGGCATTGGGGGAAGTCTAGTATATAAATCCCCTCTCATCCTAGATAAGGTGGTGATTCATGCTCACTGAGATTGACAAGTACTCTGGATACGGATTTGTCTTTTCTGCCCATGAGACCTTGGCCAATGCACTACTCAAGGGCTCAGGCAGTGTCTGATTCACTGACATGGGACTGCACCCGGCACCTCCTTAGACTCAAGATTCATTTGATTGCAAAGGAGGTGAGGCAGTGGGCACATGACCATGGGATTACTGATTTGACCCTGTACCATACTGTTCAGAAGTTGCCAACCTGATAGAATAGTGGAAAAGGCTTTCAACCAAGCAACTGAATCACCGGCTTGAATGGTGACATCCTGTATGAGTAAGACCCTATTTCAAGATGCAGGAGACTTTTTAGACTAATGCTATTATACATGCTGTATTTTTTACATGAGGTAAAAAAGCATGGCTCCAGGAAATAGCCATGACTTTGATCATCAGCATTGCCGTCATCATGTCTAACTTGAGAAGTTTGTGTTTTCTATCCATACAATGTTAGATATCCCGGTTTTTAAAGGTGCTGCTACCACCAAGAAGTACAGTGAGGATTCTGGCAAATGTAAAGCTACAGCTGGCCCTCTGGTCACATGGTCTCCTCATGCCAATCGACAACTGGATGAGGGAAAACCTATTATAAGGAGAAGTGATTGATTCTGACCATCATGAGGGACCACTGGTGCATGCAGAGAACTGGGGGCCACATGTTTGGCATTTCAATGATCCTCCTGTGGTTACTCTCGGTGCTCAGTCTAAACTACAGTTGGGCAAGTAGAGCAAATATGGCCTGATTAGGACATGGTATGAAGAACTTAGATGCTGCGTGAAAGTCACCCAGGACCACAGAAGTGCTACCCAGGGTGAGGGGAATGGACACTAGTTGGTAGAGCAGGGCAATAATGATGATGAAGTATGGCCCCAGGACCAGACGCAGTCATGGTGACTGTAACTCATCCCACTAACAACCCTCTTGTAAGTTTCTTCAGGAATTGTGACACAGAATCCTGAGAAAGCCTGGCCTGGGTGGAGCGCACTGGCTGTGAGAATAAGTAGAAGTGGATAGTGAAAGGGGTGGACTGTGGTAGGCGCCGTGCTCCTGTGCTCGGATCCATTCTCCTGGGCCAGAATGTGCCCCTGCTCTCTGTGTCCATGGGTCATAGGTATACATTGTCCCCTGCTCTGAAACATTTCCCTCCGCTGATGGGAATAGTCTTGCCAGGAAGATTTGCACTGACTTCCAGGATATGGAATGGTTGACTGCAAAGGGGGGTATGAAAGGCAGGATCTTTTGCATCATATGGGAGCCATAAGTCTGCAGCTCTGTTTATGCTCCGGAGCTCCCTTCACCCTCTACCACAGATCAGGCCAAGGCTGGACTTTCCTGAGCTAACAGCATGCTCAGCTCTTTCCTCTCCCCTCCACCATGCTTCACTCCCTCTGTCCCTCACCAGTTTGTCCTTTAAGGCACTTGCTCAATAAATCCCAAACACCTGAAATTCTGATGAGACTCTGATCTTCTTCCTTTGGTCCTTGGGCTTGGGGGGAAGGCATTCTCTTCATTATCCCATGAACAAAAGTAAGAATGTTGGTGAGTGGAGCACCAGAAGTTTTAGAAGTGAAGGGTGCCATGGAGGGCAAAATTTACTCCGGATTGCCCTTCTTTTTATTTATTTTTAAAGATTTTATTTATTTGACAGAGAGAGACACCCAAGTGAGGGAACACAAGCAGGGGGAGAGGGAGAGGGAGAAGCAGGCTTCCCACCAAGCAGGGAGCCCGATGTGGGACTCGATCCCAGGACTCTGGGATCATGACCCAAGCCGAAGGCAGACGCTTAACGACTGAGCCACCCAGGTGCCCCATTTTTATGGTTTTTTTGACCAATGCATAATGCATGCACAGAAAAGCACACCGAAATGTACGGCTTGCTAAACTTTACAAGAACTTTGCAGAACAGGCAGAGAAAGGGTACAGGTTTCATATACTCTCCTCTAACTAGGCCCAGAAACAACCATCAACTCCCATTTTTGTTTCACAGGCTAGAGCTTGTCACATCGCCCACCTACAAGAGAAAGAGAGATTAGGAATCTCTTCAGTAATAAACACAATTTTGGCAAAGTCATTTTTTTCCCCACTGAATTTTCTCACACGTTATCAATTTCTCTCCTTTCCTGAGTTTTGGTGGCCCACCTCGAATCATCCCAACCCAATATACAAAAGAGGGAAGATTTGTGTCTTCAGTATGTTCATTCCAGTGATAATTCTGAAGCACCTGATTGATTTGATTTGGGCCAAATACCACTAAATGACAGTGAAGTCACCTTGACTACGATTTGAGGTTCAATCTGAAAGAAAATGATAGCTAAGAAACATTCTACAAGGCATATATCTTCTGCAATTTTTAACAACTTGTGAGGAAATTTTGCATATGGATAGAGGCTACAAAGGACACCTGATTACACTGAGAGAGGTGCACAACTTAGAAAAACCACCGATGATACCAGGAACAAATGTAAAAATAATCACGGACCCTTTGATATTAACGCACGTTGTCATAATGACTGCCATTACTGGCTGTGGGGCCACATTCCATAATGAGCCTTTTTTTGGGACTTAGCGTAGTCGAGAAGTGCCAGAGATACTGTTTCTATTAATGAATGTGTAGTTCTAAGCCGGAACAATGGTAAAACTGTATTATTCTGTGAACAAAATTCTGCTGAATTCAGAGACAGGTGACATTGTGTGGGCACTAATGTATAGGGGGCCCTCTGTTATAATAAGGATACTATTATCTTTAACACAATGATGCTGAATGTGACCGGGACTTATCCCCTGGTGCTGGTTCCCAAGACTTAACTCTTTGTGGGCTGAGTTAAGCAGCTCCTTGCGGCCCTATCAGTGGTTTCCCAATCTCAGCAAGTCACAGTCTCGTTTTTTGCTTTGTTTTCTTTTTTGCCTGCTTCCATCCTCTCTTTCTTTCTTCGTATGTTTGGATAAAGACCTCTTTGGCGTCCAGATTCTTCTTTGTATAGAAACGCGCGTATTCTGCCCCTTCGTCTGAGGCCTGAGGCCATTGCCCACTGACAGCCGGGAGTCTGGGGGAAATGTACCCTTCTACTTGGCCTGCAGCCCCTGTCCCATCCCACGCCTACAAGGGGTCCAAAGGGCAGTATCATTTCTCCCAAAATAACTGCATTCTCTAAGCAGCAGTGACTACTCGGCGCTGTAAAGGGCTATGACCCATCATCACTGAAGAGACTTAGACACAGGATGCTGGTCCCACAGAGGGCCATTCGAGGCAAGAGAAGAGCCCTGGTTCTTGTGGGCCTGATCACACGTGGCACCCAAGGTCATGCGGACATAGGAATGGGAGGCTTTCCTCCCATAGGGAAAGAAGGCTGACCTGGGCTTATTTTCCCCTTCTCCATTATCTGCCTGCCGATGATGCACTTTCAGGATTATCTGGGGGAAGGCAGCAGCCTTGGTCCTTTTGGCCTTTGCACTGTCATTGGTTCCCTCTTTGGCCCCCAGCGCTGGCACTCAGCCTTCCCCCCCTCCCCCCGCAGTCGCAGGGAGAGAACTGGGAAGGAGCGGCCACCACATCCCTGGGCAGCTATTTCTGTCAACTGAAAAGGCCATTTAAGCAAAACACTTAATTACCTTTCCTTCTCCCTGCAACCCCTGGGAAAGTATGAGCCAGTCAGATAATGAGCTTAGAGAGAGCAGCAGCTTGGCGAGGGCCGAGATTTTCATCAGGCAGAGGAGTGACCTCACCCGATCCCATCACGAAATGGGGAACAGAGAAAGAAGAGTGAGAGAGTGGTGTAAACACGCTCCTCTGCAGTGCGGCTGCGTTATTTGACCTGTCACGCTGCAAATTCTTGGAGCATTAGAGAGCTTCGAATTCCCAGGTAAGGCACCCAGGCCTGGCCTGTGATTAGCCCATCCTCTGGGGTGGAGGCCGCTTTCTACAGCACGTTCTTGTGTAAGGAGGCTCCTTAGTTGAACATCCTCCCTGGGCCCTGCCCTTGAAGCTAGCTTAACCCCAGGGACCCCAGGTTTCCCATGGATAAAATGAGGATCTTGGACTTGGAGGGTCTCTCAGGTTCCTTTACATTCTATAATGCTAACAAAAAATGGCAGCGGGTGTTGGGGAGCTGGGAGAGGGATCTCCTCCAAGCAGTGTGAGTGGACTGGTTGCCTCTGGGGGAGGCAGGGGGCGCATTTCGTGGGTATGAGCCAGGTCAGTGGAGGCAGCGCTCCTGGGGTGGCCAGACCAGTAACTGGGGTTCTGCCTGAAGAGGTCCAGGCTGCCAAGTGAAAGAAATAAGGAGCTGACCCTTTAAGGTAAGAGAAGGCGCAGTCCAGCACTCACCTCAGCCCTGGCCAGGAAGGGTGACAGATTGCCTGCCTCTGTGGCAGAGCTTCCCTGGGCACTGTGTTCTGGCCCCTATCCATTTTGACCTCAGCGTGTCTCATGATTTCTGTCCCCTTGTCTGCCCTGCTTGGACCTGGCGTCTGCTCTGTACTGGCCTAAAAAAGGACTGAGGCCATGCAGCTTCCCGCCTATGACTGCGGGCCCCCTCCTCCCCCACCGCCCCCCCTGCCCCCAGCCCCGGCCTGGTCTGGCTGCTGCCCACGGGCCCCCTCCAATGACTGGAATGTCACAGCCCACCACATTTTCCCTGCTGCCCAATCCTCACGCGTGCACCTCTGAGGTCTGGCCTCTCCTTTCCCGGTCACAGGTGGCCATCTTGCCTCTGCCTGGGTAGTAATTCTGTGCTGCTTCCTGGTCCCCACATGCAGACTGTTGGCAAAGGAAACTCAGAGGGTGAGACAAGAGGGGAGCTTGAAGGTTACCACACGCTCATGGGGGCCTGATTGGAGGACTGAGAAAGTCACTCCATTTTATTCACTCCTTAGATGGCTTGAGGGGTTATCCTACCAGTACTAGGTGATCGGGTCACAGCCCTGAACACCCAGACAAAAGCCCCTCCTCCAGCAGAGTCTAGTGCTGGGGACACAAGGGCTAAAATAAATAAGGTAAAATTAAAAGAAATAAATAAGTTAAAAATATATTTAAAAAATAGGTTTGTTAGAATATATTCACTACTGTGGAGAAAAAGTGAAGCAGTGAAGGAAAACAAGAAGTATGAGTCAGGAAGGGATTTGCAGTTCTAGATTGGGGTGGTCAGTGAAGGTCTCACGGAGAAGGGATATTGAATTAAAAATCTGATGGACAAGAGTAAGGAAGCCATGTCGACATCTGGGGAAAGAAGACTCCTGACAGTAGGACCAGCAAGTGCAAAGGCCCTGAGGCATATCGTGCTTGGTGAATGAAAGGAATGCAAGGGAGTTGGTGTGGTTGGAATTGGTGAAGTGGGGGTAGGGGAATTGACTGACAGGGAGGAAATGGGGGGCGGTGGTGGCACAGGGAGACTGTGTAGGGCTTTGGAGACTACTCGTAAGAATTTTATTTCGAGTGAGCTGAGGGTCACTTCAGGGTGTTGACCAGAGAAAGTCGTTATCTGATCATGCTCAAGGTTCACTCTGACTGCTGAGCTGAGTGAACACAGAAAGAGGAACAAGACAGGGATGGGTGCCCAGTTAGGAGGTGGCGGTGATCGTACTGGTGAGGCATGCTATGACTTGGCCCAGACTGGCAGTGGTGGAGGAGGTGAGTAATAGAGTCTATCCTCAAAGATGAGATGCCATGATTTGCTGATCTCCTGGATGTGGCATGTGAGCAAGAGTGGAGACAAAGATGTCTTTGAGTAGTTTGGTCTGAGCAACTGTTGCATGAATGGCAAGGAGAAGACATTGGGGAGCCGATCAGGAGCTCAGGGCTGGAGCTGTGTATTTGAGATGCTTGCTGGTCATCCAGGTTGGTGGGAGGACTCTAAGTGGATTCTAGGGCTCCTGAGAGGAAGCATTCAGATATAAATTTGGCGTCCACCATGAATAGATGCCATATAAGACCACAAGACAGAACGAGATTACCAACAGCGCACTGATAGAAGGCAGCAGAGAGAAGAGAGAGAGGTTGAGTCTGAGCTTCAGGGCTGCAGCATGAGGAGATCTGTGAGGTGAGGAAGGCCAGGAAAAAAGGCAGGGAATAAAAGGCCCAGTGAAAAGGAAAACCAGGAGAATGGGGGATCCCGGACGGTGGACACCATGTTTCAAGGAGGAAGGAGTGATTATCCATGGCAGCTAAGGCAAGGTCTGAAAATGACAACTGGTCATTTACTGGTGAGCCCCATTTTCTGTAGAGTAAACTCTTCAATAGGCTTCAATTGCAGCCCCCACCTTAGCCACCCGGGTGGGTTTGTGGGTTCACGTCTGGCTGATCACTGATTGGCTCAGAGATGAGCATGTGACCCGAATGGTGCCAATGGGAATTCTCTCCAGACATTTTCTCCTGGAGCTGCCAGGAGAGATGGGCTGCCTCTCTTGAGTTGCCAAGTGTTGGGATGTAAGTCATGTCCCTTCACAGACATCCTGCTTGTCGTGCGCATTCACTCTTTCCAAGGCGGGTTGAGAGAGAGAGAGAGGTCCCCAGCAATAGCATTTGAACCATCTCTGGATGCAGCTCTGCTAAGTCCCTCTACTGCTTTGGACTCGGTTTTCGTTCCTAGCCAATAAGCTATTTTTAGCTAGTTTGAATCAGCCTTCTGTCTCTTGCATCCAAAGGTGCTCTGACTATGTCCCTGAAGCCTGCTACTCCACAGTGGCAGAGAATATGAAGAAGGACATATTGGTGACTCACTGGTCACGCAAAGACCACTGAGCTAGGGCTTTGAGCCAAGGGCCAGAGACCCTGACAGTCCTGGCCTCACAGCCCTCTCCATGGGACCTTACTAAGCGACCCCTGGATTCAGGACTATTCTTAGCTGGCTGAAATTGCATGGAGGAGTTCAGCCCGGGCAGGACTGAACAGGGTCACCTCCCTGCCTCCTCTTGTAGCAGCCTCTGACGCAGGCCTGAAATCTGGAGCAGGTAGGATTGCAACCCGAGAAGCTGGGGAAGGGCATCAGATTCCACCCGTGACCCAAGAGGTGGAATCCTGTGGGACTGCCAGGGCTCAGTACTAGGAGTTCCCTAGGAGATTATGAAAGCCTCGGCTCAGAGGGGGTGTGGGGTGAACGCTGTGGGCTTAGAGGGGGACAGGGTCAGCATCTGGGGAATGCAGATGAAGTAATGGGAGACCAGGGCACGGGAAACAGTTGCTAAAACAAACTGAATAGTTCTGCTGGATGAGGTTGCTCGGGCCTAGAGCTGTTTTTAAAGGGCTAGCTACACGCAGATTGCAGCATCTTAAGGATACCTGGAACAGAGCGCAGGTCCTCTCATGCTGGCTTTTGGCTCTGAAGGTCCAGTATGTCACCTTTGGGTATCTTCTCCATGTGCTGAAAGGGAAAACAATTTGTTTTAATACGTCTTCGGGCTCTGTGCACAGATAGGGTATTCAGACCGTCTCATGGCTTTCTTGTACTTGGGCAGGTGCATGAGTTTACCCAGGGAGAGCCCTGATCTTCTCTTTCTGCACCTGACAAACAGAAATTATGCTCCGGTGATAATTCCTGTTTGCCCGCCCTCCGCACACCGATCCAGCCTTCAGAGAGCCTTGCAGTAACTGGGCACCGGAGGTCTTGGTAGAAATCCCTTCCTCTCAAGTTGTCACCTCATTGCTTCCTTCTCTTTCAGGATTTCTTTTGTTCTTGGAGAAGACACACCTTTCATATCCACACTTTCATCACCTAACTGCGGTTGAGACTTCCTCCTAATCGCAGACTTCATCCCCGTCACAGAATAGGAAGAATACCAATTTAATAATCCTTATTAAATGTAGTGCCACACAGTGGAAGTCTGTAGTATTTGACAGAAACCCAAACGCTACTGACTTGTTCCTTAGATAATTACAGGTAGTGTTTACCAGACTAAACACATTTGTAGGAAGGGTGAATGTAATGTATTTAAAGGAAAAACTATCTTAAATGCCGTCAAGTACTTTAAAATGTCACATTGCACCCAAACAATGGATTCTGGGTACACATAAGTCTTCTGTAGTCACAAAAGCAAGTTTTCAAGGATTTCTGGTTGTTTTGCCTACTTTTTACTTACTGCAATAAAACGACAGAAAAACCCTATCGTTCACTCTTGTTTTGCTCACTTACTTTGGTTTTCTCCCACGGTCAGTCTGAAAACAAATGTTTTCTTTTATGATTTTATTGTCCAATGAAGTATATTTTGGTGTCACAATTAAATTCTGCTTTCTAAATCATATACAGAAAATGTTTCCCAAGACCTCTCTACACTTCCTGTAGGTGGGACATAAGTTGAAGGTGAGGAAAATTCTGGAGGCTCAGAGGTAGATAGGCCTGCCTCCCTGGGAGTGTACTTTCCAATCTGGCTCTAGTGCTTTGGGGTTCACATCATGATCTCTGGGAAGGTGAGTAGAAAGAGGGCTCTAGTATATTAGCTAAGGGTGTGCCACCTGCTATCACAGCGAAATCCCCACATCTTAGCAGCTTTACATACTAAAAGTTTCCATCTTGATATGTAACAGCCCAAAGCTGTCGGGCAGCCCTCCTCCACAATGAGTCAAGGGCCTGGGCTCCTTCCATCTCATGGCTCCCAAGATGGTCCCCAGAGTTGACTCATTCCAGGCAGCTGGGAAGAGAAAAGTGCATGCGGGATTGCATGTGGTTTTATGACCTGACATTGGCACATATCAATTCTGCTCATTTTCCACTGACCAGAGCAGGTCATATGGTGATGCTGGACCATGGCCACCCCCCCATTGCAAGGGAGTCTGGGAAGTGTAGTTTGGCTGTGTGCCAGTGTTGGCTACACATATAATAGTTTCTGCCTTCTGTACCCATAATCAAGACGCTTTTTACTCAGCAGTGGCCGTGCTCTCACTTCACAAGTATTTGGGGATACTCATTGGGGCAGGCCCCAAAAGACTGAGCAAAATCTGTTATTAAATTAATTTCCTTTATTTGTTACTCAATTTTGCTTTCTATTTTTATTTCGTTGTCTTCCAGACTGGAATGAAACATCTTAAAATCTTGGTCTACAATAACCTTTCAAAAAAACGAAAAAAAGAAACGAGTCTATAACAAAAGAAGTCGTCTTGATCTTATTTCTTGTAAATCATTTGAAAATGAGGGGCTCCATGCAAAATACCCTAGTGGCCTGATAATTAAGATCTCTCCTTCCCTGTCTGGAAGACCTGGCTATCATTCACTACCGGGTACCTGACTGTCATAATGAGGGACATTGGACCTTGTGCAGTAGCTTTAGGTTCCCCCACCAGCGATGAGTCAGCTCCCACCCTCAGACAGGTGTGGAAACAACGATCCAGCCCCCCACGGAGTTAGCTGTGGAGTTACTGCAACTTGTTTGACCTTTGTAAGGCTTAATATTCTCTAACTAATTCTCCGTGGCCCCTTATTCTGTGAAAACGGGGTTGAGAAGTCCCGTCTCCCGGGGGCGTTGTAAGAATTAAGTTAGGTATTGAAGGAGAAATCACCCAGCACAGTGCCTGACATCAGCGAGACATCTATCACTTCCGGTTTCCTTCCTGCCTTTTTCCACACAGGGAAAGGTAAGACACCCAGGCCTTTGTCAGAACGACGGTGGCTCTGTAAGTGGGACTCCATCTCCCCGACCCTGCTGACTTCACCAAGCGCCGGCTGCAGCGATAGTTCTCTCCATTCAGGCAGAAGTCAGAGGGGCTGAGCGCGAGGAGGGAGTGGGAGCCAGACAAAGGGGCAATTACCCCCACATGACTGCCTACTAAGAATTCTGGCTGGAGAAAAGGCTTTTCTGCAGTCTATTTTTGCAAACTGTGCTCCGGGAACCCAAGAGATAAGGCTTTCAGGCAACAGGATAGCCCTGGTCTCATTGTCCCAGAATTCAACTTGGCTAACCTCTGGCATTTTCTATGCCCCGTCCCCCTTCTCTCACATATTCCCTTGATTCATCAGCGTCTCTCTATTCCAGTTAGCACAGTTTGCATTGATCAAGCTTGGCTAACCCGAGCATACTTCACACAGACCCATAACACACACACACACACACACACACACACACACACACACACACACACACACCCTCCCTCCCTCTGAGAAAAATCTTGCCTCGACATGGAGGTTGGTTCGTATGCTCTGTGCTCAGGCTTCTGCCTGAGGACCTGTGGGAAGATGAGAGTCACTTCCCCCAGCTCTCCTGAACTGAGTTTATGAGAACCAGTTATAATCCTTAAATCTTCTCATTCTTATCAGGCTTATTTCTAACTTAGTCCTGGTATCCCACTTTGAGCCAGTCAGAGGGAAAAAAAAAAAAAAATAGAACAAACCCCTTTGCATTGGCAATACTGTTGCATGACCGTGCACCGACGAGGATGATAGTCTGGGATAAATCAGCAAAAGCCTTCGTTGTTTCAGTAGTAATCCTAAAGGTCAACAGAAGAAATTTCTTGAAGTGGATGGATAAAATTCTTAGAATAATCCTGCCCAAGCCCTCTAGAATTCCTTCATGATGCCTTTATATATTTTAGTCTTTCACATTGGAAGATTCCAGAGTGTCGCCCAAAGGAATGTGCAGCGCCGTTGGCAAGGAGCAGGCTGCTGCAAAAGGAAATAGACTGGAACCCATCTTTGGAAGGGGTGTTGGGAGAGAAAGTCCTGTTGATGCTACCTAAAATTCTGGGAAAAGGTCTTCAGCAAGTTTTTAGTGTGATGCAGATACACGAGAGTTTTTCTCACCCTGTTAGAAAGGTCAGGAAAAGTGAAATGACCCAGTGGGCCAGGTCAGCACTGACCTAGCTAGAAACTTGGCCAGTGGACTGGACTGAAGAGCCAGCAGGGTTTAAGGGCAACGTGTGGTCTGGAAGGTGGGGCTGAGGCTGGGGTGCAAAGTCCCAGGTGCTGTGGATGGGTAGTGGGTATGGATTTTACTGGGATTGTGCAGATGGAGTGTGTTCACTGTATGAAATCGGGACCAGAGATGGAAACTTGGCTGGTGCATGAGAAGCACATGAACCAGAAGCTGGGGCTAGAACTGTAGCTCATTCTCTTATGTCTTATTTCTCAACAGGAATCTTCCTTTCATAGTCTCCCTTCCTCTGGTCCAGAATCTCCCAGAATTTAGTGTCAAAGTAACACAAAGAAACTGTATGTGGAGGATACTTACGATTGACCACCAAATTCTGTTTGTCTAATCATCCTTAAAAATAAGGGCATATACTTAAAAAAAAAAAAAGATTTATTGATTTATTTGAGAAAGAGTTGGGGGAGGGGAATGGGTAGAGAGACAGGGAGAGAGAATCCCAAGCACACTCCATGCCGAGAGTGGAGTCTGATGGGGAGGCTTGATTTCACAACCCTGAGATCACAACCTGAGCTGAAACCAAGAGTCAGACGCTTAACCCACTGGGCCACCCAGGCTCCCCAAGGGCGTGTACTTTTTAAATTGAGGTAGACTTGACATACAATAAAATGCACAGTTAAAAAGTGTACACATTTAAGAAGTAAAGTGTTCTACACCGTGAGAACATCACCACAGTCAAGATATAGAATGTATCCATCACTCCAAAAAATTTCTTTGTACTTCTTTGTAATTCTCCCCATCTCTGTCCCTTTCTGCCTTATCTCCTTTTCCTCAGACAAGCACTGATCTTCTTTTTATTACAGTAAATTTGTTTGCATTTTCTAGAATTTTATATAAATGGGATTATATGGCATATACCTTCCCCCTTTTTTTCACCTTCCCCCTTTTTTTGATCTGCCTTTCTTCATTCTGATTTTGAGATTCATCCATGCTGTTTGTGTATTTCAAGAGCTCATTCCTTTTTACTGTTGAGTCATATTTCATCAGATGGATATTATAACATTCGTTTATCTGTTCCAAATTTGATGGGCATTTGGTTGTTCCTGCATTTTGGATATTACAAATAAAGCTGCAATGAACATTTATGTATAAGTTTGAGTAGAAACATAGGCCTTTTTTTTGTTTTGTTTTGTTGGGTAAATATCTGGGGACTGAAAGACTGAGTCATACAGTAGATACACATCTAATTTTTGAAGAACCTGACGAACTGTTTCCATTTGGTGATACCATTTTGCACTCACATACTAGCAATATATGAGGGTTCTAGTTCCTCTCTGTCTTTACCCACCACTGATAGAGTCTATCTTTGTAACTTCAGGCATTCTGCTAGATGTGTTGTGGTATCTTGTAGGTCCTTGATGATGCCTGATGTTGAGCATGTTTTTATGTGCTCATTTGCCATCTGTTTATATTCTTCAGTGGCTGTTCAAATCTTTCGTTCATTGTTTTTAAGTTGCTAGTTTTCTCATTATTGAGTATTGATCGTTCTTTATATATTCTTATGCAAGACCTTTTTCAAATATATGCCTTGCAAATATCATGTGGCTCATCTTTAATCCTCTTAACGAATGTGCATTCCTTCTACAGCCTCTCTTGTTGCTGGGTAATATGATTTGAGTTCTTACTCATGGAACCTGAGTAGAAGGGAAGTGTGCTATTTCTGGATTCAGTCCTTAAAACAGTGTGTGTGTGCTTCTCCAGGATCTCTTCTATGTCCTCAAGCCAAGGATCCAGCTTTGATCATGCTGGTGAGGACAGTGCCCTGAGGATTTCGGAATGACCTTGTGTAGCAGGTTTATTCACCTTTGAATTGTTGTATGGTAGAGAAATAAACTTCTGTCTTCTTTTAAGCCACTGAAGTTTGGGGTTTCTTTGTTATCCCTCAGCAGCTTAACTTTACCCTAACTGCTATACCAAGAAAGTTACTCCTTTTTCTGTCCTTCCCACTTTGAGCACATTCCGGCAGGAGTTCAGTTTGGTTGTCCCAAGGAGGAATTCGTTTTTTCTAGACGAGAGAATAAAAATTTCTTGAGTAGTCAATAAGGCGCTGTGCTATGCATCTTGCCTAAAAAGAGGAATAAAACTCAATTCTTGCTCTGGAGAAACAGATGGTCCAATGAAAATCTTTCAAGTTTACGCCAACCCAGTTTGACGTTGTAGAGTTCGTTGTTCGGCAGCTTAGGGACAAAATTTTGCTGAACTTAGGAGAATCTACAGAAATGCAGAAATATGGCTTCAAATGGGTGTTTTTCTGTTGCTACTCTGCAAAAAAAATCACATTAAGATGGAACTGAACTTTGGCCCCTCTGGCTGCCAAGTAAGAACAAGGTCTCCATGTCTAGGTACATGGTACATGTCTGCAGCCCCATCCTCAGGGTAAGTCTCCCCAAGTTCAGGGAATTTGGGCAATTGTCATTTAATTGAGTTTTTCTGGGCCACGGACTTTTGATGTAATTCAACTAACTTACTTCTTTCAAGAACCTAACTGAAGTTTACAGATGAGGAAAAAGATTCAGAATGGAAAATCAACCTATCTGTGGCCGCAGAGCCAATTAGGGATGGAAGCAAGTTATGTAACTAGTCCTGCTACCAAAGTCTGAGCCCCTTTCTGCAAACTCTACTACTTTCCGGGGAGCAGCTTTGGACTTAGATTACTCAGATTATTGCTTTGGGCTTTTTTCTTTTCATGGAAGAAATAACCTCACAGACTCTGGTTCTGCTCCCACAGCCTCTTCAGCCCCAGGCTTGTGACCAGCCTCTATTACTCAGAAGAATTTGTGCAACTCCATCCTTCTTTATCTTCAAGCATCAGCATGTTTGACTTTTGTTTTCAATCCAGAACCTGCCTTGTTTTTATAGAACCAAAAATCCAGCCTCATTCTGAAAATGAAAGGACAAAGCGTCCCTGGAAAACAACACAGATCCCAGGTCCCCACTTTAGAACAATCCAAAATCAAAGTGTCTGGTTGGATACTTTCATTACCAGCCTGTCACCTTGGTAAAGGCTTTTCGACATATCAAATCAGAGGAAAAGGAAAGAGACTCTTTCTTTTTCTTGTTGTTCCAGATCAGATAAGGTTGCCAGATTAGTTCCTCCACTGTGAATTCACACCGCATGTACCCACATGCCAGCCCTTTGCTGAAAGGCCATCAGCTATATTGCTTCCTGCATAATCATTCATATTTTGCCTCACGCCTTCCCTTCTCCACCTCTGTTTCCGGCTCCTCCCCCTGAAATAGCAAAATGCTTGCAAAGAAAATGTGTCAACAGGTGAAATTTATAGGAGTTTCCTGGCCCACACAGAAATGTGAACCACACGCATCCCCAAAGGAGAGATTTTCTTACCCAGACACTTAACTCTCTTGAATATGCCCTGATTCATTCATATATGAGTTCTCTAGAGAAACCAGTTATCTTTTTTAGGGAATCGCAGTATGGAGCTCCTGTTCGGAAGGAGTGGCTTTGATGAATGCCAGTTGGGATTATTTAGTTGCAGTTACAGAAAAACCCAACCCAAACTAGATTATTCAAAAAGAGAATTTACTGATTCAGAAGCTGAAAGTGCTAGCCTCAGGTACAACTCTATCTGGTGCTCAAGCGTATCAGTAGCACCTGCTTATTTTTTTTAATATCTATTTCTTTGTTCTGGCTTTCTTTAAGTTGACTTCAGCTTTAAGTTTTATGGGTACCAGAAAGGTCCTTGCTAGGCTGATTCATTCTCTTATGTTTTAGGTCAGAGATTATGAGCGAAAGTTTCTTTCCTAGAAGACTCGGGAAATGTCATTGCATCTCATTTGGCCCTGACTAGGCTGTGTGTGATCCATGAAAGTCAGAGGACAGGGAAATGAGACATGCTGATGGCTCAGGTCTGGGTCACAAGCTTTACCCCTGAGGCTGGGTTTGGAGTCAGCTTTAACGGGACTGCATGAGAATCAGGTATGGACCAAGAGGACTCAAGCAAGGACCTCACTCAGGCAGTGAGTTTTGCCTTATAAGAGATGATGTGTATGTGTCACATAGCGTTTTGTCTCCACTGCACAAACCAGCTGCACACCTCGAAAATAGCAAGCATCTACTCATGTAAAATAGGAATCCACATCCCAAGCCAGGCTGATTTAGAAAAGGTTACTTTCTGATTTAACTTCCAGCAAGGAGGCTAGTTTGCCAAAATCTTGATGGATGTGGGTCAGTATAGAAAACGCATTCAAAAGTGTCTCCGAGTCTCTAGCAGGATCATCTTACATTCTTTAAAGCATGAGGACCCTCCACTTGTTTGGTATTGAAGCCTCTTGCAATAAACCTTTCTGATTGGTTTCCTTGAGTTTTTGTTTTTGTTTCCAACAATGGCTACTATATTTTAGTTATAAGGACCTCTGTAGCTTGATCAGGCTGGCTCTGAAGGGAGCAGAAGAGTTTATGGCAGAAAGTTGAAACCTGGGAAGCCCTGGGAAGTGTTTGGACTCCACAGTGACCCACACAACAAAAATAGTTCTTGGTGTTGTTCTTTCTTCCAATCATTTAACTTCTTCATGCGTCTTTCTAAATAAATGTTTGGGATCAGGATTTTTATTATTCTTGCCAACTCTTGACCTTAAATGTTCAACCTTTAAACCATTGAACAACTGTTACTGCTTATGTACTTCCTCTCTTCAAATACTTAATTGTCGATTGTCTATCGGACACTTTCTGAGCACTTCATGCACGTTATTTCATTTATTCCTTGTAACTGCTCTATGACACGGGGTCTATTATTATTCCCATTGTATGGAAGATGAAACAGACCTAGAAGAGGTTAAATATCTTGTTCCAGGTCACACAGCTCGAGCCAGAGATCTTAACATCATGCTATAAATAAGACAAAAGTTTTGCCCCTGTGTCCCATGGTATAGCCCAGGAAGACAGACCTAGAAATTAAATGTTATACTCACCACGATAATGATCTACACAGGGGTAAGTGAGGATGAGAGAGAGAGAGAGAGAGAGAACAGTCATTTCCCTATAAGGGTGGAGAGGATTTGAAATGGGTATTGGTACAAGTTCTTGAGAGGAGGCTGGGCTCAGGTACATGAGAATGTACTTTCCTACCGGCAGGTTAAGGTTGAGAATAGCATCCCAGACATTGGGATGTGTGCAAGTAAAGCACCGAGGCATCTAAAAGAAATGAATGATGGGAGAATTGCAAGCTCTTTGGCCTGGCTGGAACATAGAGTTCAAGAATGGACAGAAGAGGAACAAGACCCAGTCCATGAGGAGCCTGGTTGTACTGAGAGGGATTTAATTAAAAAAAAAAAAAATGGGGAACCACTGAAAGGCTTTAAGAAAAAGGTGACACTTATTCATAACCAGTATATTTTTCCATTTTTATAATTCCCAAGGTTGAATTATTTTTGGATTTTTAAAAATTATGTAAAATATACACAACATGAAATTTACCATTTTAATAATTTTAATTGTATATTCAGTGGCAGTAAGTACATCACAGGGTTGTACCACTGTCTGTAATATCCATTTCCAGAAAATTTTCATGAGCCTCTGCCAGAAATTCTGTACCCATTAAACAATTCTTCCCCATTTCCTCTATGACCTGTGTCAGTCAATTGGAGCTGCCTTGAAAAATAAGGAGGAACAAGGATATAGCTCCTCAATGTACATTATTGAAAATAATACTGTGATTTGTGCTCTTTTAACAGGGAACATGTCAATGACACTCTACATTCTAGGTATGAGCGAGTCCATAGCGACATGGGAGTGTGTTGTTCCTTCCAAATCTGCAAGCTAATGGAGCTGTTTCACTATTACTAAGACGCCCATCTGTAGTTTTCCTGTGAAAGGAAGGCCACTAACTTTGCTAATGAACATCCCATGGTATCAGCTTAGCCATCAAACACACATTGAGCACCTGCTGTGTGCACGGTCATTTGTCATGTGCCATAAATAGAAAAGAATAGGCAATGATCCACAACCTTCAAAGGAATCCTAATGTAGTTAGGGAGAAGAACACGGATATGTCCATCTATGATCAAAGGCAGGCTCTCAACCCCTGACCTGTATTGGTTATACCTTTTCATTGCATTGTGTATAGCTCTTCACAGCAATAATCACATTATATATATATTTTAAAGATTTTATTTATTTATTTGACAGAGAGAGAGAGCACAAGCAGGGGGAGCGGCACGCAGAGGGAGAGGGAGAGAAGAGACATGGGGCTCGATCCCAGGACCTTAAGATCATGACCTGAGCTGAAGGCAGACGCTTAACCAGCCGAGCCACCCAGGCACCCCTCACATTATACTTTTACATCAGTTTAAATGCCTCCTTATAATAACCGTCAGACTGTTCATTCCATAATGGCAGACATCTTTTTTTTTTTTTTTTTTTTTGCTCATTACTGTCTCTCCAGTGTCTAGCATAGTTCTTGGCACACAGAATGTGTTCAGCAAGTATATATTGAATGAATGGTTGCTGTAATTAATTTTTAAAAAGATTTTATTTACTTATTTAGAGAGCACAAGTGGACAGGGAGGGGCAGAGGGAGAGGGAGAAGCAGACTCCCCGCTGAACAGGTAATCTGACAAGGGGCTTCATCTCAGGACCCTGGGATCATGACCTGAACCCAAGGCAGAAGCTTAACCTACTTTGCCACTGGGGCACCCCCTGGTTGCTATGGTTATTTGTGTGCACATATACGTGTGTATTATAGTAACATATATCATGCTACATATGTGTATGTATATATGTGCAAGCCATATGCTTTGAAAACACAAACAAAAAATCTACAACTATAATCCAAACCATTTTTTAGGGAGCTACCGCTTTGGAATCAATAGCTTCTTTGAGGCCTTAATCCTGTGTAGCTGTGGCTACGACTTCTGTGGGCGCCCAGCTCTGTAAGTCAGGTGTATGAAGTGTACCCGTCTCTCGGCTCTTTGTGGGAGCTGGCCTCGCCAGCAGCAGGCGCAGAGCAAGTGCCTGGTACCCAGTGATCCTTTCGTCAGGCTTTTAAAGAATTCAGATAGACTCACACTCTCACTCCTCAGCGCTAATCAGAAGACTATTTATAGACCTCAGCACTCCTCTTAATTCCTGCCCCTTCACTCTCAGCAGACAGCCTCACCTCATGACTCATTGAGAAAACTGAGGTCATCCGGGTGCTTTCTGTTACTTCCTACTTTCTACTACCTCTACCCAGTCCATCCTTGGTGGAGCCTGCTCTCCAGCAGGGAAAGGTAAGAGGGCCTCCTCAGAGAGCGGCCAAGCCCCTCCCAGAATCTGCCTCTTCCTGAACCCTGTGCTCCCCTTCTAATCTTCACCGCAGCCCCTCCTACGAGTTTCTGTAAGTCCCTCCTTTGTTTCTCCTGATGCCCCCTCTGCCCCTGAATAGGCTTCATCTCGTCACTTTCCTGACGATTGCTGCAACAGCCTCCTAACCGGTCTTGCCTTTCCATTTTCCCTCATGCGCAGTGCAGTCAGAAGGATTCTTTTAAAATGAGGGTCATGGACAATTCCCACGTGCTGACTCCAACTCCCCTGCTTTTCACTATTTCCAGAAATCATCTCAGAATGTAGATCATTAAGAGTGATATCTAATCCTCCCTAATTCTTCCATCCCTTCCTTCCCTTCCTGCCTCCCTCTGAAAGTAAATCATTTGCATAGGTGAGTATGTATGTATGTATTTATTTATTTATTTATTGGGGTGCATCTTACGACACATAAGGCACACAGGGAGTGAGACGAACATCTTAACTCAGTCATGGGGCCTGGTCTTCCCTCTGCTCCTCACCACCTTGTCAGGCACCTTCTTTCTTCTCTCCCAGCTTGCTTCTCACTCCCTCCAGCCCCCTGCTCCTTGGCTTTGCTCCCAGCACCGTTTGAAAGTTAGGGTCTCCTATCTCCCTCGTTGCCACTGTCACCTCCTCCGTCCTTATCTTCTGCTTCTGATAGCATCCGTCCTGTTCGCCTTCAGACATCCCACCATATTCCTCTTTTCCCTCCCAGCTCTCCAGTGGTTCCTTTTCCCCCCTTAGGGGATCTCTTGTTCTGCCTGCCCTCGAATGCTCTGTCTTCTGGTTCTGGGCACTGCCCACCACTTCCTCCTCTAGCTCTCTAAGCCTTCTGTAGGTGCATACTTTTCATGCATTCCTTATACGGTGTGATTATAACACACACGTTGTATTGTGTACATGACTCCTAGCAGTTCAGGGTCATCCTCTAGGCATTCTAGAGCTTTAGCAAGTCTGTGGAGGCTTGCTTACTGGGCTGTATGGGTTATTCCAAGGAGAATGAGATCGTGGTTTTCCCAAAGTTACTCTCTTTGTTTTATTGTCCAGACGATTCCTGAGGACAACAAGCATTTTGATGACATTTGAAGATGATTTTCTCAAATCTTCAAGCATTTCTGGTTCTTTTCCTATCTCTCACCACAATACTTGCTGACTTAGGACATGCTCCTCGAGTTGGGGCCTGAGGAAACCCTTCTGAGCCCCCCCAAAAGTGGAGGTCCTGCTGCTGGGGCCTTTCTGCTTTGATCTGTGTCTGGCAACATCCCCTCCCCCTCTTTCTCACCGGCGTCATCAGCTCTCCCTTCCATCTTCCTCTCCTCACCCACCCACGGAACCCGATCCCGCTGCTGACCTAGGACCAGATGCTCACTCATTACACAGACGCTGCAAGCCCAGCTCTTTGCAGCGGAGGTGGCAGGAAAAAGAGAAAGCCTTCCACTCAAGGAGCATACAGAGGCTAGCATGTTTGCATGGGTTTTTTTAAAGAAAAGCATACAATGGCATGTTGTGCTATAAAGGTGAATATTTTTCCAAAAGAGCGTCTGTGTTCATTTCCTCCTGCTGTCCTGACAAACGATCACAAACATGGTGACTTAAACTCACACAAATTTATCTTCTTACAGGTCTGGAAGCCAGAAGTCTGGAAACAGTTTTATTGGGCTGACATCAAGATGTCCATGGGTTGGTTTCCTCTGGAGGCTCTCTGGGAAAATCTGCTTCTTTGATTCCTTCCTCACCTCACCCTCAACCCCTCGGCTTCCACGATCACATCCCTTACCCCTTCCTCTCATTACTCAAATCTTCCTCCTCTCTCTCCTAATGACCCTTGTGATTACATTTTGGGTCCACCAGACAATACAGGATAATCTCCCCATATCCAGATCCTTAATTTAATCACGTCTGCAAAGTCCTTTGGCATATAAGGTAATATCCACAGATTCCAGGGATTAGAACATGGATCCTTTTGGGGGACAGTATAGAGTACAGCATACACACTGACTTACATCTGCCCCCTGACTGCTCATGTATCTTGGTGCCACTTTCTTGAGTTTTATTCTGGCCAAAGAATGTTACTTAATAAGGCATTTTCATAGAAATGGATATGGATATAAATGAAGTTATTTATTTTTTTAATTCTTTTTTTTAAAGATTTTATTTATTTATTTGACAGAAAGAGAGAGAGATCACAAGTAGGCAGAGAGGCAGGCAGAGAGAGAGGGGGAAGCAGGCTCCCCGCTGAGCAGAGAGCCCGATGCGGGGCTCAATGCCAGGACCGTGAGATCATGACCTGAGCTCAAGGCAGAGGCTTTAACCCACTGAGCCACCCAGGCACCCCATGAAGTTATTTATTATTTGTGCGTTTTACTATGTATTTCATAACTTTCAAGGTATACTGGTACATCTTTAAGAATTTAGAGGGTATTATTTATTATTATTATTTTTTAAGATTTTATTTATTTATTTGACATACAGAGAAAGGCGACAAGAGAGGGAAAACAGGCAGGGGGAGTGGGAGAGGGAGAAACGGGCTCCCCAGCTGAGCAGAGAGCCTGATGCAGGGCTCAATCCAAGGACCCTGGGATCATGACCTGAGCTGAAGGCAGATGCTTAACGACTGAGCCACCCAAGCACCCCTAGAGGGTATGATTTCTGTGTTGTAAGTGTTTGTGTTTAACTTCACAGAAAAAAACATCACGCCAATATTATATATAACCTCTTTCAGCCTGTGGAAAGAAAGCCCGTATGAAGACACGTAAATGTACTGTGGGAGATGAGTCAGTGGTGGACACGGCGTTGGGCTGGGTGCTCAGATGCCACCTTCCCTCTGGTCTACTAAACTCCAGTGTCCAGAACGACTCGGGCTCCTTATCCCCTGTTCCACTGACTGTACTACCCAATTCACCTCCAACTTCCCCGGCTTGTCCTTTGCTCTCCTCAGCTTTGTCCACTGCCTTCAACACCCAGTTGGAGAAATTTCCACTGAGCTTTTATCCTTTATCCACCTCCTTCCTTCGTGACTTCCCTCTTTGGTAATCTTACCTACTCCTGCAACTTCAACTCTCGTCCATGGGGATAAATTCCAGACCCATGTTTGGAACGTGAAATACTAAAAGTCAAGTATTTCTTTAATAGTTTCTCAAGTGCCTTTAGTGTTTCTCTTGGTTTAAGATGTTTTAAAGATATGTTTTAATTTGTAGCGGTTATGTATTTTCATGATTCATCCGGTTTGAATATTTGGTTTGGTAATGCTCTTTTTACAAACATAGATAAAACACAAACCTTACTTAATATAATCAGGCCATCTAAGTCACTTTAAAAAAGGGATAGACCCAGAAAGATGCATTCAAAATTGTTGTAGATTAAATTTGTAAAAACTTGATTCAGTATTCAAGTTTAGAATGGAGATTTAAACAGAGCTAATGGGTCCATTTGTTGCTTACTGTATATAACACCAAAGGAGTTTTAAATATGGTGCTCATGCAACAAATAAAATCACACTCCAAGCTCACATCATAACATGAAATAAAATGATGCTATTGCATTATAAGTATATGTTTGCTAGTAAGCTGACTGTCTTCCAAATAGAACTGCTTGGCTATTGTCTTTAGGTCTGATACCTCAAATCTTTAGGAAAATCAAGCTCAGTGAAAAGGAATAATAAACCACAAGTGAAATGATAAGGCTTTCCTTCATCGAAGTCAATATAGTTTTTTTGTATTGGGCTATTATATGTTGATTATATTGATACATGTAGTTTTTAGCACTTCCTCTGAATAGCATTCCTTTCATCTGATTTTTATATTTATTCTATTTATGATAAAGGACGGAAACACTTATATATTGATGGGCTTCATCTCTGAAGTAAAAGTTTCTAAATACAACTCTTGTAAGTTTTGGTTCGTTTGCTAGTTAAATGGTTGTCAAGTTCAGGCAGAGTCAGATATATGTCTTCTGCTTCTAAATCTCTTGGGAAAAAAAATCTTACAATCTCATTTGTCTAATATATTGCTATTTTTTATATTGTTTGTGTTTATCATAATTTCTCTGCTTGTGGAAATTACCATATTCAGTGGTATGAACTGTTAGTAGTTTTTGGTATATAAACCACAGACTTTCGGATTTCCTTCCACTGGGTTTTTTCTGATAGCTTCTAAAACCATGACAATATTTTATTTTATTTATTTTATTTTATTTTATTTTGGGGGGGATGGGCAGAGAAATAGAGAATCTTAAGCAGACTTCATGCCCAGCATGGAGCCCGAGGCAGGGCTCGATCTCACAACCCTGAGATAAGGACCTGAGCCGAAATGAAGAGTCAGATACTTAACTGACCTAGCCCCCCAGGCACCCCAACAATATTTTAAAAACATTTATCATAAGCTATGTTTGAAGAAACTAACAAACAGAAGTGGGCGGTGATCCTTCATGGACTATATTTATTTTTCACTCATGCCATCCCCATTCACAGATCTATTCATCACTCACTTATTGAGTGTTTGCTGCACACAGCTGTACAGTCCCTAAGAAGATAAGCATTATTTGGTGGAGAGTTTGCCTTTCATGAGCCAATAGTCTAATATGGGACTCGTCATTAAAAAGCTGTCGTTAAAAATAAAATCTACAAGTAAATTCTCTCTCTTCCATTAGACTATGGGACCTGTGACACTGAAGGCTCAGCTACCTTTTTTTTCTGTAGGAAGAGTGAGATCTTTGGTCTGATTTTGACCTGTGTTTGAACCTGGACTCTTCTTTGCTAGCAGCATGATCATTACCAAATTACTTAGCTTGTTTTACCTCTACTTTTCCATTTTTAAAATAATGGTATATGGTAGGGGTGGGAATGGGTGGATTAGGGTGGTTTGTAAAAACAAATATGCCTGACAATTAGTAGGTATTTAGCAAATGTTAAATGAATAAATACCATGGGGGTTCAGAGAAAGAAAAATTAGCTCCCAGTTTCGCTGAACAGAGAAGGCTTCTGGAGGGCTATTTGTTCTTACAGAATCTGGGGGCTGGGCATGCTTTGGAAATAGAAATCATTCCCTCCCTTTTAAAATGATGGGTATTAAGGAGGGCACGTGTTGCGATGAGCACTGGGTGTTATATGTAACTAATGAATCGTTGAACACTGCATCAAAAACTAATGATTTACTATATGCTGGCTAACGGAACATAATAAAAAACTCTGCTTTTCTAGGAAGGTTTAGTTGGTTAATTGTCGAACTCTTTTTTTGGCTCAGGTCGAGATCTCAGGGTCGTGAGACGGAGCCCCATGTAGAGCTCTACACGCAGCGTGGAGTCTGCTTGAGATTTTTCTCTTTCCTTCTTCCTTTGCCCCTCGCATAGGGGCGTTCTCTCTTTCTCTCTCTCAAATAAATAAATAAATCTTTTTAAAAAATTAAAAAATAAAATGCATTTCTATCTCCTTTTCCTTTTGTTCAAGTGAGCACACATGGTTTCTCTAATCATGCTGCAGTCTTTACTTATACCCTTTCCGAAGGCAGCACATAATCAATGGCCATGCTTGTGGAGAAGGACTCTCAAGACGTCTTAAGGCGTGGAAGGCACACACACTGCTCATGGAGAGTGAGATGGATTGATGGATGGGCGCCAGACGGTGGCAGGTGGCTGTTTTCGTGTAGCAGTTAGCAGCAAATGAAAGAGGTGTATGGAGATCACTCTCCCCAGAGGCCATTCAGTTCTCTACAGCTGAAAGGGTAATAAGTTGATCCAAAACAAGACCAAAAATTCAAAAGAATTATGATAAGATCAGTCAAGCACCCCTAAGTTTATCTGGATAAAAATTCATAAGCACCCTCCAGTGTTGACGAAGCTGTGACCTCCACGGGGGTTTAAAGGGGAGGATCAGAGCTGAGCTAAAAGGGCTGTTCTATCCCATAAATGCACAAAAAAGATCCAAATTAAAATGAAATACCTTTTATATTGGTCGCACCCTCCTAACCTTAAACTGTGATTGAAACTACTCTAAGGATGAGGCAAGCAAAGGTATTTCCCAAGTTATAAATACCTAGTTTATGATTGCCCATACTGTGAATGATTGGTTGGGTACTGGTTTCCCTCTGCACACATCCCCCTTCTTAGAAAACACCCAGACTGTCTTGGGCCCACAGTGCCACCTGATTACCAATGGAGTATGGCAGAATCAGTGGCTTGCACTATGGGGTCTCCTGTCCCTTCCCCTTTTTACAGCTCAATAAATTCAAGTTCAGATACACCTGTTCTCACATTTAACATCCTTCCTTGTTCCCCTACATCTTCCAGTTCTTGCCCACTGTTTGAGATTCTCTCCCTTCCCCACTGCTCCTCCCCCTAGTCACACTGGCCCTCTCTCTTTCAAATAAATAAATACAATCTTTTTATTTTTTAATTAAAACATTTTTTAAAAAAGATTGTATTTATTTATTAGAAACAGAGAACATGAGCATGAGCAGGCAGAACAGGAGAAGGAGAAGCAGATTCCCAGGTGAGCAGGGAGCCTGATGTGGGGCTCGATCCAAGGACCCTGAGATCATGACCTGAGACAAAGGCAGTCGCTTAACCAACTGAGCCACCCAGGCGCCTCTCAATAAAATCTTTTTTGAAAAAAGAGTTTGATGATACGGAATTAAACAAGGAATACAGAGTCTGGCCCTTACTGAGTTGAAATCTAAGGTAGAAAATCATTCTTCTCTAGGGCTATCTCTCTATGAAATGACATGAAACAAGGTGGAAGTATTCTGATCGGACTCAAAGTTATCATAATGAAAAGTCGTTTTTACAAATTTATTTTTTTTCAGTTATTTATTTTCTTCCTTTCCCTCTCTTTCTAAATTTTATTTACTATTATTATTATTTTAATAGCAGGCTTTTAAGTAGGCTCCATGCCCAACACGGGGCTTGAACGCATGACCCTAAAACCAAGACTTGAGCTGTGATCAAGCGCGGGAGGCTTAACTGACTGAACCACCTACGAGTACCCCCCCCCCCTTTTTAAAACCATTTTCTAGCATGTGGTCTGTTAACACACTTTTGCCTTATTTATATGACTCTGTTCTATTTTTCAGTTATACACTTGTATGGAAAATGTGCACATGCTGGGTGGGGACCTCTTTGTCTCTCCTTTGCCTTTTCCTTTTCCCGGTGAAATCAGATATCCACAAGCAAGGGCTAAGATCACAGCACGTGGTGGCAAATGCACAGAAGAGCCTGTAATCTCTCTCTCCTTCTGTGCTTCCATTTCCTGCCTATCGAACATATCAGCAAGTGTGTTTTTTGCAGCGCTGGCAGGATCAGAAGTCAGGCAAAGACGATTCGGGTTCCATTTCTATTATGAAATAATTGTCTTATCTGCATGATAATACACACATATATTCCTGCGAAATTATCTACATCCTAAGCATTCATTCATGCCCCAGAGAGGATGATGAATGTACCAGATGCTTCCATGTTGTGGTGAGATCAGAGATGGGTGGAGCGGGGCAGCTTGCCAACTGTCTGGGTGGCTATGTCAGGAGGATGAGTCATTCCAGCAGCCCCCGCTGTACCACCCCTGATATTGGTTTTAATATGTCCCACTGGAAGAAGGCCAGAGGCCTTACACCAAAATTGACGCCCATTTTTCATCTTTTGGCAATAGCGTGTTTCCTCTATTACCCTTTTCCCCCAGAAAGCCGCAGCCAGGCCATTAGGAGCCCGGCTGCAGACAGACTGTGTTTCCCCAACGTGTGGTATGATGCTTTGTTCTGAGACTTCCATTCCTGGTTCATACTTTATAGTTGCTCCTTTGAAATGTTTACCAAAACGTGTTTATTTAGGCTTGGGCCAGCTCTTAGCCTAGAAACCAGATAATCTCCTTTCCTCTGAATCCATGGCACGCCACGATTCTTGGGGTCCTTAGCCCCAGCAAGGCTTCTAACATTAAATACTCCAAAATCTTTCGCCCACAGACCAGGGATCAAAATTGGGCTTGAAGGGGAGGATAATGAGGGGAAATGCTCTGCTCTGGCCAAGCACTGTGAACATGCTGCTCCCTCATCCCCTGAGCACCCCCTCCCAACACCCCCAGCTGCTGGCGGAGCACGGGACTGGCCCGAGTGGACCTAGGACCACTGAGGCCGTGTGCCAGCCACGGCCTTGGGGCCTGCGAGTCCCAGCCCCTGCGTTGCCATGACGTGCGCAGGAAGGGGGAGTGCGCTCCTTGGGACGCTTTTGTGCTCTGGTGCTAGACTTCAGCTGCCTTGACTTGGGATCAGACCCCCCCTGCTGTCCTATTGTCTTAAGCAGTCGTGTTGGGGGCTGGAGGAAGCTGAGGGGAGCGCTGATCTGAGAATTTCTATAAAACCCCTGTCCAGGCTTCCCCGAGATGGTATCCAAGACTCCATCCATGGCCAGCCTGTTGGCCGAAGCGGCTGCCTGTCTAAGAGGCGCGCGAGAGGCTGATGAAAGAAGCTGCCCCATACAGGCTGTGGGAAGAGAGGTCTATTTATTTTGCACTTGGCAATGTGATCATGTGAACGTGTCTGTGTGACCAAGACACACACACACACACACACACACAGCAGAATTGCCCTCTCGTTCAATGTCATGAGGCCTAAGGGATTACTTTTATTCCTTAGATTGGGACTGATTTGGACTAAGACACCTGGGAGTTTAGAGTGTTTATTTAACTGCCAGTTTGGGCAATCAGTTCAGGGCTAAGGGCCAGGTTGGGGAGATGGAAGTGTCTTGGTTGGGGAGTGTGGAAATTTCTGGCTTCACTTTTTATCTATTTTATGGCCATCTTGATTTGTGTTACCGTTTGGTTTTTTATGACCCTGCGATGCACACAAGCCATAAGATTCAGAGTGAACCTGAGAAGATTTCATGTAATTCATTTTGATATCGGTTGAATGTTTACTTTGACAACAAATTTAACAAGTTCAAGGGACCCTTTTTTAATTCACGAATTTTCCTTCTCTCTCTCTCTTTTCTTTTTTTCTTTCTTTCTTTCTTTCTTTCTTTCTTTCTTTCTTTCTTTCTTTCTTTCTTTCTTTCTTTCTTTCTTTCTTTCTTTCTTTCTTTTTTGGTTTTAGCCAGCAAAATCCACCATAATAGACACCTTTGGCATTGTTATCTGTGTTGGACCCTCCCTCCTATCTCAATTTGCCAACCAACTCTATTGGACTAATGTTTCCCAAATGATGTTCCAAAGAATTGGATATCATTGGGTCAAAGGACTTACATAAATGCATCTTTCTCATTAAATTCCAATTTTTCAAAGACATTATGCTATTATATGATAAATATTCAATGTTAAAATGGATAATTGCAAAATCAAATTAGCCCAGTTAGGGGATACTTACTTTGAGAATTTTCTAAAAACAACATTTGTGAAGATTGAGAAAAAAAAAATAGGTAGGAATAATTTACCTAAGATCAAAAACATGCCAAAGACGAAAGCATTATTTCTCTGAAAGAAGTTATTTGGAAAAACTCAAAACATCTGGTTTATATTATAAAATATAAGAGTAGAATGAGTAGTGGTTTTTGAGACATCAGCTTCTATACTTGTGGAATTCTATAATCGCTCTATCCCGATTTTCTTTAAAAACAAAACCAAACCTCTGTTTTTACTATTTGTGTTTTATTCAGTTGTTGGGGAGGGGTGGTGGAGTGCGTGTGGGGGGACATGTCACAAAATGATATTAAAAGGAGGCCCATGTGGTTTTTTTTCCCCTTTCCTTTTCATATCTCAATTCCCCGGCCATTCAATTTAGTTTCTGAGGTGCTGACAGGTGGTAATACGCTAAACTGCAATCCACTTTCCAAAAGTTATTGATATTTCCTAACTGAGGTTTAATGGTGTGACTTGGCTTAGGTGAAAATGTGCCAAGGTCTTGGGTCTCCTGTGTCTCGTCCAGGCTTTGTTATGGTTCCAAGAGCATACTGCCAGGAGCTAGAAACCACGTTGCCTCGTTCTCCCAAGGCAAATGAATCTTGAGTACATATTACTTCCAAAATACTTCTAAACAGACCAATCGAGAGACTGAACAGTGATTCTTTCTTTTGGACTGTTTACTGGCTCAATTTATAAAAGCTGGTGAGTCTAAAAGATTTAAAATATCCAATTCTGCAAAATTAATATCTGCCTACATTATACAAAATAACCCAAATTTATTTTAGTAGAAAACCATTAAGAGGGGGAAGAAAAAGGATGATAGATCTAGGATGAGAAGGTGGTGAGGGTTGCACAACATTGTGAATGTGTGTGTGTGTGGATGACTAAATGTCACTACGGGTAAATTTATGTTGTGTGTATTTTCACACACACACACACACACACACACACAAAAGTCAATAGAAAAAGTTTATCTTAGGGCGCCTGGGTGGCTTGGTTGCTTAGGCTCCTACCTTCGATTCAGGTCATGATCCCAGGGTCCCAGGATGGAGTCACCAGTCGGGCTCTCTACTCAGTGGGGAGTCTGTCTCTCCCTCACCCTCTCCCCCTCCTCCCTGGTCATGCTCTCTCTCTTTCAAATAAATAAATACAATCTCAAAAAAAAAAAAAAAAGAAGAAAAAGTTTATCTTATTCTAGTGGCTTAGGATGATAACGTTGATGCTCATCGCAGCTGTGTGGTTTCCAGTGAGGTAGAGGGAGAATCAAGTGGAAGCTGGGGGGTAATATTCCAAACCCAAAGTTGTTTTTGCCGGAAACTAAATTATATCTATGGCAAATAGCAGATAATTTGAATAGTCTTCTTAGTATAGACTATCTTCTTAGCATTCTTCTTAGTCTAGAATATTCTTCTTTCCTAACAGTAAGGATTTAACAGTTGTGGTAGTCAATATTTCTAACCAAACCAAACCAAACCGAACCGAACCAGCATAGAGTCCATAACAGAGTAATTTGTCATTTTGGGGAGATAAAAACAAGCAGCACATATTGTCAAGCTAGTTGGCCACCAATATCTCCCTGGGTTGTGTACTCCCTGCACATGTATAGTAGCACTCGTGACGTGATTAAAAGCTTTGCCTCTTTGGAGAAAATGGTCATCAGGTAAGAGAAAAAGTTAAGTAAAGGCAGAAAATGTATTTAACGTGTGGAGAGTTGGGTAAACACATAGCTATTGGGAGAAACATAATGAAGGATGAATTAAGGGCATATGTGAACATTTCTGATTTGTAGTATTTGGGATTCATCCAGACCCTCAGTCTTTCTCTCCCTTGTGAATGTTAAGGGTATACTATAATCTATTTTATTCAATACATCAAAACTGTAATGAACGTGCCGAAAGTCATGAATTTCTGTCTTAAAATAGCATGCTTTTAAGTAAATTGAAGATATATTTGTTAACCAACTACTGTTTGCAAAACAATGTGCTAGATGTTGCAAAAGAAAATGGAGATTAGTATAACACAGACTGTTCTCAAAGAACTAGAAATACCATAGACAGAAAAGACAGGTGCCCAAAGGACAACAATACTCTCATAGAAAAGAGTGTTCAATGCTGAAATTGGAAGTGGCTTGGAGGCTCACAAAAGAGAGAGGAAGAGAGTGAGCAAGAGTTAGCTTTTGGTGATGAGAGTGAGGAAAGAATTTATAGAGGAGAAGTGTCTGAAGAGCAAGTAAGAATTTGGCAACCTGAGAAAGGATTTTAGGTGGCAGAACTGAAATGATAAGGCAAAGCCACAAAATAGGAAATGCTCAGGTGTTGGGAAAATGTCTACAATTTTAGCTTGGCTGGGAGTCAGTTGCTTGTAGGAGATCAATGAGAACTGAGATTAGAAATGCAGATCGGTCCTAAATGTCAGGACTAGGCACGTTGTATTTGATCCAGAAAGCATTGGGAAGACACTGACAGTTTCTGAGGAGGCAGTGAAATGATCCAAGTTGTGCTTCACTGTTAGTGAAAACTAAACCGGGATGATTTGGGAAGAGACCTGCAGAGAAGAAGCTGGTAGAATGCCCTGTGAGGAAGAGTGAGCAGAAGGAATGGGAAACTGGGCCAGGCTGGTAGCAGCAGGGAAAAAAAAGAGAAGTGGCAGAATCTACATTTGATTTGGCAGCTAACCAGGTGCAAGTGGATTAAGGAGAGTTAAGAGAAGACAGCAACTTAAGTGTGTCCAAGCTTCCCCCAAATGCGTGCCCCCCACCCAAAGCCAGCAGGATGCTGGACTGGACGGTACGAGGACAGCACCACTGCTGGCTGATTCTGTTGGAGAAAGTTGATTCAGGACTTATTCCCTGTGTGCTTCACAAGAGCCTGAAGTTAGTGGAAAGAGCCTAAATGAGGCAGATAAAATAAAGTGTATCTTGGTCTGCAGAGAGGGGAGTGGTTTTGGGGTAAATGGAAGGGAGGACTCCTGGTTTCCAGTCTGGCATGTAAAAAGCTTAGAAGTCATTACTGCCATCCTCACAGTAAGAAAAAAGCTAACCAAAGGAAAAATCAACAAGTCTTATTAGATCCATCAGAGAATTGAGGTCATAGGGCAAACCCCTGCCTCCAGGTTGGAGTGACAGATAGGTAGATACAGAGAATCACGGTTTACTGGACAGAAGTCCATGAGCAGAAACCTCCATGAAAACCAGTACCAGGTTCCTTTTCTCCAGTATATCACATCCAACTTTCAACAAAAAAAAATTACAAGGCATACTGAAAGACAAAAAGCATAGTTCAAAGAGGCAAAGCAAGCATCAGAACTGGACTCAGATATGACAGATACATTGGAATTATCAGACTGGTAATTTAAAACAACTATGATTAATAGGCCAAGGGTGCTAATTAAAAAAGGGGACAGCATGCAAGAACAAATGGAAAATATAATCAGAGAGATGGAAACTCCAAGAACCAAAAGGAAGGCTAACAATAATAATAGTAAAAAATTTTAACAGAAATGAAGAATGCCTTTCATGGGCTCATCAATAGACTGGATACAACTGAACAAAGAATCAGAAAGCTTGGAAAAAATGCCAATAGAAACTTCCAAAACAATGCAAAGACAAAAGAATGAAAAAGTCAAAAGGGAATATGCAAGAACTATGGGGCAATTACAGAAGGCACTATGTATACATAATAGAAATACCAGAAGAAGAAGAAAGAGGGAGGAGCAGATGAAGTTTTTAAAACAATAATGACTGCGAATTTCCTAAAATTAGTGATAGACACCAAACCACGGAGTCCAGAAACCTCGGAGAACCCCAAACAGGATAAATACCAAAATGCAACACCTAGGCATATCACATTCAAACTGCAGAAAATCAAAGACAAAGAGAAAATCTTGGAAGAAACCTGAGGTTGTGGGGCGCTGTAAGTCTACCTTAATTATAGAGGAGCAAATATAAGAATTATAGCAGACTTCTCTTCAGAAACTATGCAAGTAAGAGTAGAGTGAAATGTTTAAGATGTTGAAAGAAAAAACACCCAATAACCTCCAATCCTATATCCAATGAGATATCCTTCAAAGGTGAAGGAATAATAAAGACTTCCTCGGATAATCAAAAATTGAGAGGATTTGTCTCCAGTTTATACCTGTCTTGTAAGAAATGTTCAAAGAGGGGCGCCTGGGTGGTTCAGTTGGTTAAGCATCTGTCTTCAGCTAAAGTCATGTTCCCAGGGTCCTGGGATCGAGTCCCACGTCAGGCTTCCTGCTCATTGAGGAGCCTGCTTCTCCTTCTCCTCCCCACTCGTGCTTTCTCTCACTATCTTTGTCTCTCTCTCTCAAATAAATAAATAAAACCTTAAAAAAAAAAGTGTTCAAAGAAATTCTTCAGGGAAAAGGAAAATGACAAAGGTCAGAGACTCAAATCTACATAAACAAAGAATGTTAGAGAAGGAATAAATGAAGGTAAAATAAATAGCAGAGAGGAAAATGATGCTGGATTCAATAACTATACAGGGCACATTCTTCCTGCTCTCCAAGGTAAACTGGTGGTCTTTAACAGGTGGGTTCCTTCTTCTCCCTTTTTTTGAGGGTGGGTGAGTGTGAGGTGAGGAGGCCAGAGAGCAGAGAAGCATCTTCCTGGTGTCTTACCATGCAATCCCTGGGCCACATGAAAGGGTATGATAGCATCTTCCATCATTCAAGGAGTCCCAACAGTTGAACCTGAGCCCCAGTGCACAAAGGAGAATAATAGTACACTTGAGGGGGTTTGGGGACCGGAATGAGGGAGAACGAATAAATAGACCTGACTCCTAATGAAACTGAACTGCTAGAGAAGACAGACACCAACCCGAATGAAAATCAGAGCCTAGAGGAGATTCAAGAACAGTACAAAAGATTTTTGAAATGAAAAACCCATGATAATATTTAACATTAAACAATTGGTAGGTAAGCCGAAGGAGAAAATGGTCATTGTTGAGAAGCAAAGAGTGGAAGAAATGTCCTAAAACATAGTACAAAACAGTTACTAAGAGATGGAAACAGTAAGGACAAAGATAAAAGACCTGGAGTATACAGATCTATAAGATATGACATGTGGACCGAAGGAATTCCAGAAGAAGAAAAAAATAGAGATGGAGGGGAGACAATAATTGAATACATTAAAAAAGAAACACACAAATCTGCAGTTTAAGAGAATTCCTAAGTTCCAGGCAAGACTGATGGAGGGGGATAGGGAAGATAAAGGTGTATATTTGGTATATTTCTACTAAAATTTTCAAGCTCTATGGATAAAGAGAAAAATCTTACAAGTTCCCAGCTAGGAAGAACAAATTACTATGAGAGGGAATACAACCAGACTAGACTCAGACTTTTTACCTGTCCCCCTTTGTGTTAGAAAGCAGTAATATGCTTAGATTACTGAGAAGGTTATACGAAGACGAAGATTCCATACCTAGCCAAGATGACATTTATCTGACAAAATAAAGGAAGGATATTGGTGGATTTGCAAGGATTTAAGACTGTGTCACCCAACAGGATGACTAATTCGTCCTGGTCTGTCCAGGACTTTGTCTACATCAGCACTGAAGTTCTGTCTCCTGGGAACCCCCCTGGGCTTAGGCAAACTGGGACAACTGGTTACCCCATAATATACTCCATATGAAGAAAACCAACATCAAGTGGAAAAAGAAATAGTGACTTTGGGGTAACATAGTGGTTCTCAACCAGGAATGTTTTTGTCCCCTTTTCCCTCCCTGGACTTTGGAGATTTTTCTGGAGGTAGTTTTGGTTGTTGCAACTGGGGAAGATCTCACAACTGAGTTCTGCTACTGGCACATAGGGGTAGAGGCCAGATATGTTACTAAATATCCTACAGTGCAGAGGACAGATGCCCCTACCTGCCAGAAGAAGAATTGTCTCCCTCAAAATGTCAGTAGTGCCAGGGTTGAGAAACTTGAGTTAGGGGAAGATCGTGAAATATGGAGAGATTGGTGAGATACAAACCTTGCTATATTCACATGTTGAATTTAAATGCAGGTGGAGACTCAAAGACTGTCTTGGAATGTGTAATGTAAGACCTAATGAAAGTTTCTTGAAATAAAACAGATGAGTTGCAAGAAAATCCTAATAACGATCTACGATCTACGATCTACGTCTCTACGAAAGCAAGTCATTGGGGAAGGGACAGGAGGCTGGTGAGATAAGAGAGGCATTTAAATATTTGACAAGGTCTCAGTTTATAAGATCTTAGAGAAGGAAATCATAGGTATCCTGTTTTCATGTAATAGTGAAAAAATAAGGGTGTTCGTTAATGCCAGGAAAGGGAAGTAATGGAAGGGAAAATAGTATCAGGACTCCCGTACTAACCAAGGGTCAAAAGGGATTGGACATCAACTAGATCAGAACTGTGAGAACAAGAGAAATGATGCAGATGGTTTGGGGGAGAGAAATCTCTCACCAGCCAGAGTTTTATCAACTATGATTCTAATGTCACTGTTTTATTTCTGGACAATTTAAAAATCCATAACCTTTAAATAAATACAGGTGGTTTAGATCAAGATCCTTCATTAGGCAGAACAAAAACAATTATTGCGTCCCCCCTCAAAATTATGTAAGCAGACCTATGGGGTTGTGATGATTGGTTACTATTTGTCTCTTTCCCTAGACCCTAGTCTTCATGAGGGGAGGAATGGGTCTCTTCTCACTTGTCATCATATCCCTAGTATTCTATGAGTGTTTATGAAATGAACAAATAACACCCTCTCAATCTCTATTACAGGACTAGATACAAGGAGTAAAAAGCCTCTAGTAACACAGTATTTGTGAAAAGTCCAGGAGGTTGTATATCTTACTGAGATTTTGAAAATGGAACAAAGGA
>CM052900.1:59423830-59546397 GCA_028534135.1 Potos flavus | reverse complement strand
CTATGTGTCTGTTTTTGTGCCAGTACCACACTGTCTTGATGACGACAGCTTTGTAATAGAGCTTGAAGTCTGAAATTGTGATGCCACCAACTTTGGTTTTCTTTTTCAACATTCCTCTGGCTATTCGTGGTCTTTTCTGGTTCCATATAAATTTTAAGATTATTTGTTCCATTTCATTGAAAAAAATTGATGGTATTTTGGTGGGGATTGCATTAAATGTGTAGATTGCTTTAGGTAGCATAGACATTTTCACAATATTTGTTCTTCCAATCCATGAGCATGGAACGTTTTTCCATTTCTTTGTGTCTTCCTCAATTTCTTTCATGAGCACTTTATAGTTTTCTGAGTACAGATTCTTTACCTCTTTGATAACCAATATTTCTTGACCAGCTGAAGATTATTCAGAAGAAGGGTTACATTTTTTCAAGTTAGCATTTTAAAAATATTTATTCAAATATAATGGCTATTAATTATTTGAGCAGCAAACATCTTCTAGAACTTCTAGAGCTTTTTGTTCCTGGGCCCTTTAAATTATATTTTTCCTCCCACTTCATTCCATACATTAAAATTTTTTTTTTATTTATTTGAGAGAGAGAGCGCATGCATGAGTGTGGTGAGGGGAAGAGCGGAGAGGGAGAAGCAGACTCACTGCCGCACAGGGAGCCTGATGTGGGGCTCAATCCCAGGACCCGGAGATCATGACCCAAGGCGAAGGCAGATGCCTAATGGACTGAGCCACTCAGATGCCCCCATTCCATACTTTCTAAGAGACCTGGATCTTGCCTTCCGAAGTTTTTTTCTGGAATATAGCCTCCAAGGTTGTCAAGGAAGTGCTGTAGTCATAATAGTAAAAACAAATTATATTTGTGTGGTGCTTTTACTTCTTCATTCATCTAATGCTCACTGTAGTGAAGCGGGTAATATTACCTCCATTTTATAAATGAGGCTAAAGCTATGATGTGCTCATGATTGTTGCCATGCTAGTAGGGTGCTATTGAGGAAAAAGGTAGGGGCGAACAAGGATGACCAGCCATGAGCTCAAGGCACTGACCCCAAAGAAGCCAGGTCTGAAAGTGCAAAGCCAATGAAGACAGGTGGCTTTTATAATCTAACACAAGGCTGCTCTCCTCCATGTGAAAAGTGAAATATTTGATAATGCCTGTCAAAAGAGGTGAAGTTAGAATATTTACCTAAAGCACCGATATATAAAGAGATCAAATACCAGAGTGAATTGAGAAACAGATACCAGATGTAACTTTTAAAAGGAAATAACCAAGAAATAGTTACATAACTTGGGTGCCTGGATGGCCCAGTCAGTTAAGCGTCTGCTTTCGGCTCAGTTTATGATCCCAGGATCCTGGGATGGAGTCCCATATCTCGGTCCTTGCCGGGCCAGGATCCTGTTCCTCCCTCTGCCTGCCTCCCCCCACTCCCACCACTTGTGTTCTCTCTCTCTCAAAGAAATAAAATCTTAAAAAAAAAAAGTTACATAAGTCTTGGGTTTCTTAACCGAATCATGCATATAAAAGATATTGACATTTGGAGGATGTTTTGAATTTGATTCCTTTGGTGAAAGCTATTCTGTGATTTTTTTTGTCCTGACCTTCACCTAGAAGGAGGGGCTAAGGATGGGTAGAAAGTGTCAGCCCCGAGGCTCAAGGTGGGGACCTTCCATGTACTATCGTCTGACCTCTATATTCCAGCTCCAGAAATTGAGAAGGAAACAGCTGGGTCAAAGAAATGCTCTGGAGTGGAACAAAGGGGAGTGGGGCAGACCTGCACTCCCTTTACTGGGGCCAAGGGGACATGAATGTTTCTTGCAAAAGAGATAAGTTCTACCTACCTGGGAAGAAAGTCAACCCGGAGCCATGTTGGTTCCTGGGAGAGTGAGGGCATGCCAACAGAGACTCTGTGTGCAATGAACCACCAGGAAACCAGGGGCCAAGTGGGGAGCATTAGCTAGAAGAAGAAAGTTCATGGCCGACCACAAGAGTGCCACAGTTGGGTTCTTGCAGGAACCCCCAAGAGGGTACACAAAGGAATCCGTTGTCGAATTTGCCATGTCCAGAGAGCTCAAAGCCAGTTTATGATCTTACCAATTAAGTTAGAACATTCTGCTTCTCTTTCCCCCACTCCCTCCTCGTGTTCCAACTCAGAGGAGAATTTGGTAGGAACTCTGGGGGTGACAGTGGCAGTGGAGTGATCATAGAGTGGGGAAACTGAGCTCAAGTAGCATGCCCATGATATACCTAGCTGGAAGAAATGAGAGAGATGGATCTCAGCATTGAATGAAGGTTGAAGACATTCTAATTTCTGGTTTGAGTCATGTGAGATGACTGCGAGAATTTCCAAGCATGACCAACACAGTCATGGGGCTCTACTGGAGTTTTCTTCAGTGGTGGGAGGAAAAGGGCTTCCCTATAATTTTGGAAGGACAGTGGGAGTATTCTAAAATTGTATCCTGGTTATACTTCAAAAATATGTAACATATGAACATTACTCATCTTAGTAATAAAACAAACCCCCATGAGCCCACCTATTTGACTAAAGAAATACAACATGCCTAGAACCCTTGAATTCCCATGGAGAAGCTTCCCCATCCCTTTCTTTACCACCACTTGATCAATATCCTGATACTTGGTTTATTTTCGTTACCTTTCTTTTCTTTGCAGAAGTATGATATATGCTAGGGTTCTATAATGTGATGCTTGATTTTAACTTTATTAAATGGTATAAGACCAGATGTATATATTTTCCTATGATTTGCTTATCTCACTAGATATTAAGCTATTAGGATTCATCCATGTTGAAGCATCTAGCTATAATTTCCTTATATCCACTGCTGTACAGTATTCCATTGTGTGAATATGCAGCAATGTATTTATTGATTTTCCTGTCAATAGACTGGATTACTGTCTTAAACATGAGTTCACGAGCAAGGGTTAACTTAGTGCCTACAGCTCAGAGTGGGATTGCTGGGTTGTGTGGTATCACTTTTCAATTTTCACCAAATTGTTTTCTAGAGTAGTTGAATTCAATTATAACCTCCCTCTTCCACCTGAACCCTCCCGTCCATGCCCCTCAAGAGTTCCCACTTCTTCTCAGCCCAGGCAATACTTGCTATGGTCAGACTTTTAAAATATTTGCCAATCTAGTGGGTTTAACATGACATCTCGTTGTGGCTCTAAGCTGCATTTCCATGATCACTAATGGGCCTATTTATCACTGTTATAAATTAATCCGGTTCTGTAATGTAATTAAATTGCAATTGTAGAAATCAGTTGGAAAGGCGGAATTAGATGGGTCACTCTATTTGTCTCTAATTTGTACTCCATCTACTGAAATGCATGATAAATTCCTATGGGAGAAAGTCGATCTGATTTTGGAGTTAGCCAAAAATGGCCCTGGGGGCTCCAGGACGTATGTGGGCACAGGACATGGCCATCCTACTCTTACTGCCAGAGCACACGTGTGGGAGGCTCTGCTGGCCACACATGTGCCTGAGTCTTACTCTGGTTTATTTTTTCCCTGTTGCTGGGTCAGTGGATGGAGAGTGAAAGGATGGTTTGATCTTCCCTTCTACAGTGTCCGTATTGCCAGCAATGGGGACTTGAGCTTGGGAAATACAGTCCTTGATGTCACCCCTTTCCAAAGAAGTTAGTAAGAATCTCCCAGAAAGCTGACTTTGTTTACCATCCTGACACTAATTTGGTTTCCTAGAAACAAGTGCTCCCTAATCCCTCCTGCTGTAATCTGGGCACCCTCCTCTCCTTTTGATTTTTCTCTTTAGTTGTCAGCATCCTCTGAGCAGCGTGGTTTTCTTTTTTGGCCTGCATTCTGACTTTTCACCTGTAAGGAGATATATCACAGTTCAAAGTTCCTTCAGTTACTAGTGTATAGTAACTAGTGTATAATTTGAAGGTCTGACATGCCTTAAACCCACACTGAAGAACTTTGAATGACTGTGTTCTGTGTCTGTAGTGCTTTACAACATAGATAGTCTACTCTCTTCTCCAGGAGTCACTCTTACTTCCCTTTGTTAATTATCCTGGCCATGCTATCCTTGGCAGATTGAGTAACAGCCCATAGGGTTTTTGAGAATGTTATACTAGCAGAAACAATGCCAGCTTGGACTGAAAGAGACAGAGAGAGGCCAAACGAAAGAAGGTGGGGGGACTCCCCAGGTTCTACAGGTAGGAGATAGGCTGACAAAAGCACTCAGCTGTGGACATGCGCTACCCTCCAAGAAAAGAGATGACTTCGAGGGTGGATCTGTGGGCCAGGAACCACAGAAAATCATCCCCACATCCAAAAATGTAATGGAAGTTGTGCCCGGTTGCGTTTGAACATTGGTTGGGACCAAAGACTTCTTTTTTCCATTTGTCCTCATTGTTTTTGAAGGGCAAAATCTGTCACTGTTATCCTGTGCATGGGCCATCATAGTTTTGGAATATATAACTTGTTTTCTCATTTTACAAATTATCAGAAAGAGGAATTTTGCCTCTGGATGGGTTACATGCAGAGACTCACCTATACCTGATTTGGGTGATTTAGATGAATTTTGGGGGTTTAGGGCCAATGAGACTTGGGTGGGAGTTTGGACTTGTAATGAGCTAAGGCCTTTGGGGACCTTGGGATGGGGCTGATTGCGGGTTGTATGTGGGATGGGTATGAATCTTTGGGGGCCAGAGAGTAGACTGTGGAAGGCTGAAAAATGACCCCCCAAATAGGTCCATGTCCTAATCCCCAGCACCTGTGGCTGTTACCTTATATGGTAAAAGGGCCTTTGTAGCTGTGATTAAGTTAAGGATCTTGACATAACAGATATCCTGAATTTCCAGGTGGGCCCAATGCATTCACAAAGGTCCTTCCAAGAGGGAAGGAGAAGGAATCAGAGGCAGATGAAAAGGTCACAGGAAGCAGACTGAAGTGATAGGACCATGAGCTTGGTCCTATCAGGATATCAGCAGCTTCTAGAAGGTGAAAGAGAGAAGGAACAGATTTTTCCCTGGACTTTTCAGAAAGAACTTGTTCTGCAGACATGTTGATGTTAGCCCTGTAGGACTTGTTTTGCTTTTCCGACCTCCAGAGCTCTAAGATGGTAACTTTGCTTTGATTTAAGACACTAAATTTGTAGAATTTGTTATCACAGGACAAGGAAGCTAATACACCATCTGTTGGGCCAGGGTCCTGAAATGCTCTTGTACATTCAAGAACAGAGCAGTTGTGGGAAAAAGAATGAGGAAGGAGACTCCTTTTTCCCCCTGGGTGGACTATTTCATTATAATTGGTGAATTTTCCTTTCTGCAAACAAAATAAGGTCTTTAAATGAGCTCTAAAGAAGAAACTAAATTATGTAAAACCTTTTATAAAATAAATGTTCTATAATGGAGCAGATACTATCTGGGCTATAATACTTCAACTTTTCCTAAAGATGTAAACTAATTCCACTTAAAACACCCCCTCCCTGGAAGGCGTAAGCCCTCTTAGGAAAAAAACTAGCAATGATGCATAATATTTCATTTGCCAAAATGGCAGGAAGATCGCATTATTAATATTCCTATGAAATCTTAATAGGGAAAAATGCCATGGTTAGAACTTGTGAGGTGAGTTTTTGATGGCATTGGTCATTTAGAGCAGGTTTGGGCAGATCTGGCAAGACACTGAAGGAAAATGTGCTAGCTTTTGATTTAAGGAAGAAAATTCTTCTGAGCAAGGTCTTCCATATCATGTGTAAGTCCTTCTTTTGCTTGATGAGAGATGCCAAGCCTACAATATTTAACTCATGTAGGGTTGGATCTATGGATACAAAGTTTCCAACTGGAAAAAACATCTGAAAAGTAGATTTGGACATTGCAGTATCTACATTGCAGAGACAACTAATTTATTAGCTAGCATTTTTTTTCTCTTACCATTTGGTTTTTTTTTTTTTAAAGAAAATTAAATACCAGTTTGCATTTATGGTATGCGTGCCCATCACAGTCCTGTCAGGAACCTAGATATGTGGGTTATGCACGTGATGAAAGATCTGAGAGCCAATCAAAGACAGTGGGGAGACCTGTTGATCAGGTTCCACAAGATGCTGCTTCCTCCTTTAGTTCTAGAGGGCCGAGAGGAAGAGTTGGTGTATGATTTCCTACTGCTCTTCTAACAAATCACCATAAACTTAGTAGCTTAAAAATAGCACAAATTTATTATCTTATAGTTCTGGAAGTCACAAGTCCAAAGGTGGTTTCCCTGGGCTAAAATTAAGGTGTTAGCAGGGCTGTCTTCCTTTTTGGAGACTCTAGAGGAGACTCTGTTTTCTTGCCTTTCCAGCTTTCAGAGGTGGCCCACATTCCTTGGCTACTGGCTCCCTTCCTCCATCTTCAAAGCCGGCAATGGCTGGCTGAACCTTTCTCATGTTACCTCATTCTCACACTGACTCTTCTGCCCCCTCTTCCACATTTAAGAGCGTTGGTCCTTAATCCATGATAATCTAGGATAATCTCCCTATTTTGAGGTCAGCTGATTAACAACCTTAATCCCACCTGCAACCTTCATTCACCTTTGCCAAGTACCAGGACATTTTCACAGTTTCTGTGGAGTGGGACATGAACAGCTTCGGTGGACCATTATTTTGCCTTCTTCAAGTGGTATTGTTGGGGCTGGTAGCCAGTTTATAGTAAGAGCTGGACCAAAGCAGGAATTATGCCTGAGGATGGAGAGACAAGGAGAAAACAGTAGAAGGGGGAGAAAGAAATACGTTGACTCCTCACTGAACTGTAGGAAGGTTTTACTAGGTAAACTCCTGGTTCCAAACATTTGACTTCTCTCTTTTCTTTTCCATTCTTCATGTGGGATCTCAAAAAACCCTTTATTGGGTGCCAGAGAATATAGTTTTCTTCTATTTATACTTTACTGCATATATGGCAACTACAGACAATTTTATGAAGTGTACTAGCCTAATGGAAAAAAGACTAACCCTGTTGAAATTGGCATACAGAGGGGCACCTGGGTGGCTCAGTTGGATAAGTGTCTGCCTTTGGCTCAGGTAAGGATCCCAGGCTCCCTGCTCGGCAGGAAGTCTGGTTCTCCCTCTCCCTCTGCCCCTCCCGCTCTCTCTCTCTCTCATAGAAATAAATAAAATCTTTAAAAAAAAAAAAAAAGAAAGAAAGAAATTGGCATATAGAGCCATACAAATCCTTTCCTTTTATCAGGTGATGGTCTGAGTTGTTTGTGCGGGGGAAAAATCATACCGTTAAAGCCATTCTCCATTAGCACTTTTCAAAACAATGGATAGTGTGATGATTTGCACCCCAGCTCCTATAGCTACACATTCTTCCTGGAGTTAGGCCAAATGAGGTGGGTTTGGGGGTTCAAAACCTGTGTGCCTTATTCAAGCCTTTCCCAAATACTGGGGAAAAAAATAGCTCATTATAATGTGCTCAGTAATAAAAAGGAAAAAGTTCATTTTTTATGTCACCCTGCAGAAATTTACAGCAAATGGGATTCCAAGGATTACTGCATGAAGGAAATGCCAATGTTAAATCTGTAGACAGTCTCCTTAGCACCGCATGTCATAAATTAAAAACAAGCACTGGTGAGAAGGTGTGGTGAAGGAGAAAATAGCGAGGCACTCAGCGGATCTTCGTGTACCTTTCTCTCTGGAACACACACACTTGGTTGTTCTTTCTTGGTGCCCCTTCCCCACCCCAGCGAGAAGTCGCTGCCTTTATCCACTGTGGTCTGGCTTTCTCAGGCTACCTTACAACATTGTTTCAGCAGCTCACTGCAATGCCACCATCAGGTGTCACAACTCCTGAGGTGACCGGGTTAATGGCTGTGCTGTTTTCCCCAGAGAATCGGGGATGGACAGGCCAACCTTTGTCTCTGCCAGGAGAGGTCTGATTATAAAACTTCATCCCAGATAAGGTGCCTAGGAGCAGGGGGGTTCTCAGTCATCTGACCGTTGCTCCTTTCGTGCTTGACCACCAGTTCTGGGACAGAGACGGGAGCCTCGGGCTCACTGTGCGAAGCCAGGCACTTGCGTGAGGGAAGGAAGATGCATCTCTCTTTCCTTGTCTTCCTTCCCAGTTTGGTTTGGTCCTGGCAGTCAGTTGTGAATAGCTTTTTGCTGGAATCACCGGAGGCTCCAGAAGTCCTCGGCCCTGAGATACCTGTGTGTAGGAGTAGGAGGGAAGATGTGCACTCATCCTTCCCACCACTGTGCTGTAGGGCATTTGCATTGACCTTGGACATGAACATATGGCTTATAGTCTTACTGCTACCTTGTTGATGAGGATGGTAGAGACCACAGCTAGTATTCCCTAAACTCTAGGCATCGTGAAGTGCTTTGCAACATTGTATCGGTTTATTCTCAGAAAAACTCAGATGATATTATTTCCTTCTCTCTTAAGCACCAGTAAAGCGAAGCTCAAAAGGTTGGGTAACTCTTGTGGGTGGACTTGTGTTCCCCCCATCCCACTCACATTTTGAAGTCTTAACCCCTAATACTTCAGAATGGGACTAAATTTGGACATAGGGTCTTCAAAGAGGGAATTACATTGAAATGAGGTCATTAGGGTGGCCCCCGAGCCAATGTGACTAGTGTCTTCGTAATAAAAAGAAACAAAGACACAGACTCACACTCAGGGAAGACCAGGGGAAGACACTGGGGGAAGGCAGCCATTTGCAAGCCAAGGACAGAGGCCCCAGAAGAAATCAACCCCACTGACACCTTGATCTTGGACTTCCAGCCACCAGAACTAGAAAACAGAAAATAGAAAATCAGATTTCTGTTATTTAAACCACCCAGCCTGTGGTATTTTACTATGGCAGCCCTAGCAAAGTAATACCGTAACATTCCCAAGACTATGCAGTGGGAAAACCTGCCTATAGAACCCATGTTTTCAATGTAAACCTTATAATTTTTCTATAGTGTGTCTCAAGTATTGCATATAAGCACTAGTCGATCTTTTGAAAGGACACGTTTTAAAATACTGGATATGTCTTTATCTCCCTTCCTTTTTAGAACATGTACCCAATTTTGAAAGAAGTCACTTCTCAACCCGACCAAACACTACCCTGGCATCCAGTTATGTCTAGGTGAGCTGCGAAATTTTAAAAACAAAACTCAAGTTTTCTTTAATTAAAGGGGGGGAAAAAAACCCAACTATGCAAAACAGCTTTTGGTTTTTAGGGGTAGTAGGCAGGTTTCAGGAAATCAAACAAACAATACGGTTTGGAAATTCCCCCACGGAGTGGGGCTTTCTGACCCCACAGCAGGAGCGAGCCAGCTCTCCTAGAAGTGGAACACTTTTTATTTTCCCAAAAGGATTGAGACTCTGGGCACCAGGGGAAGGCTAGGGCTTGAAAGTGGGCTCAGGGCAGACCTCTGAGGTACACCATGGAGGTGAGGTGTCCTTTCCCCACCTGGGAGCCTGAGGGTCGGGGGGTTGGGAGGCAGCCCTGATTTGCCCTCCCCTTCCCCCTCCCCAGCTCCAGCAGAGCTTGGTGACCTACAGGTCGATCCTGACCTATTAGTTGGGAATGCCTGCCATGGAGGATCTTAACACACTGTGTTTTTTGAGTTTTCCAAAAGACCGAGCATAGTGGCAATGGGACACTTGCTCTCACTCTGTTCCCTGGCCTACTGTGGGGTTCACGTTAATAAATTAACAGACACACCAGCATGGAGAGTCGAATGCTTTGTGTTTCAAGGCACATCTGCTTTTTTTTTTTTAATACCGTAAGAAATGCATTCCATTACTTAGATATTTTTTTGTAATTTATAAAAAGCAACATTTGCCCAATTTCCTGGTTTCAGCTGCAGACACAGCTCACAGGCTTTCTGAATTTTCACTGGGTTAGCGTTAGCTACCTTTTCATTGGTTTCTTTCTAAAATCTACCTGAAAACGACAAAAGAAGGGCAAACAACGGTTTTTGTTGCAGTCATGTAGATTTCAACAAAAAATAAAGGGTTCAATACGTGGTGAATGTAAAAAAAAACGTGATAGGAGTGGCGAGTCTAATGGAGCTATGACCTTGCATGTAATCGATAGGCTGCTTCCACTTTCGGCAGGCGGGCAGAGCTGACTTCAACATGTTTTTTTTTTCCCAGCAAAGTCAGTTACCTAATGATATTAAGATTTTCATTGATTATGCTGGATGTTCTGAAAATTGAAGCAGCTGAACTCCAACCCAACCCAGTTGCCCTCCAGCCGCCATTCAAAATGGATGCGACAGCCACAAACACATGCTGCCACCTACAGGACAGAGCGGGGATGTGCGTGGCCTTCGGTCTCTTTCCTGTCTCAAACTCACTGGTTTCTGCAGCTTTTTCTTCTACCCACTTCTCCACACGATTCAGAAGATCAGAATCTGTATTTATTTGAATTTCTTGATTTTGTTTTAGAATACAAAGCGAGGCCTTTTATTCTGTAGGGAATAATTATTCTTTATAACGAATCTTAAAATTCTCCAAGACTCATTTAGATAATAAATAGGAGGTAAATATTGAAAGAGGAGGCTGGAGAGAATAATTTGCTAGACATGGGGTCTGAACTGGTCATGCCGTCACATCACACTTTTCTCTGCTCTTTTTCCCCACTCTCGGATCAACGAGTCCCAGTAGCTCAATAATGCTTCTCACCATGAAGTGTCACTTAATGAGACTTAAATCACACTCGATATTCTCTGAGTTTAGGAGGTGGACAGTGGTCTGCTAACTCCATCTTGGGTTAGCACTATTAGAAAGTGGGTCCTTCTTTTGGATTGAAATGTGTTCACAGGCTGGGCATTGGGCCCGGTCTGTGTTTTGGAATAACACAGAGAAAGCAAATTCCCTCTGTCATGTGACAGTGCTTCACATGCATGAAGAAGTCATCACAATTCCCAGGGCTTTACCCTTGAGGCTTCACCCTTGAGGCCATAGACTTGGTTCCTACCCCGTCAGCCACCTGGCCACCTGCTTCTTTGGTCGTGACTGTTCATCCCCGAGGCTTCTCCACTAGCACCGTATTTTGCTTTAGTGACAGTAGCAGACCTGTGTGGAGGTGATGGACAGAATAATCTCTAACCCAAAGACCCTGCTTTCTGTCCTCTCCAGCTCGGACATCGACTTGATAAGCCAAGAGAGTGCTTTACACAGTTGAAAGTGCTAGGCAGCCGCTATTAAAAAGCATATGTGGTATTTGGGAGAAGCGGAAGTAGGATTACTTTTGATGAGCTCTCACGGTCTCTGTCTTTGCACCTGCCGGGTTAGCAAGGGCAGCACAGGTGGTTATTTCCCTCCGGCCGAGGGTTTCCAGTATGTATCGTGTATGTGTCTCAGGGGGGGTAGGTGTGAGTGTAGGCTGGTGGAGGAAGGAGAGAGAGTTCTGTATTTTGCAGCCTCTGCTCTATGCGAAGTTGTGAAGGAGCTTATGACTGTGTTTGGGATCTGACTCTGTCCTCCTGGCTTCCAGACCCTCTTATTTCGGAAGACCTCATCTCCGCTCTTGAACTCAAGGTCATTTATTCTCTTTCTCCTACTGAGAGACCTATGCTGAGTTGGAAGTGGGATCTGCCATCATTTACGTCGGGGGTAGACTTCATTCACAGGCTGGGTACTCTGTTTTGCCATTCTGCGTGGTATGTGTATTTGAAGTCTTCTTTATAATTTGAAAAGAGGTTTGTCTCCTATTAAAGGAATTTCAAGAATCCAGAATCACATGGGAAAATGGTTTGGAGGCAGTGGATCTTCTTGATGCCCCTAAAATTTCTCCAGAAAGGTCTATCTTAAAAAAGCTCGCAGGGTGGTATGTGAGAATCACAGCGTTCGTTAGACCCAGGTCGGGACAATAAGCACCGCCTCAGGGTGCTGATGAAACCATACATTTACCCACAGTGATTATGATGGTTCTGCTCATGAAACAAGTTAGTTTAGTGTAATCATGCAATCAGATTAAAATTCCCTTTTGGAGAAAATGACATATATATATTTGAATACTGGTTCCATGCTATGTCTGAGTGCCGGTTATTGTGGCGTTGGGGGTTAACTCAGACCAATGCTTCTGCTAGAGCTTTTAATTATGCATAATATCCATCACACTTTGTTCTTCTGTATCTTTCATCCGAAGCTCAAAGTGCTCTTCAAACATTATTAACTCATTAATCCTTGCAACACTCCTGGGAGGCAGATTGGAGGCAAGGCGATTAGCCCATTTTCCAGACAGGGACACAGAGGTACAGAGGATTTCAGGAACAGAGGATTTCAAGGCTGCATGAGTCAGAGCTGGGTAGAGATCAGAGCCCACTCATGTCCCACCCCCAGTCTGGCTCGCTGAACCCTCTCTCCTCCCAGGAGTAAAAGCCAGTAACAGTTGGATCTTGGGAATTGTCTTTACCTGTTTTTTTAAATATCGGTATGGAGCAACAAACTGAACAACTTGCCAAGAACAAAGGCAAAAATATTATTTTTTTCCTAGAATTGTAAAACCTTTGCTTTTTAAGAGAAAAGAGATGTGTCTATTAGTTACCAAAATAAAATTGGGCAATCACTCAGAGAGAATACCAGAGTCCTCAAAGTCTTCTAATATAGACCCTTACACTTCTCTTACATAGAAGCAGGAAATTCCATTTGGCCAAGCAGAAATGAAACTTGAACTTCGCAAGGGTTAGGATTCAGTTTGAAACTGAGAAGTACTAACATCTGTCTTTTAAGTTTGACAAACAACCTTTTCTCCTTGGTTTCACTTGAATGCAGGCCGGTTTCACATGGACTTCATTGTCATTTTGGCAGAACTGGAGGAGACACTGTGTGATCTGGGTGGGCGTCAAAGGGGATAGTTAATGTCCACAGAGCCACTGAAAGCCTGGGACCTGGGGTCAAAGGGCTCCAGAGACCAGCTTGAAAGGCAGAAGAGCAAATTCAATGGGAAGTCATGAGCCTTCTTGGGCTTTTGTCTTTATTTATCATTCATGTATTTATTCAACAAACATTTATAGAGTATGTATTATATGCCAGTCATTGGCATATAATGCAAGCCGTGCTCAGATGAGTAAGACATCATACTCATCTTCCAGGAGTTTGCAATCAAGGAGCAAAGATAAACAAACAAACAAATGATTAATATATAAAGTAATGACTAATCGTGGAGGTATTTGCAAAGTCTAATCAGGGCAAATAGATTTGAATGGTTCAGAGAAATCTTCCAAGGGGCATCTCTTGAAGACCGCAGAGAGGATGGGTCTGAAGGCCGAAGAGTTTGCTGAGGGGTGTGATGGGGCCAAACTTTCAAGGGTTATCCATGTGCTGAAGTTTGTTAATGGAATTGACAGCATCCTTTACAGTAGCAGCAGCAGCAAGCAGCTACTGAACTCCTAACACGTGCAAGCCGCTATCCTGGGCTACTGGAGATGCAAAGACACACTGGAAATGACTTTGGTCCTCAGGCAAACCATAAATCTGTTTGGGAAAACAGGATATACTTTAAAGGACAAATAGAAATATGACGTGATGTGTATAGTCAGTGCCACTTGAGAACTTGGACGATAAGCACAATAGAAATGCAGAGACAATAGGGTCAAAGCAAAACAGCTAGAAGTAGGGATACTTATGCGGGAGCCGTAAACAGGGTTGGGTCTAAAATGGGAACCTGTGGGGGCACCTGGGTGGCCTAGTCGGTTGAGTGTCCGACTTCGGCTCTGGTCATGGTATCAGGGTCCCGGGATCTAGCTCGGCGCCGAGCCCCACATTCGGCCCTGCATTAGGCTCCACACTTTGCACTCAGTGGGAAGTCTGCTTTTCCCTCCCCCTCCCCCTCCCCTTGCTCACGCTCTCTCTCTGTCTCCCAAATAAATAAAATCTTTAAAAAATAAATACATAAAATGGGAATCTGTGGTGTTCAGGCGAGAGGTATAAGAAAAATTCTAGGCAGAGGCAATAGAATGAAAAGTCTGAGAGTGATAAAGAGGAGAGAGTGAAAGAGAGAGAGAATGACAGAGACAGATGGGGCATATTGGGTGGAACCAACACAGGCCATTGGGCTAGGAGGCAGGGCTCATGTTAGAAGTGAAATGGGATCCAAACAAGACAAGACAAGGCAGCGCTGTTTATGCTTAAAGAATATGACACCAGCGGTGCCCCTTCCTCTTATGATGGCCAACATGCCCAATGCCCCACTTGACTCTCTTGCACCAAGCTGTGCTCTCAGATCTCACATCCAGGCTAGGAAGGTTGGACTATGATTTTAGAGAACGGAGGGCATCCAAAGACGTTTGAGTGGGCAAGTCTAATGATGAGGTTGTAGGATTGGTTACCAGGGGCTAAACAGTCCAAATAGAAGTGGCGTAAAGAAGAAAACATTTCTTTCTCATGTAAAAGGCTGGAAGCAGATTGTCCAGGGAGAACCCAGGCTCCTGCTTTCTTGTTACTCTAGCTGGCAAAGCCCCCATTGCCAAGGCCATTTTGTGGTCGAAGTAGGGTGCTGGAAGGGAGGCCATTTGTCTACACCCCTGCCGACAGGAAGCATGCAGGGTAGAAATAAAGGTACACCCCTTCCTTTTAAAGGAGACATTTTGCAAATTGTCCATACCACTCCTGTTTCTCTCCATTTCCCAGAACCTAGTTATGTGGCCACACCTAGCTACCGGGGAGGATAGGCAGTGTACTTTTTATCGGTCATGTTCACAGCTTCCTAAGGAAGAAAAGGACAAGGGTATCAAGGGCCTCTGGTAGGATCTGTCGCCATGAGTAAAAGGACATTTTTAAAGAGATGGTAAACATACTTATTTTTAGGAACACAATTATTTTGATGAATTGAATAACATTAATTACTCCCAAGCCTCCAGTTTTGCTCAGAACAATGGGAAAGGTGATCAAAAAGTCACCTAAAATATGAGAGACATCCTCTGCCATCTTGTTTTTCACTCTCCAAAGTTGTTAATCCTGTTGAATCTCGCTGCATGTGTGTGGATGATGAAGGATGAATCTATTTTATACATGACTGCAGGGTCTTTTCTGAAAAAAATTTTCTTTAAAGATTTTATTTATTTATTTGAAAGAGAGAGAATGAGAGTGAGAGCACAAGACGGTGGAGGGTCAGAGGGAGAAGCAGACTCCCTGCTGAGCATGGAGCATGATATGGGACCTGATCCTGGGACTCCAGGATCATGACCTGAGCCAAAAGTAGACACCCAAAGGACTGAGCCCCCCACCTGGGGGCCCCTGAAATTTTTTTTTTAATAACTCAATTTAACGTGGAGGATAAAAAGAAACATTTAACGGGAAGGATAGACTTCTGAATATTTTCATTAGGCAAGTTGTCTTGCCTAACTATGACAGTGACTATCAATGGCAAAGATCATGACTCACAATGCATGTGAGGCACACATCATCAACGTGTTAATCACTATTTTATTAATCATCATTTTATTGCATAGACAAAAATAATACAAATCAAACAAGAGACTGGTCTAAATTAGTGAGTAAATTCAAGCATGAAAAATTATACCAGAACCTCTAATAGCACCCTAAAAATTTTTTTGACACTCTGGAGAAGTTGATTTGTACCTTCGCAAAAGCTTTAAAAAGGCACAGCTTTCAAGTCATGAGGGTTTTTTTTATTTCCTTTTTTTCATGTCGAAAACAGCTTGAGACATGATTAATAATATATACAATTCACCCATTTAAGTGGGCAATGAGTGGTTTTTAGTATGTTTACAGAATTGTGTGTCTATTACCATATCAATTTTAGAACATTTTCATCACCCCAAAAGGAAACCTCATATTCCTTAGCCGACATTCCTCAATCCCCCATATGCTCTCCACCTTCTCCAGCCCTAGGGAAACACTAACTTACTCTTTCTGTGGATTTGCCTATTGTGAGACATTTAATGTAGATATGTGGTCCTTTCGACTAGATTGTTTTACTTAGTATAATGTTTTCAAAGATTATCCATGCCATAGCGTTTATTTGTACTTCATTTCTTTTTATTGGGGAATAATATTTTATTGTCTGGCTATACCACACTTTATTTATCCATTTGTCAGTTGATGGAGGTGTGAATTGTTTCTATTTTTTGGCTGTTATGAATAATGCTTCTATGAACATTCGTGTATAAATATTTGTGTGCAAATACAATTCTATTTCTCTTCAGTGTATACCTCAGGAATGGACTTGCTGAGTCACATGGTAACGTGACCTTACGTCTAAACATTTGACAAACTACCAGGTTGTTTTCTAAAGTGACCGCACCATTTTATATTCCCACCAACAGAGTATGAGGGTTCCAATTTCTACACATTCTCACCAACGCTTATTGATTCTAGCCATCCTAGTGCATGTGAAGTGGTATTTCATTGTGGTTTTAATTTACATTTCTTTGATGACTAGTGGTGTTGATCATCTTTTTATGTGCTTATTGGCTATCTGCCTCTTTTCTTTGGAAAAAATGTCTACTTGGATCCTTTGCCATCTTTTAAAAATTGCGTTATTATCTTTTTATTATTAAGTTGTAATAATTCTTTATATATATTTTTAATACAAATCTCTCATCAGATATATTATTTGCAAAAATTTTATCCCATTCTGTGGGATCCAATTTTTTTACCCCATTCTTGTCAATTTTTACAAAGAAGTCAGCTGGAATTTTGACAGGGATGTGTTGAATCTGTAGATAAATTTGGAGAGCATTGCCATCTTTTAAACTCAAGTTAAATTAAATTAAATTATTTATTCACTTAAAAATTTTTTTTATTAAGTAATCACTGTGCTCAACATGGGGCTCAAACTCATGACCCCACAATCGAGAGTCACATGCTTTGCCAACAGAGCCAGCTAAGCCATCTTAACAATAGTCTTGCCATCTTAACAATAGTCTTAAGTCTTCTAATCCATGAATGTGAGTTGCCTTTCCATTTATATAGTTCTTTAACTTCTGCCCGCAATGTTTTATAGTTTTCAGAGTGTAAGTTTTACACTTATTTTGTTAAATTTATTTCTAAGTATTTTATTTTTGTTGATGCTATTGGAAATGTACTTTTTTTTCTTAATTTCTTGTGTATTTTTCTCATTGCGATTGTGTAGAAATATAGTAGGTTTTTGTATATTTTTCTTGTATCCTGAAACCTTGCTGAACTTGTTTATTAGTTCTTTTTTTTTAAATTTAGTTTTATTTTTTCAGTGTTCCAAGATTCATTGTTCATGCACCACACCCAGTGCTCCATGCATTCCTCAATACCCACCACAGGCTCACCCAACCCCCCACACCCCTCCCCTCCAAAACCTCAATTTGTTTCTCAGAGTCCACAGTCTCTCATATTTCGTTTCCCCCTCCGATTTCCCCCCAATTCATCCTTCCTTTCCTTCTCCCAGTGTCCTCCATGTTTTTCCTTATGCTCCACATGTGAGTGAAACCATATGATAATTGACACTCTCTGCTTGACTTATTTCACTGAGCGTAATCTCTTCCACTCCCGTCCATGTTGACATAAAAGTTGGGTATTCATCCTTTCTGATGGAGGCATAATATTCTATTGTATATATAGACCATATCTTCTTTATCCATTCGTCTGTTGAAGGGCATCTTGGCTCTTTCCACAGTTTGGCGATTGTGGCCATTGCTGCTATAAACATTGGGGTACATGTGGCCCTTCTTTTCACTATATCTGTATCTTTGGGGTAAATACCCAGTAGTGCAATTGCAGGGTCTTAGGGTAGCTCTAGTTTTAATTTCTTAAGGAATCTTGGCACTTCCGAACTGGCTGCACCAACTTGCATTCCCACCAACAGTGTAAGAGGGTTCCCCTTTCTCTTGTTTATTAGTTCTAATAATGCTTTTTAGTGGAGTCCTTAGGATTTTCTGTATACCAGGTCATGTCATCTGCAAATAGAGATAGTTTTAATTCCTCCTTTCCAATCTGGATGCCTTTTATTTAATTTCTTTGCCTGACTGACTGGCTAGAAATGATAAGTTCTTGAGAGAATATTATGGATCATCATGACAAGTTCCATGCCCTTCCCAAGCTCTCTACTCCTAAATGCCATCACTGGATGTTGCTAAGTTGCTAAGTTGCTAAGTTGTCATCCAGAATTTACTGCCAAGCCCAAAGGAGGAAAATATTGAAGGGCAGACAATAATGTTATACCTAAACAAAAGCTTTCATTTCTTTTACATAAAGTAGAAGAGCATCAGATCCTTACGCAAGGCAGGCAGCTTTAGAGAAAATAGCATCAAGCTGGCAGGTAGCAATGTATATTTCCATGTAGGAAGCAGTCATGATGTCTTTGTCGGTGACTTTGGGCCAAGACTGGACAGTGAAGCATGGTTTGTGTTGCTGCTCTTCCTTGGCCAGTAGCGACAATCTGGTTATAGGTGAAAGGTAGCAATGAAAAAGTAATCAAGGAGAGTACATTTCAATCTAAATGGCCCTCCTCCAAACACTGCTCTTTGCAGAGGACCACAGGTAGCCATGACAATTATCGATTTGCCATTAATTTGTTCAGTCTTTGGGTGAGGATGCTTGTTTTAAAATGGACAATCTGAGGGGAGTGAGATCCAGAAAAAGATGGGTATCTGAAAGAAAGAAGTATGACTTTTCAGAGGCTTCGGGGTTATAAGTAAATATTTTGGGGGTATGTGACTTTTTAAAGAGAATTAATCCAAAAATGTGCATGTCAGAGTACAAGCAGCACAAGGCTGTGAACTGTGCCACTTCTGGAATAACAAAAGGCAAACGGGACCCTTAAGGAAATGGGCTGGCTTAGAATTATGAATCACTGAGCCCATTTCTTATAGTGATTAATGATGAATCACTGTTTTAACTTTGGATGAAATAATAGGGCTGCATCTGAGGAGCTCCATTAATCATCATAAGAATTAGACTTGTGCCAATTCATTACTGCAGGGTCGACATGTGCTGAACAGTTGAGTTACATTTCAAGAAGGGGTGAACTTTAGGCAAGGGCTGGCTTAAAAGAATGCGAACATTAGGGGTCTATTCTCTCCTGGATGGGTGGGGATTTATGAGTGGAGAATAGATCCTATTTTATCATCCTTCATGTGGACTCCTCCTCTAGAAGCTTAACAAAACACTAACTACAAAGTCTTTTGGCTTTTGGGCATTCAGGGGCATGATACAATAGATAATCGACATGTATCATAAAATCTGAAACTTTTATCTGTTTCTCACTTTGCGCGTTTCATGTATTCAGAAAGTGATTAACAGTCTACTGGATGCTTGAATTTTGGCGGGCAGGAACATAAGCAAATTTAGCCCATTGCTCTTTGAAGAGCAAATTCAGCCTTGAAAAATTTCTGCTTTTCTAAAAACTCTTTATTACAGAAACTGAAAACTTGAGCTACAGGCAGCATAAGGAAGAAACTCGGTCCAGATGAACAAAAAATCAGATTGGTGTCATCATTTGGCTACTTCAAAGCTCTTAAGGCTGAAAGGGAAGTTAAACAGTTGTTTCAACAGTTTTAAGTTGATGTGCTTCAAAGGCTATGGAGAAAGCATGTATGTCTCCTTTGTAGTGGCCGTCAGTGATGGGAAATCCAAGAGGAGTTCATGTAGTCCTTAACTCCAACAGACATGATCTTGATAGAGGAGAAAAACTCATCCAAGTTACAAAAGAGATATATCGATATATTGTTATATCTTAATGTTATTAACTGTAGTAATCTTTAAGAATCATGAAACACATGCAGATCACCATTTGGAAACTTGGTTTATCCTATACAACCAAATCTTGTTTGTGTGTGTGTGTGTGTGTGAGAGAGAGAGAGAGAAAGAGAGAGAGAAATCAAAATCATATGGGGGTTTTTTGAAAATCTAAGATTTGATCAGAATTTTAAAATTTCTTTTATTTTAAAAGACTATAATAGAGATTTTCTGAAAGTAGCTTTTATCAATCTTTATAGGAAGAGAAATAAAAGGAATCTGAAAAAAAAGTCCAAATCACCTAGGTATACATATAAAGCTATTGTACAGAGCTTACACACATATGCACACACACGCACACAATTTTGCATAAAGCTTCTATCATTGAAACTCGGTAGCTTCTCAACAGATTTCTCTGACCCCAGATCCTTCCTCATTCGGTGCATTTTTCATACCTACCAGAGAGAACGTCTTCCAACAGAGAACATATCTGATACCTGCCTTCCTTAAAACTCCAGTGAGGGAAATATTAATGGTTCTTAGCTCCCAGGGCCTGGGCATCTGAAGGCAGGGCAGTGGAGGATGGGGCCAAGGCAGCAGTGCATGGCTGGGGTCATTGGAGTCCCTGTGCACACCAAGCACCCTCTCTGTTCCAAATAAGGGCTCACAAATGCTTGTACAGATTCTAATTCATAAATACGCTAATTTCAAGTCATGTATTATTACATGTTTTTATACATATTTTCTTAATCATAGGATATTAAAAATACAATAGTCAGGAGGTGCCTGACTATTTTTTTTTTAACGTTACAAAAGGGTCTTCATGCTCCAAAAATGTAGCCATCAGCAGCTATAGGATAAAATGCAAACTTCATACACACATGAGCCGTCAACAACCAACTTGACCCATGGGACCTGTTGAGCCCAGTCCTTTGCCGCTCTTTCTATCTTGCACCCCCAGCTCTCTCGTTGCTCTCAGGATTCTCCTTCTGGAAGCTGATTGGAGTTCTCTCAGCAGAGGTGTGTGTGTGTGTGTGTGTGTGTGTGTGTGTGTGTTTGTCCGTACTGTTCCATCTCAGCAGTACTTCCATATTCTTGTATAATGGAGTATTTTTTATATCATACAACCATTATTTGCCTGCCTGTCTACCCCACTAGACTGAGCCGATTCTGCCATGTTCTTCCTCCTTGGATCCCTCTTTCTACCAGTTCCCCAGTAGAGTGGGCATCCCTTGTAGGCTCTGGGGTAAGGTTTGCTTAATCGAACTACATTTTGCTTTATTTTATTTTTTCTTTTTTTTTTTTTAAAAGATTTTACTTATTTATTTATTTGACAGAGAGGGAACACAAGCAGGGGGGAGTGGGAGAGGGAGAAGCAAGCTCCCCGCGGAGCCGGGAGCCCGACTTGGGACTGGAACCCAGGACCCTGGGATCGTGACCTGAGCCGAAGGCAGACTCTTAACGGACTGAGCCATCCAGGCGACCCTAAACTACATTTTAAATATAAAGCCGGTGCCTGAATTCAGAAGTGGTAGGGGGACGCCATAAACGAAACTCTCCCCTCCCCAAAACACCAAACAAAAAAACCCCCACCAAAACAGCCCATAAGCACGCATGTCAGCTCTAGGTAGGTGGCTAGCGGTCACTCTGAACAGCCAAATAAAACCTTTTCCAGAGTGTCGAAGAGACGGCACACAGGAAAGACAACTTGATCTAAAAAGAACTGCAGTCAGGGCTCACGCAGGTTTTGGAAGCCTACCCAGAAAAACAATCCTGGGAACAGGCTTCAGATACAGGCTGAGCGTAGGAGAGGCAAACAATGAGAGCAGGAGGGTTAGAGATTAGGAAAATGAGCACTGAGCCCAGGCCTGCACCACACACCGCAGAAGGAGTCGCTGGCACCTGGAGGCAGGCGGTGGATGGTGCCGGGGCGGAGGGGCCCTGGGCAAGTTGACAAGCAGCCCAGGTGCAGGCGGCTTGGACCGGCTGCGGAGGCACTTGGCCATGCGGAGACTCCTGATTGTGTTCCCGGCGTGCAGAGGAGACGCAGCAACCGAAATTTTACTGGGTTACCTCCCAGATACTGCGAAGGTTATAGATAAGAATCAGCCTGATTCTGCTTTAAGGGGCCCGCGGTGCCATTGAAGAGAAAATTCTAGGCTTCTTATCTCTGGATGCCTAAAGGCAAACAGAGCGCCCTGTAGTCCCTGATGGTTGGAATGAACGGGGGAATGAGGAAATGTTAAACACAAGTCCAAAGTCCCACGTGGTAGCTTGCCTGAAGAAGGGCTCAGGCAATGACAGTTCCCCCAGTTTTGAGAAAGAGGACTCAAAAGCATGGAAGGAAGCCATCCAAATGTGCCCCTCCCCCATTCCCCCCAAAGGATTGTCCCAATGGATTTTGGACACTTGGAGGAGCGACATCCCTATTACCCTGAGAAAGCAGAACAGATAAAAACCAGCAGGATAACTCGAAACCATAAAAGGCAGGTCCCGAAATTAGAGATAGTTAGAAATTAACTGAAGACCGGACAGAATTCAGGTTAGAAGACTTCCTTTTCCCTGCCACACCTGATTTAATATCACTATGCATGGGGACTAATCTGGAGCTGGAGGCTGGTTCTCTGTGAAGAAAAGCATTGCTGCTTCTTCATCTGTGTCTCTCACTGCTTTGAAAGCATTATTTTATTTTATTTTTTAAAAAGGTTTTATATATTTATTTGAGAGAGAGAGAGTGAAAGTGGGGGGAGGGAGAGGGACAAGCAGACTGCAGGCTGAGTATGGAGCCTGATGCGGGGCTCGATCTCACAACCCCGAGATCGTTATCTGAGCAGAAATCAAGAGTCGGATGCTTAACTGACTGAGCCCCCCAGGTGCCCCTTGGCACAGGATTATTTTTTTTTTTTTAAAGATTTTATTTATTTATTTGACACAGAGAGAGAGATCACAAGTAGGCAGAGAGGCAGGCAGAGAGAGGGGGAAGCAAGCTCCCCACTGAGCAGAGAGCCCGATGCAGAGCTCCATCCCAGAACCCTGAGATCATGACCTGAGCTGAAAGCAGAGGCTTTAACCCACTGAGCCACCCGGGCGCCCCTTGGCACAGGATTATTAAGCACAGAAACATGGTGGAAGGAACGCAAGTGTCATTCGGGCAACTTTGGAAATATAGCCCCCACTCCGCAGCTGTCCAAGTTCAAGTTATTGCCTTTTGCTCTGGATCGGGTACAGTTCTGAACCAACAGGTTCGTATGTTCTCTGGTTATTTGTATGCTGACATTTAACTCACTCAACAAATGTTTATGGATGCTTACTCCACATCAGGCCCCCGCTCAGGCACTCGGGATTCATCAGGGAACAAAACAGATGGGAGTTTCTGCTCTTCTGGATTTTCCTTTCAACACCACCAAAAATCTAAAATATTAGTGGCAAATATACTGTGATTAGCTAAGTTTTTCCTTCACAGAGGAAGGAGTGCCACTAGACTGGGACTTTTCTATGCCATTCATTTCATTATTGTTGACTACTTGGAAGATTTGTTAATTCTGGTGTTCAAAAGCTAAATGGCTCCATAGATAATTTCTATTTCAATCGATTCCAGTCTCTCGCACTCTCTTTCTGTCCTTGTCTGTCTCTGTGTGTGCGTCTCTCTCTGCATATATATATATACAAATTCAGATACGTGCCTCCCTAACAACATTTGGAAGGACGGAAGCAGCATATATTTATTACACTTACGTGTATAAGCCTAAGTAAGACTATTACAACTTCTAAGGAATCTTTTAAGACCCAAGTGGGCTAAATATGAATCCTAATCCAGGGGCTGGGATTTTCTTCTACTTTTTAGTTCCTTTCCGGTTATAAGCCTTTCATTTAGGTATGTCCTTGTTCATCTGTTAGTGCTAAGCTTATCCCTGAGTCTGGGGCTTACCACTTGGGAAGGGTTTTTTTTCTTTAGGGGGAAGTGGACCTGCTGGGTCAGGGGTTTAGGGGGTTTCCAGTTCAAGCCTAGGATTTTCATTTGCTCATCTCTCTTGGTTCTAAGCCATGTTGCCTTAAGTAGGAAAAGAGCTCTTCCTGGCAGAGCAGAGAGCATTTTACTCTGCGAGATGCCTGGCGGGAGGGAAAGGATGAGTGGGGATTTTTCCCAGTTCTTTTAGGATTCACATAGGTAATTTTCTATTTGGGGTTTCTCCCCTTGGTGAGCCCCTGGGTGAGGAGCTAGCGTGATGGAGGGAGGGAATCAAGGGGTCCCATTCAGCGTGACTCGCAGAAGGTGTATGTGCTCTGGCCCAGAGCTCACATTGAGCCCATTTACTGCTTCTTTCAGTCAGTCTGTGTGATCTTGCACTTTGTAGTATAAGGAAGATACTACTACTCTTACAGGGTTGTTCTGAGGTCTAAAGGAAGTAATTTCCAGCCTGGCACCTGTGAGCTATTAAAGTGGATGGTGTTAGGGACCCATCTAGGGTTGCCAAATGAACCAACTGCAAATGCAGGGTGCCCAATTAAGGGAGGATTTCAGATGTACAGCAGATACGTTTGAGTTAAAAATACATAAATAGAACATAAACTGTAATGAACTGTATAGTATAAAATAAAAATATCATCTATGAATATAAATGCAAATATTTTAGTGTAACTATTGCAGGGGGCATGCTGATATTAAAAAATTATTCTTTGTTCATCTGAAATTCAAATGGAATTCAGGAGGTAACACTCGCCCTACCTCCTCTCTTCTCTGGGCTGTGTCCCCACTCTCAGCTGCCCCGAGTGCGGGCTGCCAATGGCCCCCAGCTGCCCCTTTCTTCTTAGGGCTCTGGTTGAAAAGTGTGCATATGGGGGGACCCCGGCAGGGGGTGTCTCACATGCGGAATTAAGGTTTCTTTCCTCCTCCTTCCAATGGCAGCAGCCTGTGGCTCTGAGTGGCAGGATGCACAAAAGACTGGCCGTCTTTTCTCTGGGAGGGATCCCATCTGTGTGCGGCTTGTGCTGGAGAGATGCCCTAAGGAGCCAGACAGCAGCCAGGGGAACCAAGACCACATCCCACATCCCACACCTTTCTCTCCCTGCTTCTGAGACCTATTTCACAATCATTTCACAAGAATCCCTGTCTCAAACCCTGTTTTAGGTTGGAAATCAAGCTAAGGCAGCTATCAATGGATGTGGAGTCTTTCCCCTCCCTGTAATTAAAAAACTGTGAAGATCCATAAAAATAGGTATGATTTTTTTTTTGAAAATAAAAAGCAATGATGCTTAAGAGAATGTATTCAGATATTAATACATAGTTTTTGCTGTGCAAAACCTAGAAAATTCACAAACCTGAAATTAGAAGAATATGCTTACAGCGATGAGCCCTGAATAATGTTCAGTATTGTTGAATCATTATACTGTATACCTGAAACTAACCTAACACTGTATGTTAATTATACTTCAGTTAAAAAATATATATCCTTTAAAAATCATGTTTTGTTAGAGTACTAAAAGTCTCTCTGTAATGACGGCTCACCACAAAATAAAACACTCTTCTTCCTCCAAAGGTGCTATCCTTTTCCCAAGAGAAGGACGATGACACAGTATTTACTCTGTTATGTGTTTGGAATTCACTTTCCTTTTTTAAAAGATTCATTCACTTATTTGAGAGAGAGAGAGAGAACACAAGCAGGGAGGAAGGGCAGAGGGAGAGGGAGAAGCAGATCCCCCCTTCACTGAGCAGGGAGCCCGATGCAGGGCTCGATCCCAGGACTCTGGGATCATGACCTGAGCTGAAGGCAGATGCTTAACCGACTGAGCCACCTGGGTGCCACATGGAATTTACTTTCAATGTAGATATATATATGTTGGAATTTACTTTCAATGTAGATAGATATATGTTGGATGTCGTATTACCTTCCAGATTTGGCATGGAAAAATTGAGAGTGGAAAAGAAATGGCAAACAGTGTTCATGTGTGGTTTCATCTTTTACATTTAAACTTTAATGCAATTGAAATTTATTAGCAAGTTCTTCTATCTCTGTCGATCATTTTCACATTGATTTGAATGATACCATCATAATCTGTTTATGTGTAGGTCTGTTTCTGGTCTTCTGTTCCATAAATCTTTCTACCTAGTTTTTGCCATTAGCATGTTGCTTTAATTACTGTGGCTTTAAAACATGTTTTAGTATATGGAAGAATGAGTCTTCCTTCGTTATCTTTTTTTTTTTTTTTTTACTATTTTTGGTGATATATTTGTTCTATCAAATAAGTTTAAAAATTATTTTCATAGGTTTCAAAATATTTTCTTGAAATTTCTATTGAAGTTGTACTAAATTTATAGACATTTTGCCAGAGACCTGGCATTTATTTTTGTTGTAGGATATTTTCAGTTAGTAAAGCCCTCTTTTGGCAACCCTAGTAAAGTTTCTTTACACCAGCAGTGCAGATTTCTTGTTAAATATCACTTAGGTATTTTATTTTATTTTATTCTCTTTATTTTATTTTATTCTATTCTATTCTATTTTATTCTATTTGCTATTATAAGTAAGATCGTCTCTTTGTTATATCCCCAATGATTTTGCAGAGAAGGAAAAGGAAGAAGTAAACATAATCTACAATCTCGCCCCTTAGTGTGACCACCATTATTATTTTATTGTGAAATTCTCTGTGCTGTGCATGCACACACACACACACACATACACACACACACAGAGGTTCCTAATTTTTCCTCTGATCATTCCTGACTTCTTAGAATAAAACCTACTTAATCATGGTGCATAATCTCATTAATATACACTTGATTAAACTTGCTAACACCTAATGCACAACTTCATGCATTCCTATTGTCGATGAGAATTGTTCTATCATTTTCTCTCTTTTTCAGTATTATCTTTGTAAGACTTTACATCACAGCTCCACTATGTTGATCAAAACTGCAAAGCTTCCCACATTTTTTAAAACTTTGGAAAAATTCAACTAAGCAGAGTGATAACATTTTCCTTGGAGATTTGAAGTAATTAGCCAGTTAAAGCCTTGTAGATCCATACTACATATGCATTTCTGTAAGAGATTAGAAATGAGTTGTTGGCTGCCTTACTTTTTCAAAATATTTAGGGTAGAGAGAAGTAAGAGACAGTCTAATAGGCTTGAAAGGTGGAAGAAAATCCGAACTTGACTGTGAACCCCAGACTGGAAAAGTGATAGGACCCTCAAAGCTTTGGGGTTTAACCTGGGTTTGGGTCCCGGTGCCCCCAGCAGGTACCACTGGGCTCATGATTGTGCATTGCCTTTTTCAATCTGTAAAACACACCAATCTTCAAAGCAGTGACAACTGAATAAGCTGTTTCTGTGGGAATTTGGGGAGCTCTGAACACAAGCAGTAGGTCTGGGACGTCTGGTGGCAGAGAGCTGTGCATTTCGGAAAGATAATTCTCCCCTTTCTTCGTGAACTGCTGCCCTGCTCTGACACCTGAAGAATTAGCAGTTTCAGTAGCTCAAGGTTGGGAGCGGTGTGGTGGGAGGACAGCTCCCACAGTGGTTACCCTTCACGGGGGCAGCACTGACCTCCCTCATGTGAGAAACAGAGTGAGGCAGATGGCCCTGCGTGAGGGCACTGATAATTTGGTCTTGGAACTCATGGGGGCATCTGTGAGAACCCCGAAACACATTACAGATGGTTGTGGATAATTCAGGGAGAGAGGTAGAGGGCTTTGTGAGCAGGAACAAGAATAGGAAATTTAGGTTAATGTTGTAAAAGTGCCCTTGTATATGTCCATAAGCTGCTGAGCCCTGGGGGATGTCCAGATTAAAGGAATATCATCTTGAGGGGGCGCCTGGGTGGCTCAGTCGGTGGCGTCTACCTTTGGCTCAGGTCATGATCCCAGGGTCCTGGGATTGAATCCTACGTCAGGCTCCCTGCTCAGTGGAGAGTCTGCTTCTCCCTCTCCCTCTGTCCCTCCCCCTCACTCATTTCTTTCTCTCTTTCTCTCAAGATAAATAAAATCTTAAAAAAAATAAGAAACATCATCTCGTGTGGTGTAGACAAGTCAAACTATGTTAAGAGTAAAACAAAGAAGATACTTTTTGACGTGGGTGCTGGTGGGCAAAGCCAGGTGGGGAAGGAGCCTACCTTGGACTTAAACTTGCTAATTCAACCTGCAGAAAGGCAGTTTTCTATTGCATTATCTGGGAGGGCAGCTGCTCATACTTCACTCCGTCCATGCAAAAGAGACAAAGGACCAAAAATCGAGTTGGCTTCAGGAAGATTTTCAAAGAAGCAAATTTCAGGGTCAGCAGCCATGCAGTGCATGGTCATCAGGAAGAGATGCCCCTTCATGGGTAGGACACTTGCATGGGTAACCCCAACTCCACCCCACTACAGATCCCAGCTCACATCATGACAATCACTGGTCTGTGGGGTAAGAGCATGGTATGTCCAGCGAATTTGTTTCCAGAAGACAAAAAAAAACAAAAACAAAAACAAAAACAGATGGCAAATTTTTGACAACAGATGATTCTGAAGGCCTTTTTTGGAGTTTATTTATTCTATAATCTGTGTAACAGTTCAATGTACTAAAGCTTGTCACTCTTACTCATATCGAAAGCTAAGCCATTCCAAACTGCACGTTTCAAAAGCCGTCAGCCAAAACCCTGAAAACCTCTGGTGTCTAAAATAGCCATTCAACAACTGTGTTTATTCTTTTCACCAGAGATCAGCCAACTTTTCCTGTAAAGGGCCAGGTAGTAAACATTTCAGGCTTCGTGAGCTCGTAGCAACGACTCAACTCTGTACTTTTGTTTCGAAAGTAGTCACAGGCGATTTATAAATGAACGAACATGGCCGTGTTCCAGTAAACCTTCACTTATGGATAATGAAATTTGAATTTCGTGTAACTTTCACATGTCACAAAAAGTTATTCTTCTTGTGTTTCTTTCGAATCATTTAAAAACGTGAAACCCTTCTTAGCTCCCAAGCTGTACAACAATGGGGGGCTACCGTATTTCATCGACCCCTGCTCTACCCACACAAAAGTCTCATTTACTTTATGAACCAGTATACAGTCCTTCGGTAGGACCAGCCCGACCTGTCAAAATAAAATGAAATGGCAGAAAGAGCTTGATGTGAATTTGGTGAAGCATCATATAAGCAAAGAGCCCTCTGTATTTTGAACCGACAGGTCCTGCTACACAAATGCTCTGAGATAGCAACTTTGACAAAAATGATGTAAAGAAATACCAGGTTCCTAAATAAAACCCCTCTTGCACCTAACGGCTCAAAAGAAAAAAAAATTCAATGATCAAGTAGTTTTTTGTACTGCTAAACTCAATGCAATGGCTAAACAAATGTCTTCCCCTTCGGGCCAGACGTTGGAAGTGTCACCTGATACGTCATCCTGAGGTTAAAAAGAAATGGCTGAACTCGAAACACGTATCTACCAAGAGTTCTAGAATGGCAAAAAAAAATTCTTGGTCTATGAAATATCTTACCAATATTGAAAGAAAGTAAATGAAATCTTCCTTATGTCAGCCCTCTCAAACCTCCAGATTCCCCTTTTGTCTCTGTATGTTCTAAGTAACAGCGTCAAGTCACTGAATACTACATTCAAACTCTACGTTAAAAACCAACAAATGAAAATAAAAACAGGGCGCCTGGGTGGCTCCGTCGGTTAAGTGTCTGCCTTTGACTCAGGTCATAATCCCAGGATCCAGGGATTGAGTCCTGCATGGGGTTCCCTGCTCAGTGGGGAATCCGCTTCTCCCTCTCCCTCTGCCCCTCCCCCTGCTTGTACTCTCTCTCTCTCTCTCTCTCTCTTTTGTTCTTCCTCAAATAAATAAAATAAAATCTAAAAAAAAAAACCCAAAACAAAAATAAAACCAAAAAACTTCCAGTGTCTTCATGATTGTGTAGGACAACCCTGGAAGATTGACTCTCCTAAAAACACTATGTAATTTTCTGGATTGTCATTTTTAAGCATGGGAGGTGCATGCAAACTGGACTTGTAAGCTACTAAAATAACTGTACAGTGTTTTTGCAGCAGACATTTTGGGAAGTAGCCCTTCGTAGAGGAGACATGAATGCCCCGCGTTTAAGGGCATGGGCTCTGGCAGAACAGATCCCTGGGCTCAAAATGTGGTTCTGACGCTTACTCCTGTATATCTTTGGAAGAATTACTCTCAACCATTAGTAAAGTTGGGCTGCTAACAGCTATTTTTTCACACCCCTATTGTGAACCAAAATGAGACACTGTGTGCAAAGTGTTCGGTAAAATGGCATCCAGTCAGAGACAGAAACATGGCAGCTTTTATCATTTCAACTATTAAATTTACTGTGTGTGTGTGTATGTGTGTGTGTGCGTATGTGTGTGTGTGCGTGTGTGTGAGTGAATATATTCCAGGAAGAATCACTGAAACACGTGTGTCTTCTGACACTCCCAAATGAATATAGCCATGTTCTGGGAAATAAAACTATCATACAGACTCGGTTATTATGTCTCAGTTCCTCAGGTTTTTGCAGAAGAATCAAAACTTGAGTGAGCAGATACCGTGCGTGGCCTGTGAAATCAAAGAGAGATGCCGAACACTTCAAATATGTACTTTGCTACCTGTCAAAGCAAGACGTACACAGAAACAGCCAGGCAGATCACAACGGAAACGTGCCCGCCTACACGCAGACATTAACGCTGCTGGGTGCACATTCTATGGCTCACGCTTGCTTTGGATAGCACCACATAGAAATTCTTGAAAGAGTCATGGAGGAATAAAAAAAATGCCAACTGTTCATATTGGAAGTATTGCCTTCCAGAAGAAACGAATATCAGAGAAATGAAGATGCTGAAGTGATTGGTAAGACTCAACATGGTGGAAGGGTCAAGAGTCAGAACGAATCGAGGCATTAACATTCCCATAAGCAGGGACGCCTGGGTGACTCAGTCAGTTAAAGGTCTGCTTTTGGCTCGGGTCATGATCCCAGGGTCCTGGGATCGAGCACTGCGGCGGGCTCCCTGCTCAGTGGGGAGGCGTCTTCTCCCACTGCCTCTTTCCCTGGCTTATGTTCTCTCTCTCTCTCTCTCTCTGTGAAATAAATAAATAAAATCTTTAAAAAATATAAAAATAAAATAAAATTCTCATAAGTAAAAACAAACAAACAAAACAACAACGCAGAACTCGGTGAAAATCTCTTCGGGTTTAACTATAAAACCCTTTGAAGGGTCTGCCGCCACTTTCTGTAGCAATGACCGGATCTGTTTCGGTCTATTGCTGATAGACATGACTAAGATATAATGACCCCAGTAGAACGAGCGGATTTGGTTACTCTAAAGCTGCTGCTGGTCATCAGTGCAGAGCAGAGTAAGGAGAAAGACAGATTATGATAAAGATACTGGGTTTTGTCCAGAGTGCCTGCTACCGCAAATCTTTTTGTGGACAGCACCACCCCTGGCTGGAGCGGGAACTTTATAAACACCACACTCCATCCTTCCAATTGCGCAAAATTCCGAGTTTTTCCCTCAGGTGCCTGATCAGGCCGGGGAAATGGCTTTCAAGGAATTCAATGAAAAATATTTTTCTGGCACCTCAGTGGTGAACCTTTGTAAATTTGGCTTTTGGCTCTCTTTCTTGCTGAATCCTATTGATCCATTTCCTACAGCACGAGAAAGCCACTGTCCTCTCTTACGAAAAAATAAAAACAAGCAAACCAAGTAATGAAAGACCACATAAAAGGGTGAGAAGTTGCTCTTTTGAACTTTCAGATGGTTGCGAAAGTGATAAAGCGTTAGCCCTGGGGAACCTACAACATACTTCCAGAGACAAGAATTGCTTTGGACCCGCTTCAGCCCTTTCCCGGGTAAAAAGGATGCTTGATTCTGTGACGACTTTAAGCACAGAAAATGTAACTTCCTGTGTGTGTTGTTATGTTGATGGGCTCTTCCGTTTTTAAGTTTTGGCCTGCTTTTCATAAACTGCTGAAAACAAAAGAGGTATCCAGTGCTTGAAAAATTTCATGGCTTGTAACCTCCTTTTCTAGAAAACAGGAAAACATTTTAAAGTCAAACAGTAACTTTGTAACTTTACAACTTGGTAACTGTCAAGTTCCAGTCTTCCCTGATATATATATTTTAAACTTTTTACAAGATTTTATTTATTTACTTGAGAGAGAGAGTGAAAGAGAGAGAGAGCGTGAGCATGAGCAGGGTGAGGGGCAGAGGGAGAAGCAGGCTCTCTGCTGAGACAGCCCAATGTGGGGCTCGATCCTGGGACCCTGGGATCATGACCTGAGTCGATGGCAGACACTTTAATGGACTGAGCCACCCAGACGCCCTTCTTCCCTGATTTAGAGTAAAAATCATTTTGACTTTTTATGACTGAGAACATTACAATAAATGCATTTGTTATGCTATTCAGCTAAAACGTGCACGCGGGAGATTTCAAACTGTGGCCGGGTTTTGCAGAAAAATTTTCTAAATCTTAAAATGTTTTTCCCTGGTTTCAAAATAATAGAAACATGTATTCTTTTTTTTTCCCCATTAGTAATTTAACAGGAAACTTTGCTTCAAAAAATAGAAAGAGGCTATGCCATGCTGACTTGCTTTTGTAGTTTTATGATTTCAGGTCAGTCCATGTTCATGGATTAAAATCCGTGAAGAAACGACCTTGTGGGGTTTATGTAAGTGACTGCAGCTCTCTTGGCCAGGCCAGTGTTGGCCTCCACTCAGACTTTATGTGGTGTGTTTTCACTAGGGCTCTACATTCACTTTGGAATAGCCTGATCACCAAATGAGACAAAAAGAGAGTTGGGGCAAGCATAACAGGGCAGAAGTGATTGCTTCTGCTTTCCTTTAACACCAAACACATAAAAAGAAAAAAAGAGTAGATTTTTGTTTTCAAGAGGGGTTTAAAGATGTTTTGTTCTTGCACAACAAAGGCACAGAGACAAAAAGACTCTGACTTTCAAAGCACAAACTTATCTGCTTAAAAAAAAAGAAAGAAATGGATGAGACTCAATCTTAAAAAGACGTCACTGAAACTTTAGTACAAATCCAGGTGTTTAGGAGTGACAAAGATCACTTTCCTTTGTGGTTTTATTTTTGCATTCAAACATTTGCTGAAGAACAACATTCTCAAGGTCAAAATCACTGAGTTTTAAAACAGTGATTCGGATGAAGGCAATGAATACATCACCCAACAACAGTTTCGAGGAGGTCTTAGAACGCAAACATGCAAACTACTGAATCTGAGATTCTACAATTAGCTGCTTATTGTTCCCTGGAATGAGATGAATCATTTCCAAAGTAATCGCTTGTTTGACTGAGTGGGATTGCATTCCTTTGTTTTAAACCTGGTTTGTGCATGTCTAGACAAGGTCTTCATTTCTTACAAATGAAGCATGCGATTGTCATATGTTTGATCAAAATTCTTTTTTTTTTTTCCTAACAGCTCCTTTATCTTGTTCCCTTTCTAGTCAAACTTGTCTATTCCCCTGAAACATTAAACTGTGACGTATTACTCTTGTCCCTCAGATTCTTTAATGAAAACGCCAGACTCAGGCACTTACCATCTTGGGGTCTTGCCGAAGCCACTTGCGACTGCTGAGCCTCAAATTCCTAATCTGTTAGAGCACCCGGCATACATTCACTCATTCCTTTAAAGATTATGGGATGTCTACTAGATGTTGGGCATCAGGCGCACAACGATAAATAAGACACAGGCTTATATTATTATTAACTTTCGGGGCTGATGCTAGAGTGGAGAGAGGCACGCGTGAATGCGTTAAGTGCCTTAAAGTCTTGCCAAGTGCCTCCTACCATGAGTGAAGGTGAAGGTGGTGGTGATTGGCTCTATTTGGGGACAAGAAGAGTGGGGAGCATCAGAGAACATTGATAGAGGATGGTGAATACTGTTTGTGAATGTCCTTGGCTAGTAATAATAGCGAACCATCATGCAGCCCTTACCATGTGTTAGGCGCTGGGCTGGGCACTTGACCACTTTATCTCATCTTAACATTCGTCTTTGGTACTTAGTATTATTATCACTGAATTGTTGAGGAAACTGGGGCTGGCAGAGATGAAGCAAGTTGCCCAGGGTCACACACTCAAGAGGACAACTTCAACAAGAACCCCAGAGCCCTGACTTTTAACGACCCAACCTCATTGGCTCCCCTTTTCTTTGTTTTGGTGTTGCAAACACTCCATCTTGGTCTGTTCCCTGCGCCTACCGTTGTGAGCGTGTCTGGTGCTGAGGTGAGGGCTGAGGGGGGAAGAATGGGCTACACAGTGAAGCTTCCAGGCTGAGAGAGTCAGGTTTTACCCATAAGGAGTTACTCAAAACTAAAACTAAAAACATTACGTAAATTCAGTTCCTCGTTTTGGTTTGTCTCTTCCAGATGAAATTTCTTTTCTCATTTGGTTCAAACTGACAGAAAGAGACATTGGTGATTTTTTCCCCCCTTTAAAACCCAAGATGAAAAGAACTGTGGGTCACGTGATAGAGGCAAATGACTTGCATTCTCGGGAGAGATGAAGTCAAGAGACAGGCAACAAACTTTCGGCTATTGTTTAAATTTAGTCCAAAGGGATTTTCTCATCTAAAGAACTCCCACTGTTTTATTTCAGGGTCAGAATAATTTCCCACTTAGTACTCAGGGAGGTTTTCTGTGAGGGAATTTAAAAAAGAGATATGCAAATAGGCCGGGGAGATTAATAGGAAGACATAGCTACGAGACACACAAAATGAAATACTGTGACAGATAATATATTTTAGTTTGATTTTCAACAACATTATATAAATGCTCTTAATTAATATTAAAACAACAATTAATGAGAAATAGCCTCGTTGGTTTGATAAATGGAGTAGAGTCTTTTTCAAGGACATTTTTTTTTCTGATTCCAAATGTAATATACTTTATTGTGGATGATTTGGAAAGGAAAGATAAGTATACAAAGAGATGGAAATCACCTTTTTATCTAGAAGCTCTAGAAGCTATACTTAGGGACCTGCTGTGAACTTTGTGGAGGTCTGTCCTGCCTGGCTTGCTGGCTTTATGGCACATTCCCCTTTTCCTCTGTCTCTTTGCACATAGGTACATTGCCTGGCACGCAATAGATGGTCCATATGTTTGCTATTGTTGTAACCTGAATTATTATATACATCCTCGTTTTACAAAATTGGAATCATGAAGTGTATCAGTTTTGTAGCCAGTGGGACTGATAGTATTAAAGAAATATTAAAATAATCTCGGGCACCTGGCTGGCTCAGTCAGTAGAGCATGCCACTCTTGATCTCAGGGTCATGAGTTCAAGCCCCATGTTGGGCGTGGGGCCTACTTAAAAAGAAAGAAAGAAAGAAAGAAAGAAATTTTTAAAATAATCCAATACATCGTATTATCAGGGTTCTTTGTACTGCAAGAGTCAGAAACTTCCACTCATTTCCTTTGAAGTCTAGTAAAAGGTTCACTTTTTTCCCATGGCCAAATCCGGGGGTTCAAACAAAATTGCCATCACTTTCTTCCTCTCATTTTTCAGCTCAGCTTGTCTCTGTGTCTTTTGTTTGCATATTGGATTTAATCTCTTCCTGCTTCACACAGCCTTTCTCTAAATCGCTGACAAGTTTTGAGTTGGCGTTCCCACCGTTCGTGATGCAAGGAGGAGGAAGGCTGTCTTTCCTCGTGAGTCTGACAGGTAGCAGGAGGACTCTGATTGACCCAGCTTAGGTCACTTATACATCCTGAACTAATCACTGGGTCCCTGGGTTTGGGCTGAGAGTTGGCCTGGGATCTCTTCCTCTCCTACTGGCTACGAGTGGGGCTGTTGGTGGGCTTAAAATGAGCCTGGTGGCTTCAGCACCCTATAGGAGTGCAGGAATGGGGGAAGAGCCTCTGGAAAGAAACAAGCCAACAAAGAGAGGGTTGCTAAGTGCAAACAAAATTTCAGCAACCAGAGTTGCCTCTCTCCATTCTTAAAACAAATACTGATTCAATTTAGAATTAAGCATCAGATTAATATGTTTTAGAATAAAAAGGTATCTATAGAGTGGAGGAAATAAAAAATATATAAAATGATTTTTTCATTTTTAATTAATCATTAACTGGAAGATGCCTGATGATCTTTTATGGAATACTGTACACATAGTTGATAGCACACTGAATATTTGGAGCCGAATTGATAAATTGCTGAGATATCTTACCCTTTAGGATTTATATATTTTTCTTTCATTGTACATTCCAATTGGATATTCATTATCGAAGAGCATCCTTGCAAAGTCCAAACAAGAATCCTCTCCTCTCCTTCTTTTCAAGATATACTGTTTCATAAGTCATGTAAAATAAATACTGTTAGCTTTTTTTTTTTTTCTGGTAAAAAAAACCAATGTGTCTATTAAAGGACCATTTCAATTAGTAAGTAAGATGAGAGATACTTGTTCTTTAGGCTTCTGCCAAAAGGACTTAAAACAATACTTATTGGATGTGTTTTAAATACACATAGAAGGTCTAGAGAGCAACAATAGTGGGAAAAGAGTTATTTAAAACACTCATTAACCAGGTGCCATGGAGTGTTCCATTGGTTGGTTTCCTTATTATTTAAAAAAATTTTTTAATTGAGGTATCATTGGCACACAATGTTACCTTAGTTTCAGGTATAAAGCATAGTGATCACAACTCTACACTTTACGGTAAGTTCTCCCCATCTGTCACCATACAGCACTATTGCAATACCACTGACTATATTCCCTGAGCTGTACCCTCCATCCCTATGACTTATTCATTCCCTAACTGGAAGCCTGTATCTCCTAGTCTCCTTCACCCATTTACCCACCTTACTTTCTCCCTCCCTTTTGGCAATTTCTTGGTTCTCTGTATTTATGAGTCTGTTTCTGTTCTTTAGTTTGTTCTTTTAGTTTTGTCTTGTTTTAGATTCCGAATATATGTGAAATCACATAGTATTTGTCTTTCTCTGACTGATTTCACTTAGCATATAATACCCTCTATCTCTATCCATGTGGTTGCAAATGGCAGGATTTCATTTTTTATGGCTGAGTAATATTCCATTGTATATGCATACCACATCTTCTTTATCCATTCATCTATCATCGGAGCCTTAGGTTGCTCCATTCCTTGACTATTGTAATAATGCTGCCAATAAACAGGGGTGCACATATCTTTCTGAATTAGTGTTTTCATTTTCTTTTGGTAAATAACCAGTAGTGGAATTACTGGATCATATAGTAGTTCTATTTTTAATTTTTTGAAGAACCTCCATACTGTTCTTCACAGTGGCTGTCCCTATTTACCTTTTGACCAAGAGTGCACAAGGGTTCCCTTTTTTCCACATCCTCACCAACACCTGTTATTTCTCATCTTTTTTATACTGGCCATTCATTATTTTCTTAAAACAAGATTCCTGGTGTCAGCATAACCAAATATCTGATTTTTTTAAGGTCTTACAGTATATAATCACCTAGATCTAAAGCCATTTCCTAGTCATCATATCAAATCTATGCACAGATACATCCACATCTCAAAGAATTTTGATGATCTGATTTGTTCTAGGAAGTCATTTGGGTGCTAAGGCATGAGGCCTACATTGCTCTATGGGCACATGAGTTAGCTTTTATTCTTTATGATCTTTCAGATGTTTCAAATAAATTACTTCATAATCCCTTAGGGTCAGAACTGGCCTGAGTTGGGTCTGTTTGGTTTATCTTGATTGTCTATGGTTTTTTCTGAAATCTTTTCATCCATGTGTAGGGTTCCTTCCTCCATATTCTGCTCTCCCCCCCACCCCAAATTGTACTATCTTCTTCATTGTCCCAGGGTCCTGCATCCAGAAACCCTGATTTGATACGTTATGGCATGAAATCCAGGATCCAGAGTTGAAAGTGGCACGGGATGACTGCTGGAGCAACCACCAAGCCTGCCTTCCACCCACGCTCTTTCCTCTCTGCTCTGGTGCTTCTCAACCTGTTACGCTGCTTTGTTCAGGCTTGACTTTCAATAGCTTCACTGATAACATGAATATGCTTTTCATTTTTTTTGTAGTATGTACCTTCCTCTTCACCCTCTAGCCCAGAACCTTGAAAAGAGGGATTTGCTGAATAGATACCTCTCACAGCAAGCTACTGGGGTGACCCCTTTTCTTACCATCACAAGAATTGACCCGGTCTCAGCGTGTTGTAGGAACAGGTAATAAACTCACAGTACTGTAGTTTCTTGCTCTTTAGAGTGATGCCACGGCTCTCTCCATAGTTTTTCTATGTTGTCCTTGGGATTCTTGAGGCCTTAGTGAATCATTTCTCTTTTTTATTTCATTAGATATTGCTTAGCCTTTTCCAGGATAAAGTTCAGAGGGTCCTATGTCTACGTCAAGAAGATCCCATTTCCGAAGCCCATCGGGTTTCCGTTAGAATGCCACCTGTCAGCTGATTCATTTGTTGCAAGGTAAGCCACAGGCTAGCCACAGAGAGAGATGGAATAGTTTGTAGCTACATGGAACTATCTAGATAGCAACTCATGGTCACTCTGGCCCAGATAATTTAACAGCGAGTTATCATGTTACTTGTCTTGGAAAAGAGGAAGCAGAACGGCAGCTTTCCCTGTGGATGAATGAAGTTTGGCCATTTAAATTGTATAATGTTTACAGAACATCGATTTGGGCTCCTGCTCTATAGCTGCTAAGTGGAGGGAAAGATGTTTCTGGTGTTCTATGTCCTGCCCCTGCAGGGATCCTGACATCTACATTACTGCTTGTTCCTTTAACTCTGTCTCTTCTTGGAATGTAAGCACGTTGGAGTCTCTATCTATAAATAATCTTTGGTAGAAAGCGTGAATAGAGAGGCCCAGTATTACATAAGGGTACGAGAAACATTAACTACTAAGAGAGATAACCATTCAAATTGAAGAAGAAAAAGGGACTTGTTTTGTTGCAGTTACTAGGAAATACCTTTTGGATCATCCCTAAGGACAGCAGTGGGGATTCATGTTGATAAACCTTCCCTTTCCTCCTGTATCGGTTATGTGTGGCTGTGTAACAAGCCGTTCCCAGACATCACGGTGTCTAATAACTATCATCACTGTTTCCAAGGGGCAGGAGTTCAGGAAGGCTCAGCTGGGCTGATTGCCTTGGGGTCGACCAGATGGCTGTCATCAGATAGTAGCTGGAGCTGGGACAGTGGAAGGCTGGTGAGCTGGGGCCTGTACTGGTACCCCTATTTCTGTACATCCAGTCTCAGAGCCTCGTCTCTGGTCTAGCCATGCAGGCTGGCTTGGCCTTCTTACCACACAGAGACTTAGGGCTTCAGCGTGAACACTGCAGAGAACCCAGGTGAGAACCTCTTAGCTTTGATGACACAGACTTAGAAGTCCCATAGTACCATTTCTGTCAAACTCTGTTGGTCTGCCAGGCACTAAGCCTGGGCTGGGTTCAAAGGGAGTTGTCAATGATAGGCATATCAAACAATTTGCAGACGTATTTTAAAAGGATACCACATCTCTCTAAGATGATGTTAATATATCCTTCGGATTTGAATATAAATGCATGCTTTTTTATTATCCTGATTGATCAATTGGCTTAAAGAGTTAAAAAAGACATATCTCTATATCTATAAGAAAAGACATATGTATGTCTATATAAAAAAGTATGTATATACACTTTTTCATATATATATATATATGTGAAAGTTCCACAGTAGATCAGTATATTCTGTAATGTATCATGAATAATATGGAGCCTTTGTGCACATCAGATTGGCCCAATTCATGCCAAGCATTCTACAGACAGTTAATAAAGAGTAACAGAATGAATGAATGAATATATAATGAATTAGTTCACATATCTGTCATCAATCAAAAGAGCTCTTAAGCCAAATAGATTTGAAGCCAACTGAATGAATTATAACTTGGCATCTTGGGCGAGGAAATATGTTTCTAAAATATAATTAGTTTAGCATTTGTTTTGCTTTGTTTCATTCTATTTGTACATACAATTTCGTTAAAAGGCAGTTACATATATTCAAATAACTGCCTGATTGGGTGACAGAAGACAGAGGTAGAGAATATTTTTTGAAGAGCATTAGGAGGCTCCAGGTCAAGTATCTGAAAATGTGCAGGCTGCAGGGTCCCCCGTGCCCATCAGCTGGTGATGGAGGGAACACTGAGAATTCTCTCATAAGGCTAGAAGGTAGTTGCCGTGGGGCTCTTAGCGCTTACCCTGGGGCTCTTCCTTACCCTGCAAAATCAATGCCAGGGAAGAGGCCTATGCTGTTCCTAAAATTCCAGATACATCAAATCATCATAATTTCACTATTCATACAGTTAGAAGGAATTTTACTATAGGTTCTGTTTTAGACCTGAGTGTCCTGGGTCCTTTTCTACTTCCAGATTAGCTCAGGGTGTGTCCACCCACACACTCAGGGATAGGCTGATGCAAGGGTCCTGTGCCACCCCCAACCCTGCGCCAAAGCCCCCCCCCCCAATGGCTACTTACCACTCTATGCCCCCTCTAATGGCCCAACATTATCTTTGGGGATGGGGGGGCGTGGCTTTTCCCATCTGTGGCCCTAGGCTGGATATTCCCATAACAACAGTGGGTATACAGGGATTTTGGACCTGAGCATGTTCGCTTTTGAGGAAGTCCTGCATGGTTGAGGAGGAGAAAAAGATTCAGGATGGGAAAGAGATGGCCGAGCGCAACACCAGCTAGGGGGGTAACCACAATGGTCCAGGCGGCAGGTGACATGGGCACACATTAGGGCATTGGGGACGCCGGTGAACATTGGCGAACACCAAGAGGGGTTTCTTTTTCTTTTTTTTTTCTTTGTAGCAGAGTAGCATGGTGGTTTATTTTTTTAATTTATTTTTCTATTAATTATTTTTATTATGTTATGTTAGTCGCCATATAGTACATCATTAGTCTTTGATGTAATGTGCCACGATTCATTGTTTGCGTATAACACCCAGTGCTCCATGCAATCCGTGCCCTCCTTAATACACATTACCGGGCCAACCCATCCCCCCAACCCCCTCCAAGAGGTTTCCAGAAGTGTGTAAATGTTCCAGCTTCTTGGAGTTGAGGGGCTGGGAGCACAGAGTGGTTGAGCCCGTCAGACTACATAGATGACAGGTGTGACTTCTGAAAGGAATAGGAAGGAAGGAGCTTTGGCTGGGAGGGGAAGATAGCAAGGGGATGAGGGAAAGGGGCTCTCGGTTATGGCTTAGCAGAGTGTGAGCACCAAGCCTCTGTTACTGGCAGAGAGAAACTATGGGGTAGCAGACGACATTTACTTCATGCAAAGAACTTCCTTTTCTCTGGGCCTGCACAGATTGTTTCCTTAACTGTTACTATGTGCAGAACAAGATTTAAGAGGGTTTTACCTTTTTTTTTTTCAGATTTTATTTATTTATTTGAGAGAGAGATAGAATGAGAAAGAGAGAGAAAGAGAAAGCATGAGAAGGGGGAGGGACGGAAGGAGAAGCAGACTCCCCACAGAGCAGGGAGCCTAATGCAGGACCTGATCCGGGGACTCCAGAATCATGACCTGAGCCGAAGGCAGCTGCCCAACCAACTGAGCCACTCAGGCACCTGAGGGTTTTATCTTTTAAAATCCAGATATTTTATTCTTTTTTTCTTTCCATTTATTTATTTAAATTCAATTATCCAACTGATAGTGCATCATTAGTTTGAGGTGTAGTGTTCAATAAATTATCACTTTTTTAAAAAAGATTTTATTTTATTTATTTGAGAAAGAGAGAGAGCACAAATGGGGGTGGAAGGGGCAGAAGGAAAGGGAGATGCAGGCCCTACTGAGCCCCCTGAGCAGGGAGCCCTACGTGGGGCTTGATCCCAGGATCCTCAGATCATGCCTTGAGCCCAAGGAGAACACTTAACTGACTGAGCCACCCAGGCACCTCGACATTTTTTTTGTTTTCTTTTTAAATAAAGATCCCAGTCAAAGGAACAAATGGATAAGACAACCAAGGAGAGACTTCTTGTGGTGGACCATACTTGTCCTCAGCCTGAAAAAATGTAAGCGATTAGGGCCTGGTGTTTTTGGAAACTGCATAAGCTTCACTGGTATGGGATTTCCTGAAGGTGCTTCCTACAGAGGGGCTCTTCCCCCTAAGGCTCCAGGGGGCAGTTGAGTGTGAGAACAGGTAATTTGGTGGCTGCAGCGCCTGCGTGGGGGTGTTTCTGGCTGGCATGTCTCTGGCGGAGCTCCTGAACGCGGAGTGATGGGCTGTGTCTGCATACTCATACCAAAAGGAGTTGTATTGCCCACAGAATGCCAGTAGCACCTGCACTGAGAAAAAATGAGGCTCCAGCTGTCAAAATGCATTCATCTTTTAGGATGCGGTCATTCTTTGACTTGCCACTGTGTGGAGATTTATTTTGTCCTTTGTTTTGGTAGGTCCCACCTTCTTGCCTGGGGTCCTTTGGAGGGGAGGTGGGAACTTGGCTGGGAGGGGCTGTTGGTGGTGATGGAATGTGACACTGGAGTTGGGGGCTGTGGGACAGGGAGCATGCCGCCAGAGACTCAGGTCTGTTCTCTTCGGGGCCAGCCCTGGAAAGGTGTGCTGGAAAGTTCCAGAAGCTGGAGAAGCACAGGCCTGGGGCACAGGAAGAGGGCCAAGGATGGCTACAGGGGGCGGGCTTTTGGCGCTGGCAGATACCTGCCCCCAAGGAGCGGTTGGTTGCTCCAGGTTTCACAAAAGAGAAGTGAGAACTCTTGCCGGTGTCCTTCCTTCCATCAGAGACCTCAGCCTCTTGTAGCACTTGCACTTCTTTTGGTGCATGGCGTAGGCCTACTTGTCAGTCTTTATCAGGGGAACACTTTGTCCCCTGGGATTACTAAGTAATGGGGCGTCGGTGACTGATTCCGAGCAGTCCTGGGGCTAGAGCCTGTTCAGTCAGCATGAAGCCTCAGATGCCCTGAGGACAGCCTGTGGGGCTGGGTTAGCTGCTGAGGGGCAAGGGGGCCCCAGTGTCCCCACTGAAACATGATGTCTGACTCCCACAAGTCAAGTGATACTGGAGCGGGTGACTTAGAATGCTCCCAGAGTGTCATTAGCACAAGGTGACGCAGGGCATTTGGTTTCACCTAACAGGGGTGATGTATGATCTTGCTGCTATTGCTTAGCCAGGTGTGAGATGAAGCTTTTGTGGGGCGGGCCTCATGCAGGATGGGCCTTCCTTTCTTCAAAGGCCCGAGTGACACCTGTCTTTCAATGAAAAGCAGTGACATTCTGGATTGGAGGAATTATTGTCCCACTTTGGAGTCTAGCAAGAACTAGTGTTCTTCTATTGCACCCAGAGGCTAGAGTATTTATGAATATCCGGAGCATGAACCAAGCCCAGATGCTATGCTTGGTTCTGGGACACCAAGAGATATTACTCTCAGGAGCCCTTAGCCCAGAGGCAAGGAAGACCAGAAAGCAAGTCATTTCAGTGGAGTTGAATACGTGGCCCTACGAGACAGATGTGAAAAGATATGGAGGTGGCATGAAGGAAGGAATCATCAGCTTGTACAAAAGGGTACAGGAGCTGGGGCCAGGGAAATCTCAGAAGACACAAGTGCTGAGTTGGGGCTTGAAGTGGAGAAGGCCAAGTAGACAGAAGGGCATAGAAGTACAGGAAGAAAACAAGGCATACACAAAGGCATGACCGTAGAGAATAACATGTTTCCTGAAGTTGTAAGTGGTTCTTTATGACTGGCTGGAGAGGGTAAGGTGGGAACAGCAGGACCCAGATAGTTAGCCAGGGACCTGGGCACGGAGGACCTTTTCAACCATGCTAAGAAGACTCGATGTCATGGTGTGAATGAAACAATGCTCTGAAGGGCTTTAGGCTGAGGAATGACGTGATGGTAGCTGTGCTTCTGCCAGAGGAAGTTACTCTGCCAAAATGTGTTGGATGGTTAGGAAGGGGCAAGATTGGAATTCGCCAGAGGTCACTTAGTGATGAAGGTTGGGATTAAGACACAGATGATGGGGATGGTTCAAGGGCATGTCTATGATACACAAGAGGGGGACATAATAGGGTCTCTTGGTCAGCTATGGAAGACAAAGGAGAGAGGAGACAATGATGTCTCTAGAATTCCAATTTGGGTGACCAGGTGCTTCATGGTGCTAATGAGAAGGGTAAGGTATATAGAAGCTTTGTGGTTTTGGTTGAGGTGGTTGGGTTTGGGGAGGCATGATGGGGAGGGGAAAGAAAGATAGAGGATATGAGTTCAGTAGACTGTAGTGTTAGACACCATGCATTCGAGGTATTTATGAGATGCCCAGTGGTGGCTGGATATGTATTACAGTTACCCATCATTAGCATAGTAAACATATGCAAATCCAGCTACATAGTCAGGAAATAGATACATTGTCCATGCTCCTGTCCCCTTCCGAAGCCCCCTGTAATTTGTCTAGGGATCAAGAGTGGAGCATGTGGTTTAGACCTAAAGTGAATTGCTTTTTCTTGTCCATAAAACAGTAATTGGCTCAGGGTGAGAACTTGATTCAATTTGTATCAATGAGAAGCAATCAAAAACAATGAGATTTATGCTGGGAATCCTGGGAAAGATTCTAATGTAAGAATTTGCCAAGGCTATAGCTTCAGTAGGCATCTTTAGACCCACATGAAGAAGGTTTTTGATAATGGAGAATATGTGTAGGAGCAAGGGAGAGAGGAGTAAGGGTAAGAGAAAGGAGAGATTAAGAAAGAAAACATGGTTCGAGTGACATTACTTGAGCCTGGATCAAGCCAGGTCTGGGCTTCCCACTTTTGGAACCAACACATTTATTTTTATTTTTCTTAAGTCAATCAAAACCAGGCTTTCTGTCACTTACACTAAATGGGTCCTCACCCATCTAGAGGCCTCTGGAATATTCTAGTAGAGATGGAGTTGTTGTGTTGACCATCATGAATTATAAGATGAAGCCCCTCAGGATACTCAGAGGGAGCTCCAGATGGAGCCCTTACTCCCCTGGGCTCTGCTAGCTGATTCTCTGGGGCAGCGGTTCTCAAAGTACGAACTTCAGACCAACAGCAGCCGCATTGCTTGGCAATCAGTTAGAAGTCAAAGTTCTTGGACTTCTCTAAGCCTACTGAATCCAAAACTGGGGATCATGGGGCCCACAAGTCTGTATCTTAATAACCCTTCAAGGGATTGTGATATACACCAAAGTTTGAGGACCTCTGCTCCTGGACTGTGTCTAACTATTGTCAATACTATTGTCAAGGACAGCATCGCTGGAGGGCCATATAGGGTGCATGGGGAATTGGGTGGATCTTGGTGTCAAGGGAGACTTGAGATGTGACTTCCCCACTGAAATGGCCCATTCCAAATCTTAGCTCTAAACACCCGGTTCACAGGCTCACTGCAACACCAGGATTTTGTGTGGTAACTCTGAGACACAAGTCTGGGTTTTTCTGGACGAAAGTGCAGGGATTTGTGCTTTCTGATTTCTTTTCTGGAGATTGTGATAGTCGATTAGATCTCCTTGGTTGGCGCTATTTAATCCTACTGATGCCTAATGAAGTGCGACACATTGGGACAAAGTGTGATAAATGAGAGGCAGCATCACAGGGCCCCTGGGTGGCTCAGCCAGTTGAGTTTCTGACTTCGGCTCAGGTCATGATCTCAGAGTGCTGGGATTGAGCCCTGTGCTGGGCTCCCTACTCAGCAGCGTTTCACTTATCCTTGTGCTCCTCCCCCCACTTACAGGCTCTTTCTCATTTAAATAAACAAACTAACAAACAAACAAATAAATACGAGGCAGCATCACACATCTCCAAGTAAAACGGAGCGTATGAATGTGGATGTCTTCTACAGACGATGGGAAATGAAACTCTTCAGTGACCGGTCCTCATTCTACCTAGGGCTTGTCCATAGCTGAGAGCTGGGAAGGGGTCTGAATGACAGGGGACCCTTAGTATTCCACAGGGCACCTTTGGGAGATGGAGAAATCTGGCACTCTCCATTAAGATGGAAAGGAGGGTGAGCTTTAAGGGGGGCTAGATTGCTTTATTCAGAAGTGGGAGGTCTGTACCTGCCTGCCCTGCCTGAGGTGCTTTTGTCTTTCTTCTCTAAGAAGAGCAAATGTGAATGTAATGGGAAAATGTGGGCTTGGGTGCAACGGAGCCTAAGTTGGAATCTTAGGGCTCTCACTTACTTGCTGTGTGACCTCAGGTGTGGAACCCAAACTGTCTGAACCTCAATTTTCCATTGATGGAGATAATAATCTTCCATGGTTGTCATGAGGCATAGAAGGGCTATGAGGTCTTAGCACAGATGACATTCCCCTCCTCTAATCCCCTCTGTTAAGCTCCTGTAATGTCACCTGTCCCCATGTACCTAATGTACTAATATAGCTCTCCTGGGTTTCAAGTACCTGCTCCTGCCAGATTTGTCCTCTGCCAAGTTCCCAAGTCTCCAGAATTATTCTCTCCTCCTCCAAAAATACCTTCCCTTTTCAAAGGTAGCTAGGTTTGCCCTTGTCATCATCATACAAAGAGACTGATGTTCCAGGTGAACTTGACCAGCCAAAGCCTCGCAGGTGGCCATGCCTTGCTTTCCCAGCCCCCACAGGAGCCGATTCAGTCACAAGACTCTCCAGTTGGCGGGTACAAGGAGATGGCTGGGGCAGACAGGGGCTCCGGGGAGCCCTTCTTGTTCGTGCACTCCTTCTTGCCCTCGTTCACTCATGCAACGAACATGCGGCAAGTCCCAGGGAGGCTAACCAGGAACCGTGCTAGCTCTAGGGGATAGAAAGGTCAATCAGTCCTGGAATTCAAAAAGCTCAGACTTAGAGAGCAGGCAGACACCTAAGCAGACATTTAAACTCCTGAAGGAGATGAGGCATTCAGGAAGACTTGGATCTTAACAGATTAATAAGCAGAAGGCAGGGAAAGGTCTGTTAATTCAAGGGGCTGGCATTACTCATGCCAGAGATCAGTCACCCTTAGGCATGGGAGAACCCCGGGCAGTCACACTGCTGGTTTATAACGTTTGGGAAGATGTTTGAAAAGGAAGTTGAGAGGTAAGCAGGGGCCACTAATTTTATCCAAGGGATGGGGAGCCCCTAAAAGTGTTCACCTAAGGCAGGGAATGGCTGATGAGATTTCACTCAATTTCTAGCTACAATTTCTTGAGTGCTCACCCCCCCTGCCAGGCACCGTATTAGGGACTGTGTGTTAGCTGACTGATTTGGTGTGGATTTCTTTGGAGCTGAGTGCAGGCTGAGACTCGGGCAGGGGAGGGCTGCAGGTGGGGGGACCAGACAGAAGCAGTTCTGATGGGATGTAGGGGGGAAGGCGAGAAGGGGGGATGGCTGTGTGGAGACGGTGCGACAAAGGCAGCCTGAGAAGACAAGAGACGTAGGAGGGAGCACCCCACAGGAGTCCCAGCTGGGGGGCAGAGTGTAGCTGAACACTGGACCCTGAATCTGGAGATCCTGTATGTGCCCCAGGCGTGGCCTACTACCAGGTGTTGTCTCCCTCTTTCCTGGTAGGAAACTTCTCCCCTTCGCACACATCTTGGTTCCACCCGCCAATCTTTTTCAGGGAGGAAACGACCATGGCTTCTCTTTATTCTGTGCACCGACGGCCTGACCACGGGAGAAGCGGCCACCCTGCGGATAGAGCAACTGGACCGAGCATTCATCCAGTGAAGTCCGGATGCCCTCAAAGGCAGTGAATTAAGGTTGTGCCGCTTTGGGTACAACGACACAGGCCCCAGCGCGGTCTCCTCTCCCGCCCAGGCTGTGGGGCCGCCCTGAACCCGCGCGGGAGAAGAGCGAGTCTCAGTTCGCGGGCGCTGCCGGGACGCCGGCGTCCAGCAGGGGGCAGCATTGAGACATCAACGAGGGGCGGCGCCAAGCGCGTCTGAGGCGCTAACCTTTCCAGCAATTCCCCCGGGGAGCCCTTCCTGCCCTGTAAGAGCTCCCCGAAATGAGCAGGTGATGAGAATGAAATATTAAGCAATACCCTTCTGCAGAATGAAAATGAGTTGTCACTTAGCATATTATCAGTTGATGACACATTCTTCCAGCTTAAAGCTGGTTTGGTTGCTGGAGCCCGGTGAAGGCGTTTGCTATGGTGCCTGCCCCAGAACACCCAGCATGTGTGTGGGCGCCGCTAGCAGCGGGAGGTGGTGGGGGGAATCTGAAAGCTGAAGGCTGGAAGCCGACAGGGACTGAGGACCCGGGGCCTGTGCGAGAAGGGATACAGCTGCATTAAGGATGCTGAGACTGCAGGCACATTTCCAGCTGCGATCAGATAGAAGGAGGCAGAGCCTCACAGCAAGATGAAGGAAGCCGGGGAGGCAGAAGGTGACCGGAGGCATGCAACCTGCTCTTCCCATTGGCGACAGGTGTCTCTTTCCATATTGATTCTGCTGATCAGCAGGGAGAAATGTTTTAGCATTTTCTTTGTTCTTTATCCTCTCCATTGACCTGCCATTCCTCTGCCTGCTTCTCAGTTGAGCTGCAGCAGACACCTCGGGTTGAAAATGGCCCTGAATCCCTTCCTGTCTGGCCAGAAGGGTGGGACCCTTTTTTCCTCCCATTTTCCGTGTTTTCCTCCTGTGGATGCTGAGTCCATGTTTCAGAATCTGAACTGATCCTTGGGCGAGTTCTTGCAGAAAATGTGTTGAGATGTGTCTCCACCATGGTCCACAAGCTGTGAACATTAAATCAGTTTAAAGGGGCGCATTTACAGGGGCCAAGAAGAGAAGAGTAGGCTCAGTTGGATGAACTGGGTAAAACCCTGTGCGGTCCTCTTCCTTTAGCCCAGTGAAATAATAATTCTATCCTTGGGCAAAGGTTCCTTGCTGTTACAAAAAACCGGAATCTTTGCTGTCCCCCAGTGTGCTTCTCTACAGATACTACTGATTATTTCTTCTGGATAATTACTCTCGAATCCCCCATTTTACCCATACTCATGGTCTTGCTGTAATTGAGAGCCCTCTTGTTTGATAATCATGAAGACCACAAAAAGCCTGCTGCTAAGTGATTTGGACCTGGAACCAAGTATTTCCCATCCTTTTAAGAAGTGATATATTTGACTGGTTGAATCGAATTCCTTCCTGGTACAGGCAAAGGCAATGTTTGTAGCTAACCTAAGAACCCAAAGCATATTTAGGAATATGCACCTTCATTTTTTCTTTGCATTAAAATATCTTGAAAAGTCTTCCTGTTGTGTCAAAATGTGTTAGTGGTGAGTCATGAGAGTGGTGGGACATCAGATGACTCAGGCATCTCTCTCCTTGTCACCAAGGGAACTGGCATTTGTGATCAGAAGAAACTGGGTTTAAAACCCAGCTCGGCCTTTACTTATTTCATTCTTTCACCTATTCGAGCCCATCTCAAGCTTCTGTTTTCTCAAGGTGAAATGAAGAATAATAACAGCTGTCTTGGGCTGCCTGGGTGGCTCAGTCGCTTAAGAATCTGCCTTCAGCTCAAGTCAGGATCTCAGGGTCCGGGGATTGAGTCCCGCATCTGGCTCCTTGCTCAGCAGGGAGCCCGCTTTTCCCTCTGCCTGCCGCTCCCCTTGCTTGTGCTCTCTCTTTTTCTCTGACAAATACATAAATAAAATCTTAAAAAAAATATGCATGATATTTCAGACTTTTAGTAGCTAAATTCTGTATGTGAAATACATCATTTTTTAAAAAAAGAGGGAATAGGGGGCGCCTGGGTGGCTCAGTGGGTTAAGCCTCTGCCTTCAGCTCAGGTCGTGATCTCGGGGTCCTGAGATGAAGCCCCGCATCAGGCTCTCTGCTCAGCAGGGAGCCTCCTTCCTCTTCTCTCTCTGCCTGCCTCTCTGCCTACTTGTGATCTCTCTCTGTCAAATAAATAAATGAAATCTTTTAAAAAATTATATAAAAAAAGAGGGAATAGTCTTGCTCTATGTAAAGTAAGTAAAGAAATAAATATCCCCACGGAAATCTATGAACCCTATATTCCAAGATTATTATGGGGATATTAAATTATCCCTATTTAATGAGGATTAAATTACATTCTAGCTGCCATAGAATAGGGGGAAGGGGAACCCAACTGATAGTGGGAGGCAGGGAAAAACCCTCTGATAAAGGACTCTGAAGAATGAGGGAGACTCTCCCTGGAAAAGTGAGACATGTCTAAACTCTGTCCACCATACTCTAAAAGGCATTCTGTGAAGGCTTTCCTGTTAGAGAGGGTGCACACTCCCCACAGTGTCCCGATTTGTCCCTGGCTTCAGGAAATCACGTGGTGTGGTGGAATACGCCAGAAGGACTGTCCTTGAAGGTTTACAACCTCAGCGAATAAAATATCAGTGCTGGTGCAGAATCAAATGGAGAAGAAGCAGGACAGGTGAGGAGAAGCAGCCTCGAGCCCCAGGTGCTCTCAAGACCACAGCTGGCCAAGCGTCACCAGCAGTTTCATGTAACTGTCTTTGTGGTTTGCTCTGCCTACATACACATGAATAGATAAATGTTTGCATTGTCATTTGTACACTCTACAAACTCCATGGCATGGTCTGAACTCAGTTCTTAACATCCACAAGATAGTGGAGTCTTTATAAAGTCTTGAGTGAAAAGCACCCTTCAGGTCTTATTTGGGGGACATATCTAATTCGGTGTAGCCTCAACCCATATTTGAGTTGACCAGATTGATTATCAGGACAGCAGAAACTCTGGAAAAAGGGTGATTCAACTAGGACCTCCTTCTTTTGAGAATGTCTCCTTTACAAGACGGAGAGTTTCCTGGTGAAGGTTAAAAGAAAGAAACACAAGGGGCATTGTATGTCCATGCTGGACTTTCTGGCCTAAGAGAGGAAGTGAATCATGTGTCCCCAAGGCGAACCACGAAACTGGCTTAGGGGAAAGATCTAATCATGAATGAGGGCTTGAAATAGCCAGACCTCAGCCTGAAGCCTCATTCAATGAGACAGAGCAGCCAACAGAAATTTTTCATTTGTTTTGGTGCATTTCTGGGAAGTCGGAAGATGCAACAAAAGTATTGCTACTGTGGAATAGTTCGGATCAACAAAAGCAGTACTTAATAATTACAAAAATCTTGGGTGTAATAGAGAACGCCATCTAAGCCATAAAGGCATTTCTGAGCATACTGTTAGATTAGGCACATACAAATTTAGAAATTCAACTTTCAAAATATCCTAGGGATAGGTGGAAAATAATTTATTTATTTTTTTAAAAAAGATTTTATTTATTTATTTGACAGAGAGAGAGAGAGAGATCACAAGTAGGCAGAGAGGCAGGCAGAGAGAGAGGAGGAAGCAGGCTCCCTGCTGAGCAGAGAGCCTGATGTGGGGCTCGATCCCAGGACTCTGAGATCATGACCTGAGCTGAGGGCAGAGGCTTAACCCACTGAGCCACCCAGGTGCCCCAATAATTTATTTCTTATATGGACTCCTCTCTATCACGTTCTGCTTTAACTTCTGGAAATGTCTCTATATCCTAAAAAAAAAAAAAAAAAAAAGGTATGAACAACAACAAAAAACCCCGCAACAATACGTGAAAAGCAAAAAATGGAGATGTGCTCAATTTCTGTTTTCCTAAATTTTTTTTTCAGGGAAGAGAATATTATTGGAAATGATAGGACCGATTACCATAGAAAGGACCCAACATTAGATTAATGATTGTAAAAGCGAGCCTATTATGTAAGTTCTTAAGTCTTTGGCCCAAATGGATTATATTTTAGGAAAAACTTTACCTAAAAACTTTATATGTATATATATATATATATATATATATATATATATATATATATATATGTACACACACACACACACACACATACATATTATACATATGTACATACTATATATAAAACATATATATTCAATGGTAGCAGCATGGTCAGAAATCTTTGGCGCTTCCTGGAGCATGATTCAGGGGCCAGATAGTAAAGTCGAAATGTTTGAAAGAGAGAAATTGGAACTATGTTCCCTAAATTGGCGAGCCTATACATAGATGAGGCAAGACTTAGAACACATTTTTAGATCATAGTTTCAAAAAGGGAGTTTTTGAGCGCTTAAAGTCAGGGGCAGGGAATGACAGGATTCAGCACTGATTTACTAAGAATGTCATGTCACGCTAATCTCCTTTCTTCGTTTGTTGGGTTATGAATGAATGTATATGGTGTATTTGGGTTGTGGTAGGTGTTTGACTGGCTCATCATAGTGTTAGATGGAATGCTGGCTGCTTGAATGCCCACACTCCTTCCCTGTCTCAGCCTGGGAAATGTTTTATCATGACTTGCATCTGAATGTTGGCAGCAGGCTTATCAAATCTGCGAGTGGTATGCAGAAGGACAGTTACAATCCTAAATGACAATATCTGCAGCACAAAAGGAAAAATAAAAAGAAAATGTTAAACAGATGTGAAGATGGCTTCAAGAGAAACAAGGTGAAACCCAGGTCCTTGTGTTGTCTACCCTTCCCCAGCCATAATCACAAAATTATAGGATATGAATGATGATGTTTAGCAATAGCGTGTGTGATAGACTTACCTTTTATAGTTGGCTAAGAGCTTAATAAAGGGAAAGATAATGAAATGCATGATTTTAAAGGCTATCGCAATTTTGGCATCCAATGTCTAGAAGCAGAACAGTCCAGTTAATAGCACTGCAGTGTCCAGAACAAGGGAGCTAGCTCCCGGATCCATCTTGTCTATGTCGGTCAGATCAAGTCAAGAGTGTTCTACCCAGTTTTGACCACTCTACTTTCAGAGCAACACTGATAATTAGGTATATATGTTTGAAATGACTGAAGAATATAGATGTTCAACCAAGAGGTGAGGAGACATTTGTGTAAGTGTGCCTGCACATGCGTACATGCATGCGTCATGATGTCTGGTTTCAAATAAGGGAAGAAGCTGTGGAACAAGGCCTGGAAATCAGCTGTGTGATTCCAGGAACATTCAAGTTGCAGCTCAAATGTCACTTTTTCGGGTGCTTTTGTGAAATGTAAAATGTAAAAGTGGAGCCTTTTACATCCCCTTATAGAAAGCAGCCTGTCCTCATCAGCTCCCACTATCTTGTTATCCTGTTTGATTTCCTCTACGACACCAGCATTCGTTGAAATTTGTGTTCATTTGTTTCCTTCTCTATTTTTCTGTCTTTATCCATTAAAATATAATCTACATGAGGCAAGGGCCTTTTTCTCTTGTTCAGTGTTTTATCTTAGGTGCCCAAGCCAATATGTAGCATAGAGTAGGTACTCAACAAATAAGGAAGGAAGGAAGGAAGGAAGGAAGGAAGGAAGGAAGGAAGGAAGGAAGGAAGGAAGGAAGGAAGAGGGGAGGAAGGAAGGAAGAGGGAAGGAAGGCAGAAAGAAAATATGAAAGAATTCCAATGTGCAAAAGTAGTTGTAGTGAATAGCGCTATGAGGAAACTAATTTTAATTTAATGGAAAGAGGGCTGTTCCAACAACTGTAGTTATCTGATGTTGGAACCAGCTCTTTCTGGAGACACCTCCCTGTGACTTGATATATTCAAAGAGAGTATCGTAGCTCAGGACTAGAATGGGAAGTGGATTCAATGACCTCTACAATTTGTTCTGACCTTGAGATTGAGTTAAAAATATTTTTTATATTTAAAACTTCTCCTCTTTAGGAATTCAGCATCCTAGGACACTGACCAAGCTTTATCAGCTTAAACCATGTGGATTTCATCCTCTGGCTATTAAGGAAGCAGCTTTGTGGGTGAGGGGAAGAGATGGGAATGTGAGGCCATGTTCAGAATCCATGACTGTCACGCTGCTAAAAATCCCACTTGTGAGCAACCTTGGGAAAGTCACTTTCAATTTTTGTTTCAGTTTTCTCATTTAAAGAAGGAGAATAATAATACCTTTCTTACAGACATGTTGTGAGACCTAATTAAATGTTTCAAAACCATTCCTGTGATCCCAGATAAAAGGCACCTATTAAAGGCTAGACAACCGTCTTGTTCTCTTGCTCTCCCCAAAGATGCTTCCCTGGTAAACCCCACCACAGCACTGAGCGCGCCTGAGACTCCTGTGGGTGGATGAACAGAACATCCGGCGAGGCCGGAAGTGCTTTGTCTGTGCCGCAGGAACCGTGGAGAGACACGGCTCAGCTTCCTGTGCTGCAGCTTCACTCTTCTTGAGGCCCAGGGGTGCTTCATTTCTGCTCCAGCGAGACGAAGCATTAAGCTCGCGAAAGGAAATAAGGTTGTGGCACTTCCTACTTATATAGTGGACCAGGCTTTGCAGTGGCCCTTGGTGGCTCTGCTCTTCCTTCCCAGTTTCTTCTAAGCTTGGTCTCCTGAGGTCAGCTGCTAGGAGAGACCTGCCTTTGTGCTATTTTATGCCCACAGTTTCTGTGGGATACGTGGGAAGTCTAGTTTTGATTTGATTTTGGTTTCCCCCACCGCTGCCCCAAACATACAACCCTGTCATCCAAGGAGGGGGTGGTGCCGGGAGCCCGCTGTGTCTCCCATTACAGACGGCTACTTCAGCAGGGTTTCCTCTAGGGAAGCAACACTTTAGTGTTGCTGTGCTCCAAGGGTCCCTGGCATGTGCTGTGCTTGTCTCGGTGACTTTTGCCTGTTCATATCTCATAACTGTCCTTTCTTCCCCTGTGGTTCCACCAGAAGTCCCAACCACAGTGTTCTGCTTCTCTCCCTCACTGCTCAGAGCTACAAAGACATGACTCCGACAGCCTGTGAGGGCTGGTCCCTGGAGTTGATATGTAGGCACTGCATGTGATGGGTCCTCTTTTTATGGCGGTCAGGATGCTGGGAGGAGGAGAATCGGGGGCTGCTGGAAGCCATCTTGCCTGGCCAAGCTTGAGAAGAAGGAGGCCGACCCATAAAGGAAAGCAAAATTGAGAAAGAGAGCCAGAGCTGGGTGATGACAGAGGAGTCCTGGATAAGCCAGAACCTAACTTCTTGGTTGTGGGAGCCAAGACATTTCCAGGCTATGTTGGTGCGGAGCAGATTTCTGTCCCTTGCAATTAAAAAAATCCTCACCGATGACTGGCTACCAGCAATTAGAGGAACACAGACTCTTGTGCATACATGTAGGTAACAGGAAATCAACGCAGAGATGAAGACAAGAGCTATCCCGAAATATGAGTGTAGCAGCTTGGGTGAATTAGAAAGGCAGGTTCTCAATCTGGGAGCTGTTCAGAGGATACTGTAATAAACCGAAAAATGGAAAGGGGCCAGATTGATGAAACTAGTATTCATCGAACATTTACTGGTTCTGGTCCTTGCGCTATATTCTTTACTACATTACCTTGTTAATCTTCACAATGATTCTATGAAGTAGCTATTTCCCCCATTTTGCTGATGAGAAAACTGAGGCTTTCGTGGAGCCAAGATACTCATGATCCTGCAGCTAGAATGAGGCGGAGCTTTTATTGGAGCCAATTTCAGGCTTACTCTGAAGTTGCTGCTTTTTCTAGTACTCTGCAGTCTTAAAGTGAGAAATTCGGGCCTTTAAGGGGGCTGTGCATTTCTGGGAAATGGGCAGGGGGCTGAGAGCAGGGAGAGAGGGGGAACCCCAGGACACTGTCAGGCCTTCCATGGGAGCATCAGAAAGGTGGTAAGGGATCCAGTGACAGGTACTAGAGCTGGAGGTGCCCTTCGACGGGCCCCATTGTGACCTCAGGGCCCCTCATAGGGCCTGGCATCTAAGTGGTTCACAAATATTTCTTGAAAAGAGCAGCTTCTAATTCTTGTATTTTTCCCACACGAAAGGTGACCCATTTGAAGGCAAGGCCCTTTCTTTGCTGACTTTCAGATCTGAGATTTTAGGGTTCTAGCTTATCATGGGTGAAGGAATGAGTTCAAGAGCCTTAAGAGGAGGACAGCCATTTGAGATGTCCACTACAAACTCTGCTCCTGCCCTCCGCTTGCTAGGCGGGTCATGGGAGGAGGATATCCCACTGAACCCCCCATCTGTCCCCCAAACCCTGCTGGCTTTCCATTTCTGTTTCTTCTTCTATTGACTGCTATGGGGCTAAGATTATCTATAGATATCTGAAAACGGTGAGCATTATTCGAGTACTAACCACCTAAGTATTTTCTCTACACATAGAGCAAGCGAATTTTCCAATGGGCAGTAACAGATTCAGTGCTCGAACCACACCCAAAGAACACTTGAAATGGACATTTGCATTTTAGAAATGCCATTTCAAATGCCCAAATAAGGACTTTTGATGCCTAATCAAGAGGTTGCAATTAAAATTTGAAATCTCACTGTTTTCAGCAAAGAAGTTGCAACGCCATGCCAAATGGCTGCCTTCCGAGGCTTTCTGAAAATGTTTACAAGTCAGATGAAAGAAATTGTCCTCCCAGATGGTGGCTGTGAGCAAGGGATTTCTCCAGGGTCAGAGAAGTGCTGCTGTGTTTTGTTTTCGGCAGCTGGCAAGGTAGACGTGAAAATAAAATCCTCCAATAATAAGACTAAAAGCAAAGGGGAGAGCCTGTTTGAGCCACGGTGGGGGAGCCTCAAGACAGAAACCAAGATGCATCGGGGCCCAGGGCTCCATGTGAGCCCCGGGGAAGGTGGTCCAGGCCTTGGGTTCAGGTTGCTAAAGGAGAGGGGGCCACTGGTGGAACCCCTACTTCGTGTCTGCTATGCATCTGCCCTTCAATACCATGCTTGTCCCGGGTCTTAGGTCATCTCAAAGATATCAAAGGCAGGAATGAACTTCTGCCACCTGGTAGGGTCCTGAGGCTGATACCCCAGTGGCATTTGCATAAAGATTGTGCCAGCGTACTTAGATGGAGATTAGATGTGGAAAAATAACAAGCGCTTTGAGGTGCCTTCCAAGCCATTTTTAACTAGATCTCCAGGTTTTTAAGAGTGACTATCCAGGAAGCTGGAAAAAAAAATCTATAAATCAGATACGATTTCTTTTCTTCTTCACAAATGAAAGAAAGCAAAAAAGGAAGCCCAAAGCAGCAATTACAAGAGGCTCAGCATTGGCCTTGCTTTTCTCACTTCTTTTCTATAGTCTGGTCTTTCTTCCCCTTTGGCATTCTGCAGACTATTCACAGTATTAACATGAAACCTGAGATCTCCCCTCCTCCCGCCCCCCCTCCAGTGGAGGATGCCATTTTATTTTTTAGGTAGGCAGAAATTGATTTTTGTCTCTTCCAAATGAAGCTAAAATGAAAGAGGCTTGATTCAACCACGCAATTCAATGGAGGTGGTATCTTTTCTCTGTCCAACATTCCAGTTCAAAAATCAGAAGCAACCACGTCATCGCTGTGGCCTTAAAAATGGTAACTGCTTACGAGGGCACTATATAATTTTTGGTGGGGGGGGGGGCGGTCATTTTGTTTTAACATGTAGTGCGATCTGGCAAGAAACAGAACCAAACAAATAAACCCCAGATAACACAGAGGACTTTTGCCATGGCGTCCCGGGGGCATCATGGTTAGGAACAGAAGTGGAAACTGGACAGCTTTTCGCTCAAATTCCGGATTCATTAGCTCTGTGGCCACAAGCAAGTGACTAAATCCCCCTGAGCCCCTCTTTCTTTACCTAGAAGATAAGAGTAGTAAAACCTCTCTCATACGGTAGTCGTGAGAATTCAAGGAGCTACTTACTACCTGCAAATGTCTTAGCACAGTGCCTGGCACAGACTCAATGCCCAGCAAATTTTGGCGGTGCTGATTCCTTGTTTCGTTGGAAATTCAGCTATGGAGGGAAGGAAAAGACTGAAAAACAGGGAAAGTGTGTGCTGTTCAATTCTGCTAATGCTCGTTATGCTCACATCCATTAAAAGTGTTCGGTAGGGCGATGGGGGTGAATGATACACAAGGAGCTGCATGGCACACAGGGAGTGCACGAGTGCCCAGAAGGTCAGGGAAGGTCACGGGCTCCAGCAGCTGGGGGGTGAGCAGGACTTCACAGGTGTTGTCAGAAACAGGAACAATCTTCCTATTAAGTACAAAATGTCCACTGTGGGTTGTGTGTTGGGTGTTCTATATCCAGAAAGGCCACCAATGTCTCTCTCCTAGGGGACCCACATAGAACCTCTACATTGTCTTGGTCATTTTCAAGTCTCTACAAGACTGTATCCCACTGCAGGATTTTCTGCATTGTTTGACAAAACGACACACATGTAGAGACATGTACGCACACCCCTGTTTGCTTACAGAGCCTTCCTCTTTATTAAGCCCACCAAAGAGACAGCCACTACTCTTGGTACTACAATATCTCTTTAGAAAGATGTTAAAGAAAAAAAATTATTCATGATGCTTGTTCACCTGGCAAGGCAGGCTTTATTTGGGACTGTTGTGGTAGGTTTGGGGGTACAGCAATGGGGTTTTGCAGCAGAGGAGAGGGATCGGGCTCAACTCTAACTGCAAGGGAAAATGGGAATTTATAACCAAGGAGCAGAGTGTGTGTGCTTGTGGGGAGGGGTCAGAGGATGAAAAGTTGCTAATAGGAAACATTGGGGGTCAGGAGAGATGCTGGCTAAACCAACTTGACATAATTCTTGCTGAAGATAGACCAAGGTGACTAGCCATCCCCTGGGGGGTCATGGGGAATGACAAATTGAGTCAGATATGGAGGATAGGGGATCGGACTAAACTAACTTGGAAGGCTTCTTGCGAAAATTGAGGTTTGAAGATGTGCTCAAGATCAGGGCCTAGTTGAAAAAGAGCTCAGAGGAATCGGACTCATTTGGTCAAGGAAAGAATGTTTGTCAAATGTTGAAGGTCACACCAGGAATCCATGCCTTCTCACTGAATTCCTCTCCTACTTTGGGATGAAGTCTGATTGGCCATCTAACAGTGAATATTTAACTGTTCCATAGGCATTCACTTACTTCATGCCACTAGGAATATTCTCCTATTGTAGAATAAGACTTTCAGCAAAGGTCTCAAAACTTAAGACAATTTAAAGGGGATGTCTGTCTGTTTTGTTTGTTTTTGAGTTTTTTTCCCCATAAACATATCACATCATTAGGTATATGTTTACAAGCCCCCTACATTGTCTTTGACAATGATAATTGGAAGAAAGACTTTTTTTTTTTTTTGGAAGAAAGACTTTTTAATAAAACTTCAAAAACACATATCTGCCATGGATTTTAAATACTATATTCTTAAAATGTCCGCTTCCCTATGATAAAAGCACTTTAGAATTTATGAAGGGGAAATAGGAAAGTGAAAATTATTCAGGCTACTTACTCCTTAATTCTAATTTAGCACAGCAATAAAACTCTAAGTATATCTGCTCAGTGCCCTAGCACTGATGAGGTTTCCAAGCAATTTTCTAGAAATGGAAGTAAACGACTGTGTTTTGGATCAAAGGGCCCCATGAGTCAGAGCTCCACAAAGCACCTTGGACAATTCTTTCAGTGGGGGAGGAAAACAATAAAGTAGAACTTCATACTTTGCAAATGCCAACAGCTCTTTTGACTTATTTTCTTTTCCATTTTCTCCTTCTTGCATCATCAGAGAGCTTGAAAAACTGGTGTGAGAGTGAGGCCTGAGGTAGAATGTTCTCTAGTTTGTGTGAATTGCTTCCCTGGGTCGAACACCCCTGGGGGAGTCTTTCACTGCTGGTATCCTCTGCTAGAGGACAACCTTTGCACATGTGGTTAGAATAGGTTTCTCTGGGTCCTTGCTCCTTTCATACTCCCCACTCTGAACCCCGGTAAGGAGGAGCTCTTTTTTTTTGCATAAACACATCTAAGTAATGTTAAATCCACAAATAGGCATTCAAATGATTTTTTAAAAGGGCACCAAAACAATTTAATGGGGAAGGGAAAGTCTGTTCAATTAATTGTGCTGGGACAACTGGATGTGCATATGAAAAGATAAAGAAGCTTGACCTGTCTCACACCATCCACAAAAATCAACTGAAGATGGATCACAGACCTAACTGAAAAAGCAAAAATGATAAACCTCCTTGAAAAAAACATAGAGATATCTACGCAACCTTGAGGTGGGTACATATTTCTTAGAGAAGACATAAAACCCACAAACCATAAAAGCATAAACATTATTAAATTAGGCTATCAAAATTAAAAACTCCAGTGCATTAAAAAGCACCATCAAGGAAATTGATAGGCAATTCACATACTGGGAAAAATAATTCACAACACATATATATGACGAATGACTTGAATCTAGTTATAAAGTACTCCTGCAACTCAATAATAAAAAAGACAGCCAAATAAAAAATGGATGAAAGACTTAAACACTTCACAAAAGATGATAATGAAGTGACAGTAAGCTCATGATAAAGCACACAATATCCTTCAGAATACAAATTTAAAAAACAGTGAGAGACTGCTGCATACCCATTAGAATGGCAAAAATGAGACGTAATGTGGGGAAATTGGAACTCTCATACCTTGCCAGAGGGAGCGTAGAATGGTTTGACAGTGTCTTAAAAGTTAAACATACATCTACCCTATGATCTAAGTATTTATCTGAAAGAAATGAAAACAACACGTGCAAGAATATTTATAGCAGCTACGAATATAATAGTCCCAAACTGGAAACATCCTACATGTCCTTCAGTGGAATGGAAAACCGTGGCACACCTAAACTGTGAAATATTGCTCAGGGTACAAAGGGAAGAAACTTGATATATGAACAACATAGATGCATCTCAGAAACAGTATGCTAAGTGGAGGAAGCTAGACCTCCTAATTCCCCAAACCTACATATGTGATTGTACTTATATAAAATTCTAAGTGAGGCAAACTATGTTATGGTGGTGGAAATCAGATTGGTGGTTACTTCTGGGGAGCAGGAATTGGGTGGGGAGGAACAGAGACTCTCTGGGGAAATGATAACGCTCTGGGCTTTGATGCACATTTGTTAAGAGTGACTGGACGGTACACTTAAGGTCTGGATATTTCATTGTGTGCAAATTAAACCCCAACCAAAAACAGAGAGTTATTGGAGGAAGATGGTCAAAAGCTACAAACTTCGAGATATAAGAGAAATGAGTACTGGGGATGTAATATACAGTGTGAGGACGATGATATACAGAGGCATGCCTTGGAGATATTGAGGGTTCAGTTCCAGACCACTAAAATAAAGCAAATATCATAATGAAGTGAGTCAAATGAATATTTTGGTTTCCCAATGCATATAAAAGTTATGTTTAAGCCCAGAAGATTCAAACAAATTCTATCCCATAAAAAATTTCGTTTATGCTTTACTGCAGTCTATTACATGTGCAACTATTACATTTGCAATAGTATTGTGTCTAAAAATGTATATATCTTAATCTAAAAATATTTTATTGCTAAAAAATGCTAACCATTATCTGATTTTTCAGCCAGTCATAATCTTTTTGCTGGTGGAGGGTCTTGCCTTGATGTTGATGGCCACTGGTGGATCAGGGTAGTGAAGGGGCAATTTCTTAAAATAAGGCAATGAAGCTTGCCATACCGATTGACTTTCCATAAAAGAATAGTTTCTCCATAGCATGTGATGCTGTTTGATAGCATTTTACCAAGAGTAGAACTTCTTTCAAAATTGGGGTCAATCCTCTCAAACCCTGCCACTACTTCATCAACTAAGTTTATGTAATATTTTAAATATTCCATTCCACATTAGAAATAATGTTTATAATGTTATAGAAATTTTATTTATTTATACAAATAAATAGATTCATGTAATATTTTAAGTATTTAAATAAATGTTTGTTGTCATTTCAACAATCTTCACAGCATCCTTCACAAGGAATAGATTCCATCTTAGGAAGCCACTTCCTTTGCTCATCCATAAGAAGCCACTCCTCATCTGTTAGAGTTTGATCATGAGATGGCAGGAATTCAGTCACATTTTCAGGCTCCACTTCTAATTCTAGTTGTCTTGCCTTTTCTGCCATATCTGCGGTGACTTCGTCCACTCAAGACTTAAACTCCTCCATGCCATCTATGAGGGTTGGAGTCCACTTTCTCCAAACTCCTGTTGATGTTGATGTTTTGACCTCTTCCATGAATTGTGAATATTCTTAATGGCATTTAGAAGAAGTCCAAAATATTGAGAGAATTAGCAAAATGTGGCAGAGATGCAGAGTGAGCAAATGCTGTTGGAAAAATGGGGCCAACATATCCCCTCGATGAGGGGTTGCCACAAACCTTCAATTTGTAAAGCACAGTAAAGTGCAGTGCCGTAAAATGACATATGCCTGTGTGAAAGCTGTTACAGAGGCCATCCTAAGAGTTCATATCACAAGGGAAAAAAGTGTTTTCTTGTTTTTTTTTCTTTTTCTTTTTATTGTACCTATACGAGGTGAAGGATGCTAACTGAACATTGCGGTATCGTTTCACAACATATGTAAGTCAAATCATTATCCTGTACGCCTTAAACTTATACAGTGATGGCTTTCAATTATGTTTCAATGAAGCTGAGGGGGTGGTGAAGAAAGTAAAAATAAAAACCACGGCCAAAATAATGCCATGTCAATCATCGGTAGCAAACAATTTTGTTTACCTTGCAAGTACTCCCTGCAGGAGACAGAGCAGAGTGAACCTAAAGGAGTAGAGCTAGATGGCCTGAGTGCTAGGACAGGGCACCTCCCACAGTCCTAACATAAAGGAGCAGCAGGAAAATGAGTCTGTGACAGAAGGTGGGTGAGGGTAGGAAAGAAGGGGGATCAGGAGAACTTATTTGCCTATCTGAAATGGATTCTGAAAGACTGAAAGATGACGGTGGGAATCATAAAGACATCCATCGCAGTGACATCTGAACATGATTGGTTACTAGCAAAATGGCTTTCTTTGTGCTTTCAGGCTGTGCTTACAAGTGACATTGCTGGGCAGAGCCACAGGCTTAGGAGATGCTCAGTAAATACTTCCTGAATGCATGTTCTTCTGGAGATGGCTTCTTCCCTACCTTAATCTACCTTACCTGTTTTAAACTCTTCTTCCTACCTCAACCAGCTAGTCCGGGGACTGGCAAGGGAAAGGCCAGGTTGCAAAGGCATGCCTATGGAGATAATGCTGGAAAAGGATGCTGATGTAGGTTATGCCTGTCATAATCAGCCCAGACTGCTCTAACAAAATACCATAGGCTGGATGGCTTAAACAAATAACAGATAGTTATTTCTCATAGTACTAGAAACTAAAAATCCAAGGTCAAGGTATATAAGTTGATCTGGTTTCAGTGAGGACTCTGTTCTTGGCTTATATACAACCACCTTCTTGCCGTGTCTTCACACAGAGTTTTTTTCTGTGTGCCTGCAGAGAGAGTGAGCTCTGGTGTCTCTTCCTCTTCTTATTAGGACACTAGTCCTATTAGAATCAAGCCTTGCCTTTATGACCTCATTTAATCTTAATTACTTCCAAAGGCTCTATTTCCAAATATAGTCATATTGGGGCTTAGGGCTTCAACATAGGGATCTTGGGGGGGGGACACAAATATTCAGTCTATACAACACCAAAGAAATGATCTTTGCAAAGACTACTGAATATAGGGGAGATGCTCCTTCTCTGCTGGATAATGGCTTTTGGACAGTGGCCTCTTGTCTCTATTACCCAAACTGGACTTGAATCAAAGAAAAGGACTTTTAGTTCCTCAGCCTTCTGAGCCCTCTAGTGTCCCTCCTGGGGTGGCTCCTTTCCAGGCCCCCAAATCATTTATCATGAATTAAATAGCTTGCTGAGAATGCAAAACGCTGTAAGTCAAGACACGGATCTAAATCACTTAGAGAAAGTCAAGACTTCATGCTTTTAATTGATTGCCAGGAGGGTGGAGAATGGCTGGTGTGACACTCCTCTAGGGATTTGTCACATGTACAACAGAAGAAAAAGAAAGCTGTGTCCTAAACAAAGCTCAGAGGGGCAGAAGGAGACATCAAATCATTGTCTACACCTGGGAAAGGAATTCAGAGTGGCTAGGATCAGCTTGATCTTTCTGAACACTCTTGAACAGTTTGTGGGAAGGCTTCAGAATTATTTATGGTCCCTTTCCACCTAGACTTAGGTTTCTTGCTCACACCATAAGGGACTGACATTTCCTGAGCTGGACTTTTTCTCTCACTGCTCACTGAAAGTGGCACAGAGGCCAGTGCATTTCCTTTTCTTCCCTGGCCTGAGCTGCTCTGTGGAAGGAGCTGAAGGAGCTTCTTGTGCAGAAGCAGAGCTCAGATGGGGCCTCCACACGAGTCTGGGAGGGTCTTGTGTGAACTTTCAGAATCAGCTGGATTTTGGCCTTGAATTTTTTAAAATGCATATTGGTTGAAGGAATTAATTGCAGTGTTTCTAAAATAAGTAGCAATATTAAGTCAATAAACCACTTAAAAAATGACTCAAAGCAATATCTGCTGACCTTGTGAAGAATGTTTGTCTTTTTAGCTACTGTTTTGCATGTTACAATTTCATACTATGAAAAGGAATCTGTATTTATTAAATAAAACCTACCTTCTCCCTACACAAATAAAGATCATTCTACCGGATCCTTCCTAGTTGAGGAGAGCAACTGAAGCAGCCCAGAAGAGCCTCCCATCATGATTCTGGTAGCAGAAGCAAAATGGAAAAGAGGAGGAAGATTTACTTACATCTCTGCCCCAATGACTTGTGGCTGTCCCACCCACACTTTCCCCCAAACTGTGCTTCTAAATGATCTCCTAAACTTTCTTTTCCCTCAGATGAATTAATAAACAGGTCTAAATGATAAAAATAAATAACACTTTTAGTAGCCATTTGTCTTTTAAAAGGGTTTGTTGAGCCCAGGTGAATATTCAAAGGATGAAGTTGGCAGATGCTGTCCTCTCTGACCAAACTTGAGCCAAATTCCTCTGAGCCCCTGGCCCAGCCGTTGCAGGCTGGCAAAGTCCAGTCTTGGCACAAATCCTGATAAGTCACTGTAGGGAGAATCCCCCATCCTTGATAGCTGATATCCTTTGATATCTGATCAAATTTCTCATCCACCACCCATATCTGATCCCCCTGGCCTGCCTTCAGCAAGAATCCTGTTAAATTGGTTTAACAGGAGATAGTCCAAGATGGCAGAGGAGTAGGAGACCTTAGTTTTTCTCTGGTCCCAGGAATTCAGCTAGATAGCTATCAAATCATTCTTAACATCCATAAACTCAACCAGAGATCTAAGAAAAGAATGGCTGCAACTCTACAAATAGAAAAGTGACCACTTTCTGCAAGAATGACAAGACGGAAAAACTCACCTCAAAAAAGAGAACAAGAGGCAGTACTGACTGCCAGTGACCTCATCAGTATGGAAAAATAAGTAAGATGTCAGAGCTAGAGTTCAGAATAACTATTATAAAGGTACTAGCTGGGCTTGAAAAAAGCGCAGAAGACACTAGAGAATCATTTTCTGGAGAAATAAAGGAACTAGAAATCTAATTGATTCAAAATAAAAAAAGCTATTAATGAGCTGCAATAAAAAAATGGAGGCTCTAACTGCTAGGATAAATGAGGCAGAAGAGAGAATTAGTGATATAGAAGACAGAATGATGGAGAATAAAGAAACTGAGAAAAAGAGAGATAAACGACTATTGGATCACAAGGAGAGAATTCCAGAATTAAGTGATACCATAAAGTGAAACAATATTAGAATAATTGGGGTCCCAGAAGTAGAGGAAAGAGAGAGAGGGGCAGAGGGTATATTGGAACAAATTATACTGGGAAACTTCCCTAATCTGGGGAAGGAAACAGGCATCCAAGTCTAGGAGGCACAGAGAACCCCCCTCAAAATCAATAAAAATAGGTCACCACCTTGACATATAATTGTGAAGCTTTCAAATCTCAGAGACAAAGAGAGAATCCTGTAAGCTGCTTGGGACAATAGGTCTATGACCTACAAGGGTAGAAACATTAGACTGGCAGCAGACCTATCCACCTGACAGGTTGGAAAAGAATGTGTTGAAATATTCAGAGTGCTAAGTGAGAAAAATATGCAGCCAAGAATACTTTATCCAGCAAGGATGTCATTCAAAATAGGAGAGAGAAAAAGCTTCCAGAACAAACAGTAACTAAAAGAATTTGTGATCACTGGGGTGCCTGGGTGGCTCAGTGGGTTAAGCCTCTGCCTTCGGCTCAGGTCATGATCTCAGGGTCCTGGGATTGAGCCCTGCATCGGGCTCTCTGCTCAGCGGGGAGCCTGCTTCCCCCTCTCTCTCTGCCTGCCTCTCTGCCTACTTGTGATCTCTTTCTCGCTGTCAAATAAATAAATAAATAAATAATCTTAAAAAAAAAAAGAATTTGTGATCACTAAACCAGCCCTGCAAGAAATATTAAATGAGATCCTTTAAATGAAGAGAGAGCCCAAAAGCAACAGACCAGAAAGGAACAGATCATATACAGAAACAGTGACTTTACAGGTAATACAATGGCACTAAATCCATATCTTGTAATAGTTACTCTGAATGTAAATAGGCTGAACATCCCAATCAAAAGACATAAGGTATCAGATTGGATGGAAAAAAAGACCCATCGATATGCTGTCTGCAAGAGACTCATTTTAGACCCAAAGACACCTCCAGGTTGAAAATGAGTGGATGGAAAACCATTTATCATGCTAATGGACATCAAAAGAAAGCTGGGGTAGCAATCCTTATATCAGACAAATTAGATTTTAATCCAGAGACTGCAATAAAAGATGAGGAAGGACACTATATCATAATTAAAGGGTCCATCTAACAAGAAGTTCTAACAATTGTAAGTATTTATGCCCCTAACATGGGAACAGCCAATTATATAAAGCAATTAATAACAAAACTAAAGAAACACAACAATAATAATACAATAATAATAGGGGATTTTAACACCCCACTCACTGCAATGGACAGATCAGCTAAGCAGAAGATCAACAAGGAAACAAGACTTTGAATGACACACTGGACCACATGGACATCACAGATATATTCAGAGCATTCCATCCTAAAGCAACAGAATACACATTCTTCTTGAGTGCACATGGAACATTCTCCAGAATAGATCACTTAGTAGTCACAAATCAGGTCCCAAGCAGTACCAAAAGACTGAGATTATTCCCTGCATATTTTTAGACCACAATTCTTTGAAACTTGAACTCAGTCACAAGAGGAAATGTGGAAAGAACTCAAATGTATGGAGGCTAAAGAGCATCCTCCTAAAGAATGAATGGGTCAATGAGGGAATTGAAGAATTTTAAAAATTCATGGAAACAAATGAAAATGAAAACATAACTGTTCAAAACCTTTGGGATGCAGCAAATGCAATACAAGCCTTTCTCAAGAAACAAGGATGGTCTCAAATATACAACCTAACCCTACACCTAAAGGAACTGAAGTAAGAACAGCAAATAAAGCCTAAACCCAGCAGGAGAAGAGAACTAATAAAGATCAGAGCAGAAATCGATGAAATAGAAACTGAAAGAATAGTAGAACAGATCAAGGAAACTAGGAGCTGGTTCTTTGAAAGAATTAATAAGACTGATAAACCCCTGGCTAGACTTATCAGAAAGAAAAGAGAAAGGACCCAAATAAATAAACTCATAAATAAAAGAGGAGAGATCACAACCAACACCAAAGAAATACAAATAATTATAAGAACATATTATAAACAACTGTATGCCAACAAATTAGGCAACATGGAAGAAATGGATGCATTCCTAGAGACGTAGCAACTACCAAAACTGAAACAGGAAGAAATAGAAAATCTGAACAGACCCATAACCAGCAAGGCAATTAAAGCAGTAATCAAAAATCTCCCAACAAACCAGAGTCCAGGGCCAGATGGCTTCCCAGGGGAATTCTACCAAACATTTAAAGAAGAATTAATACCTATTCTTCTGAAGCTGTTTCAAATATTAGAAATGGAAGGAAAACTTCCAAACTCTTTCTATGAGGCCTATATTACCTTGATCCCAAAACCAGACAAAGACCCCATCAGAAAGACGAATTACAGACCGATATCCCTGAGGAACATGGATGCCAAAATTCTAATTAAGATACTAGCCAATAGGATCCAACGGTACATTAAAAGGATTATTCACCATGTCTCTTCATTTCCTTTTTTATCCATCCCCCTACCTCAGCTATAAATCCCTACCTGACCTTGTATTCAGAGTTGAGTTGGATCTCTTTCTCCATTATGCTCATTTTGACATCTGTTGCAATAATCTTGAATAAAATTTTCCTTTCTGTTATAACAAGTGTCAGAATAATTTTTTCTGTGAGTTACATGAGGGTAAGAACTTCTTCGTTTTTTTTTCTACTAACACATCCCCAGCATTGGAAGTGTCAGGAACCCAGACCTCTTTCAGTGAAGATTTGTTGATAAACAGATAACTAAGACAAATTATCTCATTTGCTCATTTCTGGTCTCCCTTGTATAAAAGAAGAAAAGGAAGATTAACTGGTTTAGGGGATTTATTTCTTGTCTACCTGCTAGTAAGAAACATTCCATGGGGGGCACAGTTCATTGCTCTGTCCTATGTTACAAATATCTTCTGATATAAGTATAGATTAAGAAGTAGCTTCAGTGGGGATGCCTGGGTGGCTCAATCAGTTAAGCGTCTCCCTTTGACTCAGGTCATGATCTTGGGGACCTGGGATCAAAGCCCACCTCAGGCTCCCTGCTTAGTGGGGAGTCTGCTATTCTCTCTTCCTCTGCTCCTCCCCACCCCCGCTCATGCTCTCTCTCTCTCTCATAGATATATAAAATCTTAAAAAAAAAAAAAGAAATAGCTTCAACGGACACAAATAATAGACAATAGGAGACAATAGCAAGAGCTATGCTTATTGAGAATTTGCTACCAGCAGGACTCTAAATATACGTTAACTTTAATTCTCACAGCAACCTAGTGATGTAGGAGTTGTCATTGTTATTATTTTACTGGATTTATTTTATCTTGATTTTTAAAAAAGATTTTATTTATTTATTTGTCAGATAGAGAGAGACAGGGAGAGAGAGCACAAGCAGGGGGAGCAGTAGGCAGAGAAGAAGAAGACTCCTCACTGAGCAGGAAGCCCGAGGTGGGGCTCGATCCCAGGACTCTGGGATCATGACCTGAGCCAAAGGCAGACCCTTATCTGACTGAGCCACCCAGGCATCTCTAGCTTTATTATTATTATTATTATTTTAAAAAGCACTTTGCTTAATTTCTCTCTTTGTAAATTTATTCTTAGTAAAAGCCTCTCGAGCAAAATATATGACTCTTTTAGATGTTAGTAGTTTAAAAAAGAAAAAAAAAAAGAGGTCCCTATCTAACTGCCCAATTGTTGGATGGGTCTCAGAGCCTCCCATTAGCCCCCTTTTTCATTGGTTTGAAATGCCATGACTCTATTTCAGCATAGTCATCATTGAACAGATCAGCAGAAATTTGAAAAACATTTTCCAGGTCTTGTGGTCAATACAAAAATCAAGTTAATGAATTTTTACTGAAATAAATAGTGAATGTGAATGTTGAAGAGATCAGCAGGTCAAGACTGGAGAGAAATTAATCAGTATAAAAATTATGGTGGAGAAGGGCCAATTTAAATGGATTTTTTTTTATTAGCAAATGGGAAATAAGCACAACCAAGGTTATTCATCTCCTTTTTGATGTAACTAAAATCTCATCTCGGAAATCTCGATCTTCTAGGCATGCTCCAGGCAGTGGTTGGAATGTAAAGAGCCTACTTTAGAAACCCAGTCATTTGTCTTTTCTTCAAAAAAGAGGTGGGAAAGCTCACACAGCTACATTTTGTTCACCCCAGCTCCTCAAGTAGCTTTGCTGACACTAGCACAGGGAAACGTAATGCCGAGATAAGCCAGCATGCATTTGTTATTTCCCTTCTTCTCTTCCTCCTCCTCCTTCTTTTAATTGAAGTACACTTGACATAGAAAATCCTATTAGCTTCAAGTGTACATAATAATTCAGTATTTTTATACATTACAAAAAGATCCCCATGATAAGGCTGGTTATCACCTATCACCATATGAAGTTATTATAATATTATTAACTCTATCCCCTAGGCTCTACATTACATACCCGTAATTTATTTATTTTATAACTGGAAATTTATACCTCTTAATCCCCTTCACCTGTTTTGCTCTGCCCCCTCCCAATCCCTTCCCACTCTGGTAATCAACAGTTTGTTTCCTCAATCTATGAGTCTGTTTCTGTTTTATTTTTTTTGCTTGTTTGTTTTGTTTTTTAGGTTCTACGTATAAGTGAAATCATACAATATTTATCTTTCTCTGTATGACTTATTTCACTTAGATTAATACCTTCTAAGTCCATCCATGTTATCATGAATGGCAATATTTCATTCTTTCTTATGGCTGAGTAATATTCTATATTCTCTGTCAATATATAGATTTTATATCTCTATATGTGTGTGTGTGTATATATATATACACATACATATGTGTATATGTATAAAACATCTTCTTTATCCATTCCTCTATTGATGGATACTTAGCTTGCTTCCAAATCTGGGTGATCGTAAATAATGCTGCAATAATCATAGAGATGCATCTCTTTGAATTGTTTTTGTTTTCTTGGGGTAAACATCCAGTAGTGGAATTACTAGATTGTATAGTAGTTCTGTTTTTAACTTTTTTAGGGAACCCCATACTGTTTTTCATAGTGGCTGTACCAATTTACATTCCCAGCAACAGTGCACTTTCCTCCACATCCTGATCAACAATTTTTATTTCTTGTCTTTTTGATAATAGCCAATCTGACAGGTATGAGGTATTATCTCATTGTGATTTTGATTTGCATTTCCCTAATGATTGGTGGTGTTGGGCATCTTTTCATGTGCCTGTTGACCATGTGGATGCCTGCTTTGGAAGAATGTCTATTCAAGACCTTTGTCCACTTTTTAGTTGGGTTGGGGTTTTTTTTTAATTTTTAGTTTTTAGTTTTTAATTTTTATTTTTTTAGAGAGAGAAAGACAGTGAGTGAGCATGAGGGTGGGAGGGACAGAGGAGAGGGAAAGTGAATCCTAAACAGGCTCCATGCCCAAAGCGGAGCCCAATGTAGTGGGGCTTGATCTCACAATGCTGAGATCATAATCGGAGCTGAAATCAAAAGTCAGATGCTTAACCAACTGAGCCACCCAGGCACGCCTGTTTTGTTTTTGTTTTTGTTTTTTTAAATATTAAGTTGTATACATTCATTATGTATTTTGGATATTAACCCCTTATCAGATGTATGATTTGCAAATATCTTCTATTCAGTAGGTTGCCTTTTTGTTTTGTTGATGGTTTCCTTCACCTGTTCAAAAGTTTTTTAGTTTGATGTAATCCCGTTTGTTTATTTTGCCATTTGTTTATCTTATTTGAAGAGATTGGTCCAAAAATATATTACAAAAACTAATGTCAAAGAGTTTACTATTTATGTTTTCTTCTAGGAGTCTTAAGGTTTCAGGTCTTACATTGAGGTATTTAATATATTTTGAATTTATTTTTGTATATAATGTAAAAGAGTGGTCCAGTTTCATTCTTTTGCATGTAGTAGTTTAGCTTTCCCAACATCATTTATTGAAGAGATTGTGCTTTCCCCACTGTGTATTCTTGCTTTTTTGGTCATAGATTAATTCAACATATACATGTGGCTTTATTTCTGGGCTCCCTAGTTTATTCCATTGATCTATGGGTCTGTTTTTGTGCCAATACCATAGTGTTTTCATTACTACAGTCTTGTAGTGTAGTTTGAAATCAGGGAGCATGATATCTCCAGGTGTGTTCTTCTTTTTCAAGATTGCTTTGGCTACTTGGAGTGTTTTTGTGATTCCATACATATTTTAAGATTCTTAGTTCTAGTTCTGTGAAATATGCCATTGGTATTTTGATGGGGATTGCAATGAGTCGTTAGATTGCTTTGGGTAGTATGGACATTTTAATAATATTAATTCTTCCAACCCATGAGCATGGTTTATCTTCCTATTTATTTGTGTCATCTTTAGTTTCTTTCATCAATGTCTTATTGTCTTCAGAGTATCAGTCTTTCACTTCCTTGGTTAAATTTATTCCTAGGTATTTATTCTTTTTGATGCAATTGTAAATTAAATTCTTTTCTTAATTTCTCTTTTGATAGCTCATTATTAATGTATAGAAAAGCGACCAATTTCTATATGTTTAATTTTGTATCCTGTGGCTTTCCTGAATTCATTTGGTAGTTTTAATAGTTTTTTGGTTGAGTCTTTAGAGTTTTCTATATATAGTATCATGTCAACTGAAAATAGTGACAGCTTTACATCTACCTTTTCAATTTGAATGCCTTTTATTTCTTTTTCTTGCCTAATTGCTTTAGCTAGAACTTCCAATCCTGTGTTAAATAAAAGTGGCAAGAGTGAGGATTATTGTTTTAGTCCTGACCTCAGAGGAAAAGTTTTCAGCTTTTCACCATTGAATATGATGTTAGCTGTGAGGATTTTGTATCTATGGAGGTTTAACTATATTGAGTTACATTCCTTCCATACCCACTTTGTCGACAGTTTTTTTTTTTTAAATCACAAATGAATGTTGTTCTTTTTAAAAAAGCAAACATGCTAGGGAACTATACTAGACTCTGAATTCACAAAGGAAAAAACCATGAGAACTGTAAGTTTAATTCAAGCTAGGACAACTGAGTATATCCACCTTAAAGAAATAAATAATAGTGTATGGCTAAAAAATAACCACCACACAAATGATATGGATACAAAATTATTTTTAAGGGAGAAATTACTTTGAGCTAGGGTCAGGTTGCTGTAGAGTAGAAGTCTAGCAAAGCTTTATGTAAGATGTAGATTTTGAGCTGGACCTAGGTTTGGATTTTATTAGGAAGAATGTGGAGAATGGAAAAAATAATACTCAGAGAATGAAGTCTGCTTCACATTCAAAGTCTTGCTGATTATGTTCCTCTGCCCAGCCCACCTGCACCAAAAATCCTTCCAATCCAGAGCTGTCTTGGAATAAAACTATTAGATTTCCTCCATCATTCTAGCATATCAATCTATTGTAAGATTTCATCAATTATTGTATCTTTTGTCTTTTTTAGCTCTATCTTGTAGGTTACAGAAAGGGCATATAAAGTGGAGAGTGCCAAGAATGACTCTGTGATTTTTGGCTCATGCAGGTGAAGGAATGGTATTATTATTCAGTGAAGTGGGAAATGTTGGAAAGAGACTTTATTTTGGGGAAAATCCTAAGTTCAGTATTGAATAAATTGAGTTTAAGGTGATTTTGAGACAATCGGTAGAATTAATTGTAGTTATATTTGAGTGTTTTATTACAGAAGACTGCTATTATCTCTTTTTCACTTTTCTCTCTATTTGCAAAGAGCAGCAAATTTTGCATAATACATAATGAGCATGTATTACTTTAAAAGTAGAAAAAGTCATAAAATAATAAAATACGAAAAATTAAAGAATCTTAAAGATTAATATTACTTATTGTGAGATTTTGTTTTATTTTGATCCAATTAATTTATAAAAATATAAACAGCAAAGCACACATTTTGAGGCTTCATTCTCTGAGTATTGCTTTTTCCATTCTCTACATTCTTCCTAATAAAATCTTCAGTGCTCCTAATTAGTGAGTAGTGTCTTCCAAGAAAGATTCAGGGACTGATGATACCTTTCAACTTGTTCTTCTACCATCTTCAGTGTGTGTCTTCTAAGGTGGCTACACTTGTCTGCATCAGCTGACAGATGAATGAAGAACATAGAGGATATCCCATGGGATGTTTACTCACACGAGACCTGAAAGGAGCACAAAGCACTTCTGCTCATATTCTACAGAATAGAACCACAGTGGAAGCTGGGAAATACATTCTAACTGTGTGCCCAGTAAGGGGAAAAGGAAACAAATTTTGTGATAAGCTGGGAAAATTCTGCCTCGGATGTCAAGTGTGTGCATTTTAGAAGAGCATCTGATTGGCATCTTTTTGGTTTGTTCTTTAGTTATTATCTGGCTAACATTTATGTATCCATATATATTTCTGTATCCATATATATACAAGTAGATAAAGAATATGCAGTACCAGTGGCCTTGATGAATTCCAGAGATATATCTAAACATTCCCCTACAATATCAATCTAGTGACCCGAAACTAAGGAAAATGAGGTTAGATTAAAATGATTTGTTCTAACTGAACAAATTTTTAAATTTTTAAAATTTAAATTTTTAAATTTTAAACTTTTTAAAATTTTTTAGTGAATAATAATTACATTAAAATTAATTTTAGAAATTGTGGAGCTCAATGTAAAATTATTTTTGTTCTTGGTTCCTAGAATCTATAATTTGACTATTAGAACTATATTTTTAATAATTTTTGAAACCTGTAATGCATATTAAATTTTGTCCATACACAAAATAAGTAATGTGACTCATACAAACAGGTGCCACTGTTTGCAATATATGTAGATATTGTTAAGATAAGCAAAATGCATATGTATTTAAAAGGATTGCTGAGTTTATAGTAGCTTTTTGCCACTGTGTGTTTTGTTAATAGCCTGATACTAGAAGTGTAGCTACTATCGACTGAGGTTATGAAATTTCCAATTTAAAAAGATATGATTTCCAATTTCCGGAAAAGATAGGGTAACAGAATCTACACTCTCTGGACTTACACTCCCACCAGAAACAAACAGAAACTGAACAAAATGTATGAAATAATGGTTTGCAAAACACTGGATGTTATAGCTAATGGCATCCCCCCCCCGCCCCGCCCAATTCATATGTTGAAGCCCTATCTTCTGATGTGACTCTATTTGGAGATGAGGCTTTTAGGATGTAATTAAGATTAAATAAGGTCATGAGGGTAGAGTTCTAATCCAATAGGATTGGTGGCCTTAGGTGAAGAGAAAGAGAAAGGAACATTCTCTCCACACACACACTATGGAAAGTCCTTGTGAAAACCCAGGGAGAAAGTTGCCATCTGCAAGTGGGGAAAAGAACTCTCACTAGAATGCAACCATGCTGGCACTCTGATCTCAGATTCTAGCCTCCCGAAATGTGAGAAAAATAAATTTCTGTTTTTAAGCCACCCAGTGTATGGTATTTTGTTGTGGCAGCCTGAGCAGACTAAGACACCAGACATCAGATGACTGAAGGACAATAATCCCTGAGACATGGGAGACAAATAAGGTGACCCTATGGCTGTCCCACCTTGCCCCTGAGAGTTTCCAGGCAGGGTGAGGAGGAGAGCCCAGGCTGACGAAGGTGGCTCAAGTTTTCAGATCAGAGCATTGAAGGAGAGAGACTTGTACAGAGAGGGAACTTTGGATATGTGCAGAGGTCCCCTACAGTAGTCAGGTGACTGCTGAGCAGTGCAAGCATGTGAGGAAACCATCTGAGTTTAGGGAAAGAACCACCTAAAAGGATTAAAGGTGATGACATCTGAAACTTACAAACAATCCAAAATGGTGCCTATTTCTGCCGGCCACACTGCAAAACCTCAAGATTCATGGGGCATTGAGTAGAGTACACAGCAAGTTCTTACCTCTGTACTGGGAATAATTAGCTTGAGAATGAAGACCACTCCAGTCTTGTCTGACAAATATTAAAAAATGAGATCTGAAATAATCAAATGGCTTTCAAGTAACTTAATTTCACCCCAGAATGAAGCTCAAGAACATTTAGAGGAAAACAAAAATTTTTAGCATTCAACATGATAAAATTCACAGTGTCTAACATCCCATAAAAAATTCCCAGGTATAGACAGAAACAGGAAAATATAACCAGTAATGCAGTTAAATCAATTGAAACTGATCTAAAGGGGCACAGATGTTAGAATTAGCATAAAAGGTCATTAAAAACTGTTATAACTGTATTCTATATATTTTAAAAAATTAAGTACAGAAACATGAAAAACAAGGAAAGACCTATATTCGACTGCTAAGGATAAAACTATAATGTATATAGTGAAAATCACATTGTGTGATCAGCTAGGAAGACTCTAGCTGAGAGATTTATTGTATAACTAGTCTTCTTGCTAGGATTCAAAATGATTTCCTGACCATTGTAAATTATCAACTACTAAGGATTTTAGGGGTTGCTTGAGGATAGTTGAAACCATGAATGTTAATTCTGCAATGGTTAGGTGTCCATTTATATTTATAAATGCAAAATTGTGCCAGGCATCCAAACTTATGATGTCATTGGAAAGACTAAAGAGTCATAAAGGTAGGAAAAGAATAATCACAAGAAAAATGTAATGAGATGAATTCAAATTTCCAGTCCAGGCCCTCATAAATTTCCCCACCATTTGCTGTTAAAAGATCTCCCCTTCTCTGTCTGCAAGAGGTGATTCTTCTTGACCCAAGGTTAGAGCTGTTGAAATCAAGGCATTTGGTTTTATGATATTATTCCTGAGGGATTTTCTAAATTATTACTGGTTGTACATCCCTCTGGGCTGTAGACGACCAATGATGATTCTGCATAGTAAACCATAAGTAGGTGTTGTGGGTTGCGTTATGTCCCCCTAAGAAGATATGTTGGTTTTAACCCCCAGTACTTGTGAATGTGACCTTATTTGGAAATAAGGCCTTTGCAGATACAATCAAGTTAAGATGAGGTTACCCTAGATTAGGATGGGCCTTAGATCTAATGCCTGGTGTCTTTATAAGGAGAAAAGTATTTGAAGACACAGAGGAGGAGTGGGAAAGAAGGTCGTAAGAAGATAGAGGCAGAAATTGGAATTATGTTGCCACAAGCCAAGATATTCCATAGATTGCTAACATGCACCAGGAGCTAGAAGATGCAAGGAAGGATTCTTTCTTAGAGACTTTGAAGGAATCAAGGCCTTACTGATACTTAGATTTCAGACTTCTTATCTCTAGAGAATACATTTCTCTTGTTTAAGGCACTCCATTTGTGGTACTTGGTTGTGGCAGCCTTAGAACATGGAGATCATAGGGAAATTTCAGCCCCATCTGCCTAATTAATACCCACCCTCAAACCGGAAGACAGCATGCAGTGGTTACTTTCCCTTTCGAGAGTTCTTCCTGATTTGCCAACTTTCTCCAAATCAAACACATTCTAGAGACTCCATTTGGATTTCCTTCAATGAAGTTAAAGGGGATTGCATGAATAGTGCTAATTTTTAATGTCTGCTGTATCCACGCCCTTTGAAAACACCCTCTCTTACTTGGTTTGGAGAGATGATTTGTTTTCAATGGGAAAGCAGTCAATGTGACACAAGCAGAGATTTGAGAAATACTTGAGCATTTGAATTCATCCTCTTATTGCTCTGGGACCTCAGTGCTACGTGAATGCACCTGGGAGGGATGCTGGTGAATGAGAGAGCACATGGAGAAGTCCCAGCTGTCCCAGTCCCTCCAGGTGAGGCCTGCACAACTAAGGCAGCTCCAGAGGGCCCACAAGCTAACCCTGGACTCAGACATGAACCTAGCTGAAATCAGGCAGACCGGAAGACTGCCCAGCTGAGGCCAGTCCAAAATTGCCACTGTGAATTTTTTTAATAAATAGATGTTGAAAGTATGGCTGCTATCAAGTGAGATTGTGAGTTTTTTGTTTTAAAAGAGGATCCTTATGGGGTGTCTGGGTGGCTCAGTCAGTTGGGTGTCTGACCCTTAGTTTCGGCTCAGGTCATGATCTCAGTGTCCTGTGATTGAGCCCCACGTGGGTTCTGTGCTCTGTGCAGAGTCTGCTGGAGATTATCTCCCTCTCCCTCTGCTCTTCTCCCTGCTCATGCTCTCTCTCTCTTTCAAATAAATGAATAAAATCTTAAAAAGATAAAAAATAACAAATAACAGGATCTTTATATTAAAAAAAGATCATCTAACTGTATATCTATCCATCAAATTGTTATCATTGACTCTTAACTGTTATATGACATGATAAATTTGTTTTGAATTTCCTTTTTTTTAAAGATTTTATTTATTTATTTGACAGAGAGAGAGATCACAAGTAGGCAGAGAGGCAGGCAGAGAGAGAGGGGGAAGCAGGCTCCCCGCTGAGCAGAGAGCCTGATGTGGGGCTCCATCCCAGGACCCTGAGATCATGACCTGAGCTGAAGGCAGAGGCTTTAACCCACTGAGCCACCCAGGTGACCCCTGAGTTTCCTATCACATTTATTGCCACAACCAATTTTTTGTTTGTCAGAATTACATCCAGCATAGTCAATTTTCTTTAGTGACTCTCCCACTTCCTACAAGATGAACTAAGTAAACGATTGTTGTTATAAGTAGCTAAATCATGGGGTGGGGTGTTTTGCAGCAAATGCTAACTTATACAGAAAGGTTGGCAAAATCTCACAGAGAAGCAACCATTACAGCTCTGAGTGAAGAAGCCATACGCAGAATTAGGTCTTCAGAAGGAGGGTACACTATGTGTCTGTTTCCCTCCTCTTGGCATTTGTGTCTCCTATCCCCCATTCTATTAAGGAAGAGATTTGAATCTCAGAGAGAATCCAGTTGGATCTAATACTTCTCCTACCCCTGACTACCATGGCTAAGTAGGAGTCATTTTCAGCTACAATGGTTCTTGTTGTATGTATAAAACATGCCATATATGTGTATATATAAACACACATGGGCAGAGAGAGAGGGTTTCTCCCTGTATATATCTATATCTGTCTATTTCTCTATCTCTATCTCTATATCATCTATCGGATGACCCTTAGCATCCAAACTCCAGGTGTAATAAAAGACATACTCATGGGAGAACATGTTTTTCTCATATGAGAATAACCAGAATATCTTGTTTTAGAAAAAGTAAGGTTTGCTTTAGGGAAATTTTCTAGCTTCACAGGAAACTTCTGAGCAAATCGGCCACAACTTCCAGGGGGGAGACTGAACCGTCATGAGAGCTTGAACTGCCTCTTCCCCCCAGTAATGGCAGAGCCCACTGGGTGCCCTTTGGACTCAGCAGAGGAGAAACCGCATCAGCTCCCAGCCTATACTTGAGGAACTGGCGTTTGCAAGACACAAAGAGAGTCTCGCAAAGGAATGGACCCTCTTTCTCAAGAAGAGAGGGAGAGTCCAGGCACCCAAGGGGTGCTGGGAGTGGGGACCAAGGGAAGAGGGTGGAGGTTGAGGAGAACAGAGGAGCACTCATGTGGACATCCTCTGTCCGATGGTTTCCTTCTGTGTGAGTCTGCGTGAGGGCTTTATGATGAGGCCGAGGCGTGACTGTGTGAGATAAAGATCCAGTCTCCGGGCCTCACACTCAGCCTCACTCCTTGTCAGGCATTGAAGACCCAGCAGATACTCAGAAAAAGGGGCAGGAGCAACTGCCATTCAATGGTGCTGGCTGCAATAGGGTTGAGGGAAGATTCTAGCAAAGAAATGGTCATAGGTGTTCCAGCAGACCCTGTGGGTTGCTGGGTAGTATCTCCACTGGGGATCAGCTGCCAGGAGAGAAAACTGCAAGTCACAGAGCCCATCAAAGAGAAATCAAATTCCCTTATTGCCTTCCCTTGCAGCTGCCGCACCACCACTGACTAAAAGATGCTACAGGACGTACCTGCCTGAGAGACAGAAGGGAGGGGCTTTGCACAGCCAGGTTGTACGAAGTAGCCACAGACGCAAACAATAATGAGCTATTTGAAAAAATAAGTCTTTAAAGGAGTAAAGAAATATTCCTGAAGAATAGGGATTATTTCACAAACTTTTGAAAAATTATTTTATTTTTTTCTCTGATGATTAAAATGAATGCATATTCATTTATATAATTTGAACAATTCGGAGATTTTTTTTCAGGGAATATTCAAGAGAATAAATATTATATATAATATTTTCATGAATACATGTGTGTATATATATGTTTACATGTGTATGCATACATGTATGTGCGTATGTATCTAAACATGTATTTATACAATACTTTCTTTTTTCTAGCTATGTATTTTCCAAATCAAATCAGAATCACACTCTGTATAGGTTTCTGACATGTTTCAATTTTTATTCAATGTTATACGACAATTATGTTTAAATGCCATTTGAAAATACAAGTCTTGGGGTGCCTGGGTGGCTCAGTGGGTTAAAGCCTCTGCCTTCCACTCAGGTCATGATCTCAGGGTCCTGCGATAGAGCCCCGCATTGGGCTCTCTGCTCATCAGGGAGCCTGCTTCCCCCTCTCTCTCTGCCTGCCTCTCTGCCTGCCTCTCTGCCTACTTGTGATCGCTCTCTCTGTCAAATAAATAAATAAAATATAAAAAAAAGAAAATACAAGTCTTAATGGCAAAATGGTACCATGTCTTATGAATGTAGGCTAATATTTTTACATTATCCCTATTTTCAAACGTTCATTATGTGCAATTTCATGACATTGCCACACTTACTGAAATTCCTATAAATACATTTGATGTATATTTCTGGTTAACTTCTTGTAATAAATCACAAGAATTTCTACACATAGAATGAAGCATATACATAAGTTTTAGGCTTTCTATACTTACTGTCCAGTTGCTGTCCATGCAGGTTGTATTGAAGACTACTTTAGGTAAGTCCTAAGAATGTGGGTTCTGGAGTCAGGAGTCTTGGATTTGTCTACCAGGCTCAGTTATTTATGGGCAGTGTAATCTTAGATTATTTATAATATCGTTCCAGGGCTCAATTTCTTTATTTGTAAAATGGGAATAATAACACAAACACCTAGCTTCTGGAATGACTGTGATGATTTAGTAGGCTAATATGAAAGCCCTTTGCAAGGTTTAAAGGCTATATAAATGTTAGTTGTAGTACTACTGCCATGATTCCAAATCTTGTTTCCTCCCTGGTTGCCACTTGAAATATGGCAGCCATAACTTGGCCCAGTGAGTGGCCACTGAGATAAGGACAGTGTAAGTGAGGCTGCCCACAGAGCTAACAAGAGTGGGGGAGGAGGCCTCCGTGCTTCCCGCTAGAACTCTCCGGAATGCAAATTTATGTCTCTCTGACATCTCACACCAACACTGCATGGCCTGTGGGGAAAAGGGTCACAGAGAAGTGCACAGCCAGGTTAACTCATTACCATAAATGTGCTTGGAATTAAAGAGGAGAATCAAGTAAGGGCAGATGGGATAAAGGCTCTGTCTGCAGCTGGCATTTACCTTCTGTGAGATTAAAACGTTCGGCTGAATGAATTGATGTCGTATCTCTACAGATCTGCACAGACACATAATGAAATGAAAATGTAATGCAAATGCAAACTCCCCTCAAGAGAAGGTGCAATTTTTGTTCCTTCTCTGCATATTGGAAGAACCGTGAACATTGAGGAGGAAAGACAAGTGAGGGCAAGCATCTGAAGATGCATTGGAGGGACATGCAAAGTTGAAAGGATGAGAAAAGAAAGAAAATGGCAGACAGATTGCCTTCTTGGGATCAGGGTCAGTTGGGCTGGATTTCCTCATATGTAGCACCCTTGGGGTTTTGCTAGGGGGGAAGCACACTAGAACACTGGAGACTGGGAACTGTAACTATTTGAGGAAAGATTGAGAGATAAGTGAGAGGAAGAAAAGAGGGAGTGTGGGAGCGAGGAAGGAAGGAAGGAAGGAGCGAGGGAAGGAGCGAGGGAAAGAGGGAAGGAAGAAAAGACTATAATCGAAGGTAATTACAACAAACCTCTTCAAAGAAGCTTGAGATTCTGACAACTGGGCTTTTAAAAATGTAGAACCTCAAACATGGTTCAAGTAGCTTTGTAGTTTCAGAAAGGATTTAACTTAGGTGCGAGGAAGGATTTGGGGCAGAAAGGGCAGTGGGACTGAGAAAAACATTACTGTCTCTTCTGAGATTTTTAAAGACAGAGTGCTCTAGAGTGTTAAATGTGGATGTGTCGGAGGATGGGGAAAGGAAGTTCAAGACCATTTCGGGGTTGTTCATTTCCTGCCATCCTGGAGTACACAGCTGGACTTATTTTCATATATAACTGGCAACATGAGATGGAAGCCTGAAGTATGACACTGAGAATAATTGGAGAGTGGTGAGTGTTTCCAAACATTTTCCAAGGCATGAAAATATTTTTTTTTCCCGCCAAAAACTGATTGACAAACAGTTTCATTCATTCATTCATCTAATAAGCATTTCATCTCTGAGGTGACATTTAAACTGGGTCATTAAAAAATAGAAATTAATTACACAGGCAGACAAAAGGGAGCAAAATGACTATCCACATAAACATGCCAGACGATCCCATTTTCACTCCAGCTCAGAGGCCCAAAAGATCTGTTCTCAGAAACCTCATTTCCTTCTGGCCTATTATGCAGTCCCCCACCTCAGGCCACCTTTCGTCCACCCAACATATGATTTCACCCAACAAATGCTCAACATCCCCCCCTCCCATGAAAAAGCCTTCCAACTGAATCATTCTGTAGAATAATAAAAGGAGAAAGGCAACCATTGTGTACCAGGTGTTGTGACATATATGGCACCTGACTTCTCTCGTTCATTTTCCACAACAAAATTATTTAGCAACTCAGACTGATTTGATAGTTTTTCCGAACAACCAGGATTTGGAGCCCTGCTCCCACTACTTACTTCACACTTTTCTGGATATTTTCTATTTCTAGTAATAGCAGACTAGATGGCTTGGACCAACCATTTTTTTGAAAACAGTTAAAATGAGTGAATAGAAAAAAATATATATACAGTATGTATATGTATGTAGTAATATATATAATATATATAGTATGTATATGTGTGTATGTAGTAATATATGCTATTTATATGTGTGTGTATGTGTATTCCTACAAGTATGTGGTTAGAGTATTTGTATCCAATCACTTCTACAGAGATCATCTTAGTGGTGTTGTCTGGTGACCTCGGAAAAATTCCATTACTGCTGTGGGTTTCGGTTTCTTTTTCCACTGGATGAATGAACTAGACAAGATAACTTTAAATATTCAGCAAGATGATTTTTACAATTTTAGAAACGGAATGGTGCAAAATAATTAAGAGCATAGACTTTCGAGTCATGAATTCATTGACTCCTACAGCAAATATTTATTGAACAACTGCCACATGCCAAGACTGTGTCCAACCCTGGGGATGGACAGAGTCTCTGTCATCACAGAGTTTATTTCTTACTAAAGGGACAGGTACAAACAGGTACCAAATTATTTAAAGAACTGGGGATTGTGATACACGCTGCATGGGTAATAGGGATTGCCATACAGGTTAAAAGAGATGTTTGAAAGCTTTTTAGTCCTCTAACTCATACTAAACTCCCTGATAAATGCTGGTTAAGGTTCTTATTATTAATGGCAAAAAAAAAAAAATACACATCACAATTTTCTATCAGCCCATAGAGCTGTTGTTCTCTACTCAGGACTCACTGTTGCAAGAGGTAGAAACTGACCTGAAATTGGCCTAAGCATAAGAAGGGATGTATTAGCTGGTGTGTTTTAGAAGCCCTTAGGCACAGTCTGACTTGGGGGCTTGAAGGCTATCTTCAGGTTTACGTGTTTTTACCTGATTCCCCTACTCCACCACGAGAGATAAGATCCACAGAGCATGCGTTATCTCCAGCTCAGGTGTGTGGCGGGGGGGGGGGGGGCGGTGGCGGTCAGGGGGCAGGGAGTGGAGGAATGAGCATATTTGTTGATTGCTGTACTTAGGTCACTATGACTGAAGTAGATACTGCTATTTGCTACCCACTATATATTTTCCTCTTTGTTCTTTAGTAATAACATCCCCAAATGTTTTGGCAGGATACATGGCCACCTAGCTAGAGAACGTGTTTCTCAGCCTCCTTTGCAACTACGTGTGGCCAGTTCTTCAGCAACGCAATATAAGCGGAAGTAACACGTGCAACTTCTGCATTGCTTTAAACACATGCTTACTTCCGCTCGTTCTGTCCTTTTCCCACCTGCTGAAATTCGGATATAGGGCTGGTGTTCCCTGCTTCATCCGTGCGGATTATATTCTAGCAGCCTTTCCAACAGGGAGTTCCAGGAAGGAATGAAGCCCCAATGTCCTCATGTATCCATTGGATATAATGCATTAAGTTCCCTCCTATGCATCTAGAATGGAACCTGGGCATTTGGAGTGGTTGTGCCTCATACTTGGGAGAATTGAGAAAGGCTATGGGGTACAGCCAGGTGAAAACAATCCAGAACCCTGGATCACCACGTGGGGCAGAGAGCTTGTCAGTCTGGAATCTCCTGCCAGCTCTGGACTTTGTCCCCTAACTACCATATGCTTGGGCTTCACTGTGACCACAACTTAGTTAATAAACGTTCAGCCTCTAACTAGGGGCTGAGATGAACTCTTCTTGAAGAGCATCATTCACTGGGAGTGGGGAAAGCTGGTGCTTATAAAATTTGAGTGCTATGCCTAGCAGGTAAAATAATATTTGTTACAAGCACTCACCTAGCAGCAGAGCAGAAAAAGCTAGGTTTGCCATTTCAAAAGTCCGAAATTGGAACAGAAGTCATCCTTTTTTCCTTTGACCATTACCTTTCGAGCTCAGAAGTCATGTAGCACATTACACTCTTTTTTTACTCAATATGATTTTTTAAAATATAAACATTTCTTGGGTTGCCCGGGTGGCTCAATTGGTTCAGTGTCTGTATTCAGCTCAGATTATGATCCCAGGGTCCTGGGATCGAGTTCTGCATCCGGTTTCCTGCTCAACGGGAAGTCTGCTTCTCCCTTTCCATCTGCCTGCTGCTCCCCCTGCTTGCGCTCTCTTTCTCTCTCTCTGTGTCAAATAAATAAACAAAATAAAAAAAAAAAACAAAAAATAATTCTTGCCAGTCAGTGAAGATGACAATATGATTATCTAAGTCCCAGAATATCTCATGAAAAGATATTAACTCACATTTATTTATTTCCTCTTAGATGACAGTGTGCATGTATAAACAAGAAATTATATTTAGTAAATCATATTATCTAATAGATTACATTCTTTCAATTTCCTTTTCTGTAGTTCGAGTGAAATATTCCAGTATGGTTTGCTAGTGTCTTACGGCTTCCTCTCCCTTGACACCACTGAAAATTGTTGTCTTGAATGGCTCTTCTTGTAGGGAACAATCTGTTGACTTCAGTCGTCTCCTTGCTATGCTTCATTTATGTCATGCTTGCATTTTGCTCTCCTCTGGAGACTCATGCTTCTGGGTCTAGCACCGGGTACAGTGGGCAGCCTGAAACTCAAGCTAGTTTTTTTTTTTTTTCCAAAACCAGCTTGCAGAAAAGTGACTGCCAAGACACTACCAGAGATGGAGCTGCCTTTAATTCCAACTGCATGGCTGAGCGTGGCCACCTCCACAAATGGCCGTGGGGCCTCACACATGGGAAGCTAACACGGTCTGGGACACACATGGGAAACGGGAAGCAAGACGTCTTATCATTATTGACTACTCCATGTCAATTGGAATTATGAATTTATTTCCTATTGGGGATGGATCATAATTTAACATGTGGTAACACAGAATAAGGTTTTGGAATTGGAAAATGTTTTCAAGATATGATTAGCCACAACCAATCATGGTGAAATTTCTTAAATTGTGATCTTTTCCTTGACTTCCTTTTCAACAATTCACCTTTGTACCTCACAAAGGAAAACAAAACAAAACAAAAGGTCCAGCAGAGTGAAATAAATCCACCCATTAATTTTGATAAATCAACCTTCTCCATAGCGTTTGTAATGGGACTGTATTTCTCTGGTCATCTAAAGATTGAGGGCCTATTGTCATTAAGGACAGAGATAATTGCCTTGGGTTGGCTAACCTTAAAGATGGGAAGCTCAGATGCCCCCAGCCAAAGTAGTAATAGCAGCACAGTACTGAGCCAGGTCCTGTGCAGTGGCATATAAGAAAGGGTAAATGCATCTTCCAAAGCCCCAGAAGAAGGGTGATGTCAGCACTCAGGTCCGCACCTGACTACTAATCTTTCATGAAAAAACAAAAACAAAAACAAAACAAAACAAAAGAAAATCTAAAGAGCAAAGAAGAGAGGACAGGATAGTTATGGTGGATAGAAGTGAGAGAACATGTTCAAATATTTCTTTCTAGCATAAATAAGAGGATGATTCAGCGATAATGCGGGAAGTTATGCTTACGGCCAATGCAGTCATAGCCCAAAGAGATCAAGTTTTTAAAAATTCTGCACTCTAGTTCCTATATCTAGTGCCCTATATTCTTTTCCTTGGCAATCTAAACCCAGGCATTATAGGAGCCTGGTGTCACCTCACTCCCCTCTTCCTCCAAGAAGACCTCCAGGCAAGTCAGGCTCATAGGGAGGGGACTGCTTCAACACTTAGAGCCTGTCCCAACCAACTGAGCATAGTTTATCTTACTTCTCCTGCTTTTTTTTTTTAAAGATTTTATTTCTTCATTTGAGAGAGAGAGAGCACAAGCCAGGGGGAGAGGCCAAGGAAGAGGGAGAAGCATACTCCCCACTGAGCAGAAAGCCCGATGCAGGACTCCATCCCAGGACCCTGAGATCACGACCTGAGCTGAAGGCAGATGCTTAACCAACTGAGCCACCCAGGTGCCCCTTCTCCTACTTCCTTAACATTCTTACATATTATTCTTATTCATGTCTTGTGATAGATTGTTAACTCCCCTACACCCCAATTTTATCCCCCGCACAAAGCTAGGCACACAGTAGAGTTGACTGTAAGTGCAGACTCATTGTGCTGATGATTGCTTACAAAATCTCCACAGAAAGATTCAACTAATATTCAGTGACTCACTGTTAAGTGCTCAGTTCTTCCACAATAAGAGATCTTATTTAATTCTCACAAACACCCTCCCCTGTCGCAGATATTGGCCCATTTTTCAGATGAGAAAACTGAGGCCAAGGAGACTTAAGCAATTTTTCAAGATTCTACCGCTCGTTGGGCTGGGATTTGAATTCCAGTTTCCCAGCTTCAAAGCTGGTGCTCTTTTCACAATGTCACCATCCTGGGTTTTGTTCAACACACCAGCTGATCGTAGGTGGGAGAGCTTTGTACACAGAACAGTCATCTCCCACAAGCTTATTGAGGGACACTGAGAAAAGAAAATCAGGATTATTTTTGCAGTTCTGGCTAACCAAACCCCAGGGTGCCTATGTTCTTGGGCAAGGACTGATTTTAAAAAGCAAATTACACAAGTTAAGAGAGGCAGCCTTGTCACTGAAGGCAAAATTGAGGAGTTTTCAGGAAGAAAACTAATGTACTTGTGGCTGTCTTCTGTTGGCAAAATACTCAAGTAGTATGGTCAGGGGCTACAAATGCAAATTGTTTATGTTATAAAAAAATGTAGTACTTAACACATCGAGGGCTTTTTAGCATGTCTACAGAACTTGACTATTTCTGCAGGAAAATATTAAATGTGGGAAGAATATAATGACTCCCTAAACATTCTGCAGATCACATTAAGTACATTATCATTTCATTAAAAAAAGAAAAGAATCAATTTCATATAACAAAGTAAACGGGAAGCGCCACAAATACCGCTTTGTCTAGCTACTTTACTATTAAAGCAATTTCCACTGTAGGTGGAATCCAGCTTCATTAAGCTCTCACAAGGTCAAGTTGTCCTACTAATAGATCACCTACCCTACTTAGCATCTTTCTTTTGCTTTCTTCAAGAGCTCTCAAAAAAACAAAAACAAACAAACAAAAATCCCAAAGCAAACCAAACAAAAGCAAAGCAAAATTGGGAGTTAGTTTACAGATGTCTAATTTGTAAACCATAATTTGAGGATGTATCCGTTTCAGAATCTCTTCTTTAAGCCAGAGGAAATAGTTGAACTTTTCAGAAAAAAGAAGTGCCTACCAAAAAAATTTTAGACGTGGATGGAATTGTTCAGCTGGTTGAAAGAACTGGAAAATTTGCCAAGTTTCATGAACTTCAGGAACTCAGGAAATTTACATCACGAGGGAATTAGGCCTAATGAGGAGAATGCTTTTCAAAAAGCTTTTTTTTTTTAAAGATTTTATTTATTTATTTGACGGAGAGAAAGATCACAAGTAGGCAGAGAGGCAGGCAGAGAGAGAGGGGGAAGCAGGCTCCCTGCTGAGCAGAGAGCCTGATGTGGGGCTCGATTCCAGGACCCTGAGATCATGACCTGAGCCGAAGGCAGAGGCTTTAACCCACTGAGCCACCAAGGCGCCCCCAAAAAGCTTTTAAATGTTAAATCGTGGTTAAACGCATGGAACTTTAACTGTGCTCTTTTAACTATTTTTCAGTGTAAGATTCTGTGGTATTAAGCACGTTCACATTGTTGTACAACCATCAGCATCATCCAAATTTAGAACTTTTCAAATCACGTCCAACTGAAATTTTTTATTCATTAAACACTGATTCCCCATTCTCCCCTCCCCCCAGCCCATGGTAACCAATAGCTTCTATTCTACTTTATCTATGAATTTGACTACTTTAGGTACCTCATATAAATGGAATCATGCAATGTTTGGTTTTTCGCCCCTGGCTTATTTCACTTAGCATATAGTTTATAGTTTATAGTCTTCAAGTTTCACCCATGTTGTAGCGCACCATGTAGGCTGAATAATAAATCCTCCGCTGTATGTATATGCCGCATTTTGTTTATCCATTCATTTGCCAATGGACATTTGGGTTGCTCCCACTCTTGGGTATTGTGAATTGCGCTGCTATGAACACAGGTGTGTGAATATCTCTTTGAATCCCTGTTTTCAATTCTTTGGAATTTACATCCTAAAGTGGGATTACTGCATCATGTGGTTATTCTGGTAAATTCTGGTAGAACATCATATGCTGTTTTTCACAGCAGCTACACCATTCTACATTGTGATTAGCAGGGCTCAGGGGCTTCGATTTCTCCACATCCTCGCCAACATTTGTTACTTTCGGTTTTTGTTTGTTTTAATAATAGCCATCCTAATAGGTATGAGGGAAGAATGTTTCTAACACTAAACATGTCTTTTACTTTTTTTGTTGCTAACGGTCTTAAAACTCATTGATCTTTCCATATTTGAATTCTGCTTATGGTTTAATGTAATTTTACTTCTTTTGGTGAATTATGTATTTGATGAGTTACGTATCTCTCATCGGTCTGTAAGCTCAAGCACATATAGACTATGTCTAGCAAGTTTTCAAGTACGTAAGAGGAACTCAGTTAAATAAATATCTGTTGAATGTGTAAACAGTTGAATTAAATTCCCAGACCTGCATTTTTTCCAATTTATTTCCATTCAATTCAGCAAGCTTCATCAAACCTCTACCATGTACCAGATCCTGGATTAAGAGTGTCTTGAGTGAGTTGTTATTTTTAGACCGCCTATCTTTGTTGAAGCCCTAACCTGTACCATAAAACTTAAGGTGGTTTGGGAGAGTATATTTCCACTAACATCATTGATCCAATGAATATCTATTGAGGATTGAATATATGCAAAGAAATTTCCAGTAGGTTCTGAGCAGGATATGGTCTGTACAGTAATGGACAGGTTGCTTGAAAACACAGTGTGCTCAGAAATCTCGATTCTCTGCTAATTAATATCTCACTCAGCTTTTAGGGCTTAAATAAATGTCACTTTCACAAAGAAACTTTCCCCATTTTCCTGAATGAGACTTCTTGTTATATTCATTCTTGGGACCCTGAACTGCTTCATAGCACTTATCCTAATATTCATTAGTTACTGAATGATTTCCTTCCTACTAGTTCTCCGGTTGATGAGGGCAAGGTTATCTGTGCTTTATGCACCTGTTTCTCTAGTTCTAGCACAACACCTGGCCTCTGGGAATCAGGAGACATTTGATGAATGAAAGAAAGAGTGTACATGGCATCCTTGCCCTGAGTGAGCCTGCAGTCTAATAGGAGAGGTTTACGAGATGACTTAGCATTGCCAATATTCATATAAACAGGATGCCCTGGAAGGAGAGAGAAGGAAAAGGTAATTCTACCCACAGAGGGAAGGAATTTGAAGACCTCACGGCAAAAGTTTCTGAGCTGCGCTGTGCCTGAGTTCATGTGATGGGCAGATATGTACTGGATGGGGAATGGGGAGATCTCGAAAGAACAGCGAGGTGCCCCAGAGTATGTTCTGGAAGTCTCAGATAGACTAGTCCAGCCATAATGCAGGCATAGGGATCTAGGGACCCAGGAAACACTGACAAACATTCCTTCACTGCACATGTATTTATCAAGTGCTCCCCTTATAGCAGGAAACCTTTGCTGCTGGGGCTTCTGCCAATGTGCATGGTACAATTTTTGGTTGGGATAAAATTGGGATTTATTTCTGAAACCAACCTACCTTGACCTCGCTGAACTGCAGGCTAGAGTAGAGGAGCTGTGAACTTTTATGTGAACGTGGATTCGTCTCTGCCTAGCACCTGCCACAGACCTGGGCACCCAGCAGAGCTGCACAGCTGTCAACGAGCATGGGGGCCTTTTCTAACTGAATTTTTAAAAATTCACTTCTGCTGAAAGGACTTTTTAAAAAGAGAGAGAGAAAGACACACACGCATTTACCCATGACTCAAGCATCCTAATTCATGGCTTCTTTCCATTGTCCTATGTCCTCCTTTGGTCTCTGCCATGTGTGTGCACAGTTTTTATATTCTTGTGACCAACGTGTACACTCAGTAGTCTGCAGGTAGAGCCCAACACTGTCTTGATCTTATAGAAAAGGCTTCTGGTTTCCTGTGCCTGAGAAATATGCCCTCGAATTGATGTGCCATATTCCCTTTGGCCACTCACTGGATGCTTTTGTTGTCAGGGCATTAGCTGGAGGAGGCAGGCCCAGATCCTCCACTGGATGGCCATGGAAGCCAGTCTAAGAAAGGGGGAGGCAGGGACCAAGGCTCCTGGGTACAGGGAGTTTGTTTGCTTATCCATCTCTCATATCATATTTGTTGAACACCTTCTAGGAGTTTTAAGACCCTTTCTGGTCTTAGGAGAAGTTGACATGTCTGGTGGGGGAGATTAATTCTACCTTCTTGAGAAATATAGGGAAGGGTTACACAGAGCTGGCATTCTCAAACTCAATGCGTTTCCCGATCACTAAGGGGGGGGGGAGATGGTTAAAATGCAGATTCCAGGGCCCCATGGACTCTGGCACCAGGCCAGGTATCTGTGTTTTTAAAAGCCCCTCAGTGATTCTTACACACACTCAGATTCGACTGACGAAGATAGAGAGACCGGGGGCTCAAACTTGGCTGTGTTATCGACCCAGTGTGTGACCGCGGGGTAACTCACCCTTCTGCTCTTAGCCTCCGTTTCTCATCTGTATATTGGGTTTTGGTGAGAAGGAAGTGATCGTTTGTCCTCGGCTCGTAACTTACTGTTATTTTTAGCTGCACAGAAGGAGGTAAAAGGTTTGTTATACGTTTCTCAGTCGTGATTCTGGGCTCTAACTCTGTTCCCAGGGAGGGCAGATGGAGATTGAGGAAATGCTCAGCTCGGTGGCTTCCCAGGGAGACCGGCAACCTGGTCTTGCAGTACCAGCTTTCTACCACTGGAGGTCGTTGGGAAGACTTTTCCACCGATGGCTCAGGGAGATCTGTGAGCGAATGAGGAGACACACCCTGGCTACTTCAGGTAAATGAAAGCAAGGTGGGGAGGACAGTGGGCTCAGCTACCACAGCCCAGAGCCCTTCAGGAAACTCTGACCTCTCCTCATAACCTTTCACCTATTGGTCTCGGTCTTTGAACAGAATTCAAAATGAGAAGTCAGAAAACAGAAATACCTTCACATATTTTATTGCATACAGATAGATCAAGTAATTTTTTCTCCATGATCCATCACCAGTACTTTGCTAAGGGGGAGATATTTATTGGTTTCACAAAATGATAGATTTTTTCCAGACACACATGATGATTTAGTTCCAAGTGTGTGGCAGAATTCCTTAAAGACCCTATCTTTCATGTACTTTGGAGCGAGGTATGCAGCTCATCAATTCTGAAGAAAGTGTCCTGACGAAATGCGAGATAAATCAGAATAATATTACATTCTTACTCTTTCTTGGCAAGAGCTGCAATAGTTTTAGAAATTAGCTTAAAGAAATTGCAAAGCTGAGGTGAATTTTTCATTTTAGTTACTAAGGTATTTTGTAGTGTTCAAATATGAAGATCAACAAAATGTAAAAGTTATTGGAACATATCCGCCAGATAGGAAAAATAATTTAGTGAATTGACTGCACACCATTTTTCTAATAGGACTGGAGAAATTTCCTAATAAATCCTCTTAGACTTCTAAGAGACAGCTATGGGCAGGTGTATGGTCCCATTAAAAATACGGTGGAAGATTATCTATCTGGTAGGGCAGTGGAAGAACTTATGCCAATCCTCCTGAATTTGAGAGTTTTTTAAAAAATTTTATTTATTTATTTGAGAGAGAGAGAGCAAGTAAGAGAGCACAGGCAGGGGGAACAGTAGAGGGAGAGGGAAAAACAGACTTCCCACTGTGCAGGGAGACGAATGCGGGGCTCAATTCCAGGACCCCGAGATCATGACCTGAGCCAAAGGCAGCCACTTAACTTACTGAACCCCCCAGGAGTCCCAATATGAGAGATATTTTTTAATTTTTTTAAAATTTTAAAAAAGATTTTATTTATTTATTTGACAGAGAGAGAGAGTAGGCAGAGAGGCAGGCAGAGAGAGAGAGGGGGAAGCAGGCTCCCCGCTGAGCAGAGAGCCCAATTTGGGCTCATGACTTGTGAGATCATGACCTGAGCAGAAGGCAGAGGCTTTACCCCACTGAGCCACCCAGGCGCCCCTAGCTTCAGCTTCTTTTCATGGTCGCAGCAGCTGAAGTTTCTAGAACATTAAAAGAAGAAACCATGAGGCTTTTTGAGACCTTGGTTTGTAATGGTCACAGTGTCAATTCCAGCACATTCTATTGATCCAAACCAATCACATAGCCAGCCCTGATTAAGGAAGTGAGAGAACAGACTCCATCTCTCTCTCTCTTTTTTAAAAGATTTTATTTATTTATTTGACAGAGAGAGAGATCACAAGTCGACAAAGAGGCAGGCAGACAGAGAAAAGGAAGCAGGCTCCTCACTGAGCAGAGAGCCCGATGCGAGGCTGGATCCCAGGACCCTGAGATCATGACCTGAGCCGAAGGCAGAGGCTTTACCCCACTGAGCCACCCAGGCACCCCTGAGAGATATTTTAATAAAGTTCTCCATCACAAAAATAACAACACCTGAGCTCTGCAGACATTGACTGTATTTGCCACCTGGGAAGGCAAGGCCTTCCCCACCTGGGAAGGGAAGGCACAATGGATGGAATGAATGATAGATGTAGAAACCAGACTCGAGGAGCCAGTCAGTAGCCAGGGCTGGCCTAGGAGCTCAGCGCTCCGGCTAAGCTTCTTTTCTTGGTTTGGAGGTTGCTATCTTGACTGTCCCGCCTGGCTGCATCAAGCTTAGAAAGTTTTATCTCATCCTCATAGAAAAAGCTCATTGTCACATTTCTATAATGCTTCAAAAGCTGCAAAAGAAGATAATCTTGACTGTGATAGAGCATTGAGTGTAGTGTGGATTTGGGTGGGTAAGACTGTAAGCATGGGGACTAAAGACCTAAAGACCTAAAGAGTATTGTAGTTGTCCAGGTAAAAGAAGATCATTGCTTGAAAAGGAAGAGGACACAGAGATGGAAGAAGGGGGTCAATTCAATTTCATGTTGTCTGAATGTGAGTTGTGAGAAGGAATAAGGAGTCAAAGATGACTGCCATGTTTTTGGCTTGGGTAGCTGGATCATGTTAATGGACCTTTGGAAAAGAAGAGGAACCGCAAATTTTGAGGAAAAGATTATTGATTTACTTTTGGACATAATTTGTTTATCAGTACCTGCAATGTCTCAGATACAGATAACTAGGAGGCAATTGGATAGATAAATTTGAAGGTTAGTATGGTAGACAAAATTCTCAAAGGAGTCCCAATGCCTTGTGCCCTTGTACAACATTCTTCTTTTGAGTGTATATATATATGGGGTGACCTGTAACTTGCTTCTTACCAATAGAATCTGCCAAAAGTGATGGGACATTGCTTCCATGATTAGGTGGTGAAGGGATTTTATAGATGTAATTTAAGCCTCTGATCAGTTGACTTTGAGTACATCAAAAGGGAGATTACCCTGGGTGGGCCTGACCTAATCAGGTGAGTTCTTTAAGGAGGGTTCTGATCTTTTCTGAAAGAAGAGACTCAAAGTGAGATATTTGCTTGCTGGCACTGAAGAAGTGAGCTGCTGTGTCCCGAGAGGGCCTGTGAGGGCGATATGGCTGAGAATTATAAGGGCTTCTAGGAGCTGAAAGTGACCTGTAGCTGACAGCAAGAAATCAGGGACCTAGCGCTATAACCACAAGGAACTAAATCCTGCCAACAGTGACGTGGAGCTTGGAATGGGATGTTGAATTCCAGGAAGGGACTTAGGAGAGCAACATCTGGATTGTGGTTTTGTGAGAGCCTGAGCAAAGCTCAGCCCAGCCTGGACTGCAGAGCCAAGGACACCATGAAGCAACAAATGTTGCTAAGTTTGTTGTAATCTGTTCACAGCAATAGAACACTACTGTAGTTAGCCCTGGGACTGGATGTATAGCTTAGGGAGTCCATACCACAGAGAAATGGATGCCGTCACTCAGGGAGAGCCTGTAGAGTGAGAGACCCAGTGGGCCAAGGAGAGAGCCTGGAGGAACACCTCCATTTTAGCAGAGAGAAGAGGAATCTGGAAGATGCCATCAGGACAGAATGGGGAGGACAAGGAGGAAGTCAAGTCAGAAAACTCCAGGGGATAGAGGGCTTGGAGAAATGCCAAATAGTCAAATGTGTTAAATGCAGTGGAGGGATCCAGAAGGATGGAGACCAAAACATGGCCAGTGTGGAGATCATGGCGGACCTTCCAAGCCACTTTAGTCAGAAACATTGCTCAAAAATATGGAGGGAGGTCAGATGCGGTGGGCTGAGGGAGGAAGGTGGGACAATTTTTCAAAAGATTCGGTGAAAAGGACAGGCAATCTCTAGAAAGAATCAAGCAAAAAGTCATCTTTCTTTATTTCTTCCTGCTCCTATACCTCCCCTTCCTCCTTCTCATTCTCCTCTGTATTCTTCCCCTCCTTCTCCTCCTTCTTATTCTCTTCCTCTTCCTTCTCCAGAACGAGATAGAATTGAACACATTTGTGGGCTGAGGGAACAGATCCACCTGAGGGTGAGTTTTATAGTCTGTTTCATAATCCATTTAATGTTTACAGCTTATGATGTGTTGGGCTACAGTTACGAACAAGATCTGCTTCTTACTTGGAGGGGCGCTGTGGTAGACAGAATAACGGCCCCCCAAAGATGTCCATATCCTCAGCCCTGGATCCGTGAATCTGTTACCTGTTTCATGGCCAAGATGTGATAAAAATGAGGATCTTGCCATGGGGAGATTTTTCTGGGTTCTGTGGCAGGGGCGCAGTTGAATCACAGGATTCCCTACGAGAGGGAGTCAGGAAGGGTCAGCGTCAGAGGCAGATTGCAAGACGTTCTACAGTGGCTGTGATGGAGGAAAGGCCACAAGCCAAGGAGCACAGGTGGCCTCCAGAAGCTGGCAAAGTGAGGAAACAGACTCTGCCCTTGGGCCCCTGGAGGGAGCAGGGCCCCGCTCACAACTGTTTCCCACGTCTGACCTGCAGAACTGTAAGGTGATGTATTTGTGTTATTTTAAGCTGCTAAACGTGTGGTAATTTGATACAGCAACTAGAAAATGGGCAGAGAAGCTAATGGCAGAAGCAGCCTCACAGACCCCCTCTTCATGATGCTCTTGTCCGGTTTGTACAGGGCACCCACCAACAGCCCCTGACCACAGTCAAGGGTTGCCTGGTCTGTGGGGAGGGAGGCAGGGAGAGCTTTACAGAGGAGGTAATAATGTCTAACTAGCATTTGGACGGAAGAGTAAGAATCAGGCGGAAGGGGTATGTGGTGAGGCGGGGAGAGCATTTCGAAGAGACGGACCACGGGCGCCTGGGTGGCTCCGTTGGTTAAGAGTCTGCCTTCGGCTCAGGTCATGATCCCAGGATCCTGGGATGGAGTCCCACATCGGGCTCCCATCTCAGCGGGGAGCCTGCTTTTCCCTCTCCCCCTGCCCCTCCCCTGGCTCCTGCTCTCTCTTGCTCTTCCTCAAATAAATAAATAAAATCTTTAAAAGCAAAGAGAGCAGCAAGGACAGAACCCATAGTCAAGAGAGCGTGACAAGTGTTGGAAACTTCAGGAAGTGAAGGAGGCTGACTTCAGTGTGCTCAGTGGGGCCCGGGGACAGAGCTGAGGGCTGAGCAGGCGCCCGCCATGTTTGCCAGGTTAACTTGTTTGGATTGTATCCTGTGGACAAGGAAGCGTCATTGAAGAGTCTTACTAGGGGAGTAAATGTGGCAATTCTGGATGAAGCATGTGAATGAGCTGGAAGGCTGGAAGCAGGAAGCCCACTCCTGTGGGGATTGCAGGAACAAGAGCTTGAGGCCGTGGTGGTTTAAACGGAGAGTCGGTTATGGAAATGAGGAAAGGATAGAGCTGACTGTGATTAAGGTGGGAGATGACCATGAGAAATAAAGCAAAAAGTCCCAAGGAAGAGGGAAGATGGAAAGCACAGACCACGGGCAGCAGGAGAGAGTCTTCAGAGATGGGGCAATGTAGGACATGAGAGGGGTCCTACATTGCCCTACCTACCACCTACCTACCTACTCACGTCCCCCCTTACAGGTGGGGGTGTGTAGGGCTTGCACTCAATTGGCCAGTTTCTGGGAGACACAAGCATCCTCTGGCCATGCAGGGAGCCAGGGCTGGGGAAAGTAAAGCATTAAAACCTCCGCTTAGAGAAATGAATAAGGATCTTACCAAGCCCAAGAATTTGGTTGCTGGCTTCTTTCAGCTCATCCTGAGCCTATAGTTTTCTCCCTAGTTCCTCCTCCTTCCCAAGAGACATTAATACTTCGGAGTAGGCTGCACATGTCCCCATCCTAGAGGCCTCTGGATCAATGAGAGGAGGCTCTTCCCTTGCCACTGGCTTTCTTGCCCTAGCTTCTTGGGTCTGCATCAACCCCGGGGGGATAGTCAAGGCTCAGATTAGGTTCTCCTTGGTACTACAAGTTGTTCGCTTGCTTGGCTCCCACCCGCCAGCTCTGCTATCATTTTCTAAGCATTTCCTTTAGGGAGAATCTGATCTTTATTGCTGCTAATCCCTGAACAAGATTGGTTTGCTTTTCTAGTGCTCCCGGCAGCACGCAGAGCTGTAAACCCCCCTGCATCTAGCTTTCTGTACGTGGGAAGAAGAAAAGGGATTATAGCCACACAGGGCCCTTCACATTGATGGGTAAACTGCTAGTAGAGTCTTTGAAGTCAGGAGAAGTTCTTTCTTCAGGATCATCTATCAGTAGGCACATGGGGGTTAGGTGAGTGGGAGCAATTGCCCCTCCCAACAGGGATGTAAAAGCCAATTTTAAGGGTGTAAATTATTTGTATATAGGTACTGCTCTTGGTGACAAAATTATTGGTGGGGTGTGACATTGGGTAAATTACCGTATTGCTGTATTAGTCCAGAACAAAGTACCACGGACTGGGTGGTGCAAACCACGGAAATCGGTTTTCTCACAGTTCTGGAAAGTGGAAGTTGAAGATCAAGGTGTTGGCAGTTTTAGTTTCCACTTCTTTTTCTTAAATTTCATTTACCTTTAATTGAATTAATTTAAATTTGTTATTATTATTATTATTATTATTATTTTTTCTGTGGCTTCTCTCCTTGCTTGTAGATGGCCGTCTTCTCCTGGTGATCTAGCACTGTCTTCCCTCTATTCATGTGTGTCCCTGGTATGTCTTCCTGTACCCACACTTCCTCTTCTCACGAGGACACCATTCAGCTTGGGTTAGGGCCCACCTCTACAACCTGATTGTACCTTCATTACCTCTTTGAGGTCCTTCTATCTAAATACACTCACCCATGTGAATTTTCAGGGGACACAATTCAACCCATAACACTTATCCTCCCAAAGTTCCATTTCTTTCCTCTCCTCTAAAAATAGGGATAACAGTTGTACCTGCCTCCTATGGGTGGACTGGATTATTAAGTGAAATGCTACATGAAAACAGTTTAATGTAGCAGCTGACACTTAGTGCTTAGTCAATGTCTGCTACGTGCAGCTGAGTCTGATGACCGCACCCCGTGGGGTGACATTTACAAAGAGGGTGTAAGTACATTCTTTGACCTCAAAAAGTTGTTTCAGGTCTGTGCGCCTTTCACTCTACTAAAATTCTTAGCAATACATCTAGAACACATAGGAAACTAGTAACACTAGTTACTTCAGAGTGAGGAGTATATGGTTAAGGTTTTAATGTTTATTTTTTAAGATTTTATTTATTTATGAGAGAGAGAGAGAGAGCGAGCACAAGCAGGGGGATCAGCAGGCAGAGGCAGAGGGAGAAGCAGGCTCCCTGCTGAGCAGGGAGCCTGATGTGGAACTAGATCCCAGGACCCTGGGATCATGACCTGAGCTGAAGACAGACTTGACTGAGCCACCTAGGCGTCCCTGTTTTAATGTTGTTGATAACCAATTTTTGTTGTAAAAAAAAGTTTGAAAAACTTCAGTGTAGACCTTTTATGTCTTGTACTGCCTTCATAGCTTTTATCTCTAGACTGGTAGATTTCATTACACAAAAAAATAAACCTTTTCTTTACAACTATATGCATGTTTATATTTATGTTTATTTTTAAAAGAAGTCCTTCTCATTCCAATATTCTAAGGATATGCTCCATCTCTCAGTATGTTCCTCTGAGAGTTTCATGTTTTCACGTTTTGATCCTTAACTCGATATGGATACATTTTTGTACCTGCTATTCGACAGGGATTTAATCTTTCCATTTTTTCTCCATATGGGAAGCTGGTGGTCTCAACACTATTTATTGAACTGCTTATCTTTCCCTATTGATTTGTAATTCCTTCTCTAGGATATATCAAATTTCATATACATGTACTCAGATCTGTTTTGGAGGCTTTTTATGCTGTGTCATTGATCTGTCCTCTCACAGTTTTCATTATTATCTTGTTTTAAGGAAGTCTTATTATCTAGGAGGGCAAGTCTTTTTTTTTTTTTCCTTTGATCTTTGCAGAATGTACTTATCTATATGAATCTTAAAATCAGTTTCTGTAATTGTTGATTTTTAATTTCATTGTACTAGAGTCAGAAGTATTCTAATGACCCTCCCCCCCATTCCCATTCCCTTCCCATACATTTAGGCTCATGCAGACCTGTGGTCCCATCCCCAGAGGCTCTGATCTGATTGGTAAGGTGTGTGGCCTGAGACCATTGGCAGTTAATTCTCCTCAGGTGACTCTCATGCCTCTGTAGTTCTATCAAAGTGGGTTTGTGGGGGGAGGGGGTAAACTCTCCTGTTTGAATACATCACCTTGCTTTTCCAGCCTGCATGCCCCAATGAAATGCCCACCATCATAAATGTTCCCTTCGTAGCTGTCTGACTTGTTTCTCTCTTATGGCTTAAAAAAGTTTTATCTTTATTCTTGGCATTCCTCATTTTACTATATGGATTCTACATGTGCATTTTTCTTTGTTTTTATATAATCACCACGGAAGGGTCCCTCCGTTCTTATTCAGTTGTGGACAGCTCTGAACTAATAACCCTTTTAATTGAGCTTTCTGCCCCTGCATCTTCCAAACAGAGTTCCTGTTAGATGCACGAGTAAGCCTTTTGCTCTTTCCTCTATGTCTTTTAAATTCTCATGCATTGTATCTCCATGTCCCTCTGTAGGGCATTCCAGATGATTTGCTTCATACCATATCCTTTCTTACTTTAACTTTGTCTTGTCATCAGTTTATCCAGTTTGTTAACTTTTACAAAGTTAATTTCTGTGGCAAAGTATATTATTCTTTCCAGGGACGATTGGCTAGTCCACCCAATTTTAGTTCATGCTTTTGTGGTTTGGTTAAATGGATGTTATTTCTTCCTTTATCTCTTTGAAGCCCTTAACCATCCTTATGTTAAGGGCATTTCAGATGGGTCAATTATTCCATTTTGTGAGAAGCAGAGTTGCTTGCCAGACTTAGCAAAAACCAAAGGGAAATAAAAAGGATGACTACTTAAAATTGAATTTTAAATAAATAATGTATAATTAGTTTTGCGTGGATATAATATTGCGTGGATAAGCGTATCCCATGCAATATTCGAGACATACTGATGCTAAAAGATTTTCATTATCTTCCATTGTATCTGGCAATTGTATGCCTATTCTGGCACCTTTGGGGCTGTGGTCTGTATTTGTGACAATATCCCCCAGTGATTGTGATATGCATCAAACTCGGGCAGGACAAGTCTGCACCCCACTATCTCCCTAGTCAGGAGGAGAGTTATTCCCTTTTGTGATTTGTTGCTATCTTTCTTGGTGTTAATTTTTTTTTCATGTGATTTAAAATGATAGTTTGCTGCAGAATCATAAGTAGGTTATTGTCCAAGTTTTCCCTTTTTTTTTTCCTCCCTGTCTGGCAGCTCTAAAAGTTGTCTTCATCTGGTTTCCTGAAACGTCCCGTCCAGAAGCAGCTCTCACCCCGGTGGCCTGACCTCCACGGCCATGTGGAGGACCTTGCAGAAACTGCCCTCAAGCCAGTGGACAATGTGATGCAGGACCAACCTTCAGCTCTAGTTTCACTGAAAGTTGTGCCCATTTCTGGTCGATATAGGGTTTCTTTCATTTTTAACTGTACTCAAGCCATTCAAATTAAATGTCTGTGTAATCACCGATAGGTTTAAAACAAAGAGGGAAGGTTGTGGTGTTAACACCATTTTCATGAGAAGTCTTTATGGCTCTACCCTAATTCCTGTTTCTTTAATCCATGAATTAGTGGCGACCAAAAAGTGTAATGAAGAATTCTGAAATAGGTTGCCCTCTGTGAGTTAAACTAATGAAATCCACTGTGTGGATGGGTTTGGCCACTTATCAATAGAGCAGAAGGGAAGGAGGAAAGGTGTGACTCAAAAGTTAGGAAAACCCCAAATCCAAGTAGGGTGCTGGTTGAGAGAGCCAGGGCTGAAATAAAATAAAAATAAAAACTATGACTCAGGAAGCTAAGATCTAACCTTGTGAGCAATACTCTGAAGGAACTTTGCAGCATTGAACTCAGAATGCGGATCCCAGGGCTGTCAGAGAGGGTCCCTGAAGAGACCACACAGCTGCAACTCTGCTCAGTGGGCTCACCTTGGTGAACTAGCCTTGAAGGTCATCCTTTGCTACAGGCTGAATTGCATCCCTTCAGAATCCATGGGTTGACGCCCTCATTCTCAATACCTCAGAATGTAACTATATTTGGAAATAGTCCTTAAAGGGGTAATTAAAGCACAGTGAGGTCATGTGGACGGGCCCTAATCCAATCTTCTGAGTGGTGTCCTTATAAGAGAAGGAGATGAGATTTGGACACGAGCATCCAGAGGGAGGACCATGTGAAGACACAGGGAGAAGGGGGTCATCTGCAAACCAAAGAGAGAAGCCTCAGAAGAAGCCAACTCTGGGGACACCTTGATCTTGGACTGAACTGTCAGAAATAAATTTCTGTTGTTTAAGCCCTGCCCCCTCATCTGTGGTACTTTGTTGTGGCAGTTCTAGAAAATGAATATATCCATCCAACTCTTCGCCCCCTGATTTCGGACCACAGGGGTAGCCTTCTGGTTACAATTTGACCTCCCGTGCAGCTATTATTATGAAGAAAGAATGCAGTCACCAGACATCATGAGAACCCTGGCCCACTTGTCAGCTCTATTTCCCACCGTGAGTTAGTTAACTGGCATTTTGGTTAATGCGTCTGTTTTACGAGCACGTTTAGGATGGTTCAGGCTTTGAATCCCACTACTACTTGTGAGTCCTGTAAAATTTGAGTTTTGGGGCCTGCAGAGGCCTTTTCACACTGGAAATGTTTTGACCACGTCTCCCATTGTGGGACATACAGTAAACATTCAGTTTTACGAGTGTTTTCTCTAAGCCATGTGCACAGCGGATGGTTCCATCCCATCCTCAACCCCTTACCTCCAGAACCTTTGTGGTCAAAGATAGGATGGAGAAATGGGAGAGGGTTCTGCTACAGGATGAGGATGTTAGGTATTCAAAGGACTTAGTTAAAAAAAGAAAAGAACCTTAACATTTAGTAATTTGTTTTTTCGGCTGCTTTAAATATCCTAGCAGTCACTTTAAATTGGCTGTATAAAATAGTAGTATCGAAACTTCTGTTTTGGCAAGGCTGTGTGGCACACAGGTCAGCGGGAATGGGCATTAAACACAGCTGGAGAGGTGAGTAATTGCACCAAAGCCACACTGTGTACCTGAACTTGACAGCCTATGAATTAAAGCTCCTATTATATCGAGCCAACCTCATGAGCTAGCTTGTTTTCCAATGATCAAAGGTAAAGTTTAGTCAATGCTTTTTTTTTTTTTCACTGTGCTATGGGGAAAAATCAATAGTTTTCACTTGAATTTTCATTTATCCACAAACAGGTTCCTACTAGCTAGGAGAAGTTTTGAAAACTCATATTTCCCCTTTGCATTCAATGGTGTTGAATTCATAATTATAGTACTGGAACTAAAAGTGTGTGTCTGGTATGTATGTGGTGGGTGTGTATGTGTGTGTGGCATGTGTATATGTGTGGTGTGTGTGGTGTATATGAGGTGAGTGTGGTGTATGCGTATGTGTGGTGTGTGTGGTGTGAGTATAGTGTGTATGTATGTGTGTGGTGTGAGTGTGGTGTGATGTGTGCTTATGTGTGGTATGTGTGTATGTGTGGCATGTATGTATGTGTGGTGGGTGTATGGTGTGTGCATGTGTGGTGTGTATGGTGTGAGTATAGTGTGTGTATATGTGTCTGGTGTGAGTGTGGTATGGTATGTGTGCATGTGTGGTGTGTGTGTGTGTGTGTGCGTGTGGTATGTTTATGTGTGATGTGTATGTGGTGTGTGTAATGTGTGTATGCGAGGTGAGTGTGGTGTATGCATATATGTGGTGTGTGTGGTGTGAGAACAGTGTGTGTATGTGTGTGGTGTGGGTGTGGTGTGTGCTATGTGTGGTATGTGTGTATGTGTGGCGTGTGTGTATGTGTGGTGGGTGTATGGTGCGTGCATGTGTGGTGTGTGTGGTGTGAGTATAGTGTGTGTGTATGTGTGTGGTGTGAGTGTGGTGTGGGAGTGTGGTGTGGTGTGTGTTTATGTGTGGTATGTGTGTATGTGTAGCATGTGTGTATGTATGGTGTGTGAGGTGTGCGTATTTGTGTGTAGTGTGTATGTGTGGTTTGCATGTGTGGTATGTGTATGCGTGATTTGTTGTGTGTGCATGTATGTATGGTGCTTATGTATGTATGTATGTATGGTGCTTATGTATGTAGGTATGTATACGTGGTTTGTGTATGTGTGGTGTGTGTGGACATGTGTGTGCATGTTTGAGTGTCATATATACACACACTTCAAAGTTTCCAAGTCACAGCAGGAGAGGTCTGTTGTCCTCCAGCCTTAAAATCTGTGCATGCCTGCGTAATGATGGCCATGACCCTGTCTAGGCAAAGGGGGCCGACCCAGGAAAGGACAGGATCCCGTGGCCATTACCACCGTGTAGTAGAACTTGAGTGCTATTTCTTCCCAGGAATTGGAACTTGCATCAGCCGATCTCAATCTCCTCCTGTCTGGGTCCCCTCCAGTCCTTGTTCACTCCGCTCCTCGACTCCTTCCCCAGGGTCTGAACATGGCAACCGGGCCGTGGACACCCAAGCCTAACTTGTGAGTCGGTCATCTTGGAAAGAGCAGACCAGTTCAGTGCGGTGGGACTTGAGGGACCTAGAACGTATCTCTTCAGCCTTTACTTTCTCCTCTCCAGACCTGCGCTGGGGCTCAAAATCCTTTAATGTCATCCTGAATTCAGGGTCCTCTGGATGAAGGGTTTCTAAGTGGGTTGCATACTGGTTTCTCCTGCTGGGTAACAGATTAAATGTTAGCACAGACTCCTTACTCTTAAATCCGTTAGGAACTCACTGTCATGCGACGAAAACTGGGTCCCAAGGGAATATGATGGATGCTAAAATCCTTAGGAATAGTGTGAAAGATCTCCTTTGCCCTGCTGGCCGCGGACATGCTCCGGAAGCCATGATCTGCTCTCTAAACTTGTCTTTTTGGCCCCTCCCTGACTAGTCTTTCCAAAGGGAGGACTTTAGCAAACCTTGCTAGCATCCAGCCTACTGCTTCCCCTCAAACACCAAGATGCCAGCTTAGGCAGCGGGGCTCTGGATCACAAGCTCTCAAACATTAATGCACTTAAAGAGCGAAAAGAGGCTGATTCGTGGGAATGAAGATGGGGAGACCAGATGGATGACATTATCTTCAAGTCAGGGTTACAAGATGATGGTTAGAAATAATCCTCCACTAAGGAAGTTCAAGAAATGTTGAAAATGTAATAAGGATCTGAACACGACGTTTTCTGTCTCCTCTGGGACCTGGCTTCTTGACTTCTGCACAAAGGAGGTGGGTCAGCAGAGTCCAGCCGCTGTCCCTGAGATTGGCCTTTTTTTCGATCTTGGCAATTGAGTGTGGACAGTTCCTGACTGTGATATTTGGGCAAGCCTCTCATTGGCACTCTTCTATTATGTCAGTACACGGTCTTTAAAAATAACATTCATTCCACCTTCCGGGCCATTCTAAATATATTTTCATTCAAAACAAAAGCACCGAGTTTGGCATTTTTAATCTTCCTTAATTATCTAAAAGAGTGCTCATCACGGGTCTCGATCTGGATTATTCTACCTTCTCTTTTCTAAAATACTATCCTAATCAATCTAAATTTCTTGCAATCTCAGCCCCTCTAAAAATTTTCACTATCTTTTCTGAGGCTTTTCCACTATTTCCCTGCCTTTTTCCAAGTGTTGTGATAAATGGCTTCTCTAACTGTAAGTGGATTTGATTTTGATTTACAGAAGGCCTCTCAATTTACAGGTTAGAGAGCTGGGTTTCCGATACTTCTAGTTTATGGAGATAAGTATGTCCATGAAGCATAAGGAGGGCATGGGAAGGGCCAAATGAAGGGAGCTGCGATGCTGTTTGCCTGACCAAAGGTATGTCTTAGGTCACCATTTAACTTTTCTTTAGGACATCGTTGAATATATTAACCCTATGGTTCAGTTCAACACACTTTAATTAAGCATCTATTATGTGCCAGGCCATGGGCTCAGCATTAGACGAGATAAACACAAACATAAAGGCATCGACTGAGCTTACACTCTTTGGGGGGTGGGAGAGATAAATAAACAGAGTGCCTCACTAGAATGGGATTGATGTTCTGTCAGAGGTATTTTAAAAGATTTCAAGGGTCACTGAGGGAGGGGATGAGGGGGGTGTCCTTAGCTTATGACCGAGCACTGTTTCATACCCTGTGATTTCTCATCTATGGCTCTGAGAGAAATAGAAATGCGTGACACATTTGTGTTTTACCAAAGTCATTTTATAGTTTTGAAAACAAAAATTTAAAATAATGAACAGATAATTTTTTGATGCTCTATGGTTCTTAGCTATGATCAACCGCCATTTATGTTTACCACATCCCGGGAAATGGGTTTGTAAAAAAATCATGCACTGTTATGGTTAAGTGAAATCGTTTGCAGTCTTGTTTGAATGCTGTGGACTTGTTGGGATGTGAAAGTGAGGTTTTCTACTAGGTTCTCAAATCCTGGGGAGGCAGTTTCAACTCTGAAGGGATTTTTCAAAATGCCTATCACAGTTCCCTCTCACTGGTTTTATAGAGAATGGACTATTAGCATGATAACTTAAACCAGAAGCAGCAATAAATAAGTAAATAAGTAAATAAATAAATAAATAAATAAATAAATAAAAATGAATAAAATAAAATAAAATAAAATCCCTTTTTGGTTTTGTTTTCTTTTGTTTTGCCATGCAGAATGCAGACTTCAAGCAGCAGGGGAATGCATTCTGTAAGTCAGTGCATGTATTTCAGACTATTTGTACAAACTATAATGGTCTGAGCCGCTTAACAGGATAGCGCATCCTGGGGCAAAATGATTCGTTGGGATTAATGGAATTTTGGCGTCTACTCAGTCCACTGGCAATCTCTGGGCTTTCATTAACCCCCAGGATGCATTTGCCTTTCCTGGTAGGGCTTCCTCCTGGGTAGCAATTGCTAAGTGGAGTGCCTGGGAAAAAGTCATGTCCACTATTTCCAATTATACTTGAAAGGTGATGTAACCATCGAGTTTCTAATATTATCTCTAAGAAGTCATCTTTACTTATTGCTTGAGACATTCCATGGAAGCTTTTAAGAAAGAAAATCTGAATTTCTAATTTGAGATACCTGAATGATAACAAGTAACTTTTACCACAGTGAACAAAATTGTTGGGTTTGTTTCGGCTTTAGAAGGCTTGCCAATGGAGCAGAGGTGCTTACTGAAGTAAAATTAATACGTTCCAGAAATGAAAAAGGAGAAGCTTGTCAAGTAATTATTTCTTTTAAACCTACTGGCTCTTTTCAAGATAGCTAGATCAGTAAGTGAATAATAAATGTTACTTTTAAAAGGAAAATCAACCCACAGCTTATTCTTCAAAGGTATTGTTAGAAGTGGTGTTTTTGAAGAGTGACTCCATTCTTGGCATGGAACAGATTAGACACTAATCTGTTTTGTTTTTTTTAAAATGTTTTGTTTTTTTTTAAATCAAAACACAATTTTCAGACTTTTAGGTCCCATGAAGTTTTCCAACTTGAGCCTTGGCCCTTAAAATTGGAAGATATTTTTTACACAAAGCTGACTTGGTTTGTTTGTTTTTTTTTATAATTTTGTAAAAATATTTTATTTATTTATTTGAAAAAGAGAGAATGAGAGAGAGAGAGAGCATTGGGGGGAGGGGCAGAGGGAGAAGCAGACTCCCCACTGAGCAGGGAGCCCGATGTAGGACTCGATCTCAGGACCCTGGGATCATGACCTGAGCCAAAGGCAGTCCCTTAACCAACTGAGCCACCCAGGCGCCCCAAAGCTGACTTGGTTTTAACCTGATTGGGATGAGTGGGTAAAGAAATATCAAACTCTCCCCTTCTGCATCTTGTTGTCTTCTTGGGACAGAATTTGTGGCAGAGTACTGTTTGCCCTTAAAATCAATAACATTTAGGGTGAAGAATAGTCTTGGAGTCTTCTTCATATTGACTTTTTAGACTGAAACCAGATTCTCTTCACTGACCATCGTGCAGGCCATCTTGTAGCTGTTAACCTTCCATTTCAACCTGAGGCTGAGAAAGAAGCAGAGTCACCCTGGGAGTGGGTGTCAGGGCAGAGATAACTGATTCCTATTTGTGATCCCTGCTTTGGTGTCAGCACATGATAATTCATGTCCATCCAATGAGGGTGTAAGAAACCACCAAGTTCTAAAGATGGCCGCTGCTGGGGTAAATGGCAGTGGCCCTTTGGAAAGTAATTAGAATGAATGAGAGTTCCTTTCAAACGATCTGGAGCTTTAGAATTACATGAAGAACACCTGCCGTATGATGAAAACATCATTCCTTGCTCGGCTTCAGTGTTAAGTTTAGCTCTTTCAAACCAGTTCAATATTCTACCAATGACCGGTTGTAGTAGATAAAATTTGGTGGTAGTTGAAAGGCACATGACAAAAGAAGATACCATCAGTGCATCCATGAGGACTATGTGTGTCCTTAGCTGGATAGATGTGTCATAATAAATGAACATGGAACCAGATGGCCTTATAAAATGAGATTCTATCTTAGCAGTGCTTTGTTGAATGAATTATCATTAAGAATGAAGTCCACTTAGATGTGAGGAACTAGCCTTTCAGGGATTAAGTGAGAGAGAAATGGGACTCCTCTGTCATTTGAGAGATTCAACAGTCTTTCTGATCAGGCACACCACTGTAAAATCTGATTCTGGGAAATCCTATCATCACATTTCCAGCAAACCTTTGATGTACTCTGAGCTGAAACTACACCATTACGTTTTCATGAGAACTCGCTATTTGCCTCATTATAAGCATTTTGTCACATTTCCTTCCGTTTAAATAATCCAACTTAAGAAGAATTGTCTTGAAGAGACATGAGTCATTCTTTTAACACGAATTCCTATTTTAGGTTCTGCCAAAAACAAATTAGTATTTATTTTCCACGAATGTGACATGTTCATTCTTGTGTTTACCTTTCTGGCATTGTGATAATATCCAAAAGAAGATACTGGGAGGCACGGCTTATTGTGTTCTACAGCAAAGGTCAGTTGCAAAGAAATGAGTCATTTTGAGCAACATTGCTGCTCAATTTGCAACATTGTATATTGCAATGACTGGGACGCACAGGTTAAGTTTTGGGGGGTCCAAAGATGTCAGGGTGCCAAGTAGGGTAATATGAGGGATTTCCCTGGATACAGGACCTGCAGTGCTAAAGTCATAAAATCCTAGACAAACCAAGACTGTTGGTCAACCTATTGCTATGACCGACCATCAGTGGAACCGTGAATCAGTAAGGAGTAAGACAGAGGAGCTGTCTGCTTTTCTTTGTTGGGTGAGTAAGTTAGATATTCCAAGTGTCAGTATTAACAAAAGGGTAGCATCTGCCTCAGTGGTTGATAGACTGTCCAGGTCTAGATTCCAGCTCTCCTGCTCCCTGCCTGTGTGACCTTGTGACTAACCTCTCTGGGCTTCGAAAATCTCATCTCTAAAAGCATCATGATAAAGACTGTCTTCCTTAGAGGCCATTAAAAGGAATCCATTAGGTAATAGATAAGATCACTAAGGATAGTCTCTGGAACACAATAAATACTGTGTAAGCAGTAGCTATAATTATTCAAGTCCAAGGTGAATTGTAAGGCAAATATCTCTACTGTTTAAATTCTCTTAATTGTGTACTTTATAATTTGCCATTTTCTGTTTACTTCTCTTTTGTCTGCCTATTCTGGTTTCCTACTTGAGTCGAGTGGGACAAGTCACTTGGTTTACCATGCAAAATTGTATAGAGATCAAATCCAGCTAGGTCAGTTCCCATGACAGAGAGCACTGGGTCCCTTGGTTTCACTGAAAAGGACAAAAACTCTAGGTTGACTACCATCCCCATCCGGTCTCTTCCTTCAACACATGTGCATACATACGCACGCAACATTGGGAAACTTACTTTATAAAGCAGTGATTTTCATTGCTGGATGCACGCTAGACTAGAATCACTCCGGGAATTTAAAAAATATTGCTGCCCAGGCCCCATATAGCACATTAAAAAGCGAATCTCTGGACAAATAGGGGTTAGGTCTCCCCAGGTGACCGTGATGTGTTGTTGAGGCCAAGACCCACCACTCTGCAGCAAATCCAACCCTAGTTCCCCACTCCCTGGGGCACACAGGGTTTTTAACTCCTGAGTGTTAACAGAATGCTTCTGGAATTTCTCTGTTGTATTACTGAAGGTGCCATGAGCAGCAAATGACAGAAAACCCAGCAGCATCAAGATCATCTGGAAACTTGTTGGAAATGCAGATTCTCAGGCCTCATCCTAGACCATTGAATCCGAAACAGAACAGAAACGGTCATAACCAAGCTGTTCAGGTAATACTTGTGCACTCAAGTTTGAGAACCACAGAGTTAGAGCAGTAGGGACCCATGGCTAGAAATGAGGGCAGGATCACCTCCTGTAAATCTTATAAGAGTTACATAATGCAGGAATGGCTGGGTGGGGGGGGGGGTAAACATTGGGAGAGGGGCAGCCACAGAGTTGTCAATGCATATATTTTGCTGTAGTGATATTGGATGCTTCCAGGCCCTTGTGATCAGAGGAGCAGCCAAAGAAGGAGTCTTGAAAAAGTTTTAGGATAATTTTAAAGTATAGTTTGCATTGGTGACCTCCAGTTATCTGTATGGATGAAGTCTGTTTGGACCAGCCACATTTGGAACTTTTGTGGATATGGAAAGTCCGTGGACCTTTTGGAATAAGAATTCAGGGTCAAAATGAAATCTTATTTAACCCCCAATTTTCCAGACTTGTTTTCTTCATTTGAAAGATTGATCTCCATAGGAATTCTACTAAACGGAAGCTGGTCAGGTCTGCGAGTGGTAGTTGGTTTCTGGAGGTCACCATGGTATAATCCATCGTCTCTGTAATGCGTGAATATTCATGAATCTAGGAACTTCCTTTAGTGAAAATCTCCCCATAACCCCGAAATCAATCTTTGGATATCTCTTGCCCTGGACTTTTTGATACAGAATCAAAAACACAGCAGTTTCCATGGCAACTATCTGGCAATGTCATCCTATTGCCCCCTAGGATAAGCGGGGGTCTTGAGCGCAGGGTAATGGTGTTAATCATATTTTATATTGATAGTTTGGATTAAAATAAACCACATTTGATCATCTCTCTAATTCTTTGCTTCTTTGCTTAATGGTTGAGATTTTTGTCATTTTTTAAAAGATTTTATTTATTTGAGAGAGAGAGAACATGAGCAAAGAGGGGCAGAAGGAGAGGGAGAAGCAGACTCCCCACTGAGCAGGGAGCCCAGATGCATGGCTCCATCCCAGGACCCCAAAATCATGACCTGAGCCAAAGGCAGATGCTTAACTGACTAAGCCACCGAGGTGCCCAGAGATTTTGTCACTTTTTAGTCTTGGTTTCCCACAATCTTTGGAAAGTAGAACAATATATAAAAACTATATAATCATGTAAAGATTTAGCAGAAGGTAAAATACTGTAGTTATCTTCTAGTATGTCTGAAGAACATAAGAATTGTCCTAACATCTTTCAAAAAAATCATTACTTATTAGTCACATGACAAACTTCTTCACAGGCACGTGAACATCTGAAGGTTTGAACCTTTATAAGAAAATCACTTACAAGGGAATTGTGCACATTCTTCTCTAATAAGTGAAAAAAATTGGAAAATAGAAGACATAAATTTATCTGCTAGGGAAGTGAAGCAAGAGCTCATTTCATATTTCAAGAGGTTAAATGGAATGCACAGAGTATCCACACAGTCTGAATTCATGTGCCTTGTGGGGTACTCAGGATTGCTGGGTATCCATCATTGCTGTGCTTGGTACTTGGTGGGGTACAAACATGGAATGGACTGATTTCTCCCCATCATCTCTGTCCACCGTTTTCCATCAACTCTAGTCTCGTTCCTTAATGAAGTCTCAGGAAGAACCCAGAGCTTTTTCAAACTTTCAGTTATTTAAAAATCCAGGCCAGTCTGGGCCACTTTAAAACTTCAGACTCGTTTCTGGCTCACCGTTTATCTCTTTCCCTTCTCCCAGAACCGGACCTCCGCCAAGTCCGCCTCCTGCGCTGCCTGTCCCAGCTGGGTACCCCCAGCCTCTGCTTGCCGAGGTCACTCCTGCCAGCCAGTCCTCTTGGCTGGGGAGATGGCCTGCCGCCTCCACAGCATACATCTGCCAGAGGAAACATGCCCGTCCTCACCACACTCAGGGGTCGCCCTCGTTCCATGCTCTGCCTGGTGGGTGGAGGGTTCTGCCGCTTGGGGCTGCATGGCTGACATCCACCCACAGAAGGAGATGCCGGCCCCTTCTCTCTGCACACCTGGTGTTCTGTTTGGTTTCCTGGAGACTCTCTCTCCCCTTCTTTTGAGGCAAGTCAGCCCAAAGAGAGAGACTTGCCTTGGGGGGAAGTGATATACTTTTCTTCTCTCTCTACTCTACTCCGGAGGAGGTGTCTTTGGCTTTGTGTCCTGGGCACCCATCTGAGATGACAGGAGAAGGCTCAAGCAGCATCCTCTTACTCATCTCAGTTCCCCTGGGAGCAACCTCAGTCTAGGACCTTCCTCCAGACCCCCAGTATCAGGGAATACTGGCCCTGGTGTGGGAGTCTCCTCGGACCAGGCAGTGGGGACAGAAGCCGGGTGGTTGGCTCCTGTCCTTGGGTTGGTGGACAGTGGTGGGCATCCTGGATGGAGGGGCAGAACCTGGCTTGACCAGTGCTGTCATCCCTTCCCTGCTCTTTCTGCTGGATGTCAGTTTGGCAGAAGATGCCAGTGTCTGTGCATAAGTAACCGCGGATAATTACTCCAAAGGAAGTGCTGAATTACCCCTGCTGCGCCCATCCATATCGATAGAGCTCATACATGCCTTTTGTCTGCGTCCAGACGGGCAATGGCCCAAAGCACATTTGAGCTTTGCTCTCATTCACCTGCTCGAGCAGGAGGGCGAGTGTGCTTCCCCAGCGGCCCCTGCACAGGACTGGAAGAGGGGGTCCAGGCATTTTGGAGGAACACTTTAGCATCGATGACAAGTCACGCTAACTGCTAACTGTCAGCTGCTCCTGTTTCCACAGCGGAGAGAACAGTCACTCACTCTTCCCCGGAATGACGTGTCAGTGTTCGAAATCCCGTGTCATTGACATGATCTTCACAAATAGGAAGCAATACAAATCAGATGGGAAACAGTATCCTCAATACATTTCCTACAAATAATAATAGTTTGCATTTGCAGGTGTTTTAATATGCTAGGTTGCGAGCTAAAAGTTCAGGGTACACAGCATGGAGACACATGTCCTTATTCTGAAATCGAGGATGACTAGAAGCGGTCACCATCAGCCAGGGAAACCCAGTCAAGACTTTGTTACTCTGTATGCACCATTCCCATTTGATCCTCCCAACCACCGTATGGAATTAGATATTTGATTATCCGGGGTGCCTGGGGGGCTCAGTCGGTTAAGCGTCTGCTTTGGGCTCAGGTCGTAATCCCAAGGTCCTGGGATTGAGTCTCTCATTGGGCTCCTTGCTCTGCAGGGAGCCAACTTCTCCCTCTGTCTCTCTCTCTCTCTCTGTTTCTCATGAATAAATAAAATCTTTAAAAAAAGAAAGAAAGAAAAGATATTTGATTATCCTCATTTTCACTTTTTCGGATGAAAAATCTAAAGCTTAGGAGTAGCCCCCCACGTGGCCAACATGTAAACAGCTTCCGTCTCTGGTCTCTGGCATGAAGGTCAACTGTTAAGCCTTGTGATATTGACCAAGACTTCACCAGCCGAGGAGACGTGGTCGCAGCAGGTATAAACAGAGAGGCTCAGAGCTCACAGACCCCAGCAGACCAGGCGCAATTTTGCTAGTTTTCATGGTTAGGTCTTTCAGGAAAAAAAAAAAAAATCAGAGTCGATGGAATGGCTGCCGTAACCATCTTCCACCCTGGATTTTGAAGGAGTTGGCCATCTTCTCTGCACGAGACATTCAAGTTGGGGCCACTCTGGAATGATGGTGATTGTTGTTACCCTAGACAGAGCAAGATGAGTGTTGCATTTTAACACGACTGCGCTGATAGGTGAACTTGGCAGCCACTTAAATAGAAAGTCTGAGGAATGGGGTGTAGGGAGGCACTAAAAGCATTTGTGCAGAGAGCAGCTCCATGACTCGGCTGTCCTGCAAGCAATTACTGATAGGGTTGTAGAGAAAATGTTTCAAAGGTCAAATCCGAGCACGTGAGCAGAACACAAAAACGTTCTCGTTCCCCGAGGATCTGTGGCTGCCCCCAAAGTGAACAGAGAAGGTACCCACGGCCTGCTAACGGACAGGGGATTCTAACAGAAGCCCATCCGAGCTGCACTGAAGTGCCTGCTACCCCTTCCCCTTTTAATGGTTTCAGGAGGCAAGAATTTCAAATCACAGATACCTCTACCTAGTTTTGTGCTAGTCTCAATAACCACGATTAAAGCTGAAGAAAATGGAACTTTGAGTGCACACATATTGTAGTTTCTGTTTTGTTTTGTTTTGTTTAAATTTAGCCCAACTCACCACTTTATCTTCTTAAAGCCTCTGACCGCGTCTTTCAATTAAGGACAAGCAATGATAGTTGCTTAAGTTGCTTAAGCTTCTGCCTTTGGCTCAGGTCGTGATCCTGGAGTCCTGGGATCAAGCCCTGCTTTGGGCTCCCTGCCCGGCAGGGAGTCTGCTTCTCCCTCTGACCTTCTCCCCTCTCGTGCTCTGTCTCTCTCAAATAAGTAAATAAAATTTTAAAGAAAAAAAAGCAACGATAAGTTTCGAGGACCAGATCTTGTATCAAGTAGGCAGGGGAGGCTAGTCTTCTGATTGTTTCCAGACGATTCCCCTTCCCAGGCTGATATTCACCAGCAGTGTCAAGAGAAAGGCAGCTTTCATTGGTAAGGAAGTCGAACCCCACAAAGATCAGATGATTTGAATTGATACATATATATTCATAATACATGAATCCCTTTCTCCCTGGCACATTCTGGGCCCTGAAGTTAAGACAGAATGTTCAAGCCACTTCTTGTTCCTCAGGATAGAGACCAGTGGGGCCAAGATCTTTTGAGACCTTCCTTCTTTGTTCATCATCCCGTCTCCAAGCCAGAAGCCCTGTAAACAAAAGCGATGTGTCATCTGGCACCATGGTCAGGGGGGCCTGGCACCCCAGAGCCATCGGGTTTCAGAGTGACGAAATCAGAGGCTGTGGTCCAATCCGTTGAGACTTGCTATTGATGTCAGGATCCTTTGTGAGGCTCCTGGACCGTTTTCGTAGTTGGAGAGGAAGCAAAACCTGATGGTAATGAGTTGGCCTTGCCATAAATCCCCAGGCACCTGAGCCAGGCTTCCCTCCATTCATCTTGGCTGTGCTGACCTGATGCTGAAACGAGGCAACTGGGCTGCCAAGGTCAAGGACAGAGAGAGCACTGCCAAGGGCAGGAGAGCAGGAGAGATAAGCAGGACGCTTCTTAAGCCAGAGAAATGGTGAATGAAATCCGTAAAGGCGATGTGACAAATGTTTACACAGTGGCTCAGAAAGGCAAGAAGATGTGGTGACAGCAGGCAATTAGAGATGAATGTATTCAGCTTGCACACCGCGGGGTCCGGAGCGAGAGCGGGTCGGTTTGTTTCCGGTGGCAGCGGGCCTTTCGCAAAGTCCTCCTTCCAAGATGCCGCCCGCAGCGGGGCGTGCTGACATCCCTCACACGGTCTGCCACTTGCTCAGACATCCCTCCGCGACCCAGAAATCCGACCGAAACCAGAGCTGTGGTGTCGAGAGGAACATTTTACAAATGTAGCCGTGGCATTGTTCCTCGGTGGACAGGCTTTTCTTTTTGAGAAATCATCTCTCTTCCCTCCCCCCTCCTCCAGCTTCCCCCTCTCCCCAGCGCTCAACACCTGCTCTGTTCTTTAATAGCTCCCCAGGGCCTAGATCCAGCTGGGCTCCATTTACGAAAACAAGAAGGATTACAGGTTTTTAAATAGAAATGACTGTAGGGATCATCTAGTTCACTGACCTCATTTTACAAACGAGGAAATGGTCGCCAAGAGAGGCTAAGTTACCCACCCCACCCCCCCACCGCCCCTCAAGGTCACACGGCTAGTGCAGGGGAATTAGCTCAAATGGATGAGCCCTCACTTAGAATGTGAGAGGTCAATGGAGCCAACACCTGCATCCTAGCGCTCCTGTTCCTGTCAGTGCTGGTGGGTGATGGAATGGAGGGCAACTAATTAATGAACAAAGTATAAGTAAGTGTTACTATGGTATCATGAGCAATTTGGCCAGAGGACCCAGAAACACTTAAATCCTGCTTTCAATTCATCAATTCTTCATAGGAAGTCCCTAAGAGAAATATATCCATGGAACAAGGCTCAGTAAAGCAAGTGTGAATATATTTTAATTAGCCCCGGCTTTGTTCTCAAACCTAAAAGAATTCTAGTGCATTAAAGTCGAACCACAGGATGACGCCTGTTTCAGGCAGAGCTGGCACAGGCAGCAAGCCCCTGGCAAGAGCAATAAAGTCAATTTTAAGGATGTTGTTGGGAATGCCCACGAGGGAGGGAATGGAAGAAAAAGGAGGTCGGTGGAGAAAAGAAGTCCTCCTCTCTTCCGAGAATCTCGAAGTCACCAAGCTGGACATGGTAACAAGATTCAGGGGTCATGTTTTCCAGCGTCCTCAATTAGTCATTTAAGAGCAGAGGGTGTTGCGGTCTAGAGAAGTAAAGTGAATTTTCTCTCCAGCTTTAAGAAAACTCTAGGACTTTCAGGCAGACCATAGGGGAGCAGCCACCCTAGTGGGCAGTTCTTGAAGTGGATCCTGCAGGAAACGGAGAAGCTGTGGGAAGGGCCCATGGGTGAGCCAAGGTTTGCAGTCACACCTAAGAAACTGCAACATTCCATTCATGGCCAGACTTGAGACAAATGCCAGAACCACATGGTTCCCCTCTCCAAAGTCAGATGGATCAACAAGTGAGGGCCAAGGTAGGCAGGCAATGCCATCACAGAAGCCACAATTCTCTATCTATCCGGATGCCCTCCTGAGGAGGAGGGCAGAACTCTGAAACGCTGAGTATTTACCTGAGTCATCCAAGCAGAGACTGAATTAGCTAAAGAGGCAGTTTAATGACTGATTTGGCTGGAAAGTCTAATTTGGTCTGAGAGTGCCTAATTCCTAGGGTTCCTCTTGGCCCATCCCATGTTACTCCCTGACGAAGCAGGGGGTCCCAGAGACATTCTGAACAGATGTAAAGAAGAAGTTAGGAAATTATTTGAGACCGGGATGTGAATACTATATATTTATATCTAAAAAAGGGAAACCAAAATCACCTATAATTCTAACACTCATAAGGGACTCATAGCTAACATTTTTGTCCCTCCTCTCTTTCTTTTTTTCTTTCTTTTTTCTCTATTTTATCAGAAGGCTACAGTTTTGTTTCTCCAATAAAGGCACTTCATTCAGTTCTCTGGGTAAATGAGTTTTCTTCTTCATTTTTTTTAAAGAATATTTGTTTATTTATTTAAGATTTTATTTATTTATTTGACAGAGAGAGACAGCCAGAGAGGGAACACAAGCAGGAGGAGTGGGAGAGGGAGAAGCAGGCTTCCTGCCGAGCAGGGACCCCGATGTGGGGCTCGATCCCAGGACTTTGGGATCATGGCCTGAGCTGAAGGCAGATGCTTAACTGACTGAGCCACCCAAGTGCCCCTAAGATTATTTATTTTGAGAGAAAGAGTACCACCAGAGGGCCAGAGAAAATCTCGAGCAGACTCCATACTGAGCTTGGAACCTGATGTGGGGCTCAATCCCATGACCTTGAGATCACCACCTGAGCCAAAACCAAGAGTTGGACGCTTTCCCAAGGGTGCCACATGGGCACTCCTGGGTTTTCTTTGCTTCTTGATGCAAATGTGGCTCATAGACACCCACGAGCTCCAGCATTGTGCTTCCAGCCATTCAATCTCTTAATTAGAATTACATTGCCCAGGTTTTCATTTTTATTTATGTTTAAAGATTTATTTATTGAGAGAGAGAGAGAGAGCAAATGGGGGGAGGAGCAGAGGGAGACAGAAAGAGAGAGTCCTCAAGCAGACTCCCCTCTGAGCGCTGAGCAGGACTCCAGACTTGACCCGAGGACTGTGCAGTCATGACCTGAGCTGAAATCAAGAGTTGGCCACTTAATTGACTCAGTCACCCAGGAGCCCCTGCATGTAGGTTATATATATTAAAAAAAAAAAAAATCTGTGTTTTAGTTAATATTATATTGCGTGGAGTTTCTCATACTATTCGTTTGTTTTTTGTTTTTTTTTTTTGGAGAGAGAGAGAAAGTGCGAGCGTACGGGGTTGAGGGGTAGGGATAGGGCCAGAGGGAGAGGGAGAGAGAGAATCTTAAGCAGGTTCCATGCTCAGCACGGAGCCTGATGAGGGCTCCATCTCACAATGCTGAGATCGCGACCTGAGCCAAAATCAAGAGTCAGACGCTTAACCAACTGAGCCACCCAGGTGTCCCCGCTACTGAATATTTTTAACGAATATTCTTCCAAAAGAAGACAACAATTTATTTAATCCAGCTGCTTTTGTGGCCATTCAGGTGGTTTCTAATTTTTTACCCTAATGCCTATCTTTATCCATTAATCTTGGTCTATAACTTTGACTCTTCCTATAGGGTAAACTCCTCCATTCTTAGAAGGAAATTTTTCATGTTCAAAGATGTACATGTTTTAGGGGTCTCGGTACACTCTGCCAAATTTCTTTCTGGAAGGAGCAAACCAATTTACACTCCCACAGTGCCAACAAACTATGTGTCTCCATCTCAATGCAGCCTCTTCAGCATTTTCCCTTTGCCATTTTGACAGTTGGAAAATGGCGTCCAACTTTTGTTTCAACATATCCTTTTCATTTTAACAACTCTTTAAATAGTATGGTATTAACAGCTATATTTGTTTGATTTTTGGACGTGGTTTATCTTCTCTTTAATTTATTTGTGATCATTTTATAAAAATATACTGTTGCTTTCTGGGATGGTATAAAATAAAACTAAACACAACTGGACATATCAGCTCTGCAGAGACATTTCTAAATTTCGTTAAAATCACATGTGGAATTGGGGTGTATTTCTTTTGTGATTTCTTTTATTGTTATTGCACTTAGAAAGCCATGCTTTATCCAGAGATCAGTTAAATTCTCATACAGATATTTTTCAGTCTTTTAAGATACTATTTTTATAATACTGAAGTTAATTTCTCAAAGCGCTTCCTCTGCGCCACTCCTGATGTTAAGTCTTCACGTAAGATTTCATTTAGTATTCAGGTAAGTCTTGCAAAACGGCTACTCTTATTATTTCTTTGTTCCAAAAATAAAGGCCCTGAGACTTGTAGTGGGGAGGTGACCTGCCCAGGTCACATCAGGCTGCAGAGTCCTGGACATCGGCCGCACCCCTCTGACCAGCAATAAGGCTTTTCCCTAGTAAGTCACGTGGTCTCAATGCTTTTTTTTTTTTTTTTAAGATTTATTTATTTGAGAGAGAGTATAAGCACCGGGGAGAGGTGGAGGGAGAAGCAGACTCCCTGCTGAGCAGGGAGCCTGAGGTGGAACTTGATCCTAGGACCCTGAGATCATCACTTGAGCTGAAGGCAGACGCTTATTGGACTAAGCCACTCAGGTGCCCTGCAATGCTTTTTTTATACACTGGGATTTATTTTTTTTACATTGTCACTTCCCTCTACTGTGGAGAAAAGACCCATCTTCAGCAGGAAAAAACCAGACCAACAAATAATGGAAAGCAGAGATGAATTAAAGTGGGAGAGGGTCTAGCATGCTCTTCTCTGCTTATTTGGAATCGAAGCAGGCTCCTTGATGTACACCATCGGAGCTCCACCTTCCTCCTGTCTGACTCCACTCCCCCCCCCGACTCACTAAGCTCCATTCATATCAACCTCTTCCCTGTTTCTTTAACAGGCCAAATTTATTTCTCACTTAGGGTCTTGGCACTGGCCATTCCCTCTGCCTTGACTGCCCTTTACAGAAAACTTCCCACGGTTGCCTCCTTCCTGTTGTTCTAAAGCAGTAAGTCTCCCTCTATTATATTATATCACAGCACAATTTCTATTCAGAGCACTCTTACTTATTAGTATACATACGTATTTGTCTCCCACACAAAAACATATGCTGCAATGAAGACAGGATCCTTGACTATTTGATTCACAGCAGTGAATCTCAATACCTAGCATTTAACTTGCATACAGCAACTTCGCTAAATTTACATATTAATTCTAATAGTTAATACATAGACTTTTTTTGGATTTTTTATGCACCCAAATATATCATGTTATCAGCAAATACTAAACGCTTTCATTTTTACTTTTCAACCGCATGCTTTTGCTCTCCTTGTTGCACTGACTGAAAATCTACAGTGCAATGTGGAACAGAGGTAGTGATAGTGGGCTCTTTTGCCTTGGTCCTGATCTCAGGGGTAAAACTCTCAGAATTTTAGTATTTTTTTTAAAGATTTTATTTATTTATTTGACAGAGAGAGAGAGAGAGATCACAAGTAGGCAGAGAGGCAGGCAGAGAGAGAGGGGGAAGCAGGCTCCCGGCTGAGCAGAGAGCCCGATGCGGGGCTGGATCCCAGGACCCTGAGATCATGACCTGAGCTGAAGGCAAAGGCTTAACCCAGTGAGCCACCCAGGTGCCCCACAGAATTTTAGTATTAACAATGTTGTTTGCTGTAGCTGTTTGGATATAACTTATCAGATTAAGGAAGTCCCCTTCTATTCACATTTTATTGTAAATTGTTATTATAAGTGAATTTGAATTACAACAAATGCCTTTTCGGCAGCCATTATGATTATTATTTGGTGTTTTTCTCTTCATGAGGTGAATTACAGTAATGGTTTTCAAATGTTAAACCACCATTGCATTTCTGAAATAAACTCAAGTTGGTCACAATGTATTATTTTTGTTACATGCTTTTGAGTTCAGTTTGCTAATTTTTTTAGCAGCTGCTTTAGGAAGAATGTATATATTACAATATATGTTTTTAATGTTTATCAGTAGACTTGAGGTTAATATTGTATCACTTCATTTTAAAAATGTAAAACGAAAACTCCCCAAAAGGTAAATATCTTGCAACCGTAAAGGTCTTAAGGCCTATTTACTCTCTTCCCATGATTCTTTTTTTAAAAAAATATTTTATTTATTTATCTGAGAGAGAGAGAACATGAGCTGGGGGAGGGGTAGAGGGAGAGAAGCAGACTCCCCAGTGAGCAGGGAGCCCAATGCAGGGCTCAAACGCAGGACCCCAATGCAGGGCTCAAACGCAGGACCCCAAGATCGTGACCAGAGCTGAAGTCAGATGCTGAAACAACTGAGCCATCCAGGTGCCCCTCTTCCCATAATTCTTCATGTTATAATTTGCATATGAATTACACCTACATATGTTATAAACTTTGCAAAACAGTGTTAGTTTTTTTTGCTTTAAATAGGCATATGTTTTAAAGAAAATAGGGAAAAGTAGTTTTTATAATTATGCAGACATTTACCATTGCTGACGCTCATCATTCCTAAGATCTGATTTCCTCTGTAACCATTTCTGTTCATCCTGAGATAAAGAAATATCTTTAACATGTCTTACAATGCAGATCTGCTGGTGATGCTCTCTTTTAGCCTTTCTTCATCTAAATATGTTTTCATTTTGTCTCATTTTTGAAAAATATTTTCACTAGATAGAGATTTCTGGTTTCACGGGGTTTTTTGTTGTTGTTGTTATTGTTGTTGTTATTGTTTTTGCACTTTAAACATGTTACATTGTGTGTGGCCTCCATTTTTTTCTAAAGAGAAAACTGCAGTCATTTGAATCATTGTTTTTCTATGGGTAATGAGTTGTTTTGCTCTGGGTTCTTTCAAGATTTTCTCCTTATTTCAGTTTTTAACAGTTCACCATGACATGCCCAGGCATGTTTCTTTTTCAAATATATCCTGTTTTGACTTTGCCAAGCTTCTTAAATCCATAAATTTGTGTCTTTCACCAAATTTAAGTATTTTGAGGTTCAGTTATTTCTTCAAATATATTTTTCTTCTGCATTCTTTCTCTCTTCTCATTTTGAGATTTTCTTTATTCATATATGGGACTTTTAAAAATTACCCCATATGTTCCTGACTGTGCATCTTTTTTCAATCTTTTTTCTTTCTTTTTCTGTTCCTCAACCTTCGAGTTTTCTGATGCTTCTCCATCTCCCTGCTGCCATTTCATCAATCTTGTGAAATTTTTATTTCAGATATCCTATTTTCACTTCTAGAATTTCTATTTTTTTAAAAAATTGTATTTTCTCTTCCTCTGCTGACATTTCCCGTCTTTCGTGGTAAGCATATTACCTTAGGGCTCATTGAGCACTGATAACGTCTGCTTGGACTGAGAATTCCAGGCTGCTTTACCCCAGAGCTGGCATCTGCTGTCTTTTTCTTTCACAGTAGGTCACATTCTTCCTGCTCTTCTTATAAGTAGAAATTCTGAGTTGTATTTGGACCCTGTAAATGTTATGTTGTGTTTTGTTTTATTGCTCAGAAGAGTATTGACTTTATTTTAATAAGGAAATTAATTTGGTTAGACTCAAATGGCAAATTCTCTCTTGCCAGCAATAGGTGATTCAAACCTAATTTCAAACCCCTTTCAAGCTGACTTGCACGTGCATGACTCAAGGGTCAGCAAGAGACTTGGACAGAGTTAAACACAGACTGGTGTTCACTTCTCTAGATCTTTACAGGTTTCCTTCTTCACTGTCTGATGGTCCTGGTTGGCCCAGGCTTCTTCATATCTGGTTTCCGCAATCCAAAATATGCATATTTCTATTAAGACTTTAGGTATTTGTCACTGCTGCCATATTGGTGGTGAAGCCAGAAAACGCCTGCCCCATGCTGATGGTTTTCTCCAAATTTCCATTCCCCCCTAAAGTCTGCCAGCTTTTGTTATTCTCTAGAGGATTTGGATAAGTTGTTTTTGTATATTATCCAGGATTTATAGTTGCTATTTGAGAAAGATACCAGTTTGTGGGAGCTTACCTTTCCGTAGCAGGAGTGGCAATCCTATAGGAAGGTTTTACTTTCAGATTCCATTTCCTTAAGTTGTGATGTTTGTCTAAATTTTTTGTTTCACCTGGTGTCAGTTTTGGACAAGGCCTTTTTTAGATTTATACATGTCATCTCAGTTGATGAATTAGTTGGCAGAAAGTTGCTCATATTATATACTGATGATATTTTTTAATGTCTGTAGGCTTTGTAGTGATATCCTCTTTTCCATTCCTGATATTATTTATTTGAGCCATCTATCCTTTAATCTGTCTCACTAAAGGGTTAGCAATCATTTTAGCCTTTTAAAGAGCCAATTATTTTTTTTTAAGATTTTATATATTTATTTGAGTGGGAGGGGGAGGGGCAGAGAGAGAAGGAGAGAGAATCACAAGCAGACTCTGCGCTCAGTGTGGAGCTTCATTCAGGGCTCAATCTCACCACCCTGAGGTCATGACCTGAGCAGAAATCAAGAGTCGGACACTCAACTGACTGAGCCACCCAGGCGCCCCTAGAGGAGCCAGTTATTGACTATTGATCTCCACTGTCTGCTTTTTATCTATTTCATTAATATATGTTCCTTCATTGTTACCTTTCTTATACTTTTGGGTTTAATTTGCTGTTCTTTTTCCAGTTTCTTTCTTTCTTTCTATTTATTTGAGAGAGAGAATGAGAGAGAGAATGAGAGATAGAAAGAGAGCATGAGAAGAGGGAGGGTCAGAGGAAGAAGCAGGCTCCCTGCCAAGCAGGTAGCCTGATGCGGGACTCGATCCCAGGACTCAGGATCATGACCTGAGCTGAAGGCAGTTGCTTAACCAACTGAGCCACCCAGGCGCCCGCTTTCTTTCTTTCTTTCTTTCTTTCTTTCTTTCTTTCTTTCTTTCTTTCTTTTTCTTTCTTTCTTTCTTCTTTCTTTCCTTCCTTCCTTCCTTCCTTCTTTCTTTCTTTCTTTCTTTCTTTCTTTC
>CM052900.1:59360552-59423330 GCA_028534135.1 Potos flavus | reverse complement strand
TTCTTTCTTTCTTTCTTTCTTTCTTTCTTTCTTTCTTTCAAGAATTTATTTATTTATTTGACAGAGAGAGAGAGAGAATTCACAAGCAGGGGGAGCAGCAGGCAGAGGGAGAGGGAGAAGCAGACTCACTGAACAAGGACCCCGATTCGGGGCTCGATCCCAGGACCCTGGAATCACAGCCTGAGCTGAGGCAGATGCTTAATGACGAAGCCACCCAGGTGCCCCTATTTTTCCAGCTATTTTTTAAAAGAGTTTATTTATTTATTTGACAGAGAGAGACACAGCAAGAGAGACAACACAAGCAGGGGGAGTGGGAGAGGGAGAAGCAGGCTCCCCTTTGAGTAGGGAGCCTGATGTGGGCCTTGATCCCAAGACCTGGGATCATGCCCTGAGCCAAAGGCAGATGCTTAACGACTGAAGGGAATACTTTGCTCATTGATTTTAAGATCTTTTCTAGTACAGTTGATCCTTATTATTCATGGGTTCCATATTTGCAGATTCACTGAAATTTATTTGTAGCCTCAAAATCAACACTCATGGCACTTTGGTGGTCATTCATGAATATGCGCAGAGCAGTGAGAAATGTCAGTCAGCCAGTGTGCATGTGCTCAGCAGAGGCCGAAAAAAGATAACGTTTGCCTTCTTATTTCAGCTTTCGAACAGAGATAACGTGGGTGGAGATAGTAGAGGGCAGTGAAGTGTAGTGCACCGTGTTTCTTTTTCACTTGTTAGTCCAGAATATTTTCTAATTTTCATTTTGATTTCTCCTTTGATCCATGAGTTGTTTGTGTTTTTCTTAATTTCCAAGTCTATGGGATTTTTCAAATTTTTTGATACTGATTTATTGCTAACTGCACTATGGATAGAAAAATATGTTCTTTGTGAAAAAAATCCTTAGAAAGTTGTTGAAAGTTGTTTTATGGCTTAATGTGTGGTCAGTTTTAATAAATATTTCATGTACATCTAAAAATATGTTTCTGCGGTTGTTGGGTATAGTGTTCTACATAGAACAATTCAACCAAATTTTTAATGTTGTTATTCCATTCTTCTATGTCCATACTAATACTTGCATGCTTGTTCTATTAGTTACTGAGAGAGGTTTGTTAAAATGTCCTCTGAGACTATCCAAAGAATGTACAACACAAAGAGTGAATTCTAATCTAAAGTATGGACTTTAGTTAAAAATAATGTATCATATTGGCTTATCAGAGCAAAGGGATCACACAAACTCAAGATGTTAATAATAGGAATATTTTTGTGTACTGGGTGAAGGTGAGGGAATATAGGGAATTTTCATACCTTCTGTGCCAGACATCATGCAAGGTGCTTGGAAAGAGTAGGGAATGCTATAGACTCCAGTATCCACAGAAGTTGAATTCTTGTTTGTGTATGCTGAAGAGTGGAGAGAGAAAACAAACAAGTAAACGAAGGTACAATATGATTTCAAAATAAGTGCTCTTCTGTCTCTTTTTTGAGCTTCTCTTTATACATTTCCATTCTGCAAATAAATCTCTACCTTACTTTTCTTAGGCATGGGCTGGTCCTGTGTTTGGTCCAAGATGTATCTTTACAAGTGAGACAACAGAGCAGAAACAGAGGTCAAATAAATCTCGTAAGAGGCACATCTTGTACCATCTGTCAAAAATAACTGAAGGATTTGCCACTGAAGTGTTCATAATTTTGTTTAAAAATCCCGACAGTTGACCTTACTATAAAAAAATAGACCTTACTAAATAAACAAGGGGAAGAAATATACTTTTAAAATCTAAGTACCATCTTTGGCTTAAGAAATACATGACTCAACTTTTTTTCATGAGAATTACTACTGCTTTGAGAAAGAGGTGGCCAAAATATTCATTTTTTAGTTTTATTCGTTATTATGGTAAAAATATGTAACCTAAAATTGATCATTTTAACCATTTTTTAAGGATTTTATTGATTTATTTGACACAGAGAGATCACAAGTAGACAGAGAAGCAGGCAGAGAGAGAGGGGGAAGCAGGCTCCCTGCTGAGCAGAGAGCCTGATGCGGGGCTCGATCCCAGGACCCTGAGATCATGACCTGAGCCGAAGGCAGAGGCTTTAACCCACTGAGCCACCCAGGCGCCCCCATTTTAACCATTTTTTAAATGCCTAGTTCTGTGGTGTTAAGTACCTTCACATCGTTGTGCCAACCTTCAGCACCATCTATCTCCAGAACTTTCTATCTTCTCAAATTGAACTCTCTACCTGTAAAATACACCCCCCCCCCCATTGATCCCTGTTCCCTAGCCTTGGTAACCACCATTGTTTTCGGTCACTATGAATTTGACTACTCTAGGTACATCACATAAGTGGAATCATAGAATATTTTAAAAGATTATTTTTAAAAGAACAACTTACTCTATATAAGAATCAAATAGTTAATTACGAGCACGAGTAACTATTCTGACCATTGTCATTGATCGTGGCTTTTATGCATTTTGCTTATGAAATCTCTGAGGTGGTTTCAGCAAAGAAAGTAGTTTCAGAAACTTTCAACAAAATAAGTCTTCTTCAACAAAATAAAAGTCTTCTCATCCAGGGCTTCTAGATGAATTAAAGAAGGCAGATTTCAGAACCAAGAGGTTTATTGTCATTGATTTCCTAGTTGAAAATATATATACTGTAGATTCTTAACACAGTATGGGCTTGGGGTGATGTTTCTGGTGCAAATGAAAACATTTCTGTGATGTTCAAAACAATTTTCTTCCCCGAAATAACACTAAAAAATGGTTTTGATTGATCACCACACATGCATTTTAAAATGGGTTAAAATCAATGGCAACTGCCCCGTTTGATTTAAACAAAGCCCAGATTGTGGGGATAACTCCAACAAATGCATCAGGAGCGTCACTTTCATTTTCTGACTCTGCGCTAATTGAGTAGACAGATTTTTCCTCTGCAGCAAACAGATATTGATAAAACAGCTTTAGCTGTTCTGTCACCCATTAAATTGATGGTGGGCAGGCCTTCGATGCCTATAAATTTGATCTACGTTCAACAAACCCACACATTTAAAATCTTGACTTTTAAGGTCTTAAAAGTCTTAAATATATTTTAACTCCAGACCAGAAACACTTCAATTATATATGACTCAGGCATACATGAAGAGGCTGGGTAAATGGTTTTGGATGCTTTCAATTCTCCATCCTCTAATTAAATTAACTTTGGACATGGTCCTGTCTGCTTACAAAGTTGAAGCAAGGGGATTCCGTATGCACCACGTGCAGGCTACAGGCTGCCAAACCAGGAAGATCTGTACCCACGTTTCCAAGAGTATTTACCAAGTATTTTTCAGCAAATTAAGAGGGTAAGCTCTGGGAGACTTAGAAAGAGGTGAGTTAAGAAGGAAAACGGGAAAGTAGGAAAGCAGAACCTGATGAAAAAATAAATAAGCTAGTTGTCAATGTTATGCTTATAAATGGATATATGAACTGAAATTTGTGATTTAAGAGATGAATATGGCCATGTGCCACTCACTGTCTCGTAAGACCCCGAATTACCATGTGTATTTGACTCTTGCGCCCTGTTTCTCTACCACAGGGACTTGCTAGGCATTGTTGTTTTGTTAAATATGTGTTTATGGTTGTCAACAACAGTGGTGATGGTGATGACTTTTACCAAGAAAACCAGGGATAGGAGAAAAGGCAGACTGGGAGGAAATAAGGACATGAAGACAAACAAGGGGTGGAATCTACTAAAGAGGGTGGAGCCAGCCAGTCCTGCCACTTGGCTTTGCTCCTGCTGCTGGCCACATTCTAGTTTTGCAAGCTCTTCTGGCCTTTATCCTTTAGATGCAGACAAATCTCAATTTTCAATGCAAAAGCCTTCATTTGCAGTGAATTTTATTTTTAAAATTTTTTTTCAGGATTTTATTTATTTATTTGCCAGAGAGAGAGAGTGTGAAAGAGAGCGCATAAGCAGGGGGAGCGGCAGGCAGAGGGAGAAGGAGGTTCCCAGCTGAGGAGGGAGCCTGGTGCAGGGCTCGATTCCAGGACCCTGGGCTCATGACCTGAGCTGAAGGTAGATGCTTAACCAACTGAGCCACCCAGGCATCCCTACCATGAATTCAATAATGGACAAAACAGATCTGCTGGTGAGGATGTGGAAAAAGAGAACTCTTATGCACTGTTGGTGGGAATGCAAATTGGTGCAGTCACTGTGGAAAACAATATGGAAGTTCCTCAAGAAATTAAAAATAGAACTCCATATGATCCCACAATCTCATTTCTGCATATGTATCTGAAGGAAGTGAAACCATTATCTCCAAGAGATATCTGTATTCCCATGCTCATTGCATGCATTATTTATTATAGCCAAGGTATGGAAACAACCCAAGTATCTGTCAATGAATGAATGGATCAAAAAAATGTAGGGTGTACATACATTATATACAATAGAATACTACTCAGTCTTGAAAAGGAAGGAAATCCTGTGATTTGTAACGTCATGGATGAACCCGGAGAACATTATACAAAGTGAAATAAGCTAGACAAAGAAAGACAAATACTGCATGCTATCATTTACTTATGAAATCTAAAAAAAAAAAAGTCAAACTTATAGAAAGAGAATAAAAAGGCAGTTGTGAGTGGCTATGGGGTTGGGGAAATAGGGTGAGTTTAATCAAAGGGACAAGCTTTTGGTTATAAGATGGATAAAGTCTGAGGACCTAATGTATAACATGGTGAATACTGTTAATAACACTGTACCGTATAACTGAAATTTGCTAAGAGAATAGAACTCAAATATTCTTATGGAAAAAGGGGAGGGGGTGAAGATAATAAGTGATGGATGTGTTCATTACCTGAAGGGGGGAATCCCTTCACAATGTATATGTATAAAAATTTATCACATCATACACTTTAAATATCTTACAATTTTATTGTTCAAACCCATCTTAATAAAGCTGGGGAAACAAAGAAGATTTGTGAATTTTTAATCAACTGAATGCAAAAATATTCCTTGGTATTCTAGTAGTCAAGAGAATAGCATTCCACAAGAAAGCAGCCCAACTCAGTCCCAAAGGATTGATTATTTTAGATTTTAGAAGATTACTTTTTCCTCCGACATCTTAGAAAGTGCAGACCAGTGCCATGCTCTTTGCAAGGGGAGGACAGGAAAATATTTTTTTCATATTATTGGGCAAACACATATCAGGAGGAACCCTTTGAAACAGGATTGAGCCAAAGAATAAAGGCGGCCCAGGCGAAGGGTACAGACCAGGAGAGAGAAGCATCCCATCTGGCACATGACCAGCAGAATCATTCTAACCCCCATGACCCAGGCATAGTAATAACCCCAATGCTGGCCCAGACACAGCTATTACTTCTTGTTTTCCTTGCCCAGGACCACGGAATGGCTTTCATCTCAACCACAGAGAACATCCTTGGTAAGTGGAGTTAACGTCATAAAAAGGATGTGTAAGTGAATTCCTGTATTACTTACATTAGAAGTTCTATTTATAGGTCTAGTGCAATTACTACAAAATTACCACTCTTATTCCCATAAGAGCTTATTCTGCACAACAGAATATTTGAGGAAAAGCAATGCCTACTTTTGGTTTTATTTTACATGTTCTAAAGGGATACTGTGAACCCAGAGGAAGATGATGAGGCATATTCCCTAACTGTGGGGCCTAGGAGGTACAAAACATTGAAGAAGTTCCAATATCTAAAAAGTTGCCTATTAAAGGTTCCTAAGCCAGGCTTAGGCAAGAATTCTATAGCCAAACTCTTATGGTCTTCTAGCCAAAGCATATGTTTAAAAAAACACTCATGAAGTGCTTTATTTATTTTTTTTAAAGATTTATTTATTTATGTGAGGCGGGAAAGGGGCAGAGGGAGAGGGAGAGTCTCAAGCAGACTCTGCACTGAGCACGGAGCTTAACCCAGGACTCGATCTCACAACCTCGATCTCAAGACCTGGAGATCACAACCTGAGCCCAAACCAAGAGCCAGTGGCTGACTGTGCCACCCGGGCACCCATGAAGTGAGTTAATGTATCATCTCTATTTAAAAACTGCAGCGTATCAGTAGCAAATAACTTCGGAGTGCGTTGAAAATGAAATCTTTACTTTCAATTTTTAAAATGAAATCCAATAACGATTGCTTAAATACCTGGAAAGTCAAGCCGTCTGGCCTGGGTGGGCTTTCCATTTGGGCAAGGGCCAAAACGAGGGGTGCATTTCACATTTTATGGCAATAATGGCACCAAGGTATACTCGCTGGTCTGTAAAGGAGAGCATCAGAGGTGTTCCTGACCTTGGTATAGCAGCAGAAGTTCCCCAAACACGGCAGGTCAGGTAACCACTAATCCCAAGAAAATGCTATGCAGGTGAGAATCACTGTCATGATATCTTCCCTGCTGGGAAAATTTTTACAGGCAGCTATGTGCGGTCCTGGCTGCAGTTTGATTAAAGGTAACTGTAGCTGTAGCGAGGTGTTTAGGGCAAAACCAAAGCTGTGGGAGCAGAAGAACGAGACAAGCAGCATGCTGTTTCTATGCACCTCGAGGGGAGAGACTTCCAGTAGCTTGGCTCCTGAGGCATCGTCTATGCGTTCAAAGTCACCTCCTAGCTTGGACTCGGGAACGGAGACTCATGGGCTCCCTGGGCACTTGGGGCAGTGCGTGCTCCCTGGGTACTGACCTTGAGCAGCAGGTGCCACTCAGGACAGTGCCCGAGTGGCAGGTGGCCCAAAGCAGCTGTTGGCAGAGCGCTGTGTGTGGAGGAGCTCGGGCCCCACCTGTTCCCCCGACCCCGTGGCACCATCTTGTATTTCTTTTTTTTTTTAATTTAAGTTTATTTTTTCAGCGTTCTAAGATGCATTGTTTATGTACCACAGCCAGTACTCCATGCAATGCGTGCCCTTCTTAATACCCACCACCAGGCTCACCCATGCCCCCACCCCCGCCCCTCCAAAATCCTCAGTTTGTTTTTACAGTCCATAGCCTCTCATGCTTCATCTCCCCCTCCGATTTACCCCAATTCACTTTTCCTTCCCTTCTCCTAATGTCCTCCAAGTTATTCCTTATGTTCCACAAGTAAGTGAAACCATATGATCATTAACTTTCTCTGCTTGACTTATTTCACTCAGCATAATCTCCTCCAGTCCCGTCCATGTTGATACAAAAGTTGGGTATTCATCCTTTCTGATGGCTGCATAATAGTCCATTGTATATATGAACCATGTCTTCTGTATCCATTCGTCTGTTGAAGGGCATCTTGGCTCTTTACACAGTTTGGCGATTCCATAGCACATCATTGCTCTTATGAACATTGGGGTACATATGGCCTTTCTTTTCACTACATTTTTATTTTTGGGATAAATACCCAGTAGTGCAATTGCAGGGTCATAGGGTAGCTCTATTTTTAACTTTTCGAGGAATCTCCACGCTGTTTTCCAAAGTGGCTGCACCAACTTGCATTCCACCAACAGAGGAAGAGGGTTCCCCTTTCTCCACAACCTCTCCAACACTTGTTGTTTCCTGTCCTGTTAATTTTGGCCATTCTAACTGGTGCGAGGTGGTACCTCAGTGTGGTTTTGATTTGAATCTCCCTGATGGCTAATGATGATGAACATTTTTTCATGTGTCCGTTAGCCATTTGTATGTCTTCTTTGGAGAAGTGTCTGTTCATGTCTTCTGCCCTTTTTTTGACATGATTATCTGTTTTTTGGGTGTTGAGCTTGATGAGTTCTTTATAGATCTTGGATATCAGTCCTTTGTCTGTAGTGTCATTTGTGAATAACTTCTCCCATTCCGTGGGTTTACTCTTTGTTTTGTTGACTGTTTCCTTTGCTGTGCAGAAGCCTTTTATCTTGATAAAGTCCCCCATCCTGCATTTTTCCTTCGCCTGTGCCCCACTGCTGCAGTAACTCCAGGACCCACCAGAGTCCCCTTCTCGCAAATGTCACCTCTGCCTGCAGTGTATGACCCTCCATTCTGATTTCTCTACCTCCTCTGCTCCCAGTTTAAGTCACCTTCTCCCTGCCCCAACAGTCATCCAAAGTAGGGCGATGGTTACCGTCTTTATCGTTCTCCATTCCAATCTCTTCTTTCTTCCCTTCCTAGCATTTATATGCTAGATTGTACTTAGTTGGATATCATTCAGTCCAGTTCCTGCCTTTTATAAACAAGGATGTTAATGGCCAGAGAGTTGGGGAAATGCTTGAGGTTGCTCATTTAAATTAACAGTGGCAAGCACACAGCTATGTCTATAACATCTGAAAGGGCAGGGGCACCTGAAAATCCATTTGCCTCTAAATAAATCCAACTACTAGGTGATAAAGCAGACACAAAGTCCAAAGGAAGGAGCCAAACCTTTTCTTTTGCCTTTTCCTTTAGATTGCCAGCAAACGATCTCCCTTCCTCTTCTTCCCATACACCAGCTAAATGGGAAGAAGTATCTTACCTCTCTCTCCTCTACCCCCTCCCCATACCAAAGTTTCATCATTTCTTTCTCTAACCCACTGGTAAAGCTGTTGGTTAATAGAAGGAGCTGGGAGAGGACTGGGGCGGGGGGGGGGGCGCTTCTGATGTGCAAGGTGCTCAGGTCTGGTGTATAAAAGGAGATGAAGAACAGTCCTTCCCGCTCCAGCTCAAACACACAGACAGCCTCTCAGCGCTCAAGTCCTGGATTTTATTCTGCGGAGTCTTTTCTGTTGCCTCTGTTTTCTATTACCCTGACTTGATAAATGCCAGCTCCCCAGAGGAGGCACTCCTCTCCAGCAGGTGGAGAAAGGAGAAGGAAGATAACAATGCTGAGGGGAAGGGGGCAGGGTGGCGACCACGGGGACACCAAAACACAGACTTGCAAGCTGAAGGTGCATGAGAATGATATGAGCAGCTCGCTTACATTCAAATTCCCGGGCTTCCCCAACCCCTGGAAATTTGCATTCAGTAGATCTGGGGTGGAAATGTTGGATCCCAGAATCTACATGTGAAAGAGGCACGCTGATCATTGTAAAAGCAAGTCGTATATCTTTACCTGTCATAAAAGAATCAAGAGCTTGAGCTCTCTGAGCTAACTCAATGCTTCCGACTGATGTGCCTCGGGTACCACTTCCCCGAGGTGGACCCGGGCCCAGTCCAGAGGGGATGCCCTTGATCAGCCTCCCCGATGTTTCTTGCTGGGCCTTACAAATGCTATGGTTTGTTCTGAGTGTGCTGATGTGGAAGAGGTCGTGAGGCCTTTTGGCTCAGCAACACCATTTCGGAACCCCACACCAGTTAACCATCCCTTGAACAATAAAGTTAATTTCAGAAACAAAAGCGGGCAGAAGAAAGGGGAGACCTCCCCACAACATTCTCGTCTGCTCTACAAATCCAGAGAGACAAAAAGCCCTGGAAGGCATGAAGACTCTACCGTTTACATGTTCAGGCAAAGCATACTTGCTTCTTGTGTTGGATCACTGCTGCTTTCCTTTCTTCCACCTTTTCACAGCTGTTCTCACTGCTTTGGGTTTTTTTTTTTAATTTTTTAAATTTTTTAGATTTTTTTTTTAAGATTTTATTTATTTATTAGATAGAGCGAAGAGAGAGCACAAGCAGGGGGAGCAGCAGGCAGAGGGAGAGGAAAAAGCAGGCTTCCCACTGAGCAGGGATCCCAACATGGGGCTCGATCCCAGGACCCTGAGATCATGCCCTGAGCCGATGGCAGACACTTAACCAATGGAGCCACCCAGCTTTGCTTTTTTAAAGATGTTGTAGGATGCTGCTTGCCTGTTCGGGGAACAGTAGCCACTCATTAAATTACAGTTCCCTTGGCATATCTGCTGAGAATTCAGAAGGATTTTGGTCCTTGTTCTGAGATCAGAGAATGGCACCACCTCAATGCAAGTGCACCTGCTGAACTTGTCCTTGACTTCAGTGCCTGGAAAGGTAGAGATTAGGCACCCTTCCTGTGCTAGCCAAAGCCCATCCCGTGTTAGGACAAGTTTTCCCTTGGCACAGCACGTCTGGCCTCCCGGGCTGCAGCCAGTTTTTGGTGACAAGGTGGAAGGTGTTCAGGATGCACTCACCCTTCCAGTTCCTTGCCATTATGACTTGCCCTTTCCTGACTGGTGTCTGCCAGAAGGTTTGGAGCTACAGCTACAAAGGGCACCTGTTGTTCTGGGAGCCTGTCCACGTGTGCTCTTGCTGAAGGCACTGAAACAGGCAGAGTTTTTTTGGGGGGGGCGGTGCCAGTGATTTAAGATGGTCTTTCTGGCAATTTAGGTAAACCTGCTGTGTGGCACTGTCTCAAGGCAGGAAGACGAATGCACCTTTTAGCGACTGAATCAGCTGGCAGTTGAAAGAGGAGGAGCAAGAGAAAGACACCTCCTGAGGAGGCTTGACAGGTGAAAAATGACCCAGGAAAGTCCCTGGTTAAATAGTAGAGCAGAAGGCACAAGGTCCTGAAAAACAACTCCTATTTGCCATCGTTTGTTTAAGATCTCCGCTACGACTCCCTGCCCCTTCCACCAGCACACAGAAGGTAGGGTGTGTGTTTTATATTATTGCTATTTTTTACCCACTGCTTTTCTTTGAATACCAACCCTCAATTATTTGTAATACTGCAAATATACAGTTGTGGGAAACAATCCATAGATTATTTTTAGTTGGCTTTTAAGGGTAGTTTTGTGTTTACGTATGCGCAGAGGTGTGTTTCATGCTTTGAGAATTCATGTTTAACAAAGTAATGAAGCCCCATGGGGCCGAGCTCCCTTTGCAAGTGTTGGAAGTCTGCCCAGTTCCCGTCCGGTTCCTTTTATGGGCTCTTATCTATAATCCATGATGTCTTGGGAGTCAACACTATCAATCCTAAGACATTTTGGCTAGTAGGAGAGATAAAGTTCAGTATTTGCATTTCTCCCTTTTTCTCCTGACAAAATGAATAGAGTTGCTAGTGTTATAATGAAGCTCACTGGGTGTCCTGAGCAGGCCTGGTTTTGCAGAAAGGGCACAGGAATGGGGAGGCGACTGGTGGGTTTGAGTCCCAGCTCCGCTATTGGGCAGTATAGCCTTAAGCAAGTTATTTCATATCTCTGAGCACTAGATCCTCATCCATAAAGGGTTACTATCATCAGTACCTTGCTTACTTCTTGGGGTGGGTATGAAGGTCAAATGAGATGCAGATAAGAAAGCATTTAGTGAATTGCAATGTGGTCTTTGGATTTCAAACAGTCTGGGGCTCTGGGAAGGGTTAATAGCCTGTGTGGTAACAAAGTACTTTCTTGGGTTGAAAAGGCAGTAATTCTCACAGGGATTGAGTGTGAGATTTTATACAAAGAGATAGTCTGCCCTGAATAAATGCAAATTGACTTTTTAGCTTTTTAATTTTTTTTTTTTTTCAAGCTGCAGCAGTACGAGAAGGAGGCATCAGAACAGATACCCACGCTGAAAGCAAGAAAACCTGGAAGAGAGATTCCAGGCTAGCAATGTTGCCACCAAGCCTCGCCATGCCCAGAGTGCCAAGCTTGTCTGTCGCTTTTCTTTCTGCATCTCCAGGGGCTCTCACCAAGAACATGCAGTGCCATCTATATTGAAGATGCTGAAAGTTACAGCCTCAAACTGGAAATTTCCCTGAGCTCCCAGCATATATCCAATTAAATGTTCAATGCCATCAGTTGATTATCTAACAGGCATTACAAAACTAACATGGCCTCTGAGAAGCCACTAATCTCCCTTCAAATCCACTTCCCGCCAAGCTTTGTTTATCCCATGGCAGGACCCTGCACCCAGTGGCTCAGGTCGAAATCATAGGAACACGCACGTTGGTCTCTGCCCTGGAGCCCACCAGGGTTCAAATCCCAGCTCTGCTGCTTATTAAGTCGGTGACTTTGGGTTAGTTACTTAATCTTTCTTGGCCTCAGTTTCCTTATCTCTAAAATGGGAACAATGTTGTATCTAACTCTTCATATTTTTTGGTGAATAATAATGTGTTCATATACATAAAGCACCCAGAATAGTGCCCAGCGCACTGTAGGTTCTATGGAGGGTTTATTGTTATTTGCCTCATCTAAATTTCACTAGCGGGGCGCCTGGGTGGCTCAGTGGGTTAAGCCTCTGCCTTCGGCTCGGGTCATGATCTCAGGGTCCTGGGATTGGGCCCCGGGTCGGGCTCTCTGCTCAGCAGGGAGCCTGCTTCCTCCTCTTTCTGCCCACCTCTCTGCCTGCTTGTGATACCTCTCTGTCAAATAAATAAATAAAATCTTAAAAAAAATAAATAAATTTCATTAGCAAATATTGTCAGTTCTACTTCCAAAGCCCATCCTGAGTTCCCTTTCACTATCCCAATACAAAAACCCCTCTCTGGACCATCCTTCTATCTCTGTTGAATTCCCAGGCCCTTCCCAATGGGACTGCTTGTCCTCACCTTACCTCTGCTACTATGCATCGTCAGGCAGAATCCAGGCTCCTGTTGCAAGGCCCTACCTGCTCTGACTGCTTTCCCTTTCAATCTCGGTGCTGCTCTCTACCGCACCAGGATGGTCTAGCTTGCTATGACTGCTCTTTGGCATTATTCATTTCTCAATTCAAAAGGCACATCCTCCAAAAGACTTTCTCTCATCTTCACCGTCAGAGAGGCCTCTTCTGCCCGTCCCTGACCCCTACTCTCATAGCCTCCTCTTGTATTCACAGGCTTAACAGAATCAGGAAGACCATATAAAGGACAGGCCTAGGGCTTCCTGTTCATCTCTTCCTGTAGAATGTCAAGTCCTTGGGCATGGAAACCCACTTTGTCTCTTTTGTTGCTCTGTCCTGACCATGTTGAACCTCATCTGATTCCTGTGATGTTAGAAAACAGTAAAAGCTAAGAAATCCCCCACCCTTTGTTTTCTGAGAAATGGCTTACTTGCAAAGAACCATCCTTCCCCGAATGACTTAGATAAGACTCATGGATGCCCCCTTATTTCCCTATAACAAGGCCAGACACAGACCATCCAGATTCCCATTCCTTTCCTCAGAAGTGATTAGCTACACTCCTTGTCTCCACTGATCAGGTGGAATAAACTGCTTGTTAACCAAACTTTGGTTAATATCCTCTCTATCCCACAGGCCACTAAACTTTAGCCTACCCTCAGCATGAGCCAGCAGACATAGAAGAAGTGGCTGGCCACAAAGTGAAATGTCCTCTGATCTACCCCTGATCAGGCCACTCCCCCATCTCACTGCCCCTACTTCTTTAGCTTCTTAGCTCTTTCCTATAAAACGAAAACTCTTTTTGCATAACCCTTGGGGCATTTACAGATCTTAGTGGCATAGCATTCTTCCTGTGGCAATAATTCCCCCCCCCCCTTGCAATAATTCTTAAAGTCTCTCTGATAAATCCGAATTTGTTTGTTTGTGTGTTTGTTTTGACAGTCTTTCCAGTGTCTAAAATGTGCCTGGCACGTGATAAGTACCTAATAGATATTTGTTATGGAATAAAAATACATTGCTATTTCAGATTCAGATTCAAAATATTGTAGCTTTAGTATGGGAATCCTATGCATGGGAATGCATGCATTTAGTATGGGAATCCCAATGCCCATTGCTGAAAACCTCCATGGCGGAGCATGCAAAGGCAGTTTCCCCTTGGGGCTGACTTCTGGGCCTAGTTTTAGAAAGAACTTTCTTAGGAGAGATAGGGCATTCAGGTTAGGAGTGGGTAGCTGATGGGAGGGATGGGATCGCTATTCACCTATCAACTCACTGTATTCTTTTTCACTTGCAGAAAAAAAAAAAAAAGCATACTTTGGTCCTCTCGAGATTTGAGTTCCCTTGCTCTCCACCCTGTCTTCACTGTGTACTACGTGGGGTGGTATGCTGAATAAAGATGAGAGTACTATGGAGGTGTGTCTGCGTGTCTTTGTATCTGCAGGAGGCTAAATACCCATGTAATCAAGGGTATTATTAAAAATAAAATTCCCATTTTCCAAGCAGATGTTTAGCAACCTATAAACCTTGTATCTAAATTTGTGTTGTATTCTTGGCTGTGTTCAAAAATTAAAACCAACAGAAACAAAGTAGAATAAAATAAAATAAGCCATAAATACGCCCCCCCAACACAAACATACACACAGTCTTCTATTTTTTTAAGACATTTTCTTTGTTTTAGACCACCCCTGCATACTGTCTCATCCTCTAGCATGGAGTAGGTAACTCACTATTATTTTACAGAAAAAATTATCTTCAGCCTTGAAAGATAGAGCAACTCCTACATTTTCCATATACCGCTTCAACAGCTGTGATTAAAAAAACAAACGAACCACTTTCCATACCACTTTAGTTTTTCCTTTTCTTGTGACTATTCTAAGCATCCTTCTTAACTGAAAATATATTAAATGATAATCATGACTGAGGTACATAGCTAATTTGGGTTTATTGCCTTTTTATATGTATAACAAATATGAGCTTTCCAAGTTAGTATAATTATGTTTCAAGACCCATAAAATATGCTTCATTTTATTGTAACTATATTGCCATTTTGAGTTAATTTATCTATGAAAATTCTGCTCACTGCTATTAAGAAATCTTTCTCAGGATTGGGCATGAAGAAGGCCGTTAATTAACTCTTTATTGATGGATGGATCAGAGAAGGAGACTAGCATTTATGGACCCTGGTGGTTACTCAGCACAATATCAACGTTCCAATGCCAGCTGTCTGGTGAAGGGAGAATCATTTTGAACTTGTGAGAATTAGAAATGGCTAATTATTCCAGATAAAAATACTGAAACACAACATTCAGTTTATTATAGATATTTCACATGATGACAGGCAATCAACAGTAATTTGTGGAGTATTTTCATTGTGCCCAGTATTGTGCTAAGAGCCAATGGAGGATTAAAATGGTAAAAGATCTATTCTTTCAATGCTGCTTTAGGGAGTCTATTTTGCTGCCATTTGCTTAGTTAGATTAAACATTCTTTGACTTTATTTTCCCTGCATTACTGCTAGATGTACTCACTTATTTCAGTTGAAATTAGCTCCATTTCCCTGAGTTTAAATCTTTTGGACAGTTATTGATAATCCCATTTTTCTACCCCAATGAATCACTTAACCAAGAACATACTTAATTCGTTCAAATTTTTCTCTTGTTGCTTTCTTCTCTTCCTGCATCTTAACCAAATTCTGATTAGTGAGCTCATTACTGTTTGTACCTGCGTGTCTTTTAACATGTGGCAAATTTGAGATGTTTTCATCGAAGCGGGGAAATTGCTACTTCCTTCCCTCTTTCATCACAGGGCAATTGATTTTCAGGACCCATGAATTTATCTCCATTTTGAGGATACATTGTGGCCAAGGAGGACATAATCACTGGCTATTTTTAAGTTTGGGTGGCTTAAAACCGACTTAAAACACATCCTTTTTCTCCAGATGAAGTTGTTTAAAATTTGGTGCTACTCTCTTAAATTGATTAACACTTGTAGTCTCTGATATCTTCATAATTCATATTACAAGCTCTGTTCATTTCTCCAACTACAAATAAGGTTGTCAGCTTTAAAGGCTGCAATCATTGAGTAATACATACAGAGTGCAACCAAATAAGTAATTTATGGAAGGGTCGCTGGTGGTGCAAAGAATTAATGAAGTTTTCAAAGCCTCCCGATCTGTAATCAGGGGATAGCTCAGATGCTGAGAGACTTTGACTTCAAGCCAAAGAAACAAAGACTACAGAATTATGAGAACTGGGGAGAAAGGGAAATATTATCTAACCCAGAGACTGCACACAGGGAAACTTCAGGATCAATCTGGCTTACAGACTGTTGTTCTTTCTTTAACTTTGGCTTTGAATGCCTTTGGGAGAGGGAAACTGATCTTCTACCCACCATGTTGCCCACCATTAACACCGTCTGCCCGGTGAGCCCAGTCACATGCTGACATTACCTGCCTGGCCCCTCAGTGCATTTCAATTTGTGATCCAGTCTTTACAGATGGGAAAATGAGAAAACTGAGGCAAGTGATATATTACAGGTAACTGATGAGCAACATGTCTCATGAGCAGTTGACCTCACAATTATCTGGGATCCCTAAACAGCGTTTTTTCTACTGTATGTGTGGTTCTGTTTGTCTGAGAGCTTAAAGTCAGCTTAATAACTTAAGGGTCAAGTTCATTTAATAAAACATTTTATACTTTGGTGGATTCACCAAAGTATTTTAGAAGAAAGAGTTATAGAAAGGATATTCAAGAGGTTGAGTAAGATGTTTTGACCAAGAAAGCTGAGTTTTGAGTCTTATGGTCAACCCCACCCCCATCCTCCCAGGTGCGATTTATTGCTTATTTTGCACAATGAAGGGGGCGGCTGGTAAAAAGATTAAATTACAGCATTTCTTTCCGTAAGTAAAGCCACAATTTCCAAATAAACCTCTAGGTGGTCCTTGCCTTTAAAATGCCATTGATTCCTCAAAAGAACAAACCATTGGATTAAAATGAATAAATAAAAACCTGCAGCATGCTTAGAAATTATTTTCTCTTAGCCATCATATTACTCTTGCAAGATTTCTGTATGTCAGTCTGACTTCATTTCAAGAAGATCATTTGGGTTGTCATAAGAGGCAGTAGTATTTCTTGATTTAAGGTGCCTTTAATGTGATCATCAAGAGCCCTAACTTCATCATGGAAGCATAAAAGGGAACAAAGACAGGTTTAACTGGAGGAATGTTGCATTTCTTGCACTTTCTGACTCTGACTTCAACATTCACTAAAAGAGAAATTAACTCCTGTGGTTTTCTAAGATATTTGGAATAAGCCACTAACAAGCAGGGAAGATGCCCATCGAACAAAGGACAAAGTCCAGACTGGTAATTAAAATTACACTCTTCCATCATTCTTGCTCCAAATAGTGCCATCCACATGCACTTGCCTTTGCTTACAATCTATTTTCAGTTTCTTTCATTCCTATTTCTTAGTCACCATGGATTTGGAATACCTTTTCCTTGCCCTGGTTTACTCTTCTTTTTCTTCTACAGGCTGACCCCAAACAGTCCCAGCAGGAAATCTACATGAGTTAGGAAGATTGCTCAAGAAACCCTTCCATTTATGCACCAGGAAAGTTGTCTTTCTGGCAATGTTCTCGTTTGTTTTTAAAACTTTTTTTTTTTTAAGATTTATTTATTTATTTATTTGACAAAGAAGAGAGAGATCATAAGTAGGCAGAGAGGCAGGCAGAGAGAAAGGGGGAAGCAGGCTCCCCGCTGAGCAGAGAGCCTGATGCGGGGCTCAATCCCAAGACCCTGAGATCATGGCCTGAGCCAAAGGCAGAGGCTTTTACCCACTGAGGCACCCAGGCGCCCCTCTCTTGTTTGTTTTTAGAGCTTCATTAAACTAGACGGTTAGTTTTTTAACCTCTTCTCTGCTCCACAGCAGTTTTTCACACCTGTACTTATCAGATTGCACGATACCAGATTGCCCTATAATGATTTGTTCACATATCCAACTCCCTTATTTAACTCTATGCTCCTCAAGGACAAGGGATTTTATCTTAATCAGTTTTTTTTTTTATCGTTTTAAAAAGATTGTATTTATTTATTTGAGATCGAGAGAGACAGAGAGAGAGAGCACAAGCAGGGGAAGGGGCAGAGGGAGAGGGACAAGCAAACTTCCCACCGAGCAGGGAGCCCAATGCAGGGCTCTATCCCAGGACCCGGAGATCATGACCTAAGCCAAAGGCAGACACTTAACTGACTGAGCCACTCAGGTGTCCCTCTTAATCAGTTTTGTATTCCTGGCATCTAACATTACACTCGATATTATTCAAAGAAAAAAATGAATGAATAAATCTGCACAGGATAATAGGTGCCTGTGAAGGGTTCTGCTTTTTAGAAAAACAAAACAAAACAAAAACAAAACCAATTTTAGTTAATATATAAAAGCAGACAAGAGACACAAAGGTTGAACTGGAAAAATCAAGGAGGACAATTTATGTAGGCGGATAGTGCCATCATGTGAGGGGAAGTTGGCTTCAGTCTAATATCCCAAGTGGATCAGAGGGCTGGCTGAGTGGCTACCATTGACCTCTGATGTTCTCCCTGTCCCATGTCAAGTTCTATCCTTCCTCTGGTGTCTTCTTCCTTATCTTTGCCACCTCACTGATGCTTGGGGTGACTGTGGCCAAACTGATCTATCTTTCAAATTCTCATTTTTCTATCCCACCATAACAGACTCAACTCCTCCTAACCATATTTTATTGTTATTATTATTATGTTCAATTAGCCAATAACTATCCATATCCTTTTACTTCACATCTATTGATCTGTTCAATCAGATTGGAATCAGGTCTTGCTGGCTCTCTCTTTTCCTCCCACCACTCATATAACACTTAGTATGTACCAGGCATCTGGGTACCAGCACTGCCCTTAGAGCTGGGAAATGGGAGATTTTGCCCTGGCCACGTGCATACTTTATCACGATGCAATGAGGGGCTCATGGTGCCCAGGTACATGTCCAGCCAGAACCTGCACTATCCTCCCATATTCCAAGTACCCAGGATGTAGGAATAGCCTGCCCACATGGCCCCCAAACCTGCTTCTGGGCTTTCATGGACCTCTTCCAAAGGTCCTGTATCCTGAACTTGCCTGTTGTCTTGGTTGGGGACAAGGTTGGATGAGCTCTGCTATGCAGGATGTCCACACACATGTCCATGAGGCCCCGCAGGATACAGGACAGAGCCAAGGGGAGGTGTAGAGAGGAGTGGTCTATGGGCGTTGGTGGGGAGGCTTCTCCTTTTACTCGACTACTGCCCTTAGTTGCCGTACATTTTAGAGCCTGCTAAATGCTTTACTTATATTTCCTTATCTGTTCTTTACAATGACGCCATGTAGGGGAAATCCAGGTCTTAAGGGGCAAACAGGATAGAGGGAATTATTAAGGTCTCAATAAACTCATTTGCTCAACAAGTATTTATCAATAGATATAGCAGTGAGCAAAAACAGATGGGCTCTTCTCTCATGAAACTCTTTATATCCACTAAACACAGCAGTAAAGGCAGCACAGTAAGCAGAGGAAACACTGCCATTGTACACTTCTTTAAATAGCAATCACATGTACTGTAACACTAATTTCTACTTACCAGTCTTGGATGGCAAGGACATGTTTAACCTCTACAGTTTCAAAAAGGTCCTTGTGAATGTTTCCTTTTTGTGAACACTTTTTTCCCACTATCACTTGTCTTCAAAGCAGATGTTAAAAATGTCTCTGATTTTATAACTTGGAGATGTGGGACACAACTTCCCAAGTTCTCTAGACGTGTTAGTAACACAGATTAATTTGGTTATGTGTGTTGCTGGATATCATCAGAGATTTTATATATATATATATATATGTATATATATATATATATATATATACATATTTTTTTTCTCCTCTTCAGTGAAATAGGAGCCTTGAGATCATTGAAGGCAACTTCCTTTCTCTAATATTCTCCTCCCCACCTGTCTAGGACCAGGTCCAGTGGGTTGACCAGGTGGGTCTCCCTCAAAAAAGAAATCATCTTCAGATCACTAAGGGTGGCTTTTCCTTGGATCCCAAGGGTAGTTGTCTTCCTAATCCCCTGCTCCTGCAGCCTCTGGGTCAGGCTGGTGTTGAGCACTAGAACCTTGACAGCCCAAGCTGAGGACAGAGGCTGCAGTCGTGAGTCAGGCATCCTCCCTGACAGGTGGTACCCCCATGTAGGAATAGGTTCCTGGAGACAGCTAGTAGCTTTAAGAAACACTGGCAGGAGTGACCAATCAAGTTGCTCTCTGGGTCCCTTGGGTGTGGGGGTCAGCACTCCCCTTTGGATAGAGTTAACCTCTGGGGCGCATGGCCAATGCAGGGGAGATGGAGACTTCCTGCTGACAAGGCTTGGAGATGGGTATTTAAGGATCTGGTTTGCAAAATAGGGAAATGGTGATGCCATTGCATTTAGAATGTGTGATGCCGGTCATATAGGTTACATTAGGGACTAAAAACACTTGGGGCTTGATTTGCAATGACATGGATAGAGCTAGATACTATGCTAAGGAAAATAAGTCAGTCGGAGAAAGACAAATACAATATGATTTCATTCATATATAGAATTTAGGAAACAAAACAGATGAATATAGGGGTTAAAAAATAAAAGAGTGGCAAACCAGAAAAGAGAATCTTAACTATCAAGCAGAAACTGAGAGTTACTGGAAGGGAGGTGGAATGGGTTAAATGGGTGATAACTATTAAGGAGGGCACTTATTGTGATGAGCATTGGGTGTTGTATGTAAGTGGTGAATCACTAAATCTACTCCGGAAACTAATATTACACTCTATGTTAACTAACCGAAGTTTAAATGAAAACTTGGGGAAAAAAAGAAACAAAAACAAAAACAAAACCAAAACCAAACAAAAAACACTTGGGGCTTGAAAAATGCAATTATTAACTCTATCTCCTGCCTCCTAACAATCCCGCTCCACCTGCAGTGTTGTCATGCCAAGGTGATTACTCAGAGCCAACTCCTCTTTGCATCCCAGGTTCTGCTCCCCACTGGGCAGGAGCAACACTTGCCCAGATGGGCTCCGTTGTCCTCATATCCCCAAACTGTCCCTTTCTACCTTTTTCTTTACCTCCTTCTTATTCCCAAGGACCCGTTCTTTTTTTTAAAGAGGTTTCCCAGAAGAATGACTTGTAAGCTGTAAATTCAGAAACAAAACTCTTGTAGTTGCTGAAGATCTGCAGAAATAACTGCATGTATCCCAGTTTTGCAGAAAGAAAAACTCACAGTGGCTGGACTCCATTTAGAGCCTACTTACAGGATTAATTTCTCAAATCGTGATTCTCCTCTGATCCATTATTATAATACTCAGTGGGAGTTTTAGAGGACTGGAAGGATATAAACTTTAACTGTATCACAAGAATGTAAATTTAAATGATCAGTCCAATAAGATATACAAATAGGGCGGATACTTGCTTGATTACTTATTTATGAAATACTTGTATATAATATATATGTCAAACATATCAAATATAAGACCTGGTAGATATTTTACCTAGTTTCAGAGTCTCAATAACATTTTTGGTAAGAATGTGAATCTCAGAAGTAATACTAATAACTCTGAAATTGATTAATTTTCATTAGAAGAAATGAGACTTCATTTGACATGATAGTATTTGTTATAAAGGCATAAAATTATATGACTAGAAGACAAAAGTAAATTTTAAACATCTTATTTTAAATAAGATAAAAACTCAGCCTACTTAAATATTTTGTGAACACATTATTAATCATATTATTCAAAGCATGGGGCTAAGGATCAATTTTTAAATTAAATGGGTGTTTAAATATGTTAAATAAAGAACCTAATTAAATAACATTTGTTGAAGTTTATCCCTTGTATTAGAATTTTTCCTTTGGAATTCAAAATGATGTCCAATTTCTGAGGAGTCTAATTCTTAAAATCACACTGTTGACTTTTGGTACTGAAGAGCTATTTTATCATGAGTCTTATATTAAAATATTGTTTTATATTGAAATAGAAAGGAAAAATAAACATAGTAAGATTATTAAATATCTGCATTAATAAATATCACTTATTTTATTTTATTTTATTTTATTTATTTTTAAAGATTTTATTTATTTATTTGACAGGAAGAGGTCACAAGTAGGCAGAGAGGCAGGCAGAGAGAGAGGGGGAAGCAGGCTCCCCGCTGAGCAGAGAGCCTGATGTGGGGCTCCATCCCAGGACCCTGAGATCATGACCTGAGCCGAAGGCAGAGGCTTTAACCCACTGAGCCACCCAGGCGCCCCTATTTTGTTTTATTTTTAAAGATTTATTTATTTATTTATTTGAGAGAGTATGCATGTGCACGCAAAAGCAGAGGAAGGGACAGGGGGAGAGGGAGAGAATCTCAAGCAGACTCCCCGCTGAGCACAGAGCCCATCTCTGGGCTCCATCTCAAGACCCTGGGATCATGACCTGAGCCAAAATCAAGAGTGAGAAGCCCAACTGACTGAACCACCTAGGCACCCCAGTAATTATCACATATCTTGAAGTAGAATTATTTTTAAAAGAAACTAGATATGAATTTCCCTGGGACTCTGCTTTATTAGTGGCAATGAAGCCCCCATTTGCAAATAAAACAACTAAAAAAAAAGTTCTGGAGTATATTTTATCATATACTTTAAAATGCATTAGCCCTTATAAGCAGTTATTTACTTATTAATGAGCACATGCAGATTTTATAGTCTTCTCCTTTAAATGGCATGAAAGCTTGCTTGAGAAATGCATGCGCTTTGCAGTCTTAGAGATGATAAAGACTCCCAAAACTATACCCAGAGACTTGGATTTCTACATTGATTCTGCAGTTTCCTTTTCCTGAGCAGAATCAAGAGCTTCATTACAAAAACTTCCAGAAACACCAAAGAAATGTAAATTCCTTCAGTCTTGAAATGAGGTACGCTGAAATTCTACATTAATTTTTGAACTCTGTGACAATGAGGAGGAAAATTACAGAGCTATTCATGACAGAGAGAGTAAGGAAAGGAGTTAGGGGTATTACCAATTAAATTGTGTCCCTGCACCCCCCAAATTCATTTGTCGAAGTGAATGAGTTTGTGGCTGTATTTGGAGATATAACCTATAAGATGATAATTAAAGTTAACTGAAATGGGCCCTAATCTAATAGGACTGATGTCCTTATAAGAAGAGGCAGAGACATGAGGAGTGTGCATGGACAGAGAGAAAGCCGTGCCAGGACACTGCGATGAGGCACTATCTGTGAGCTAGCGAGAAGGGTCTCACCAGGAACCAACCCTGCCAGCATCTTGATCTTGGGCTTCTAGCCTCTAGAACTGTGGGAAAAGAAATTTGTTGTTTAAGCCATCCATTCTGTGCTACTGTTATCAGCCCTAGCAGACGTAGATGGAGAACGTCTTTCCATTTACCAGTCCATCCCTTTCTGTGCTTCTGCCATACTTCCTTTGTTCTGTTAAAGCTTTGTTATCCCATCATCACCCTGATCATAACCAATTAGAACAGGGCTTATCCTGAACAAAAGACAACTAGCGATGGGACAGCCATTTTACCTTGAGAAGACACCTCTCACTTGACAATGACTAAGTGAACCAATCATATTGTGGTTCTAAGAAACTTTGAATGCAACACACAGAGAGAATCTCAGTAGGTCAAAACATAGAGAGAGGTGGCAGTAGGGATAAGGTATGAGTAGCAGAAGTCATGAACTAGAAAGTAGAAGAAAGAAGAAGCTGTCAAAATAGAGGAAGTAAAGGAAGAAGCCAAGAGAGAACCTGATTATAGGACCAGGACTGAGGAGCAACATCGAAATATGACACCTTTTAGTTCTCCCAGAGGCCTGATTATCCAATTCTTCTGGGATTCATATAGTGCAGTAAAATAGTGATTAAGAGCACTGATCTTGGGAACAGACCTGAGTTATGCTCCCAGGCACCCAAATAATTCAGGCATGTACTTAACCTCTTGATGACTCAGTTTCCCTGGTAAAATGGGGGCAATAAATGCCATTTCCCTCATGGGATTGCTATAAGGATTCAATGACATATTGCTTGTAAAGTTCTTGCTATATTGTGTACACATAGTAAAAGCTTCATAAATTTTAGCTATTATTATTATTATTACAAACTCTGTATACTTCTAATAAGCTCCTGTTTGATAAAGTAAATGACATGTAGATCTGTTCTTTGCAATCTGAAAGACACTAGGATAGTTATTATGACATAATGAATAACTGCTCCCAAAAATATACTTAGATTTTGGAGAGGTTTGTTGGGAATTAAAGTGTTTGGTTTTTAGTACTTAACTGTTTCTTTTTCCCTAACAAAGGGGAGATTCATGTGGAGAAGATTAGGATTCTCCAAAGTAATTTGGCTCAATGGTAAGAAGTCTCATAGGCACATCCTGGTATGGGTAATGCCAGTTAAAATCACTACTTCTCATTTCCTTCTCCCAAGGTTGGTTATTCACCAAGATGTCCTATTTTCTGGGAGATAGACTTTCCTTATAGGATCAGGTCTTACAGGGAAGTTATGGTCTGAGGAGTAAGGTGTCCTCGAACTATTTTAGAGAAGTCAGCAGAATTAAATAAAACTATTTAATAGTAATAATGAAAATCTAATTCAAATTAGCTTGATGGTCTGGTTCATGTGGCTCAGATAATTGAAGGAAGAGATGTAGGAACCAAGACCTTGGGACAAGAAATGGCATCTGTAAGACTCAATCTCCATAGATCTCCAAATTCTCACTGGCTTTACTTCTTCCTACTTAATCCACAGTAATGCTCTGCAGCAGTGACTGACCAGGGTCAAGTGCTCTCCCAAGACGTGGTCTTGACAGAACTATTCGACAACAGGAGAAGAAGGTCCTACAAAGGAATAATGGCCAGACAGAACACACGTGTTTACTATAGTAATTCACCTGAGAACCCACAGCTAGTAGGAGGCAGAGTCTTAAACTAAACTTCTGTTTCCAAGTCTCATGCTCTTTCTTCAATCATATGGATGTTGATTAATGAGCTCTTTTGTTTTCAAGTCACAGAAATAATAATTCTGATAGCAGTGTTATGCTTCCTTGTTTGAAATATAGTAGACATCTCTTATAGGTTGAATTACTTTATGCCTCTCTGTCAAGTGTTCCCAGCCTTGTGCACTGGCTGCTGTTCGACCCTGCACAGTAATTCTCTGGGATGAGTATCAGTATCGAATGATGCATTGTTAGTTGTTTATGTTTAGTCTCTCAAGTTTGGAAATGAGACCAAGTTTGAATTTCCCTATTAAATTCTACTGCACATTAAACGCTCCCTTTACTGTTCCCAGATTTGTGCAGTCCATTAAGACCAAAGGATTTATTCTGGTCAATGGTCTATAAGTAGAAGTGATGTATGTCACGTTCAGTTGCCAGCAATAAGAGTAAGTGTGAGTTCTCATGTATCTATTACCCCTATCATGGCGGAATTCCAAATGATGGAACTTTCCAGAGCCTAACTTTGTGGAGCAGACTCCAACCATCTCCCCTAATCCTCATCTCTCTGCCAACCAGCACTAAACCTCCAGCATGAGAAATAAAACTTTATAGTATTAAGCCTCTGAGATCTTTGAGTTTGTTATCACCATCACATCCTGGAAGTAGAGTGTTGTATTAAAGAATAAATTGTGTAGCATTGACTTTAGGGCTGGTGACACATGGTTAGGAGGCTGATATTGAGGGTAGGAAAGATAACAGTCTATGTTATGCAGTGGGAAACCATTTGGTACAACCGTTACCTGTAGCAACTTAGGGGTAAGATTACATGCTTAAAGAATTCGCAGTCCTAGGAGAAAGTATGTGAAAAACAAAGTGTTAGTAATATCTTGGTTTTTATTTGCTGCACTTTGCAACAAAATAAAATAAGAGGTGGCTGATTTTATAAGTAGAAATAAAAAAAGTAGAAACTTCCGGAAATCCAAGAACTTGCCATGCTGGAAAATTAACTTTTTGCCAATTAGTTTTTGCTCCCCAAGAGAAAGATAAAATTAAGAAAGCATTTGGGAAATGTCCATTAAAACCGAATACTTTTAGCAAGAATCTGATTTAGAATGTGACCTTCATGCTTACTTAAAACCTCTCAATGATTTAGAAAAGATCAGATACAGGATTTGGCTTTATCACTTACTACTCCAGAGAGGCTCAAATACATTAAGAGAGATTTGGGGCTGAAAAAGCAAATAAATATAGCAGATCTTAGATATACGTCTCCAAAGAACCATGGTGTGTATACCAGAACGTAGGACTGATGAAATCAGACAGGCAATGCACCTCTGAAGTCGTCAGTGAATTATACTTCCAAGGAAACTATGAACTTGCAGTAAAAAAGCATGTGGGCCTCAGAGAATTGAAATAACCCTTTGGCCCCCAGTCTCCTATGGGAAGGGAGTTGGTTGAAAAACAGCATCCTCTAAAGAACTCGAAGTAAGTAAATTTCAAAATGTTGTAAAGGATGCCTCATCCCATTTGTAACTACTTGCTTGCGATTCCTTTACATGGGAAATTGACTAGATGTGAACTTAATTTGACCTTAAATGTTATAAATGTCACTCCAAAGGAAATACTATCTTGATAAGCCTATGGCCACATTGCTCAGGATAGGTTAGAATGTGGCAATCTAGGAACATTCCAGCTTAATGATGTCACTGAATGCAGTCATTTTGGCCTAATTAGAATGTAAGATCTATCAATGCCATACTGGTCCCAGCTGGAAGAAACATATGATCTGCTGCAGGATCAACTTTCTTTGGGACAACCCATGACTTTGGCTTCCCAAGAAATATTGAAACATCAGTGAGCAGAAAACATCTGATAGAGGTCAAGACAGAGAAAGACGGACTAATTCAGAGATTTAGCTTGTATATCACTTTCCTACCTGTTAACGCTTGCTTACCAGTTTAGTCTTTTGAGGAAATAAATGCTGGAATTTATAAATGTTTAATTATGTGGTTGTGTGGTTTTCTGAGTGCATGTTGCTACTCAAAGAACTGGATGTTTGCTGAAACCCAAATAAAACAAAAATTGAGCCTAAATTAGAAACTCAATTTTAACCTAGGGCATATTCAGTAATCCCATTTTGGATGTGGCCACGGAGTATAATGGAGAAAAAAGAAAACCCACCCAGAAACCTCTCAAACGTTGATGCCAGAGGTCATGGAGAACAAACGAATAAGAAGCTTTCCCAGAGACCAGAGTAAGGTCCTGACAAAAAAAACCCCTCTTTGTCCCAGTGTAGAAGGTCCTTACCACATCTGTCCAGTGTGATTTCATAATTGCTGGGCTCAGTGATGGCCCTGTATCTTCCCACCCTTCTCTTTTTGAATGGGAACATTTATTGTGGTTATCCAGTCTCTCTTTTATGTTGTCTATTAGGTGTGTTGGTGGGGGGGGCATTGCAAATAGTTTATATCTTTTCTTATGCATCTCCAGAACAAGAGGATCACAACTGCTTAAAACCTGGAGATCTGGACCTTGGAACCAGATGCAGTGACTAAAGGACTCTTTGGAGATGGGCTGAGTGTTGAGAAGGAAGTTAAGAGATTCTTAGTAACCACAAGGGTAGACTGATGCAGAAACACTGACTACTCACCAAATGTTCCTGGGCTTGCCCCCATTTCCAAGCCCCCTTGCATTTGAAAGGGCCCTGTTTCTTGTTCAGGCTAATGGGCCATGAACATAAATGATGTGTGTTACTTCCAGGCTGAAGCTTAAAAGCAGCCCCCAGTTCTCCATGCATGGTACTTCCCTGCTGTGGCAATTCCTCACCGGGGCCCTGGGTAGCTAGGTGGAAGAGAGCCCCACTCTCCCCTCAACACCCAACAACTGTAAACAAGAAAACCATTTTTGGGAGAAGCCACCTGAGGCTGCAGAGTTGCTTTGTTCTTTCACCATGACCTAACCTATCCTGACTAATGCAAACCTTAAAACTTCAAAGTTGGCCTGCACATTAAATAATAGAAATATCAGTGACAATCTTTTATGATCATACATGCAGATGTACATCACAAAACAAAAAAAAAATAACTAAAGAGAACAAAAAAATAACTAAAGTATTCTTTGTTTTGCAGTTTGATACTCCTCATACATTTTTCAGTCCTTAAACAGCAAGGTAAGGCAGTGGTTTAGAAATGTGTTGTTTTGCTATTATGCTATCATCCTAACCGCTTTGTTATAAATATCAAGATTTCTCTGGGTATTATTTATCCCATTCTGCATGGGCTCTCAACTTCAGTGCATCCCCTAGACAGACCTAGACAGAGACTTCGTCTGTCACTAGCCCCGGCACAATGAGCTTCCTCCCTTCATTCTAACCTGGACCACAGCAAATCTAACATCAACAGGGTTTCTCAAGGCAGTACAGAAATGAGTAACTGATTTGGGAATATCAGGCACAAGGTCAGGTGGCATGAAAGATGCTTGTGAATAGACCACACATTGACCATTGGCATTGGCTGCTTATACAACAAGGGGTATATGGAGAAATCCTGCAAACAAATATATTGGAAGCAGTCATGTAAGGAGCTGAAATGGAGTTGGAGTAGAGTGTGCAAAACACCAGCACAATATCCACCAGAGTGGGTAAAGAAAAGAAACCTGAGGCACCTTGGTGGCTGAGTTAAGCGCCTGCCTTTGGCTCAGGTCATGATCCCAGGGTTCCGGGATCGAGTCCCACATTGGGCTCCCTGCTCGGTGGGGGGCCTGCTTCTGCCTGCCATTCTGCCTACTTGTGCTCTCTCTCTATCTCTCTGTCAAATAAATAAATTAATAAATAAAATCATAAAAAAATAGAAACCCATTTCAGAAGGCTCTGATTTGTAGTTATCAGGCAAAAGCTTTGAGCAAAGATGATCTGGTCCCAGGAAATAAAAAGACTGATTCAACATAAAGGACAGTTATTCTTACAGAGGAGTTTTAAGTGGTCTGGAAAGGTAAGTATTGCTACAAACAATACAGGGATAATCCTCAGGAATATAAAAGGAAATGATACACTTTCACTGGCACATTAGGAGAAGGAAGAGCTTTTAATATATCAGGCATATCTGTTCTAATCATCAATAAAAGTGATGATTTTTTTTCATTCTGATCACTACAAGTAAAATTTAAAACTGCTTTTATTATTATTTTTTAAAGATTTTATTTATTTATTTGACAGAGAGCGAGCGCGAGAGGGAACACAAGCAGGGGGAATAGGAGAGGGAGAAGCAGGCTTCCTGCCAAGCTGGGAGCCCGATGTGGGGCTTGACTGGGGCTCAGTCCCAGGACCCTGAGATCATGACCTGAGCTGAAGGCAGACAATTAATGACTGAACCACCCAGGTGGCCCTTAAAACTGCTTTTTAAAACCTTTGGAATGTAAGATTATATTCTGGCAGTCAATAGCTTTTGTAGTTACGCTGCCTATGTAGGTGGGTCTTACCACATGATCAGGCAGGAGCATTCTGGGTTTATGTCTCAGCCTTATATCAGTGGGGATAGGTTTCCTTCACTTGATCTTAGCCAAAAGGCCGAGCAGCGATGGGATAGGTTTCCTTTACAAAGATTTCTCAAGGGACACCTGGGTAGCTCAGTCAGTTAAGCGTCTCACTCTTGGTTTTGACTCTGGTCCTGATCTCCAGGTCGTGAGATTGAGCCCCACCTCAGGCTCTGCACTGGGTGCAGAGTCTGCTTAAGACTCTCTCTCTCCTTCTCCCTCTGCCCCTCCCTCCTGCCCGCTGTCTCTAAAATAAATAAATCTTTTAAAAAAATTTTCTCAAAAAGGAGAGCATACACACACACACACACACACACACACACACACGTGTGTGTGTTTTTTTTCTACTTTCCTTCTTAGAAAATACAAATAAAATTGGTGAGGTTATCGCTGATGTGATATTCAAAAGTCACAGCTGACAGTGAAGAAAAACTGGAAGGGAACACCAGCTGAGCAAAGGTATCCAAATTCATTTTAAGGTTTGAAAAGGGAGTTTTAAATCGTAGGCTTATGGAACACTTAGGTCTTGGTTTTGGTCTTGGTTTATATTTCTGTAAATGGTTATAGAAAGGAGAAAAGGAGGAAGAGAAACAGAATAATTAACGTGAACATCTCAGACATCACAAAGCTTTTAACAGGATGAAGAGTATTAGAATGGAGATTAGAGAAAACTTTTAAACATTCACATTTGATGCCACTTTGCAAGTCATGCCCATGATTAGGTATATCTTAGAAGGTGCCCCTTTAATTGAGCTTATTTATCTGTGATCAAAACTCAGCAGCAAACTCAGATCATTTAGGAATGCTATGTCTTTCTGGATACGTTTTTATATGAAATTCATAACTTTACAAAATATTTTAAAATATATCTCTATGTGGGAGGCTTATATCATTCATTCATTCATTCATCATTACTCTTCTAGTCAACAAATATTTACTGACTTCTATGATGTTCCGGGCACACTTCTAGATGTATGAGAAGCAGTAGTGAAAAAAATAGAAAAAATTCTACCACATGGTGTTAACATTCTACTGAAGAGAGATACAGTAAACAGATATGTAAATAAATATATAATACTACATTACAGTTGGAACAATTCAGATAACTTTAAACTTTCCATAACATATAAGATAAATGTTTGCTTTAAAATATTTCATAAGTTTTCTTCTTTTATCAAATATGGAAACTTTAGATAAACACAAGGAAGAAAATGAAATTGTTCAGCTTGATAAAAAGCAAATTTACCTATAATCTCATCATGCTATCCTGTGGGCTTACCAACTTGATTTGGGGCAGGAGGAGAGTACCGTTTTGGGTATCTTACTTTTCTTTACCATTTTCTGAGCATTTTTCTTTGTTATTAACAGTTTTCAAAAATATGTTCTTAATAGCTGCAAATATTACAGACTATATATAAACAGTTGTAATGCTTTTATTATTTTTGACAAACCTTATGATTATAAATTAATGTACATAAATCTTTATCTGCATATCTGATTACATCCTCAGCAGAAGGTGCATACAGTGGAATTATTTAGTCTATATGCATGTGTATTTTATGACATTTGATGTATGTTACAAAGTAGACCTATACAAAGGTTACATTTTCTTACTATTACTGTAGTATTGTTACTATTGTAACAGTATGAGACATTAAGTACACTTAAAACCTCAGCCCAAACTGCACCTTGGTGCTAATCGTAAATTGTATATATATATATATCTGTTTACCAGTGAAATTGGTTTTTAAAAATGTGTTTATTGGGGCGCCTGGGTGGCTCAGTGGGTTAAGCCTCTGGATTCAGCTCAGGTCATGATCTCAGGGTTCTGGGATGGAGTCCCGCATCAGGCTCTCTGCTCAACAGGGAGCCTGCTTCCCCCTCTCTCTCTGCCTGCCTCTTTGCCTGCCTACTTGTGATCTCTCTCTCTGTCAAATAAATAAAAACTTTATAAAAAAATAAAATACAAATATATTTATTATGCATTCACCTTTCCTTAGTGAATTCTTTGTCATTTGCTCTTTCATTTCCTTTTAAGCCATTAGCGTTTTTCTTTTGATATGAGGTATTTCCATATGAAACATATATCTTTGCAATTTTTCCAAATGGTCATTTATATTTATCCTTTTATGATATTTTTGCATTTGAAAGTATTTTTATGCATCTGATCTTACTGATCTTTTTTGGGGCGGGTGATTGCTTCTATTCCTCTTGTGCTTAAAAAAGCTTCTCTATCAGTAAAATATTTCTTTAGTTTTCTAGTTTATTTTTTAAAATAATTTTACTTTTTTATTTAGGTCTTTAATCTCCGTATAGTTTATTTTGGTGGCATGAGGCGTAATTTGAGCCTTTTTCAAATTGCTCATTTTCTCACTACCATTTGTTAATAAAATAATCCATGCTATCCTCCATAAGTCTGTGATACTTTTTTTCTCACTTGTTAAATTTACACACACACACACACACACACACACACACACACACACACGGGTCTATTTCAGAGGTTGCATTAATCTGTTTAAAAGGTTGTTTTTAAGATTAATGGTAGTCGGTGGGGGCAGGGATTGATGGTTCTGGTACTTTTTGTCCCAGATGTTACAAAATTACAATTCTTGTTATTGTCTTGATGGACCGAGGAAGAGCAGCGGTGCGGAGGCACTTAGGACCCAGGGGAAAGCCAGGCTTGGTATAGAAGGACAGAGTCTCCGGCGCACACGCCTCCTACCAAAATCACAGCCCCGTGGAGCTGGGGCTCTCATTCACAGCTTTCTAGAGAAATCTGAGCCCGAACCTGCCAGAATAGGAGATCTCACCCACTCAGCTCAGCAGCGAGGACACCTGCAGAAACACATTCCTAAAGCAAGGCTGAGCGGCTATGTGAAGGTATTTGTTGCCTTTTTTCTCCCTTCTGTATTTGCAGCGCCTCCCCGCCTTTCCCCCCAGCTCTTGCGATGCCATGGCTGCGGCGTTTCAGCACTTCGGTGCGTGGACAGCTCCCATCTGCAATCCCTCTGCACTCCATCCCTTCCGCACCCCTTTCCACGCCTTCGCGGTCCATCCTCCTCCTCCCGGCGCCCGCTCAGTCTGTGCTCCCTTACACCATCAGCACCCCCATCTCTCCATCATCACCGTCATGATCTCCACCATCACAAGCGCCGTAACTACAGTCAACACAACTGTGTCTTGACACTTAGACAAAGCCCGAGGTCCGCAGGGTTGAGCAAAAAGAACCCAAGTTCTCAGGCACAGGAAGGAAAGTTCAGGTGGACGACACCCTTGAAAACAAAGAGACGCCTGCTTGAGAGAAAGGGAAAGTGAAGCCAGGATAGAGACCCAGGGCAGAGGGACAGATGGGGCACTTGCCAGACACCAGCAGTTAGCCAGCTGCTTTTCAGCAGATTAGGGGCTGTTTAGTTCAGGAAATTAACATGGCCTGGGGTATAGTGTTATTCCGGTAAAACAGATATGTAAGCTCAATCCGTGTTTCTGGTTTTCCAATGGAGAATCACCAGGAAGCAGGGTGGGGGTGACTGATGACTCATATTCACGCACACACCAATTTTCCTTCCTAAGCGTTTATTACAGAAACTCTGGAATTAAGTTTTTTACTGAAATGTTTTGTAAAATGAGGACCCCCAAAGATTAACTCTGACCAGAGTAAAAATTAAAATGTTGGTGATGATAACCTAACAAATGTGGCTCTTGCTGGAAAGTGCTATTTGTTCAAATGTCTCCTCCTGTCTACTTACTTCAATTTTCCAATCTTAAACCTCTCTTTGAAGCAGAGAAGATATATCCCTTGCCCAAAAGGCCAAAGTAGTAATGATATTCAGAGCAGATGGCCTGTCTTTGTTCATCACTAGTCAAGGACTGACTTGGATTTGGAAGGCGAGATTTTTGTGTGCTTTCTCAGTAATCAGGCGAAAACACCATTTTCCCATAATAGTAAAGGGTAATAGAGTGCAAAAATTGAAAAAGCATTTTATGTAACTGTGTTCTGCCAGACTCTTGCTTTTAGAGTGCCATCATTTTCTATCTTAGCTGAAGGGAAGTTGGAACAGCTTTCGAATATCTTGAAGGTCCAAACCCAATTCATAGCACCTCCTTAATTTATCCAGGATCATCTGTTTTATAAGAGCTAACAAACAGCAGAAAATAACTATATGAGCCTGTCGTAAATAAAAATCTTTCAATGAGTACCCATTTAATCAGTTATTACTGAACAGCAAAGTATTGGGTGGATGGTTTTTTTTTTTCAAATTATTTTTCACAAAATTAACATCTTATTTAAAAATGAGATGGATCATGTTTTCATATGAGAATAGTGTCAGGTCACATGTCACAATCAAGTTTAAATCAGGGCACAGAAAAACCTCATTTAAAAATCACTCTTGTACATTTATTCTGCTTCCTTAAAAAGAAAAAGAGTCAGTAAAGCAAGTTTGGTCTAAACTAGCTCACTAATTTTGTCAAAAATAAAAAATAGTCACAAACAAGTAGCTTCTGAAAGAAGTTTTGAGGGAAAATTCACACCAAATACTCTTCTGGAATGAGGGGTAGCTGCATTTTCTCAAAAGTTACTTACTGCCATTAATTACCAAAACATTGGCATAATTCAATTTGCCTCTAAAATTCACTCACTTTTGAACTCAAACTAAGAAAACTAGTGAAATGGATTTTAAAGAAGGAAATTTGCTCATTTATGTACCATCCTCAGACTGGTGATGTCCACCATAAATAAAACCCCTCAAGTCCCCAAGAAACAAGATTCTTAATAACTGTAAACAATGGTTCAACCCAGATAATTTTTTAAAGAGTATATGTTGCCAGTTCTGGCTGCTTCAAACCAGAAACTCAGGCCAGGAATCCACTGTCTCCAATACTACTGTCTTCCTGTGCTGAATACAATTTCCTGAGGTTGCGGAAATTTCAAAACAATGCTGCTTTGGTGAGATTTACAGTCATTTGTCTCAGAAGCGAAGCCTTTCTCTGACAAAAGACTATGCTGGGCTTATTAATTTTTATACAGTGCTACTATCCTGGTTTCTTCTTTTATTCTTTTCTCTATTAAGGCCTATCTTACTTTTTTAATATTTTCAGTAACATAACTTTCTCCTTTTTATAATGGATTTAAAGGTGAACAGAAAACGTATTCTCCATCAGAGTGGCATCACACACTTTTGTAGACATGTTCACAGAGGGGCACATCCTTTTTGAATCATGGAGTATAAAGCTTGCTAAACTTTTATCTCCCCAAAGGGAGAATCAGGAACTCTTGAGAATTAGTGGTGTCTGCTCACTTTTGCAAGCTTTAAAAAGGACACCTTATTAACCCTGCGATGTCTATTTATGACTTTACACACTTCCTCAAAGCAGAGTCATCCCTAGTAAATGGATTCAGATTTGGATCTTTTCTTCTTTCCTGTTACATGGTGACTGAGACAGGAGGTAACACAGCAAAATGAGTATACAAAATATGAAGTTTGATTGCATGTCATCTGTCTAGAAATACCCCTTGACATTGCCAAGAGAGATCTTTCTCTACATTATACCCTTCTCCCAAATTTTAATTATTTTGGTTACTGTTCGTTTTATCCAGATTTCACTGGAATAAATTTGTTTCAAGAGAAGATCCACAATGTGAATTACTTCAAGTCTGTAACCCTCTAACATCAATCCCAAGTGTTATATCTCTCCAGAGAGAGCTAGTGATAGAAAGTGCTTACTTTCTATCCAAGTTCGTCTCAGCTTAACAGAAGTTTACTTTCTTTGGTTTGATTCTTCATGGGTGTGGAAATTAACTGGTCACTCCTCTTCCCTCCCCCCCAAAATACTTTCATTTATTCACTTAATAAATTCATTATTCTTCGCTACCTCTACTGCCCCTCACAGCTCTTTATCATATCTTCTCTGACCAGGTAACCCAATCCTCTCCCCTTTCATGGACATGTTATTGCATGACAGGGAGTATTAGAGAAAGTTTTCTGTGCAGGAGGCTAATTTTCTATTATCCTTGCTTTTTCCTGACTTCTGAGCCAGCAGGAATTTTCCCTGTATGTGTTTGAGATGATTGCTCTTGTCTTCTGGACCCTTTTAGCCACATCTCCAATTCATAGATATTATGCAAAGCAACTTTCCCCATTTCTTCTCCTTAAAATAACATCATGTCAATTCAGCTTCTGTTACTGCTCAAATGTCTTACATAAAGTTCCATACCTTTATACGTGCCAAGTACATAGTGTATTCAGTGTTCATTCTTCTGTAGTTTGGGAGGAAGGGAAATTGTGGGCCTGGAAGTGGCAGAGGAGCTCACATTACAGGTTTCGTAAGTAAGAGAACTCTAGTTCTGATGTGTGGCCAAATAAAACTAAATAAATAAAACGCGAGATTCTCCTCTTTTTCTTGTCCCCCTTCTCTTTCTCTCTCCCTTTCTCTTAGCATCTCTTGCTTTCCCCCCTCCTTCCTTTCCTCCTTGCATTTTGTTGACATATTGAGCACACAAATATGTGTGCAATTAATGGAGTGATCTGATAAGCTTTTATGAGTGCTGGTATCCGAAAGGAGTGAGCACACTGGAAGTGTTTTTACTCTCCTATTGGACAGAGTCACACTGCTGTCCACAGACAGTGTGATCTCTGACTTCAGAAGTAATGAACCTACCTTCTCAACCTTTTGGTTTCACTACAAATCCTCTAGAGCAGGGCTTCCCAAACAATGTGCCTACAAATTGCGTGGGAATTCTGGTACCCCAGGTCTGGGTGAGTACTGACATCCTGTATTCCCAACGAACTCCTGGGTCCTGCTGATGCTACTGAGCCACAGAACCCACTTTGAGAAGCAAAGACAACAGTTTCTTTCTTTCTGAACCATCCCACCTTAATGTCTGAGTAGTAAATAATGGCACTCATACAAAGACCATTCCAGGCATTATAGCTGAGAAATCACAGCTGAGACAATAATAGTTGAGAAATCAGAGCTGTAGTTGAGGAGGAAGAGATACCAATAACCCCTTTCTTCCCACCTCAGCCACGTGCACCTTGTTGGTTCCACCGACACCTGATAGTTTTCTTAACTGATCCCTGCAGTTGACGTCATCTGCCTAAACACATCTGGAAGAAGGGTCCCAGTCACTTCAACATGCTGGGGAAAACACTGAGAGGGAAAGAGGGCAAGTGGATTTAGTGGCCATCTTTGGGTGAGCCCTGCCTTTCTTACATCTCTCCAGATCCTCTTCCTCTAAAGAGTCTATTCTCCGAGAATAGACTATTTTAAAGGTATATTGAATATGTATATTCAATATATACCTCCGAGAATGGAATATTCTCAGAGAATAGACTCTTCCTTGATGGCAGAAGAGTCACGTGTTTGTTTGTTTTTTCCTTCCCCTCCCACTGATACTCCTAAGAAGCATAACCGAAATTAAATTTTAAATTGGGGCATTGACTGCCAATGACTTCTTATGGGGATAGTTTAATAGCATAGAAAAACGTTTTAGTCTAATTTTCTATGTCTCAGTAAATTTTTCCCTGTAGATTATTTAAAATACACTGAGGTATAAGGTAAACACTACTTCAACTAAATACTTTTCTACAGTGATGAGGCAGAAAAATCCCATGCCTTCCTTGCCAGTCGTCTTTTCCTTCAACTCGTATTATTTGCCCCAAAGCAAACTAAAAGAATAAAAGTTGTGTAGGTTGTTCTAGAACACAGGACACAATCCTCTGTAAAAAAGTCCATCTTCAGAGTTCCAGACTATTCTAATTCTGATCTGGCATTTATTTTGGGTAGAAGTTCGCAGTGTCTACTCTGATAAAACTCCTTCCAATTTACTTTTAATCTTTCTTAAGAGCAAGAGTAAATGGGAGCAGATGATAGTGCTTAGTTGCTATTTTAAAGAGAGCCAAGGGAATCAACACAATGAATATTTATGTGGCAAGGGTAAGCCCTGGGCAAGGACTGAGTTAAAGGTGATGGACATTTGATGGTGAGCCAGAGGCTAAATTCTGGTCACACTACACTTTCAGATGATTAAAGGTCTCCCCTGTATCCTTCTGGAATTCTCTCCCTGCCCCTGGTATAGCTAGTTCGTATCTGCAAGTTGGGTTATGTTTGATAGAATATTGATGGACTGGGAACCAATCTGTTACTCACAGGATTTATATTCCTTTGCCAGTACTTATACAAAGAAATCCTACAAGCCCTCATGGTCAATTTCAAATTCATCATTTGGATAAAACAACAAAACAAAACAACCTCTTCTGGTTAGCACCAAAGAATGTTGCAATCAACCAACCTCTGAGGATTAAATGTATGTACCACCAGCAGTAAGAGAGCATATCATCTTTCAGAAAAGATTTCAAATACAGTTGTACTTAAAAAAAAAAAAAAGATTTTTGCTCGTTGTGATTTTCAATTTTGGTCTAGATGTATCAGCAACATCTATTTTTATTCCATTCAGTATAAAAATTCCTTTCAGCATTCCTAGGGGAAAAATATATTCAGTTAAAAATTTTGAAGTGAGATTTTAGAAAGATGAAGAGCCATCAGGGTTGACCTAATTCAATATACCTTTAAAATTTGGAGACATAACTTTCAAACAGAGGAGATAGTTGATTAGACTTTCATGTGGAAAGTTTTATCTCTCAGATTCATCTTTCATTTTTTTTCTTAGAAAACAAATACAGGTATAGATTCTTATTTTATATTGGGATTAATTTAAATTTATATGTACTTAAAATTATTCTTTTATGTTACTAAGAACATTCCAAAGCAATACATATTTGAGGTATTTTCATTATTTATTGATGTTCTTGTATTTCAAAAATATCTAGGCTTTATAGATTTTATCTTTTTGGTCATGACAACAATATACTCTTTCCTCCCCAGATCTGGCCAATTTTACAACATCCTTTAAATGATCTTCCTTAGGACTGGTGGGGTGTGGGTGTGTGCCTGTTGTGTGAACAAGTCATTGGGAGGGCACAAGTGGTATAGAGAAAGTACCTATGCTGAGAGGCAGGGCAAGGTCATTGACAGAACATGGGTCTTAGGTCAGGGAGGCTGTGGTGTCAATCTTCATTCTTCTAGCTATAATTAATCTATCTAAATCTCAGATTTATCCTTCCATTTAATAATTAATAACCCAACTTTAAAGGTTGGTGTGGAGATTATATCATAGAACATTGAAGCTGTAGGTACATGATAAACACTCAGTGAATATTTGTTGTTTTTTTTTCCCCCAATTTTTAACATTAGTTTATTATCTGACTTCAAGACAAGTGCTTAGTTGTTCTAAGACTCAATCTCTTTTTACCTGGAAACAAGAAAACTATGATACCAACAAGATCACAGTAAATGTAAAATGGAACTTTTTATTTCCAAAGCACTTTTACCTACATCATTTCACATGATCCTCAGGATCTCCTGGGGAATCCTTTTTCTTCTACCTATTTTAGGATCATTGTAACAATGAAGAAAGATAATTGATGTAAAAGGCTTTGAAATAATATGTATTCACGTACATATTCTGTAGACAAGGTGTGGTTATTATTAGTCTGATTGTTTCCCACTGTATTTACTGTGTGTTTCTGAAGATCATGAAATAAATGCAAATAACAGATTATAAAATAACCAAAATCGATTTCATTTGAATTATTGTACTTTCTGAAATGATTTTTCTGCATAGATTCCTTAGTTCATAAATACTAGGCTGTATGTTTTATAGGTGTGTGTGTGTGTGTATGTGTGTGTACAAATACACCTTCTTAAGATTGAAATTTTTTTTAAGATTTATTTAATTGAAAGAGAGAATGAGAGTGGGCCTGTAGGAGCAGGGGAGGGGGAGGGGCAGAGGGAAAGAATCTCAAGCAGACTCCCCACTGAGTATGGAGCCCGATATGGGGCTTGATCTCACAATGCTGAGATCATGGCTTGAGCGGACATCAAGACCCAGATGCTTAACTGACTAAGCCACCTCGGAGCCCCAAGACTGAATTCTGCATAAGGAAATATACAAATAGATTTCTTTTAGGGCCACCTGTGGGTCAGTCGTTAAGCGTCTGCCTTTGGCTGGAATTGAGCCTCCCATTGAGCTCCCTACTTGGCGGGGAGCCTGCTTCTCCCTCTCCCTCTCCTGTTCCCCCTGCTTCTGCTCTGTCACTCTCTCTGTCAAATAAATAAATAAAATCTTAAAAAAAAGATATCTTCTAATGGAAACTTGAGATCAAGTGGGAATCTTGAATCTATAGATACCATGATTTCAAATATCATGATATGAAGGCTCTTCTTTCCTCTCTCTCATACAAAATACTACTATTACTTAAATTTCTAGTTCATTAGAAAAAGTGTGCATTAGAAGTAGAAGTTAGGTTCTACCGTGGGTGCTGCAGAGGGTGTGGTAAGTTACTCTCCATGTATTTGTAACAATGTCTAAATAAAGAATCATTTGGACCCAAACAGCAATGGGAAGGATGGTTTCTGAGGCTCACATGAATCTGCCTGACATGCCCTTTTTGATTATCAAGCACATTTCAGTGCCCAGATCATGCTTGGCACTCTGCTAGGCATGGCAAAATGTCAATCCTTCAAACAGAATGGCAAGATCTTTGATCTGCCATTTTAGCCAAATGAAAATATGCAAAGGAAGAGCAAACATTTTTGATAGCTGGAAAAGGCATAGACAGCTAGATTTTTAAATAGCTTCAGTCCTCTTCTGATGAAGAAACAAGGACAAGACTGGACATCTGTAAGGTATGGCATTAGGCTACCTAAGAATGTCTGTGAACTTCAGCATGTTTAGGTTTATGGAATGGTAAATCTAGAAGGAATTTTAGTAAAGGACAGTAAGGTTCTGGGAAGAAAGGTGACTTGCTGAAGGTCACATAGCTCTTAAGTAGTAAATACTAGAACCTCTTTGCTGCACCTAAGAGGCAGAAAAGCATAATAGAAGAGAGCATGGGACAAGAGAAAGATTACTTGGTCTTGAATCCAATTTTCTGCTGGTTAGTAGTTGTGTAACCCTGGGAAACTCATTTAACCTTTCTATGCCTCCGTTTCCTCATCTGAAAAATGGGGACAATAATACACTCATTTCATACAGTTGTTCTAAAGATCAAATAATGTAATATATTAATAGAGAGTATGTAAGTGCCTGGGACATAATAAGTATAGTTATAAAAATAATAAATTAAAGCTGTTATTATTATTCATTCCACTGGGACAGAAAACTGCTCCTACTTCTTCATGTGATACCAAGTCCAATATATCTTTTCATACTTGTTTGACTAATTCGGAAAAGTTGAATGAGAACCAAGTCCTTCACATGAACAAAAGATGACAGTCAAGCAAGAACAGTACATCCTGGAGAACATTCTTGAATGGCATAGCATTTTTAGCCTTAAATATTATCAATTAAAGTTGTTATTTAAATAGCAGATGATTCAGACTTCTGAATGAAGCAGTTCCCTTTAGTGGAAAATATTTATTTCATCCTAAGTGACCCTGGCTTGGGTATTCTCCCCAGAAGCTTCTACCATATGCTGAGGACAGAATAAAGATGTAAAATTGAAGCAAATTTATTTCGATATTATAGATTGGAAGCATAGCTATGTGTGGAGGTGGGTCATCAAAAATGCAGTCTCAGCTCTCCCCTTGAACCCATAGTAATTTATCTCAGAAACATTGTGGAGTTCCCTGAACTATAAGGTGTGTAACTTGCTCCCAGAACCTTTAAATCTTCTGAAGGGGACAAGCTGTTGCTATGACTGGTGCTCTGAGCATCTTGTGCCGTGGCTAGAAACTGTGAACATCACCCAGCATGCTTCAGGAAGGCAATGATCTGAAGTATGATGTGCCTAGGCTAAATTCTCCTGGGAAATTAAAAGTCGGCTGCAACACTATCATTTAAGGAAAATGGTTCCAGAGGCACCCAACAGCAGGGGAAAAAACTCACTCATTGAAACAATGTTTTGACTACTTTCTTCATTCATTTACTCTCTCTATACTGATTGGGCACCTACTCTGTGGTAGACAGTGTTCTAGGCACTGAGGATAGATGGTGAACACAGCAAAGTCCCTCCACTCATGGGCTGACACTCTTCATGCCAGGCACTGTGATGGGAATAAGCAGATGAGTGGGATCCCGTGCTTCTCTGCAAAGACTTTAGAGTAAAGAGGGAGAGAGGGAGAAGGCAATGAAATGATGTGGTTGGGGCTGTGGGACTTCCAGTGACCTGGGAAGGTCAGGGAGGGTTTCCTAGAGAAAATGGTGTCCAGATGAGTCCTGAAGGGTGAAGAAGAGTTCATCAGAGGTCATGCTTTGTCAAGGCCCACAGCGGTAAGGAGAAACTTCATGTGGCTCAGTGTGGCTGCATGGCCAGGTGGTGAATCTGGAAAGGGAAGGATCAGATGATGAGGGGTCTTGGAAATCCTATTATATGGTTTTATACTTCATTCTGGGACAATTGGCAGCTCTTGGTCAATGTCAATCAAGGAACGACATGAGCAGGTTTCAAGTAAAATCCAGAGAATGGACTGGAGAAGAGCAAGGTTGGCAGCAAGGGCAGCATAGAGAGGATGTTGCAGGGCTAAACAGATGAAGACTGATGTGACCTAAACAAAGATGGTGAAAATGGATGGGAAAAAACGGGCAGATTTAAGACATATTATGGAAGTAATTGTCTGGAAGTGGGTGGGAAGGGAGAGAGTCAAATAATAGTAGACTCCCAGGTTTCTAGAATGGGAAACAGCACAGAAGATGACGTCAGTCACTAAAAGATGGAAGTGGGAGTGAATTCAGGATGAGGAACAAGGATTTGTTCAGGTTTAAGCACATGGAATTTGTGGTGTCTAGAGGACGTGGGGTTGTTGAGAAGGTGGTTGAATGTGTAGCCTGGAGACCAGGAGAGAGCTATACACAGAAGTTATATTACATGTAGGTGGCCAAACCACGGGGCAGGATTCTGGAAACACTACACTGAACTGTTTACAGAAAGAGAAGACAGAACAGGAGTCGACAAAGTTAAGAGAAAAATCAGGGTGTCTGGAATCAGAGAAAAAGAATGGGAGAATGGCAGAGAGAGTTTTAAGAAGGATGAAGACATCAATATCAAATACTGATAGAGTTCACTCATAAAGGGTACTGAAATTTGTCTATTGGATGTAGGAACAAAAAGATCATTCACTAGTAGGGTGACCATCTCTCTGGGTTTGCTGAGATTTGTCCTAGTTTATGGCTATTGTCCCAGCATTATTATTATTGTAAGTGCCCCCTCATGCTTAAATTTGGATGGTAAATTATATGATCATTCTGCTCAAGTGGTTGGTGGGAGCAGTAAAGACATATTGCTGTGGGTGTGGGGATGAATTAGAAGAGGAGACATCAAACACGGGAACTTTCTGAAGGGGTGTGGTAAGGCTACTAGATAGGGAAATTTAACATCAGATGAACATTGAGCTACAAGGATTTGGAAGTTTCTTCCAATCCTGGGAATAGGGGGCATTATTTTCCATTTGCCATTCTAAGTCCTTAAAATTAGTGAAAATCAAGGGTTTGTTTTATTTCTCATTTTTGCGTATTACAGAGCTAAATGCCGTTTTCTTACAAATTATTTTACAAAGCCAACATTTTAGCCATAAAATTTCTATTATTTCATTATCTTGAAGATGAATACCAGTTACTTGAACTGTTCTTCAGCTCCCTCATATCACAGTATAAAGCAGAAACATGCAAGATGATTGTCTCCCTGAAGAACTAACTGATCTAAAGTAAGCAGAAGAATCATTTTGCCTTTTAAATTATTTTGTATGATAAAACAGTACCAATAATAATTAGTTTGGGAATAAATATTCTGCCTCTCATTGCAAATACTGTAGACCTGGGGAAAAAAACACATGCCTTCAAGTTCATTTACGCCTCGTATGTCTTCTGATTTTTGCAACTTCTGGGTTACACCAAACAGATGTCTGAGAGCACTTTACATTTAAAATGAGAAAGATGCAAATAATATGGGTGTTCCTCTGTACAAGGGGGTGTAGGAGTCATAAGAGATGTATCTGAGGAGAGTCAAACAATCATTATCATAAGTAAAATGATATCTCAGACCAACAGGAAAGTCATATAAAGTGGGAGGATTTTTTAGCCTATATAGATAATGGGTCAGCACGGAGGCATCCTGGGTTTCAAGTCCCTTTGCCTTTCCTACAGAGGAGTAACAAAGGCAAATAATAAAGCTGCTTGTAATGTCCACACGTGAGCATTCCTTCTCCTTGCTGTTGAATTTGATTACCGTTGTTCAGGTTTCCAGCCAAAAGGCAGCCACCCTCCCCCTCTTCCCCCAGGCTATTGTGAGTTCAGTTTTGAGTAATTAGGTACCTGTGGGGTTAGGTTAGCATGACCTTTAACAGGCCCTTTTTATTGTTAGGATGCAAACGACTGCCTTTTAAAAAGGTTGGGGGGAGGGGATATTTCTGTGAAAGGTACTTCTGATTGAGAAAGAGGCTAATGGGGAGCAATAAATTGTACAGCAGCCATAATTTCTAGGCCTGTGAATAGCCCCGTAAAACAGACTGCCGCAGAGAGGGGATCTTTCTCTCTTCTTACTGTTTCTTAGAGTAATGTAAGTAATTAATGAAAGAGCCACCTATTAACTAATCTGACCATACGCTATCATGTTAACCAGTCAGTGTGACTAAAAAGTTCCCAGACATATTTCAAATATTTGCGTATGATGCATTCAGTATGTCAACGATAAAATTCTGCCAATGACACCATTTCATTTTATTTTATTTTTTTAAAGATCTTATTTATTTGACAGAGAGAGAGACAGTGAGAGAGGGAACACAAGCAGGGGGAGTGGGAGAGGGAGAAGCAGGCTTCCTGCTGAGCAGGTGGCCCGATGCGGGGCTTGATCCCAGGATCCTGGGATCGTGACCTGAGCCGAAGGCAGACGCTTAATGACTGAGCCACCTGGGCGCCCCCAGTTACACCATTTTAAAGATAATTTACCCCTGTATTCCTTGGAGACCTCATCTACTCAAACCCACAGCACAATACTGCTTTTCTATCTCAGTTGCAATTAATTTGCCCCGACGTTGTATCATCATTGTTCCGTCTCTCTTGTGTGCATTTGTTTTGCAGTAAGAAATGATCTCAGCATTGCTTCTTTTTTGGATGGCCCCCACCACGTAAGATCTGAATGTCCTACTGCTTTCCAAGAACAGAAAGAAGACCGTCTATTTGTCTGTTTCGGTGGCAGCTTGGTAGGAACAAAACTGTTGAATGGACCCCGATTTCGGCAGACCATCAGGTGAATGGGACCAGTCTCCTTGCTTCCAAAATACCAGAAATTAAGCACGTGGAAAGGAGCTTCGCCCAAGATGACCCACCTACAGGCCGGACTCAGTCCAGAGACTATAGAGAAAGCTCGCCTGGAACTGAATGAGAACCCGGACGTCTTACATCAGGATATCCAGCAAGTCAGGGACATGATCATCACCAGGCCTGACATCGGGTTTTTACGTACAGATGATGCCTTCATCCTGAGATTTCTCCGAGCCAGGAAGTTTCACCAAGCAGATGCCTTCAGACTCCTGGCCCAGTACTTTCAGTACCGTCAGCTCAACCTGGACATGTTCAAAAACTTCAAGGCTGATGATCCTGGCATTAAGAGGGCGCTCATCGACGGGTTCCCTGGAGTGCTGGAAAACCGTGATCACTACGGCAGGAAGATTCTTCTGCTCTTTGCCGCCAATTGGGATCAGAGTAGGTAAATGTAGATAGTGTCTTTACTTGGTTTTTCCTTTCCATAGGTGTCCTCGCTGCATGTTTGGGGCTGTATGGCTTTCGTTTTCAAAAAATGCAAAAAAGGTGTGATGAGGGGACTTTCATTTAAAAATATATATATATAGTCCACCCGGCCACAAAAGAAGGTTTAAGGCCACAAGATTACCCATTATCAAAAGTCAATTCTGGATTCAGGGCGGTTGTTTGGAACAATAGAATCGTAGTGTTAGAATTGTAAGGCACCTTAGAAATCATCATTCCATTCATCAGGGTGGGTCATTTATTTTAATAAAGTTGAAAGCTGGTCTTCTAGAAGAACCGTATATTCTGTCTCATCTCTAACAACCAAAACAACAAAAAAGGATTCAGTAGATGGTTTTAAATCAAATGTTTTCAACACATAAATAATTTCTTGGATCCTCTCCATGACTTTAATATCCTATATTTCTTCTGAGTGCCAGAAATGCATCTCTCTCTGAAAATCCTATAAAGAACCGCAAACTCAACGTGTCCCAAACTGAATCCACTGTCTTCCGCACTCTGTCTGCCTTTCCATCTATCCAGTGTCTCCAGCCAGAAATCCGAGAGTCATCCTGAACTGCTTCTTGCCTTTGCTCTTCACATCCAGTTAATTGCCAAGTCCCACCCTTTCTACTTTAGAACCTCTCAAATCTCGTCATCTCTCTTTGCTCTCATTGTTATTGCCTTGATTTAGATTATCATTTCTCACTTGAATTTCTGCAACAGACTCTTACCTAGCCTCTGATCTACTCTCTTCTGAGTCATTCGGGTCTACAGCATAGCTGGAGTGACCCTTCCAAAATTCTGTGATGTCCCTCTGATGATTAAAATTCTTCAGTGACCTGCAAGGCCTTCAAAGTAAAGTAAGGTCCGTTATGACACACCTCGTACCTCTCCTGCTGTGTGTCACCCTTTGCCCTTCCTGGTCTCTGGTCCAGCTGGAAGGAAGTATAAGCCTTGTCTTGAGTAACTGAGGCTTTTCTATGCCTCCAAGCCTTTGGACTTGCCTCATCAGGCACAAAAGGAGAGACCAGCCACTTCTTATCCCAATTCCAACCATCCTGGACACAGTCTGCCTACTGATTCATGCTCGTCTTTACGCTTCTTCCCTGTAGAGTTTTCACCCATCCCCTACCCCAACCCTTCTCAGTTAGGTGCCTTTCCTTTGTTCATATTTCTGCTAAAGCATTTGCAATAGGAGTATAAGAACCATTGCTGTTATAGCTATTATTTTGGAATGTTTATACCACATAGTCTACTGAGCATTTATATATATGGTCTCATTTAACCCAATGAGGACTTTTCAGGAAAGATATTACTATTATCCTTATGTCACATTTGATGCCATAAGACTTTGAGAAATTAAGTAACTCACTCAGTATCACATAATTAGTGAAATATGGAGTGGGCATGAAGCTCCGGTAGTCTGACTTGAGAGTTGTCTTAACCTGACTTCACTCTAATTGTGTGTTTACTTGTGTAAACACTCTTTATTAGGCCTCTTCCCAAGACTGCAAGTTCCTTGAGGGCAGGAAACTGTCACTTTCATGTTTATCTCTTTGGCATGTGGCACAATATCCAATAAATCTGAATGAGGAAGAAGGCATAACTCAATCACCTGTGACTTAAGTCTTCACAGAAATATCATCATGGAAATATTTACGGTCCCTGTGGAGACACAGGTTTAACTTTTAAAGTATACCAAAGAATCCCTCCCCAATATAACTAAAAGGAATTTCTTGGATGGTCCTTCATTACTTCGTATCATTCCTCCTCCTCTTAAAAATGATAATATTGTAAGATACCTTAGAACTACTGGCCATTTTCTGGTTCGGAAGTTGGGATTGAGCAACTTAATCCTGAAGAGATATTTCAGGGTTTTAACATTATCAGTCTAGAGCTCTGTCAGCTCTGCCCCCCTGGGCCAGAATGTCTTTCTCGTTTCTTTTCTGTTAGCACAAGGTCCCTGCCAGCACATCGACCACAGGAGAATTCCTTTTGAGACACACACACACCCATCAACCCCAGGCATTAGGCTTACACCTGAGAAAACAGCCATCCTTTTGACAATGGCACATTAACATTTTGGAGTTTGGAACAGGACAATTTTGATGATTCTGGAGAATAATCATGCCGACTTCATTTGCGCTTAGTTGTAAGTGTTCTAGAACTTCCATCTGCTAAGATGCTAACTAGTGATTTATACATAAAAAAATACATCATGGCAAAATACCGTATTCTGTATCAGCGTTTGGTCCGAATGTATCTCAAAATGTGTTAAGAAGTGATAACAAATAGTAATAGCAAGAACAAGCGAAGCTCCGAGAGAAAAATCCAAGTGTTTATGATTATGGTAAACTTGAACAAGTTATAGTCCTCTGTTCCTTAGTTTCCTCAAGTGTAAGATAAGATGCTCCAGCTAGGTAATTCCTGAGACACCTCCGCTCTAATGGTCCATGAATGTAAAGCTCATTCAGCCTGATCCTATGGATGGATGGAAAGGGATTTTTTTTTTTAATAGAGAGAGAGAGGTCACAAGCAGGCAGAGAGGCAGGGAGAGAGAGAGGGGGAAGCAGGCTCCCCGCTGAGCAGAGAGCCCGATGTGGGGCTCGATCCCAAGACCCTGAGATCACGACCTGAGCCGAAGGCAGAGGCTTTAAACCACTGAGCCACCCAGGTGCCCCGGAAAGGGATTTTAAAATTTACTTTATAGCTGTCTAACTCACTAGGCTTTTTGAAGTAACCTCTCTCTCTTTCTCTCTTCCTCCCACCCTCTCCCCCACCCCACAAAGGCTGAGTCTATCAGAAGCATTTTTTTTTCAAACTATACACTACTATTTGTTCCAAATATTTTGGTTTCAACAGGAAAAGGATCCCATTGATAGCCAAAGATCCTTAGAGGCAAACAAACCTCAGTTTGAACCCAGGTACTGTCACATGCTTTCCTGGTTATATGACCTGGGACCAGTAACCTCTCTGAGACTCAGTTTTCTCATCTGTAAGGTAGGGATGAGAGTCCTATCTGTCTAATAATGCAGTTTGGAGGAGGGAATGAAAAAATGCACTTAAGGAACACAACTCATTGTTTGGCACGTGGTAAGCAGTCAATAAATATTAGCTAGTATTATTATTAATATTATAAAACATACCCCTACAAAAATAATTGACCACGGATGGCAAATAGATAAAGGAGTACAATACCTGAAAATAAAATGGGCCAGTGGGTGCGATCTGCCTGCATGCCCATCCTTAGTATTTCTTTGTTTTCTCCCCAGACATGTTCCTTGTCACAGCGACCCAGCTTAAATGGGGCCCAAAAGGCTGGGAAAAGTTGGCACAACTTTGGAAAATGATTATTTCACTCTCATTGGGCACCTAAGATGACTGGGAAGCGATTTGCATGTCTCATATGAAAGGTTTACGGAGATTAAAATGGTTATTAATATTTATTAAAACTATGTAAATCTCATTCATCTAAACCCAGACAGCGTGAACAAAAGTGCAGAGAGGTGAGCGATAGGAAACGCTGTCCTCCAGATGCACGTGGGGGGCTCTGTGGGCCCAGGCTAGATGCCAACTGAAGGGCCGGAGCACTGGGCTCCCCGAGCATGAATGAGCCTCCCCCAGAAATCAGGCCTCAGTGGAGGGCTGTGTGGCTTCTATACTTCCTGAGGCCACCAGGCTGCACTGAAATGAGTTAGAGGAAATCAGCACTCCCCTAGTTATTCATAAAATGATGCTGGCACTTTCTGGGCTAGCAGAGTTTACGTTTCGGCTCACCTACTAGGCGTATACTGGAGACGTAGGGAGGAACACCATCGCTCCACGAGCCCTTCACTCTTTCTCGCCTAAACTCAGTTTGTCCCTTAAGAGCTGATAAGAAAGAAATCCATTTCTCGTTTCTTTCTGGTTCGCGTACTTGTACCGGGTCCTCCAGCCCAATAGACCCATTCAGTTAAAGAAGAGTTAAGCTTGGTTGAGTTATTTGACCTTCCAGAGTCTCCGTTTCCCTACATGGAAATGGGTAAACTCTCTGGCATGTGGAACTATTACAAGGATTAACCCCAATTGCCCTACTTGATGGTGTCGGAGAGGCGGAATGGAACTGTGATTAAACGCGCCCAGAAACTCCGAAGCCAGACAGCTAGCTTCATAGCCCAGCTGTCTCCTCACTAGCCCTGGGGTTCTGAGCAAGTTGCTTAAATTATTACCCTGTTTCTCGCCTCTAAAATGGGGGTGACAATGATCATAGGTTAAAACTAGTTGGTGTTCAACAACCAACAAATGGTGGTTTTTTCTTAAGAAAAAATAATCCCAATCAGGCAAATTATCTAGGATACTGGGTCACAAGATGTGCTTTCCAAATCCAAATGGCAGGATTTGAACCATGACCAACTTTCCTCCACCTCGAAAAATACAAAAAATGCAACGGAGACCCCAAGCCACCATGCTTCAAGTGCTCTCAGGTAACTCAGTGGTGGCCAGGAGACTCTGAGAAATCATCTGGCCTTAGCCTCCCTCCCTATAGTGTTTATTACATTCTCAGGCTATAAGAAAGGCATTTGGGAAGGAGGATCCAGATAATAAAAAGCCACACAATAGACTACAATAGTATCCCATAGTGCTCTGTGTAGACCAGCTGATTTCCAACTACTTAAATGGGGGAAAAACAATTGGAAATGTGTTGAATGTCATAATATATAAAATGACACCGGATATTCTTCGGTCAGTGTTTTGTGTGTTTCTCACAATTAAAAAGCTCAGAAATCAGCAACCAGTTTGAAAACCAGTTGGTTCTTTCAGGAAGCTGGGGCGCCAGACAGAACAGCTAAGTTAGGGCAATTTAGTAGAGCGAAAAGGGGGCCCATGGACAACTCGATCACTACCTTCAAGTATATAGAGTTATTACAAGAAGGCAGTGAATCTTGTAGGCTCTCTTTCCCCACCATACAGAACAAGGGCCAGAGTTTTGGACTGAAGAGCAACCAACTGAATGGAAGGTTAGGGAGCCAAGACCTCAGCACAAGGGTGAGGCACTGGGGAATTTCCCCAGGGTGTAAAATTTAAAGGGGGCACCAAAGCACTCAGTAATCAAAAGAAATACTTTTTTCAAAAAATATTTTCAAATCAAAATTAATGCAAAAAATCGATCATGAACAAAATTTCAAAATTTTAAAGAAGGCAGGATAAGATCGATTTTTTTTTTTTCTTGTGCCTCGGGCTCCAATATGGTTTGGCAAGGCACTGCTCGGGCCAATCAGATTTCAAAAGAGAAAATCCTTAAGTTGGCTCCTGATCAATTATATTACAGTACATAATACTGAATACCTATATACTCTAACAGTTGCACAGAGCCTTAGGGTTCCCAAGCATTTCCATGTACATTTTCTGATTTAATGCTCATTAACTGTTTGGAGAGTATCACTAAGGGACAAATAACAAAGAAGAGGTTTGAGGCGGAAAAGATACTTTCTAATCAAGGAACTAAATGACTCATCAATGGAAAAACTTAGACTCAGAGCTTCTAATTCCAAGCTCCAAAGACATCTGGAGCCAATTGTTCATCCCCTGAGTGATTAGATATTTCAGAACATCCACGCAGCTTCTGAAAGGCTGTGAGTGGATTTCCTGGTGGTGGACGCGTGTGTGGATGAGTGCAGTGAGTCGCAGTGGATGGGATCCGAGGTTGAGTGGTGGGGACTCTCAAAAGGGGCACAATGGGTATTTGGAGCTGCTCGTTTCTTAAGGCATAGGACTGTCAAGCATTGAGGAATGTTTAGTATCCCCTCTCCCAAGCACTATGGCAATTGAAAAGGCCACCTTCACATTTCCAAAGCTCTTAGGGGAGCTAAAGTCCACTTTGAGAACTCCTGAAGGAAAGTTCTAGAAACGTCCTAATACCAATGTCAACAACTACTCTTTGTTAGGCACCTTTGTGCCAAGTGCTTTATACATATATATGTATATGTATACATATATGTATCATATATATATATGTATATATACACACACACACATATATGATACACACATACATATTTTTCCTAATCCTTACCGTAGACCCACAAGGATCTATATGGGTATAGGTAATATATAACAGAGATGGAATTCTTCTGTGCTTTGTCTGAACATAAAGGCTATGCTTTTTCACCATACCCTAGCTATGTCCTCATTCTTACACTGAACTCAAGAGTTTCCAAGTCAAATCAAAATCTGAATCACTGGTATGTTGCTAAATGGTAGTGTGGCTCTAGCATCCAGATTCTAGGTTTTCCACACCTTCTCCTCAGCTCCCTCTTCTAGCTGAGAGGCACCGGGAGGCTCGGCGTACACAATGAAGCTATTCCTTGTGCCTGCATTCCAATGGGGCTCAGACAGCAAAGAAAGTGCGTTAGAAGCTGGCTGCATGAGAAGCTGAGATGATTCTGGAGGCTCAGTGTCAAGGGGCTGCCTAGTCCTAAGTATGAGTAGGAAGAAAGGAAGAAGAGACGGACTTATTGCTTCAGTTTGAGCAAATACAAAAGCAGCTGGGTTGCTGATCAAGAGGCCAGACTTGTCGTTCTTCCGTGGGATGAACCCAAGCCTCGTTCCTTCCTTCATGTGCTCCATAAACATCCTGGACAGCTGCTGTGGTCCAGCTCTATGCGAGCTCCCGAGGGTCCAGAGGAAGCATTCCTGTTCCGAGCTCAGGCTCCCAGGACAGCTTCTCCCACCAGTCCCCCCCCCGAGTCCCTCCAGGCATTCAATGACTAGAAGATGAAGGCTACCAGCGTACTTGACCTTCTCGCCCTTCCAATTCTGAAAGCAAGGACATTGTCATATTTACTTTATAATGCAGAAAGCAAGCTGGAAGCTGTCTGTTCTCAGGGACTGGTGCTTTTCCACTCACTGTTTTGTTGTTGTTGTTTTTTTTTTCTGGGAAGGCACTCAGCTGCTCCTCGTCCCCTTGTGCCAGGCAGTAATTTATTTGATGGATATGCTGGAGATAGCGAGCTCCTTCAAACGTCACAGCTTATTGCTGACCTGTGGCAACCTCCAAAGGGCTGACGTGGCAAACGTCCCGACAGTTCTGTGGCATGATCTGGCAGTGGGAGATGAACATTAAATAAGTTCTTTCTTCTGATTAAAACCCCGAGGCAGTAGGTGGGTTATAACTCTTCAAACTATAAATAAGCCAGTTGATTGAGGTTCACCTTTAGCTTTTGCAAGAGCACGGAAGAGCTTTTTATAAGTAGCAGGGGGTCTGTGCCTCATTCCGTTTGGCTGTCATCAGTTTAAGAACGTATGGCACAAGAGGGGACAAATTTCTAAGCCATGCCAAGCATTAGGGAGGCGAGAAGAGACCCGGCAGGCCAAGTGGAGGCCAGGACTAACCCCAGGCCCCAAAGCCTACTGAGAGAGGTTCGAGAAAAAGATTTCACCGTCTATTCTTCCAACAGATACATTCCTGGAATTGCTCTGGTAATGATCAGCTTTCCAATTGTGATGAACTTGGAAATGAGCAAAAATGAACTGAGGAGGCTTATTACAACCACCAAACCAAACTTGCTTGCCAAGAGCTAACCATGTGGCCGACGGTAATGCCCTTATGTAGGCACTATCACTATCCATATTTTGCAGATGATAAAATTAAGGCTCAGAGAGGTTAGGTAACCTATCCAAGATCACACCGCTGGGAAGTAGCTAAAACAGGCGAGATTTCAGACCTAACTCATTTGCCAAATTTGGAGGCCACTAAATCAGACATTCAGGAGGGCTCTCAGGAGGGTATCAGTAAGCAAGCAAGCTCACACCAGTCCCTTCCAGGTCTCAGAAGACTCGAGTAGGACTTCACAGCTCAACAGGCAGATCGTATCCCCACATACTTCAATCTCACAAACACTTGCCCAACTAAAGTTTGAAAATCCCATCCACTCTCTCCCCTAATTCTTTGACAGTGGTAACAGTGATGACAACTTTGATTGTTTTTTTTTTTTGATCCCAGCTCCACAAAGCAATCTGATTATTGCTTGGAATATGTTACCGAAAGGCGTGTGGCTATGAGTCTGACTTAAGATAGTGACTGAAGGCTCCACCCATTCTTTGCATTGAAACAAGGGTCCTGTAGGGATTTCCTGTCATCCCACGGAACCCCGCTCTGCACTTTGCTAGCTCTGTGGCCTTGGTACCGTAAGTACCCCCTCTTACCCCCAGTTTCCTCACTGCCTGGTAATGATCACATGTACTTTGCAGGACTGTGAGGATGAAATGACTTGGTAGATCGGTAAGGGGTCTGGACCCTAGGGACCCATTTCCTTTCCTAACCGTCATCCAAGTGGTTTTCCCACTTCCGTCTGTCTAATCCAGAGTCTAAAATGCCCAAGATACAATTCTTCATTCTGTCGAAAGCTCTTATAAAATAGACTATATCTCTGTTATGTACTCCTAAAAAGCCGGTGATCGATGAGGGGGTGGAGTGAGGCGAGTGTCTTTCGCTTTTTCGGCCCGCTAGACGAGGATATGTCTTGTCATGTGGCTCAGCCGAGCAGTTCTTCCAATATTTCTTTTAAATCCCCTTCGGCCTCCACAAAACTCCTTATCAGACCTTCTGCAGCACTTCTGTGCTAATTCCACTCAGTTGGGGGAGGGGGCTTGTCTGCTTTCTGCCTGCTGCCACCATCCCCTTTCCATGGCGCTCAGGCCCTCACCAGCTTGCCTGTTAGAAGCCGTCTCCTATACAGACTGAGCGGGGCCTCTGCTCAGAGCTGACCCCCCCTGCCTGACTGGGAGGCTGGCCCTCAGCGACGTGTCCGATATCACAGGGCTCCGGCCGCATGTTATAAAAGCAAGGCAGCTGCACAGTGAGAAGGGGCCCCAAGGACCGGGAGGGCCAGCTTTTACTGACAACGTATCTTTCTAGGCCAGCTGTTCCTCCCAAATTCACACTTACAAGCCCAGGAGATTAAAAGACACGACCCTCATTACCTTGCAGATAAAAGAGTCTCCTCCGATGGCTAGAAATTTGAGGGCCTAAGAATAACTGCTTCCTTCTCAGAGCACGGTCCGGATAAGGCAGCCAACACCGAGCTCGCGCTCAATTCCTTGACTTGAAATTGTGCTGCCATCGGGGCATGACCTGCGTCTGCTCTTTTAAAGGCCAGCGTCAGGAATAGAAGGCACGGGGAAAGGGCAATTTTTAAGCATGGGGTTGCGTGTATGCTGCATTCGCTGTTGATTTTCTCATGAATAAGGTTGACTTCTCGAACGCGCGCCTTGCAAGCCGTGGGGCCTTTTCCTGTACAATGTGAAGCTCTTTGGGGCAATGAACCGCTTTCCCCGGTTCTCAATAAACCGGGAAGCATCTTCTGATCTCCTTTACAAGGAGGATAATGCAGCGCTAAGAAGGAAGCCCCTTGGCATCTGCCGGGACTTCAACCCCCCAATCCCTGAGCCCCGACACTCAGCCCTTTAAGAAGCCACCAGCTCTCCTACCTATCAATATGGTTCCTCGATAATCACCCCTGAACAGGAAAGTACAGAACCTTGAGCAGCTGCTGGAATGATTAAATGCCTGCACTTCCCTGAGGTTGTAAATCAGGCTCAGAAGCCATTTATTGTGAGTGTACTATAAAGCAGTAGAAGTTATTGCTACTCTACTGGCAAAATGTAACATTGGACAGGAAAATAAAGAGAGGGTAAATTTTGTTGCGAAGGCTTTAAAGTGATGTGTTGTTTTTTCTTTGCTCATTCTCTTCCTGTTTCTCATCATTTTTCTCTTCTCTTTGCCTCTAAGTCTTCTCTATCTCCAGCACCCCTACTGCTGAGTGTCTCGGGAATCTAATTGCAAAGGTGGCATTCCCACAAATAACACTGAGTGCCTTTCGGGATTCGAGTATGTTCATAGTATTAACGTTCCCGGGCATCAAGCGTCTCCTTGTGCTGTATTATTTAATTTAATCCTCACAACCATTTGTGAAGGAGATATTGTTATCCTTGTTTTAAATAGAGGGTATTTCATCCGGATGAAATCACAAGGCTGGCTAGTGGTGTGAATATTTCTCTTTCTCTTTCATCGTGATGCCTGATTATATCTGGGGTCTGCTCTTGGGGATCGTGTCACTGAATCTCTGCTCAGAATTCATTGTGGAATTCCTGTTCGAAAGTCTTTAATGGCTCCTTAATAAAGTCTCTTCGTCACACGTGGCACCAAATAAAACCTTGAGAATTTGGCATCGCTTTCCTTATCCGAAGGACATCTTCTGCTCAAGTCAGAGGGCTCTTCTTCTTCTCATCCCCATCCCCCTGTTCATCCCAACTCTCCCCAGCCTTTGGTTCTGGAGTTCCTCCTACTCAGTCTTCATTCCTCTAATGAGGCCAGCATGGGCCCTCCAGGAGCACTGAAAAGAGGCATCGTGAGGGCATTAGCTGACTCGAAGGAGAAGTAAAATTAGGTAGAAGAAAGCGAATGTGAGGAAGACTGCTTGAGACAGAGTGCACTCTGCAGGGACCTAGGGTGAGAGCGAGCCTGTCCCATCAGGAGAGCCTTGGTGAGCTGCACTGAGCATAGACTCTAAGGGCTCACATGGAGAGAGAGGAAGCTGAGGAGGTAGGTCGAGGCCAGGAATTATCCGTGCTTGCCATAAGGAATTTGGGATTTAGGCTTAAGAACAAACCAAGTCCTACTCATCCTTCAAAGCTCATATTCACGATAAGAAGCTTTGCCCCTGGCTGGGACAGCACTGATCTCTCCTTTGTTCTTCCCCGAATGCTTGCCACATTCATCTTTGCCGCACACTTTTTCAGGCTTCAGGAAGCTCCTGGAGACAGAACGCTATTTTTTCTTCTTGGTATCCATGGGTACAGAGTAGGGCTCATAGAGTCCCCTCGACTGACTTGTGGGGAGAAGTTTGGAATGATGGAAAGCCCAAACAGAGAGGCTCTTTCTAGACTCTTCTCAATGACAACACTCTTGTGGAGGGGACTGGGACTGCGTGCAGTTAAACTTGAGAAGGAAGAGGAAGAGGCTAGGGTGCTCTGTCTACTCATGTCCAGCGATTCTCAGCATGACAAAAAAGGAAGACCGAGATTGTTGTAGAAGCATCAGGAACAACCCAGGCCCGGAATCGGAGCCAACATTGTGGATTCCCCAGGGGTTCCATCCACTCTGTGACTTGAGCTCAGGTGCCCATCACCCAATAATGGTGTGAAGTGCATAACTACCATCATTTTCTCTCATCTCTCGAATTCTATGTTCTAGCTGTGTCATTGTGCATCAGATCAAGTTAAGAATAGACTTTACATGTAGAAAGCATCACTGTTTAGGGTGCTCCCTTCCCTGTGGAGCTCAGGGAATGGGAACCTGATCCCCTGCCTTGTTCTCAGTGCACGGCTTCTGATTTCTACTCCGTGTCCTCCTCACCTGGACAGGTCTGTGTGGATTTTGTTCATCGCACATTTCCTCATGAGTTTCTGATGAGTTAATCCATTGTATAATTTTATAGCATGCATATTGATTAGTATATTACACCCCCGTAGGTAGAGCACTGCAGTTCGATATTTAATCTGTGAAATCTCCCAGAATAATACTGTAAGGCCTCATTTACCTTCTATCTTTGTGAGGGAAGTGGGTATTCTAGAGACATGAAGTCTTCAAATAGTTGAGGGCCACCTTCTAAGGGCCAATTTTAAAGTTTTATCTTATTCAGTTTTGGTTGAAAAGCAAACACAATGCATTTTATACTCCCTACCTTGTTAAATGTAACTGAACACTTTCTTCACGACAAGTAGTGAGTACGATGCATACAAATTATTGTGCCCTGGGCTAAGAAATAGCTATCAGGATGGGGATTCCTGGGGCATATGGGCTCGCCCTTATGCCACGTAGCCTGTACTAGTTTGCTCTGTGTGTTTCCTAATCCCTTTTTATTTTGGCACGTCTCCTCTCAGCTCTTAATTGATGACTCTTAGTGGGCTTGCTTTAAAACCCTATCTCCTACCTAACTTTCTGTGGGCTAGGACATGAGAAAACTGAGTTTGTTGAATTCTATGCTTTGGGTGAGAACCCATGGGGAATCCCAAGAGATAAAGTAAATGAGCTGTAGCGGGGCATGAATTTCGTAACATCTCATCTGTATGCTCGGAAATATGGTTCTGCGTAAGGCACCAGCAGGCAGGGCATGAAGGCCCTTCCACTGTAGCATCTATTTGGAACTGTGCGAAACCGAAAACCTGAGCGATTTTTCTTCCAAGGTTTCTCTGACCTTGGATTCATGTATGACATACCCTTCTGACTTATGTATCCTTCTTCCCTATAATACTTCCCTCAGCCTAGCAGGAAAGGACCTATATCTTAATTTATATTTGGAATAAAACCCATTTTTACCAAAGTGGTGACTATCCTTTGCATTGACTTTCTTTTTTATCCTTTGTAGTTTCATTTTTTGACTTTTCTAGCATTAAATATAAGCCTCTGTCTCTCATCAAGAATATACTAGGCAAAAAAAAAAAAGAATATACTAGGCAAAATAAAGTAGCTTATTTCTCTGTTTATTGTTTATTATATGCCTTCTCTTCTCGCCACACCTACTCTAAGTGATTCACACAGCACTGTCATGGAGCCCATCCCCGTCAGCCCCTCACTTGAGCTACTACTCTCTTCTCATATGTCACAAGACACTGGCCGCCTCACTATGGCCATAGTTTTTATATTGATAGATTTGAATTTCTACTGTTTGGTCCCTTCAGTCCCCAGTCACCCAGAGGAAGGGACAGGGGCGGGGACATTGGCAAGGATCATGGGGTCAAAGACCCCTTAGTCAGGGAGAGAATACATGGGAGATGCTTTCTTCCTTGTTCTTTGCAGTGGGCCAGGTAGCTGAAGCTGTGGATAAAGTGAGGCACCTTAACTTGGGTCATTCTTAAGAGGGCAGGGACTTTGGGTCTACAATTGGCTACTGGGAATATATGAATCTCCTGAAATTTTAGACACTTGTATTTGGTGGAGAAGGGACCCAGCTTCTACCAGATTCTCAGGAAGTTCACAACCCAAAGAAGTTTAAGGAGCTCCACATTAGATTATCCATCTACTGGTTTTTCATGTGAGTACAAGTGCATGGTATACTGGGGAGGAAAACATCCTACTGAGATAGTATTATAGAATGGTTGTCAAATGGGCCGATGACTCTATCCTTTACATGAAGGATTGTGTGGTAATAAGAGTCAGCATTTTCATTGAAGAAAATCATGAAAATGGAGAAAGTGTTAGGATATTAAAAATTACTCATAATCCCTCCAATTATCTATAGCCATTGACATTGAGAATTAAGGTATATTTTGCACAAATGCACACACACACACAAACACAATTGGCCTTACACTGTGCATAACTTTATGAATCTAGATAGGACAACACAGTGGTAAAGAGCTCAAGCACTGTAGCCAGATTGCCTGGGTATGAATCAGAACTCTACCACTTGATAGCTGCCTGAGCCTGGGCAAGTTAAATACTCTGTGCCTCGATTTCCTCACCTATAAAATGTTGATAATAATAGCATCAACCTCCAAGTGCTATGATGAGCATTAAAGGAGTTAATATAAGCGAAGTCTCAGAAAAATGACTGATCATACTTAGCACTCAGTAGATGTCATCTACTTTTTATTATTATATATCACGATTTATTTATTCAATATGCATTGGGCACAAAATAATGACAGAATAGTTTAAAACTCAAATAATTTAGACATTAGGCTGTTTTCAATTTTTGACAAGTATAAATAATGGTATAAGGAATATCTCTATATAAATATTTCTCCACATCTTTACTTTCTCCCCCTTAGGATAAATTCCAGGAAGTAGAATTAATAAGCAGTGAACACTTTCATGGTCCTTGGTATATGTAGTCAAATTGCTTTCCAGAAATGGCGTTCCAGTCTCTCTGCCCATCAGCAGTCCATGACATTTCTCACCTCCTCTTGCTTCACAGTGCAATGCTTTGTTAGCCTGCTCTCATTAAATACTGCTTTCTGTTGGTCTAATCAGGTTTTGTATTTGTCATGCTTTCCTCACTTCTGCCCTTTGGGTTTAGAAGTTATCTGTTCCTATTATTTTACATGTTATTTTCCAAATTTCAATACAGTTGTTTTACCAGTAGATTTTTCTAAAAAGTCCAAAGTCAGTCAATCTCTCCATTCTCATCCAGAATAATAGAAGAAAATTTCTCTCTGAACTTACCCATCTTTAAAAACCATTGCTTTCTATTGTTTTAGTCCTACCACTTATTCGACCCTGCTGTTACTATCATTGTTATTGCTTGCAATTAATTCCTGTTTAAATCTATCAAGGTATTTCAACAATTTCTTTGCTCACTTTTGAAACTTGCACTGATTTTTCTTTGTGACTTTGTCTCCTTCTTGCTGAAGTGAGGAGCTGTGGTTAGTGAACTTTCTTAACAACCTTTGTATATTTGAAATGTTATTTCTTCTTTACTCTCAAATTATAATTTAGTTGGGCATATAGCTTGAGATTAAAAATGATCTTCCCTCAACATTTTGAAGATATTAATTAATCGCACTCTGGTTGTTTTAAAAAAGTGTGTTGTCAATCTAACTGACATTCCTTTATAGGAAATCTGTTTTTCCTCCCTCGTGGCTTTAAAATTTCTCTTGGTTTATGGTGTTTTACAGTTGTATCTAGGTGTTTTTTATCTACGTATTTTTAAATCAGCTTGGGACTTGATATATTTTTTGTTTCACTCATTTTTATTCATTCTTTCAATAAATATTTGTTTTTGAGATGCCTGATGTTTTTCTAGATGCCAGGAACACTGAGTTGATAGTCTTACATTCAAATTTTTAATCTTAAGACTCATAAATTTATTTTTTGTTTCCTTTTTGATTTGTTATGTGTATACATTGTGAAGGGATTCCCACCATTGAGTTTATTAACAACTCCATCACTTCAAATATCCCCCCCCCTTTTTTGGGTGAAAACACTTAAGTTCTACTTTCTGAGTACATTTCAGTTATACAGTGCAGTGTTACTAGCTATAGTCGCCATGTTATAAATTAGATTCTTAGACCTAATTCATCTTTTAACATTTTACCAACCTCTCCCTGTTTCCCCCAACCCCCAACTGCTGGCAACCACTATTCGACTCTCTATTTCTATGAGTTTGAAGTTTTTGTTTTGTTTTAGATTCCACATACAAGTGATACCATGCAGTATTTGTTTTTCTCTGACTGGCTTATTTCATGTAGCCTAATGCCCTCTAGCTTCATCCATGTTGTCACAAATGCCAGGATTTCATTTTTTTTTTAAAGGCTGAATAGTATCTTTATCTACCTATCTATATCTATCTGTTTATCTGTCTATCTACCTCTATATATCACATTTTCTTTATCCATTCATCCAATGATGGACACTTAAGTTGTTTCCAGCCTTGCCTATTGTGAGTAATGATGCAGCAAACATGGAAACACAGATTTTTTGGGATAATGATTTCATTTCTTTGGGGTATATACCTAGAGGTGGGATTGCTGGTACATATGGTAGTCCTATTTTTAATCTCTTGTGGAACCTCTGTGCTGTTTTCCATAGTAGCTGCACCAAGATTTACATTCCCACCAACAGTGCATGAGGGTTCCCTCTTCTCTACATTCTCACCAGCATTTGTTATATCTTTTCTTTTCCTAATGGACATCCTAACAGGTCTGAGGAAATAGTTTATTGTGGTTTTGATTTAATTTCCCTGATGATTACTGTTGTTGAACATCTTTTCATGTACCTCTTGTTTATTTGTATATCTTCTTTGGAAAAATATGTATTCAGGTTCTTTGCCCATTTTTAATTGGATTATTTGTGTTGGTTTTCTTTTTTTTCTTTCTATTGAATTGTATAAGTTCCTTGTATATTTTTGGGTATTAGCCCTTTGTTGCATATGTGATGTGCAGATATTTTCTTTCATTCTGTAGGTTGCCTTTTTATTTTGTTGGTGGTTTCCTTTGCTGTGCAGAAAAAAGCTTTTTAGATTTATGTCATCCCACTTGGTTATTTTGGGGGTTTTTATGCCTTGCTTTGGTGTTGGATCAAAAAAAACATATTGCCGAAATCAATGTCAAGGAGTTTACCTATCTTTCCTTCTAGAAATTTATGGTTTCAAGTCTTCAAGTTTTTAAATTATTTTGAGATGATTTTTGTGTATGGTGTAAGTGCAATAGGGATCCAGTTTCATTCTTTTGCATGTGACTGTTCAGTTTTCCCAGCATCATTTACTGAAGAGAATGACCTTTCCCCAAAGTATACTTTTTGTGCTTTGTTTATAATAATATAGGCATGAGTGTATTCCTGGGCTCTTTGATTACATACTCTTGTAATATACAAGGTATATTATAGGACCCCAGTGTATTCCTGGGCTCTGTTTTTGATTACATACCCTTGTAATATAGTTTGAAATCAGGAATTGTGATTCCCTCAGCATTGTTCTGTCTCAGGACTGCTTTGGTCATTCACTGTCTTTTGTGGTTTCATACAAATTTTAGGATTGTTTTCTCTATTTCTGTAGAAACTATCATTGGAATTTTGATTGGGATTGCAGTGAATCCATATATTGCTTTGCACAGTATGGATGTTTTAACAATAGTGATTACTGTAATCCATAAATACAGACTGTCTTTTCATTTATTCATGTCTTTAATTTTTTCATCAATTTAATGTGCAAATATTTTACCTCCTGAGTTAAATTTATTCCTAAATATTTTATTTTTTTTTTGATATTAGTGTAAATGGGATTGTTTTCTTAATTTCTCTTTCCGATAGTTTGTTAGTGTATAGAAATGCGAGTAGGTTTTTTTATCCCGCAAATTTACTGAATTTGTTTATTAGTTCTAACATTTTTTGGTGGAGTCTTTAATATCTATAATATCATGTCATCTGCAAATGGAATCTCTGTCTTCCCCCTGCACCCCCTCCAACAAACTGAGATGAAAGTCCCACTCTATGTCGTGCCCAAAGATAGGCAGGCAGAATTTCCTTTATTCCTATTACAACTGGGATTCCCCATTTCCCAGCTTCTTGTTTTATGCAGGGAGACAGTCCCAGTTTCAGTCTCAAAACCTTGATTTCTATCTCATCACCGTGGAAGCATTAAAACCCTACCCCTAAGAGATAGATCTGGCTAGTTGCTTTACAAGACTTCGGTCACTTATTCCTTTGATGATTCCTTCTCCATTTGTAACCCCTGGAGATTTCCCTTTCTTATTTTTGATTTCAGCTATGAATTAATATTTTAAAATTATATTTATCTCACATTTCTTTGGGGAAAAGTTGCTACTTTCTGGCAGCAGCCTGTTCTACCATATTAAGTAGAATTTTTAATGTATAATAACAACAACAACAATAACAATGACAACAATACTATCTTTGTATATTTACCTTATATTTATTCACCTTACTTATATTTTGTATTTTCTTGGGTCTTAAGCATATTCTAAAAGTATTGATAAATTTGTTCTTTATTTTATCAACCATTTTTATATCTTTATTTTTACCTAGGTATTCTGTCATAAATTGATAGCAGTGGGTCACATTCTTCCCATAAAATTATATTTTTATCAATCTATCTATGGGTTTGCTTCCTATGAGTACTATATTATTCATTACATCTTCAGCATTGATTATAGCTTTCATCCATACAAAATAATGCTCTTTTTTAAAAATAATATTTTGACTATCAGATATTAAAATGTTTTTCCTTTGAGGGGATCTGCTCTGCCTTTGGACACTTCACTTGTTTTTTATTTTTTATTTATTTTATTTTATTTTATTTTATTTTATTATTTTATTTTATTTTTTAATTAACACATAATGTATTATTTTCCCCAAGGTACATGTCTGTGGATCCTCAGACTTACACATTTCACAGCACTTACCATAGCACATACCCTCCTCAATGTCCATAACCCAGCCACCCTATCCCTACCCGCTCCTACCCCCCAGCCACCCTCAGTTAGTTTCATGAGTTTAGGAGTCTCTTACGGTTT
>CM052900.1:59296121-59360052 GCA_028534135.1 Potos flavus | reverse complement strand
TTCCTGATCCCATCTTGTTTCATTTCCCTCTCCCACCCCCACAACCCCCCACCCTGCCTTTTGAATTCTTCATATCAGAGAGATCATATGATAATTGTCTTTCTCTGATTGACTTACTTCGCTTAGCATAATACCCTCCAGTTCCATCCACGTCGTTGCAAATGGCAAGATTTCATTCACTTTAATTGTTTTAACTTTTTCTATGTTAGTTTGCTTCAGCTGTGTTTCTTACAAGTTACAATTGTTATGGATGGTGTTGTTACTATTTAATGCTTTTTATTTTTGTTGTTTGTGTTTTTTTCTGGTTTGTTCATTTTTGCTGTATAAATTTATTTTTATTTGCTATTTTTAGCAATAATTTAGAAGATAAACTTTATGCTTTCAATTTTAGTAGTGGTTAACTTAGATTTTTCAGAGACAATGTTAGACCTGCATGAATAGGTCTAATAAGTGGTAAGTATAGTAAATAATAAATTAGTAATTTTTTCAGTGCAAGGGTTGGGGAAGGATTACAGTGCTGAACTGGGTCAGTGTAGGCCTTACTGAGAATATGAAAGGAGGAGGGAGAGAAACCGTCAGAAATATTTACTTCCATAAAGTAGATCTTTGTAAGTAAAATCTTATAGTAAGTAATAAATTAGCAATTTTTTTCCTTTTTAAAAAAAGATTTTATTTATTTATTTGGGAGAAGAGAGAGAGAATGCACATGGTGGGAAGGGGGAGCTAGAGGGAGAGGGAGAAGCAGACTCCTGGCTGAGCAGAGAGCTGGATGTGGGACTGGATCCCAGGACCTGAGATCATGACCTGAGTTGAAGGCAGACACTTAACAGACTGAACCACTCAGGTGCCCCAGTAAATTAGTAATTTAAAAAGGTATCTCTTGTGGAGAATAAAAAGTGCAATACTGTTTCCCTTTACTCTCGGCCATTCCAATTCTCCTTTCCTTTCCCCCTTTCATTTCCTTTCCTTTCCTTTCCTTTCCTTTCCTTTCCTTTCCTTTCCTTTCCTTTCCTTTCCTTTCCTTTCCTTTCCTTTCCTTTCCTTTCTTTCCTTTCCTCTCCTCTCCTCTCCTCTCCTCTCCTCTCCTCTCCTCTCCTCTCCTCTCTTCTCCTCTCCTCTCCTTTCCTTTCCTTTTTTTTTTTAAGATTTAATTTATTTATGGGGTTCCTCCTGGGAGGCTCAGTCATTAAGCGTCTCTGTCGGCTCAGGTCATGATCCCAGGGTCCTGGGATCAAGCCCCACGTCCAGCTTCCTCCTCGGTGGGAAGCCTGCTTTCCCTCTCCCACTCCCCCGCTCGTGTTCCTGCTCTCGCTCTCTCTCTGTCAAATAAATAAATAAAATCTTTCAAAAAAATCTTTTAAAAAAGATTTTATTTATTTGAGAGAGAGTGAGCAAGTGAGAGAGAGAGAGCACACACCATCAGGGCAGGAGCAGACACACATGAGTGGGGGGAGGGGCAGAGGGAGAGGAAATGGGCTCCATCCCGGTACTTCAGGATCATCCTGGTACTCCAAGGATTCATCCTGGTACTGTGGGACCATGACCTGGGCCAAAGGCAGATGCTTAATGGACTGAGCCACCCAGGCATACCCCCCCCCATCCTGGTTTTCCTTCATAATTCTGTGGTTATGGTTGCCATCATTTAGTTTCTGTTACCTTAAAAATAAAAGTGATGACTTAATTCACTTAAAAATACCTTTTAGTAATCAGTTTTATAAACATTTAAAACACTATTAAAACAAACATGTAAATTCATCTCTGCCTCTTACTCATTTTTCTGCTCAAATGCCTGTCCTTCTACCAAGATTGCTCCATTATGACTTGTTTTTATATTGCTTCATTGTTCTGGCATAGATTTTCCAATGGCTCATTCAGGAAGACTGCCTTGGTAGAGAATTCTGTGTGCTCAAGTAGCTGAGGACATGCATTTGTTGTTTTCACATGTGAGGAATGGGCTGACTGGCTATAGACTCAGAGGCTTTTTTCTATAGTGGTTTGTTGGCTTGCCTTCTAGCACTTTGACTTAAGTAGTCCGACAACCTCATTTTGTTGTGGATTTTTTTTCTGGGTGACTTAATGTTTTCCTTCTGGATTTCTAGAAGAGTCCCCTTATTCTCTCTTTTCCTCATTCTCCTTTTAGATACTGAAAAATTCCTACTTGTTATGCTTCGGAGCAGTTGTTATCATGACATTTTGTTTTCTTGGAACATACTGTGTGCTGTACATTTTCTAACTGGAGTATTTCTTGTATCATGAAATATTTCCCATATTGCTACAGTTGATTATTCTGCTGTTGTTTCTTATTAAGCAGTAGAGCTGTGTCCATACAACTCCTCTTACCAAAGTGGCCCCCTTCATTTCATTTCAGCTTCTTGAAGTTCCAGGGATGCAATATTCTCTGGGATTTTTTTAATGGGTAAGTGAGAAATTTAGAAATATTTTCTCTTGTGTCTTGCAAAAATCTACTTTAGAGAAGTAAATGTTCCTACAGTTTCTCTCCCTCCTCCTTTCCTTTTCTCAATAAGGCCTACCCTGACCATCCAATTCAGCACCATAATCCCTCTCCAATCCTTGTACTCCAGATTCCCCTGTTTCTGTTCAATATTTCCTTTTTTCCATACACTTATCACCTTCTAAAATATTTTCTAGTTTGTTTAATATACCTTTTAATGGTTGTCCTTCTTTTGATCCTTCTCTAGCTTCACTAGAATGAGAATAGGGATCTTTTTACATTTTGTTTTCTGATATATCCCCAGCACCTAAAACAGTCCCTGGCACATACTAGGTGCTTATTAATGTAAGGATGTATTGGACGAATGATCAAATTCATGTATTGGATGATGAATGATCAAATTCTTCAGTGTGCCTAAATATCTGCTGATTTATTTTCTGCTTGCTCGTATTTACAGAAACAGATATGTTCTCTAATATTTATTTAAAGTCACATACAATTGAAATGCAGTCGATCCCTTCAGACTCTGATGTGGATCGTTGGAAAGCTCTTTCAACAAGGACAAGAAATACACATTTTCTGTAAATTGGCATCAGCATTCCAAGGATTCTCAGCCTGGGGCAAGGAATGAGAGCTGGAATGATCGGTAACAGAGAGTCACATCTCTCACTGCAGAATTTCTCTGTGTGTTTGATGTGGGTGCCTAGGAGCAAGTTTGCTTAAGGAATAAGTTTTATGGACTCCCAATGCAACACTAGTGGTGTCAAGCTCTGCCAGCCTGCCCAAAGAGGATTTTACCCACCTTGTCTTATCCAATAATAAAGATAAGGTAAACTAGTTATTAACTGAAATACAAAGTAGAGTAGCCCTTAGTTTCTTCTGGAAACAGAGGAAAGGGCTACTGATAAACCAGAATGATTGTTTGCATCTTCCTCGGCCCACTCCTACTCCTATTAGGAGCACTCCTCTTCTCACCTCAACCAATCAGTAAGGGAAATTAGGGAGCCTGCTCTCCGAGAAAACTTAATATTTCTGTTTATGCTTCTCCTTAACTAAAATACTCTTCAACATTCAGTTTAAAAATTGTCTTCTTTATAGATGTTCGCCCATCTTTCCAAACAAAATTGAGTCTCCCTTTTTCTGAACTCTCAAATTTTATTTAATATTTTTAAGTTTTTATTTTCATCACCTAGGGCTCATCATAACAAGTGTACTCCTTAATCGCCATCACCTATTTCACCCATCCCCCCACCCACCTCCCCTCTAGTAACCATCATTTTGTTCTCTAGAGTTAAGAGTCTGTTTTTTGGTTTGTCTCTCTTGCTCTTTTTATTCCCTTTACCTGTTTGTTTTGTTTCTTAAATGCCACATATGAGTGAAATCATGTGGTATTTGTCTTTCTCTGGCTGACTTATTTCTCTTAGCCTTATACTCTCTGGAACCGTCCATGTCATTGCAAATGGCAAGATTTCATTCTTTTTTAATGGCTGAGTAATATTCCAATGTATATATATACCACATCTTCTTTATCAATTCACTAACCAGTGGACACTTAGGCTGCTTCCATAGTTTGGCTATTGCAAATAATGCTGTTATAAACATAGAGGTGCATGTATCATTCTGAATTCGTGTTTTTGTATTTTGGGGGGGTAAATAGCCAGTAGTGTGATTACTGGATCATAGGCTAGTTCTCTTTTTAACTTTATGAGGAAATTCCATATTGTTTTCCAGAGTGGCTGCACCAGTTTGCATTCCCGCCAACAGTGCAAAAGGGTCCTCTTTCTCCACATCCTCACCAATACCTGCTTGAAGTCCCAAAATTTAGTATTACGTCTCTTATGATATTTAGCACAATCATTCTTAAAGGCATCTTTATTTTTATTTTATTTTATTTTTTTAGATTCCATTTATTTATTTGACAGAGAGAGTTCACAAGTAGGCAGAGAGGCAGGCAGAGAGAGAGGGGGAAACAGGCTCCCCACTGAGCAGAGAGCCCGATGCGGAGCTTGATCCCAGGACCCTGAGATCATGACCTGAGCCGAAGACAGAGGCTTTAACCCACTGAATTGAATTTAATTGAATGTGCATATCTTCTCTTTCCTAACATTTTATAAGCACTGAAAGAACAGGAAATGCTCAGCTATCTTTTGCTGTATAAAATTGAGTGGCTAAAAAAAAACAGTTTATTATTTCTTACAGTTCCGTGATTTAATTGGATGCTCCTTTCCTGGTTTTGTCTGCCCATGTAAAAGGGAATATTTAACTGAGGCAGGATGCTGTCATTGGGCACTGGGCTCAGCTGGCATAAGTGGGATGGTTGGGCTTCTCCTCTATCCTTGGTTGCTTCAAGGAATGATAGTCTCAGGATAGTTCTCCAAGAGAGAAAAGGCAGAAGCTACAAAGACCATTGAGGCCGAGGCTTCCAAGGTATCACTCCTACCACATCCTATAAAAGCATCAAAGCAACTCACAATCTAGTCCAAATCTAAGAGATGAGGAAGTTGACTCCACTTCTTATGAAAGGAATGATAAAGTGAGGTTGCACAGGGATATGCAGGTTGGAAGAAATCATTGAGGTTTTGAGTGTTTGCAAAGATGTGTCATCTGGCCAAAATAATTCACATCCCTTTCAAAGGCAAAGTATACTCATATCCTCCCCCAACAGTCCCACCTCAATTTTCAGCATCAAACTCTGAGGCCATGTTCCCATGGCTACCATCAGACCCAGATGTAGACAAGGCTTCTTTGATGTAGTACCATGGGAACACCAACTCTTGATCTGACTAACTATGAATTAAAATGTTGAGTTATCTGCCCATAGACAACCAACATACCACAACTGGGTAACTGCAATAAACACTTGTATTCAAGAGTGAGAAGAACACAGGGAAGACAAGAGGCATATGGTGCTCACTTGCACACAGCAGTTTTTAAATCCAATTGGATCATATTGACAATTCCCTCTACCTTAGGAACAGAGAATATGCTTTTCTTTTTATTTTTTAAATTAACATATAATGTATTATTTGTTACAGGGGTACAGGTCAGTCAATCATCAGTCTTACATAATTCACAGCACTCACCATAGCACATATCCTCCCCAATGTCCATCACCCAGCCACCCCCTCCTTCACACCCCCCTCCACTCCTGCAACCCTCAGTTTGTTTCCTGATATTAAGAGTCTCTTATGATTTGTCTCCTTCTCTAGTTTTGTCTTGTTTCATTTTTCCATCCCTTCCCCTATGATCCTCTGTCTTGTTTCCCAAATTCCTCACATCAGTGTGATCATATGATAATTGTCTTTCTCTGATTGACTTATTTCACTTAGCATAATATTCTCTAGTTCCATCCATGTCGTTGCAAATGGCAAGATTTCATTTTTGATGGGTGCGTAATATTCCGTTGTGTGTGTGTGTGTGTGTGTGTGTGTGTGTATACACACACACATATATACACGTATATATACATATATATATACACACATATATACACACACACACACATATATATACACACACATATATATATACACACACACACATATATATACCACATCTTCTTTATCCATTCATCTGTTGATGGATATATAGGCTCTTTCCATAGTTTGGCTATTGTGGACATTGCTGCTATAAACATTGGGGTGCTCGTGCCCCTTCAGATCACTACGTTTGTATCTTTGGGGTAAATATCCAGTAGTGCAATTGCTGGGTCGTAGGGTAGCTCTATTTTCAACTTTTTGAGGAAACTCCATACTGTTTTCCAGAGTGGCTGTAGGGGCAGAGAATATTCTTTAATGAGAGCTTGTTTCTGCTCCTTTGACATGTTTTCCTGGTTTCTTATTCTCCTTGACTCTGGGCTATTGGCTCTGCCCTCTGAAACATCTTTCTTTTTCCTTAAGAAATGACCTAGGTTTTCAGCTGAGTATCTTCTCAGTCCGCTTCTTGTAGGCTGAGCATTGGAGAGACCAAGAATATGAAATAGTTTTATTTTCCATCTCAACAAATTCTGAGTCTTTAACCTCTCCTCTGATTTTTGCTTGCAGACTGAGGAGCTCCTTCTTATCATACATAGCTGAAGTGTGCCTGCTGACACTTTGAACTTGCTGCCATGGCCTCGAGTTCTTTTAGGTACATTTTTTTGTGCTCTGCATTAGCTCAGAAAACAGTCTTGCAAACGTTCCATCACTCCATAACACGGATTGCCATTCCCCAGCCTTTGGTACCAACTCCTTCCTGCTCTCTCAGACTTTACTAATGACCCTTGCACTGCCTTCAGTCTTCACCTGCAACCCAGAACTAAAACCAGTGCCACATTGAGATATTATGGTTTATTTATTTATTTATTTATTTATTTATTTATTTATTTATTTAAGATTTTATTTATTTACTTGACAGAGAGAAAGAGATCACAAGTAGGCAGAGAGGCAGGCAGAGGGAGAGGGGGAAGCAGGCTCCCCACTGAGCAGAGAGCCCTATGTGGGCTCAATCCCAGAACTCTGAGATCACAACCTGAGCTGAAGGCAGAGGCTTAACCCATTGAGCCACCCAGGTGCCCCAAGATATTATGGTTTATAATAAGAAATATATATTTGGTCATGGTCCACATTTCTGACACAGATCTCTTAAAACCCTTGAAATTTCCCAAGTGATGAGAGCATAAGGGTGTCTTTGTTATGTTAATGAGGTGACTTTTGGACCATGCCTAAAGATGGAGGATAGTTGCCAGGAGAACCAACCTTGGGATTAGAAAGTTGGAATTTTCAGTTCAACCCCACTGACTTCCCAGAGGGGAGTGTTGGTTTGAAATCTCTTGGGGCTTCCTCGGTGTAATCTGAAACCAGCCTGGATGCAGAGAGCACAGGGACATCCCTACATATTGCTAGATGGCAGGTTTCATAAACTAGGGAACTTACGTAGGAAACCTAGAATTCTGTACCTACCTGCCAAATCTTAAAAGGTTATGCAGAGGTTTTAACTAGGTTTGATCATGTGTACCATCCAGATGATCTCAACACCACGTCACTCTCTCAAGGCTCTGTCCTTGGGGGCAGCCTCTGGGAGTAAGGAAGGCAAGCAAAATGCACATTCCAAGTTTGGGGAGGGGGTGAGGTTCCTCTGATCATGTGGGTCCAGCTTACGGGTCATCTGGCTGTTATGTCCTCTGGTTGATCTCCTGCAACATGAGAGGGATTGGAAATTGAATCAATAGCCAATGGCCAATGATTTAATCAATTATGCCTATGTAATGAAGCTTCCATAAAAATCCAAAAGAATGGGGTTTGGAGAGCTTTCTGGTTGGTGAACACATGGAGATTTGAGGAGAGGGACAGACTCCAAAAGAGCATTGAAACATCACACCCTTTCCCCATACCTCACCCAGGGCATCTCTTCCATGTGACTGTCCTTGAGTTATATCTTTTTATAATAAACCAGCAATATAATAACTAAAGTGTTTCTTTGAGTTCTGTGAGCTGTGGTAGCAAATTAATCCAGCTCAAGGAGGGAGTCCTTGGACTCTCCAATGGTCGGAACCTCTAGTTGGTCAAAAGTACAGATGCCAACCTGGGCTTGGGACTGGCATCTGAAAGGTGGGGGTGGGCAGGGATGTGAAACCAAGCCCTTAACCTGTGGAATCTGCTTCTAGCTCCAGGTAGACAGTGTCAGAACTGAGTTGGATTCTAGGACACCCAGCTTGTGTCGGAGAATTGCTCAATGGTGAGAACCTCCCTTGCCCTTGCAACATATGCTGGAATTGGGTGCAGAAACTCACACGTTTTAAGTTTTTGTTGTAACAGAATTCCACTGCCAGGTGTCGATTTGGGTCTGTGGTCCATTATTGCATAGCAAACTGTATCAAAATTTAGTGGCTTAATGCAACAGTGATGTATTATTTCTCACACTTCTGTGGCTTGAGTGGATAGTTCTTTGTTGGTTTTGCTTGAGTTCTCTCATGTGGTTGCATTCGGCTGTAGGGTCAGCTGTGAATTGGGCTCAGTTGCAACAGTTGGAGAGCTGAGCCTCTGTCTCCAAGGAGTCTTTAACCCTGGGCTTCTTTACAGTATGGTGGTCACAAGGTCCCAAGACAAAAAGGGCAAAAGCTGCAAGATGTCCTGAGACTTAGACTCTGGAACTCACATGTTGCTTCTCTGCATTCTATTCATCAGAGTAAGTCACATGACCAGCTGGTTTGAAGAGGGGCAGAAAGAAGCTCCAGCTCTGGACAAAGGGTCATCTAATTCACGTTACAGAGAAACATTCCCTGAAATGGGAAGAATTTGCAACCATTTAATAAGGCACCAGAGATGCCGAGTCCTGTTAATTTTTGTATTCCTTATAGCACCAGGCAGATCATCCAACATAAATAAATGCTATAATAGATATTTGTTAAAGTGAAGGAGGAAGAATTTAGGTCAGTAATTCCAGCTCTGATGTGCTATTTAAAAAAGACTTGGTGTTCAGATCCTTTCAAAGGCATTTTCTTCTGTTGATTTAGGAGGATTTCACTCCACATAATAAATGTGGCCAAGAAAATGCTGATTTTATCTTTTAATACTTGGAAACTCTAAAAACATGGTTCACTTTAGTTAAAGGATTTTTGATTTGACAACTCTCAATGAATACAATATTCAGGCTATTGTTAAAAGGGAGCTGAGGTAGATACCCTTATAATGGAGGCAAGAAGAACTCACATACAGAAGTGTATCTCACCATATATGGTCGTATAAATGAAACTGTTAAGAAATGTAGAAAACATGAGAGAATTCAGAATGAGCCTTTTAAGGAATGTAGCCAAGTTGTTCTCTTTAGTTAAAAAGAGTCTGTGTAGGGAAGCATTGTTTCTATATATTGCGATAAATGCTATCTTGACATAGTCTAAGTGACGTTAAAATCCCAACAACTTAAAATATGGTCAGCATGGGTATAAACATGTGTCACTATGTGCACAGTTAGCATCCCGGTTGTCACAATAATGTTCTATTGCTTAAAATCCAGAACCTTAGGACACCTGGGAGACTCAGTCGGTTAAGTGTCTGACTCTTGGTTTCAGCTCAGGTCATGATCTCACAGTGATCATGAGATTGAGCCCCGAGTCAGACTCTGCACTGAGCTGAGTGTGGAGCCTGCTTGGGATTCTCTTTCTCCTCTTCCCCTGCTCCTCCCCATCTCCCCACCTGCTCATGAGCTCACTCCCTCTCTCTCTCTCTCTCTCAAAAAAACCCCAAAGAAAAACCAAAAAAACTAAATTAAAAATAAATAAAAAAAATCCAGAACCTTGTTTTACATTTCTACATATGAATGGATAGAACAATGAACAGAAAATCACAGATCCCTTTTAGCACTGTTATTTGTATGTAAATATTTTATTTCTTTTCTCCTAAATAAGCTCTTTAAACTCCAAGACCATATATTATTCCCTTTCTCATGTCTGGCTCAGAGAGTTTCATTCGGTCGGCCCTCAGTATTTGCTGAATTAGATCAAATTGGGCTTCTAGTTCCAGCTTGAACTATGACTTAAATATTTCAACTTTTCTGTATGATTTTATACCTACATGCACATTGGAAGGAAGTATGTTTCAGATATTTTCGAAGGCATTTTTCTCTTTCTCATTTAAAGGGTGTTGCAACATAGTAGGACCAATGAATTTATACCTGAGTGTCTTTGCTCCTGTGTCTGGATTAGATTCAGTGGTGTTCCCCCAACTATCAGCACTTAGAATTACTTTAATTAGTGGCATGGGATTCTCTGCCTTTAAGCAATACATTGTATAGTGACCAGCCCTGTCTTCATCAGTCTGCTCAGATTCAGTAGTATCCACCATGTGCTTGGCACTATGATCCCGAGGAAGGAAAAAGGCAAAGTTGCTGTTTTCAAATACGTACAAGTTTAATTGACAAAAGAATATTTACATAAAAACAATAACCTCTGTAGTAATAATAATAGCTACCGTGTCTTGCACACTTACTCTTTGACAAGGACGCCACCCGCATCATCTCCCTTTCTTCTAAGAACATAGAGAGTTAGACAACAATTATGCCCAATTTGTAAGCAGGGAAACAGGCTCGGAAAGTTTTGTAAACCTGCCCGATACTGTAGCTGTAGCAAATGAGTGAAGCAGAAATTCCAACTCAATTCAATGTTACAGGTCAGCCTCCTACTGCGTTGCCTTGAGATTCAGGGAATACTGGACTTGCGATTCAGGGAATACTGGACCCAGACATAGGGCAGAACATCCTGAAAGTGCCCAAAACGAGGATGTGGGACCCTAGCCAAGGGTAAAGAGTGGGGAGACATTACTGGTGTCTTTCCTAATAGGGCACGTTCTGTGGCTTAGGGGGAGGCGGAGTTTGAATTGGAAGGCAGGGTTGTCTTGGACACAGAAGATGGGAGGAATTAGCAGGTTAGACCTGGTCAGGGGCGGCAGGGGTCTCTATCTCTTCAGCATTACTCCTTTGCTACCCTGTTTGATCTTGTCCTGGCCAATCGTACTCTTTTTATCACCTCCCTCTCTCCTTCCAAGAGCTGACTTTTCTTCCTTCCTTCAACGCATCATACAAACCCATTAATTCCATAAAGCCTCCTTCCCACTGCAAATTTCCCGACACCTCGGAAGTTCTCCATCGTGCCTGTTCATTTCTAGTCTGCCCGAGATGGGATTTCTATATGTTTTTCATTTGTGTATTCATGTTTTCCCACTTATGCTGGTTGTCTCTCTGTGGGAGGTAAATCCCCTGGAAACCAAGATTTATTTGTCTTTTGTTCTTAGCTCTCCTCCGTGCCCTGCAGTCTATTTATGCTGGACATTTGGTAAATGCTACAGACAGACTAACTCAGAGGCATGTTGTGAGGAATAAATTAAGGCAATAAAATTAATGAATGACAATCCACGAAAGCTCTGCCGGATGGTGCACTGGGTCTAAAATGATATTTTTATTATTATGTCTGCAAGTTGGACCTATGCATTCTTCCACTTTTTGTCTTTATTTTTATTAAAAAAAATTTTTGTCCCTCCCTTTTGAGGGACATATATTTTCTCTCCGTTTTTTTTCTCATTGATTTATCTCCCCCAGTATTTCCTTCTAATGATCTCCTTTGTTTTCCTTTAATTTTGTATCTTATCAGATAATAACGTAAATAGTTTCAAAAGTCAAATTTTAATAGCCTTCGAAGACTAGGCAACATCTTTCCACCTCTCTCTCTCTCCCTCTAATTCCCAAGTGCATAATTTAGTTTTAGTTACTATTCAGTAATTCTGTGAAAATTTAACCCCACCTTGCACAGAAATTTTCCCTCTTTCCAACCTCCCCAAATAGTTAAAACACAATTTGGGACTAAATCAATATTTAATGTCTATATTATTATAACTATATAAATATTATTCATAGCTGAGCCACATTAAAAAACTGATTAATATTTTAAAGTTTTTTTAAAAAGGAAAAATCTATGATGACCTTTCCTTCCTTATCTAGCATTTCCTATCCCTTAAGTTAGTAATTGCTTTTGTAACAGTTTACTTGACATTCTATGCATCTAGTACCACCCTTAGACCCAGGCACAAGGGCCCCTTGCCCTTGGCTATTAGCTTTAGACTCTGGCCTTCCCCCATCCTCGCCCTTTCATGGCAAGAGATCCATGGAGGCTGAGGGAATGGGACTTGTCCACCAGGAGCCTATGCCCTTCTGTCCTCCTAAACCTTGCTTCTGAGACTCTGGACTCTACAAGTTCCTGCCCAGATGGTCCCAATGCCCCTTTCAGGTCCCTTTTGGTAAAGGCAGAAGGCGCTGCTGTGTGCACACTCCCAGGCCAAGGACTGACCCAGGGGCAGCTGTCAATGTCCACGGGTCTGTGCAAAGACCCTCATGGTGGAGGAAAGAGCCAGGGTGGGAGGAAGCCGGTGGGCTACGGGCTGCGGGACAGAGGTCTCCATCCTACTCTTGGCTTGGCCTGCAAGTGTTAGGGGCCAGTGCGTGTGCACCTGTCAGTAATTCACCTCCAGCAGATGACAGGACTAAATCTCTCAGTTCCTTCAAACACAACTGCTAATATATCTGTTTCGTTTTGCTAGGGAAGTCCCTTCTTTAAAGTTGTCCGAACCCACCAGCTTGCTGGACTGTTGCTCCACATCACCCTCTTCTCCAGCCTTTTTATTTTTATTATTTTTTTTAAGGATTTATTTATTTATTTGAGAGAGAGAGAGCATGCGCGCGTGCACACACAAGTAGGAGAGGGGCAAAAGGAGAGAGAGAGAATCTCAAGCAGACTCCCCACCGAGCTTGGAACCTGGTGTAGGGCTCGATCTCAGGACCCATAAGATCATGACCTGTGCCAAATCCAAGAGTCGGACACTTAACCCATGGAGCCACCCAGGTGCCCCTTTCTTCTCCATCCTTTTTAAAATATCTTTTGCTTCACCTTTGTCATGTCTCTGCTATTTCCTGGATCCCATGTATACCTCTTTCTTGGTTTATTTCACAGCTTTTTTGAGGGTGCATGGGAGATACACTGTAGGTGGAAAAAGATTTTGCTTCATCCTTACACTAATCCTGGTATCAAATTTGGAGGTTGGAAATTGCTTTCCTTCAGAATTTTAAAGGTATTGCTTTATGGTCTTCAAGCTTCCACCATTGCTGTGAAATCCAGTGATATTTAAATACTGTATCCTTCCATTTCTTCTCTTCTGGAGTCTCTGTCAGGAAACATGTCCTGGTGATCTGTAATTTCATCCTGATCTGTGTGGCCTGAGTCTTTTTCATTTGCTCAGTTGAATACTCTATAAGCCCATTCAATCTGAAAATTCACATGCTTAAGTCCATGGAAAGTTTTTTATTTTATTGTCATTTTTTTGTTCTTAAATCCCCTCCTCCATTTCTTCTGATTTTGCTTTTTCTAATTCCTATTCGTTGAGTATTTGCTTTACAGGAGTTAACTTATAAATTTTTTTTTACTCTTTTCTTGCACTTTTTGAATTTGTCTTTTTGTTCTATTTCTCTTTTTATTTTTGAGATTTCCTCGATGTGACCTCCTCATCCTTTTCTGCATTTTTCATGTAGGATGTCATAGTTTTCTATGAGTACCTGGTTGTTGTTAACAGCATCTTATGCTTTTTCCCCCCAAGAGATGCGATATTTTTACGATCTCCCCGAGGATATTAATTACAGTTCTTTGTGCATTTTCTCATTTTCTCCAAGATAATTGTTTCCTCATTTGGCCCTGATCCTAGGCCAAGTCATCCCTCAGAGTGGGAGCACTAAGGACCCATTTGGAAGTTGTGCATGCACGGTGGGGGATAGGGTCTGGACCTCGGTGAGCTCCTTGGTGGTATGGCAGGGAAGCAAGCTGTCTTTTTCCCTGGAGGATTTCAAATGTCCATGTCGGTAGGTCTTTTTTCCTTAGCAGGTCTGTCCTCCCAATGTCCTGACCAGGGGGAAGGGTGGCTGCCAGCTCTCCGGGAGCTGAGCGGGGGAGGGAAAGTGAGTGGTTTTGCAGGTTCAAATATAGACTTTCACTTAACCCCTATTTGGCCCTTGGTGGAGGCCTCAGCTGGGCTTGGTGCCTTGAAGCCTGTCTTTGTTCCAACCCCCGGAGAGTAAAGTGTCCCTCTTCCACTGAGTGGACATCTGGGTGTCTAACTGTTCCCTTAAACTCATTCCACGGACTCCCCTTGTTCTCACCACCTGTCCCTGCCTTCAGAGGAGACTCCATCTCCTGAGCGTTTCCAGGTGATGGTGGTACACGCTGACTCGCTTCTTACTGGCTTCCTTTCTCTGGTCCTATCATGTCAGCACTAGTTGTCCATCTTTTTGCCAACTTCCAAAATTTGTTGCTATTTCTCCATATGTTTTCTTTGTTCCCTAGGTTTATGCATTAAGAAAAAAATTCCTTTACTCTTATGTAAATGGAGCTTAAATGGAGAAGAAATAAACTCATATGTTTATTTAAATAAACTCATATGTTCAATCTGCGCTGTTTAACTATGACATTGTAACTTTGTTCGTATTTTTTTATACTTTCCTGTGAGTCTATTACAAATAATGCGAGTTAGCATCTAAAATACCTATGGATTGTCTTTAATGTCATTAAAGTTTTTGAGTTCTTTATTTTCATATACATTTACTGATTATGTTCTTTTTTTTTACATTGTTTAAGAAGTAAAAAGATGTTTTAAAATACCCTTTAAACTAGGGCAAGAATAAAGCATGGGAAAATTTGAATGTTTAATAAAGTATCTACATATCCAATGAGAAATAGGTAAACATACTTAGAAGCAATTATAATCAGAAAATTTCCTTAAAAATCAGAGCCCCATCCTAACTGTGCCACCAGTGAGTCCTATAAAGATATCAAGGATAAGAGAAGATGCTGACTTCAAGGTTCATGACTAACTGAAGCCTGCCAGAAAAATAAAATAGAAAGGAAACTTCAGGATTAATTATTAATTAAAAACACTGGGCTTCAGAATTGACAAAAACAATAACAGTTTAAAATTTTCCAAGACCCTACTGTGTAAGAATACATTGTCAAATAAAAAAACATATCTGGACTTATTAGGGAGAGATTTTACTCAAAAAGATTATTGCAAGGCAAAGAAATAATTTTTTTTAAGAATTCAAAATTTATAAAAGTTTATGCTACTTATTTTAAATTGCATGATGCTGAAGCCAGTCTAAAGGAATTCCAACACGTGCAATTGCAACGTAATTCAATGGATTGTTTTTTTTAAAAACAAATTTGTACAGCAAAAATAATTAATAAATTAACTAAATAATTAAAAAATCCCCAGCTCATGGGGTGCCTGGGAGGCTCAGTGGGTTAAGCGTCCAACTGTTGAACGAGTGGAATAAGGAGAACACTCTGAACACGAACCTGCAAGTGTCTCAAGGATTAGGCAAAAAGGGTTTTCTTGTATAGGGATGAGCACACAAGGAAGAACAGGGTGTGGGGAAGTAGGATTAAAGTCTGCCCGGGATCAGTAATAGATCAGAGAAAGTTTTACCTTGAGACGAGGTGAGGATGATCCAAAGTTCAGGTCTTAGGGGAAGGAGGAAATCATTACCAAATTTGGTTAATAAGCATTTTACTCTACTGATCAGTGGGGACCAGCAGTTGGGCTAATCATTAATGAGGCAAAGAGTGGGAAGATGGAGGGCGTGTGCCTGCCTTGTCACAGGGAAATCAGGGGTGGGCATCTGTGTGAGTCTTACCTGAATCTTATGGGAAGGGTGGTTTTTTTGCCGTCTGCCCTTGTTTCCTGGATCACAAAGGATGGGAAGATTCCTTAACCTTTGCTGTTTTCCAGGATCACAGAAAGTGGGTAAATCTCAGCACCGTCAGCATGAAAAAGCAAGATGACTACCCCTGAAAAAATGGTGGGAGAGATGGGGTGGCTTGGCTAGGTGATGGACACTGGGGAGGGTATGTGTTATGGTGAGTGCTGTGAATTGTGTAAGACTGATGAATCACAGACCTGTACATCTGAAAAGAATAACACATTATATGTTAATAATAAAAAAAAATAAGTGGCTACTGAGGGCAATATCTGAGCAAAGTAGTTCCATACACAGTGTCATAAGTGCTGCAATAAATAAATATGCAGGTTGCCATGGCAATGTGGAAGAGAGGCACCTCACATGGGGGGAAGGGCAGTCAGTGAGAACTGCACTGAGTCTTTTTTTTTTTTTTTAAGATTTTGTTTATTTATTTGACACAGAGAGAGAGAGATCACAAGTAGGCAGAGAGGCAGGCAGAGGGGGGAGGAAGCAGGCTCCCTGCTGAGCAGAGTCCATCGCAGGACCCTGAGATCATGACCTGAGCCAAAGGCAGAGGCTTTAACCCACTGAACCATCCAGGCGCCCCTGCACTGAGTCTTAATGGATGACTGGGATCTCTCCATGGTGGGAGCTGGGCATTAGCCCTGCGCCAGGACATAATGGTGAAGACCATGAAGATGACTGTGCTTTGTGAACTTCATGCAGCAAAGCCTGTGTTCAAGTGAACTGAGAGAAAATAGTCTTTCTTGGCTGATGAGAGATTTTTCTACTCCTTAAGGCTGTTACACCAATTTTATTCGGAGTAGGAGTCTATTTGTGAATACGTAATAGAAACCTAGGTAATACATATGAATTTATCTAGAGTTTATTTCCCAGTTTAAGGCTTTTGTTGTCTTTCGGCATCAAACATCACAATTCTGAAGTGTCAACATTATTTCTTTTGAGAAACAGACTGAAGCAAAGGCAAATTTCTTTTCTCACACTCCAAACACAGAGCAGAGCCTTCCGGACACAGGTAGCAAAGGGTCCAGGGATGGCATGCCTTTTCCTCCTCTTGGTGTTTATGTCTGACTGGCTTGCTGGAGGGAAATCTGTTTGTTGGAACTTAACCAGGAGGCACTGGAGAATGAAGGACACTTTGGGGGTTTAAGGGATTAAATGAAGGATACTTTGGGGGGGTTCGGGGGTTAAAGACCAAGGTCAGAGCACAGGTAGACACTGTCTGAGAGGAGAGGCACAGTCTCCCTCAGCAGAATTCAGCGAGTAGGATTCACAGAAGAAAATGAGAGGTTGGGCTCAGGCTTCTATACACCTGCTGGGCCCTCCTTCCCATGGTGAGCCGCCAATCTGGGTTGGGGACTTGCAGCAGACCCAGAGCTGCCCCCAGCAATTGTTATGACATCCATCAAACTTTCCAACAGAGTGTAAAGTCTTGCCTTACATCCATCCTTGAGAATTTCCAGGATTTAATTCAATTTGAGACTCATATTTCCCTCTATGAATGATAGGGTTCTGTTTTGTTATTATTTGATCTCTGTAGCCTTTCTTGTAACTTCTCAAACACTAGAGCACTTGTCACAAGAGGGAAACAAAAGTAGTTTTACAAATACCAGGAGAGGAAAACACATGTCCTAAATTTAGAGTCTGGGGCCAGTCATGAATGTTTCTTTGGCTTCAAGTTTGGCATCATGACTTCCTGCAGGAGGGGTCCTCACCACCAGCGAGTCTGTCTGCCCAGCACGCTGGGATAGTGCCGTGGAAGTGAGCACAACCCTCACTGTCCTGTCACGCTGGTCTCCGTGGGAAGAAGTGTGTGTATCAAAGAAGGCGGCGAGGTAAATGGATAGAGGAGATTTAGGGGAGTTAACAGTTAAAAATAATAGTAATAAATAATCCCAGAGAATGAGAAAGGACCTAAATATCTAAAATAAGAAAAACGAGAAAAAAAAATAAGGTGGGAGATATGATGGCAGATAAAAAAGCTCATGAACCTAGAGATTCATAAAGATTGACAAACGTAAATAGTGCCAAATACAGCATCTAAGAAAGGGTAAAAATGAATGTGATCTACTGATGATGAATAAGAAAAAAGTAGATTAAAAGTAAAATAAACTTCTGTAACCAAAAATACAACAGAATAGATTATGGCAGGAAGAGCAAATCGGGAAACACAAGGTGAATTTAGCATTAGCCTTAGTTTGTAATTTATTCCATGTCTCCGGGTAAAGATCACTTGTCTTTCTTGGCTTCCGCTTCTTGAAATGTGAAGTCAGTTTGTAATTCAGATGTGGATGCCTGACTACAGTAACTAACAAAGGTGATCATTTGCGCCACCTGCATGTTCACGTTGACTACGAGATCAAGAAAACCAGGGGATCGGTACTAGTGGCTCTTAATTCTTGTCTACTTCCACCTTTTCCATGCCAAGGTAGGGAGCACTTCCGAGCAGCAGAGTTAACCTGACCTGTGTCCTGGGGCGAGCCCAAGCAAGTCTGCTGGTAGTACAGATATCTCATACCACAAGTGGGCAAGTTACGGAATAATTCCCCTTGTGATGGGATCCATGGTTTGCCCTAGTATCCACCAGGTTTGCTAGATGCTTCCAGGTCTTACTTAGCCTACAACTGCCTGCTGCTCTTGGAGCCTCGGTCCTGGTTGGGGCTTTCATGCTGCCAGCCATGGACAGCTCCTCCTCCTCTAACTGGAGCCATTGCTTCCAATGAACTGCCCTCACCACACTCCCCACCATCTCAGAAACAACCAAGACTCCTGCCATGTTTTAGAGATCTATGGGGCTGCGTCCTGCCTTGCAGATGGGCCCCCAACTGATGTGACCAGTTGTGATATTGTGACCTGTGGTGTGGGCTTCTGTCTAAGTGTTTTTACCTATAGCCATTTAATCTGCAAAACAGATATGTGAGGCGGGCTGCTGTAGACTTTATTTTCAAGACGAAGAAACTCAAGTCTATAATCGTTACATAACTTGCCCAAGGTCATGAGCTCTAGATCCTGGCCTGGGTGACATCGAGAGCTGAGCTATCCTATGCCACCTCATACTGATGACTGGAGTATTTCCTCTCAAGGTCTCATTTTCAAAAATGATGCTAAAGAAAGCAAAGGCCGCAGAAATGGATTTGCCTAAAATTATACATGTGGTTAGTGGCAAAATTGGCTTTTAAGAGGTTTCCTCACTCCCAGACAGGTCGCCTGAAGCAGGAGACCTTGAGACTCAGCAAGTTTCAGGGGTTTTCAGTGTCTCTCTATTTTTTCGAGAAAAAGTCCAGACACTTAGCTAGACCATGGAACCCGGGGCAGGCCCTCTTATCCCACTGAGCTTTGTATCCCTGCAATGCCAGGCACAGGCTTCCATTTCTGCAAATATTTCAATTGAATTGAATTGTTAGGACTGTGTGCTTTTTTATTTCTGGATGGGGAAATAGAAATAAAAGCTATCATTTGCTAAGTATTTGCCATTTCCAGACACCGTAATAGGCACTTCTCTAAATCGACTGGTGGTTCTCAAACTTGAGGGTACATCAGGATCAGCTGGAAGGCTTGTGAAAACCAAAAATTGCTGGGCCTCATCCAGCCCCTCACAAACGTTCCCCCCACCCCACCCCACCTCCCCTGCCCAGAGTTTCTAGCTCAGTAGGCTTTGGGTAGGGCCTGAAATTTTGCATTTCTAAAAAATTTCAAGGCGATGCTGATTCTGCTGGTTCCGGACAACACTCTGAGGATCCCAATCCTCTCAACTCACTAGGGTGCGATGATCCTCTTCATTTGATAGAAAAGGAAATTGTGGCTCAGAAATGTCAGGTCAATTCCTAAGATTACCCGGCTGAATAAGGATATAGGATCTTCGCACAGAATTTTCTCCTTCCCAAATTGGGTCTTTGTTCTTTCCAAAGTCATCTTCCTCCCCAAGATGCAGCAGAATTTTCAAGAAGCAGCTGGGGGGATGCCTTTCCTTCCTGGGGTAGGAACTGCACACAGTTCTCCCGAGCTGAGCTCCGGGTGTGGGAAACTGGCAGAAGGACTGCTGCTCTGGTCTGATGCTCAGTGGCAAAGCACAGATGAGTCAAAGTGCAAGGTACAGCCAGCTTACCCTTCCCTGTTTGCCCAGGCCAGCAGGCTTGGTAAAAAAAAAAAAAAAAAAAAAAAGGAAGTGTTTTGTTCCTGTATGTGTATTTATTTTCAGGGCATGAGGATGCTTTGAAGATGAAGGAAGAGAGAGTTGGAGAGGCTCCCACAGGCTTTGACCCTTGTGGGTCTCCCTCTACTGTCCCCCCCACCCTCCACACGTAGAAACGAGGGGGACCGTGGTGACCCAAGGAAAATGCACAGCAGACCTCGCTCTCCAGTAACAATCTGAGCACTTTGCAGGGTGAACACAGCCACATGGACAGAACAGAAAGGCAGATGGCCTAGGCATTGGCTCTAAGGCACTAGGAATTTTGCTTAGGATGCAAGAGATCTTTATTTTCAAGCAATTAAGAACCAGGCGAGCGCCTGACCACCTATGGCAGTTGTGAGCCCCGAGTGAGTTATGAGCCCAGAGTAGACCGGCCAGAGCCAGACCTGTGATCTTGTCCTGTGTCCCAGGAAGGTCATTGTGCCTGCCATATGTCCCTCACAGGGCTTCAACTGAGAGACCCAGAATCCCCAGATGTATTTGAGAGTTACCTCACCAAATCGAAATATTTGGCCTGTATCTCATCAGAAAACCTCAGGCATGTTGATGGACCATAGAGAAGAAAGAAAAGAAAGAAAAGGAAAGTAAAGAAAAGAAAAGAAAAAAAAGAAAAGAAAAGAAAAGAAAAGGAAGAGAAGGGAAGAGAAGAAAAGAAAGGAAAGGAAAAATAAAGAAGAGAAGAGAAGGGAAGGGAAGGGAAGCGAAAAGGAAAAGGGAAAGGGAAACAGAAAGAGAGAGAAAGAAGTAACGAACATCTAATTTTCTAGCAGTGCTGGGTACATTTCTAATTTGAATTCATTTCGATATATTGTTGAAAGAGAGCAGAAATTATATTTCTGAATCTCTTTTAAAAAAATGTTTCAATAACTTAAAAATGCTGGGCTAGGCTATCAGGTTAGCCGCCTGGAGAATGTGAAGAGACTGTGCATTTCCTGGTTTCTGCTTTGTTTTGTTTGGGAAGCCATGTGTCCATATGTCAGCTCAGGTCAGGGAAGATATAGGATGGTAATGGTCCTCTCTTAAAAGTATTGTTGATAAAAATATATACCTTTAAAATGCACTGAAAAGAATAAATTATGCCTAGTAGGTAGACGATAAAAAACATTTCCTTTTCAGCTTCTTGATGTTTTCAGTGTTTGTCATTTCTAGCCACCACAACAGAATGAATTCTGTTCCTCATGATGATAAGTCCATCACTCTGTTTAGAGGGAATCGGGTCTGAAAATTGCTCTGGGAACTGAAATTGGATGGACGCAAAACTGTTAAAGATAATAGACCCGTGTTAAAACCCAAAAACCAAGAAGCCGTCCTCTGGCCCCGCATTCATTGTCCTCCGTGGCTGTTTTCCACACGTACGATGTGTTCACGGCCGCCTGTCCATTCTTTTCGGGGATATTCGTGAATATGTATGCCCCAAATCCCAGGCCAGGCTCCCAGGCTGGGAACTCACGTTCATGCCCATTTCCTCCAGCATCTATGGGGAGGACCCCTAACCGATTCCGCATCCACCATCTGGGGTGGTTGTTTGGTGGGAGGGGATGGGGGCACCTCTTCCAGGGGCAAGCCAAGCTGGGTCTGTTTGAGTGTCATTAAGATGGACTCTTCCCCAGGGTTCAGAATTTTGTTTCAGGAAAAAACAACACAGGAGACAGTCTGGCAATATTTTAACGCTGGAGGTGAATGCCAAGGTTGTGCTGGCAGATTGGGATGGAGCTACCAGACTCTCACCGATGGCTTTGAAGGGGATTTTGAGAAGCCTAGGGTATGAATGCCCCTAAGTGAGAACAGCTGCTGCCTCTTTTCTTTGAATGAATGTTGAACTCACTTCCGAAAGAGAGAGCTTGGAGGGCTTTTAGTGCTTGGCATTGAGTGGCAGATTCAAAAAGTCATGAGAGGGATGCCTAGGTGGCTCAGTCGGTTAAGCGTCTGCCTTTGGCTCAGGTCATGATCTCAGGGTCCTAGGATTGAGTCCTGCATCTGGCTCCCTGCTCAGTGGAGAGCTTGCTTCTCCCTCTCCTGCTCCCCCTGCTTGTGCTCTCTCTCTCTCTCTCTCTCTCTGTGTCAAATAAATAAACAAAATATTTTAAAAAAAAACTCATGGGGAGTACCCCCAGAAAAGCAAAAAAAGTCCTGAGAATGTCCTAGTTGGCTTTTCCAACAGAAATCGATAGGATTTTTAACCTACATCTAGCCACCTCTGAGCCCTCCAGATTCCTGAGGGATGTTTGCAAGGAGCACGCTAGCTAGAGGTGGTTTGCCTCAAACCTTTGTTAGCCTCAAGTGTGGTGAACTAGACCTTGCCTACTCTTCTCTCTGTGGAGCACACAGCCTATGGTCCCCTCTGCCTCTTGCCCAGGTCCCACCCTGCCTCCGTTCTGCCCCTGTTGGAGGGAAAGAATTCTCCTCCTCGACCAGGGAGCTTAGGGCCCCTCTGATTGCATTCCTGGCGTGGAGGAAGGGGAAAGAAGAGAGAGCAGAGCCCTGCTAAGAGCAGAGGGGTGATGCGTGGGGAGAGGACTCACCTCCTACCCAGGGGGGAGGTGTTAGCATCGCGGTGGCTTAGCCAGAGAAATCTAATGGGAGAGTTTATTGTCTCTATCTGTTCGGCACACAACTCTCTGAGGAGAGCTGCCTGATCTGCCTTGTTGGTCGCCATGTTCGCTGTTGCACGGATCCCATGCGATGGCCTGCGAGGTTTTCTTCTCCGCCTCACCCTGAATGGTAAGCTTGGAAACAAAAGCCATGCACAACCTTTGCACTGTGCGTGGCACACAGAGTTCGGTTAACCTTTACTGAAAAGCAGAGTGATATTTATCGCATCTTGTCCAAGTTCAATTATAACAAATTCCATTTACATGGTGGTTTGGGAAAGCAGCCCCATGTGTCCAATGGAGCCAGTGAGGAAAGCGTCCTGGTGTCTCAGAGCAGCAAATACCCACTTTCTGAGGCTTACAGGAGATCAGTGCGTGTGCCGAGCGGATTGTTCAAACCACTGCGTAATTGTCATATGTTACAATTAAACTTTGAAAAGATGAAATAATGTCCCCCCAAAGCGACGTGTTGCACGCCAAAATGATCAAAGGACATCACAGTTGGGAGAAGAGTGAAAAGCAGAGGAACAAGTACAGGTACAATATCTTAAAAATGCGATTTTTTGAAAAATGCCCATCCGGTTTCAGGTGTTAACATCTTAGATTCTCTATACTAGAGCAACACAGAGACCTCACTGTTCTACCTCATTTAATTAAACCAACATGACTTCAAAGTAACTTTGCTTATATATTATTCAGCATTACCTGGGACAGCGCGATTCCCTTAAAATACATAAAGTCCTTTCTGCAGACTTTCTCATTTTCTGATGATCTTTGGATTTGCAGCAAAGTATTATTTGTTTTCCAAGAGAGGAACCTGTAGGGGCTGCAGTTGCGGCTAAGTATTAGAATGCAAATTTGATTATGGCTCCTGTGGCCATTGGTGAGGTGGACTCATTCTGAGAACAAGTCTCAAGAGGAGAGAGGAGATGATTGCATAAGGACGGGTCAGGTATTTAACAACAATGGAGACACTCCTCTGTGGACTGGAATGGCCTGATTCCGTTAGTGCTGAGCCTCCCCAGCATTTTCAAGGCAGCATCTCTAGAACTAGAGATAATGCACCTGGACCGCATACTTCAGTATCAAGCTTTTTTTTTTTTTTTTTTTTTTTAAAGTAAGTCTGAGTACTAATGAGCAACATTCACAAACAAAGAGAAGGATTAAAAACCTAAGACCCAGAATAGTGGACCTAAACAGTCTGGGCAAACTTTATAAACAACCGGGGGCAACACTGTCCTTGGGCCAATTGCAAAAATCACGTCAAATCGTCTCTCAACGCATTCTGAATGCCTCCGATTTTCCCAAGCAAAATCCTTGGGATACATTTTAGAGATACCATTGTAGAGGTAAAGTTTTTCCTGTGGGTGATAAGTTGGAAAAAAAAGTATCAATGCTCTGACATTGTCCTAAAAAGAAAATGCCATATAAAATAAAATTAAACATTTCTGCCATTGTGGTCCTCCAGTCACGTCAAACCTTAATGGTAGGAACTGGGAGTAGAAAGAAAACTCACACCCATTTCCTCTCTTGAAGGAATTTATTTATTTATTTATTTTAAAGATTTTATTTATTTATTTGAGAGAGAGTGAAAGTGAGAGAGATTGCATAGGGAGAGGGAGAAGACACACCCCTGAGAGGAGAGCCCGATGTGGGGCTCGGTCCCAGGACCCTGGGATCATGATCTGAGCCGAAGGCAGTTACTTAACCAACTGAGCCACGCAGGCATCCCTTGAAGGAATTTACTGTATGTGATATATCTACATATGCATACACACATTAATATAAAGCAGGATATAATACTATGACAAAGATCAGTTTGTGCAATAGTTGCTAATATTTATTGTTCACTTACTATGCCAGACCATGTTTTAAGTTCTTAAAATGCATTAATGCTTTCACAAAAATCCTATGGATTTGGCATCACAATTTTGATTATGTAGATGAGGAACTTTGATTATACAGAGAAATTTTCTTTTTTCTTTCTTTAAAGATTTATTTATTTATTTATTTGAGAGAAAGAGAGAGGATGAGCGAGTGAGAGAGAGAGACAGAGCGAGCATGAGCAGGGGAAGAGGCAGAGGGAGGGAGAAGCAGACTCCCCACCAAGGAGGGAGCCTGAGGCGGGACTCCATCTTCCATCGGGGACTCCAGGATCATGACCTGAGCCAGAGGCAGCCGCTTAACCGACTGAGCCACCCAGGCACCCCTATAGAGAGAAATTTTAAAACGACAAACGTAACCAAGTCAAGCTGATGATTCCAAGGCAACATTCACACCCCCCTGTCTGGCTCCAGAGTGCTCACCCTTAACCACTGTGCCACGTGTCCCAAGGACTGTCAAGGGAACAGCGTGAGAGTAATTGCTCCTTAATTCAGTAGGAGCAGGCCAGGCACAGTGCTCAGCACATTATAATAGGGATAGACGTCTCCAAGGAATGGAGCAATCTAGTTGGGCTGGATAACCTCCACCTCCTCCATGACCTCCCAGCAATCTGCTCACCTCTCAGTTCTGGCATCTTGCAGTAGAAACTGGAATTCGTGCAGCTGTCCTTCTATCTGAGCTGTTCCAGCAGCGAACCCAGCGTCGGCACATCATGAGCACTCCATAAATAAACGAATGAATGAATATCCAACTAGGATCTGAGATACTTTTTCCCTTGTCGAAGGAACTAGCTCTATTTTTTCATTGGTTCCAATACTTACCTTAACTTTTTAGCCATAAGACATGCCTTTTTGGTAGGCTTTGGTTCGGTCACCTTCTTAAATTGAGGTTTTGGAAAAAGCATACTATTTGGGGACTGAACTGCCCTATTCCAGAGAGAATGAAAAGCACCATATAGAATGGATAATATGGAAAATTGTATCCATGTGACCCACTGTGTTATCAAAAGGCAAAGGTGTATTTTGTCGGCTCAGATTTGCTTATCTGATAGAGAGAGGCTTCTCCTCTCTCTAGTGTCTCTGGAGTGGTCATTTTCTGAACCATCCTTATATGCAAGGTTTGTAATAAATACAAATCCTTTTTTAACCTATAGCAAAGGGCACATTGCTACAGAAGAGCAATGGCTCCTGGCAACACGTGCGTAAGAACCAAGATACAGCAAGTTCAACTTTCTTTCTCATGGCCACATGCCCCAGACCCTTACCAACCACATTTTTCTTTATTCTAATCCTTGTAATTATATATTTTCCATTATTGACCCTAATCTTTATGACGATTAATTACAAAATCACATTTGCATTTGAATTTTTATTCTCAAAACAGAGTAGACTGACATTTGGAATATGCCAGAACCTTCATGTGCGTGCACCACACTAGGATGCCTTGACACACTGAAGGGCCACTTAGAAAGATCACAGAGCATGTGGAGGACACCCTCGTCTAGAAGTAAGGGGTGCTCAGGGACAGAAGCAATGCTGAGAGATCCTGGGTGAAAGTGACACTTTTAATTACATTTGGAGGACTTGATGTACCCACTCTTTTCCCTCTTCCCTGATTAGGAGCTTCTAGGGGTGTGTGTGTGTACGTACGTTTGACTTGATAGCATGTGTGCATATTTTTGGCTGTTATAGGGAAAGAACAGGTATTCGAAAGGCACATCCTTGCCTAAGACAAAATGGAAATAGAAAAAGGGAAGAGGGGGCAAAAGAAGAGAGCTAGAGGAAAGAATGAGATATGGAAGAGGAACATGAGCAAACAGCCTCTTTTCTTAGCTGGGGAGGGTGGTAGACAGTGGCAGCAGGTCTCTCAGCAGGTGAGAAATTGAGCCTGGAGGTTGGCAGTGTCACTTTGGGGGGGCCAGGGGGCCCCCTCCCCCAGCTTGGGTTGTGGGGCGGGTATTTCAGGAAACTCAATCAAAATCAGCTCGAATGACTCCGCTGCTCCAAGCCCATATTTCTTCTTGGTTGTTTTAGACAATGAAGAGAGAGCACATTTAACTCCAGTGTGAAATACTTTTTAAGGAACCATGCTGCTTCTAGGGCCTAAGGTAAAACCGCGTCCATCAAATCCTAAAGAAAATTCATTTAAAAATGAAACAACTTCCAACTTCCCTACATAGGGCATTTCACTGAAGAGTTGTTCATGCCTGGTATTGGGGTCTCAGTTAGTGTTTTTCTTATCCCAGGCTGGTGGAGACCTGCACCAATAATGACATCAGAATCTCGCGGGGGGTGGGGCTGGGGTGTTACGGTGGACAAGGCCATCGGGATTTTGGAAAAACTTCTCGGATATGAAGCCAGGGCTGACATCATTCAGCCTCTGCAGAGAGAAATAGAGGGCACAGACAAGGAAACTAAATAAAGAAAAATTCAAGGATGTGAGTCTTTCAGAGACCCTTAAAGCTTGTCTAAATATATTTGCGATCACTAAAAATATAATAAGGACTCCTACCAAATGCTAATGATAACTTTTTACATATTAGTTAGAAGGCAGCATGCAATTAATTCTCGTTTGTCATCACTTTTTCACCAGCATACCTTCAAGATTTCGCTCCCCCGGGGATTTCCTTATGAACCATTTCTGACTTTTTTCCCCCAGATAATTTATTCATCTGACAAATCTTGAGCTCCTATAAGACAAAGAGCCAGGAGCATGGCAGATGGTCATCCCACACTCACGGGGCTTCTGTTCTAATGGCAGAGACCTTGTAAAAACAATTCGCCACACAAACAACCTCTCACTTAATTTTTAAAGTACAAGTGTGATAAGAGTTCAGAAGAGAAGAACAGGGAGGAGTGAAAAGCCGGGGCCCGGGCCTGCTCTGGGGCAGGTATTTAAGATGAGACCTGAAAGAGTCAGAGTTAGCATCCCAGGCAACAGAATAGTCCGTGCAAATGTCCTCAGGGGTAAAAGTCACAGTAGATTCAGGAAACTCAAAGAGGCTAATGAAGCTGAAGAGTTAGAGTTTGTGTAAAGAGTGGTACCCCACTCTTGCAGTGGTGCCCCCCACTCTTGTTAAATGTACACACAGTAGGGGCTGCTGAAGAGCTAACTCCATGAAGGCAGATCCCAAGAGAAGGCTATTGCAGCACCAAGAATGAACCCCGAGTCATGCGACATGGTATTGAGAAGGGGCGAGATAAAGCCATGCAGAGCCTGGTGGCCATCCTAAAAAAGGGTAGGAGGAAGCCATTGAAGGTTGTAAAGAAAAGAGGAAAAGAATCAGTTTTGTGTCTTAATGGATGGATTAGGAGTTTGTGAGAGTGAATACAGCAGAGACCAGTCCCAAGACTACTTCCTGTGGAGATGAAGGTGACTGGAGGGGCCAGGCAGTGGTGGGGATAAGGTGACCTGGACAGATGGAAGAGCTCTTAGGAGGTACAACCAGCAAGGCTCGGTGACTGGAAACAGTCAAAGGAAGGGGAAGGGGAAGGAGGACGAGGATGTCTCTCAGATTCCAGCAGGAGAACTCGTGTTTGGGGGAGTGCCATCACTTGAGATGGGAACAAGGAAAGACCAGATTTGGGTTGCCAGATGGCTCACAACACATAGAGAGTAGTTTTTTAATTTTTTCTCTTTGTTCCCCCATCTGAATACTCAGGACCTTCTTGATTTACCACTTGGAGTCAGTTGGAAACAATTTGAAGTGATTTGCAATTCTAGTATATTTGATTCCAAGTTCCCAAACTCTCCCAGTTTGAAAATTCCAAAGGGAAAAATATATATAAATCCAGAAGAAGCCTACATAAATTAAAGTTTCACAGGGAAGGGATAACCAGTTGGTGAAGGACCACTCTAAGCATTTGCATTAAGTGCCTTGGGACTAGCACTTTCCAAACGCGACATGAGTGTGCACTATGCTACGTGCGTCTTTTAAGCCCCATCCAAGTAATCCCTGTGCCTCATTGAGGCGCATGCTCTGTTTGCCATGTAAGGAATTTTTTCAGAAAGCTTTAATTGTATCTCCTGCATAGACTAATAATTCTGTGGTGGTATTAAATGAACTAAAACACATTGAAATGTGGCTCCTCTCTACTCAGCCTCCTCCTGAGTGCTTTTGACCACTGAGGAGAATCCGAAGTCCCATATGGATCGTTGTTTACTTCGCTTACCAGAGGTCTAGTTAGCGTCTCTCACTCAATACATTTTCTTCACTTCTCTCTATTTCCCAAGTGAGCTATTTCTCTTGCAAGTCTGTGTATTTGGCATTATCTGATGTTGTATTGGAACATACTTCTCTCCTTATCGTAAAATACGGTGATGATACGTTGCAAGAGGGAACCATTTCAATAAACCATTAGGAGATTTTGGGTTCCTGAATGGTAGTTTTTATTACTCTGAAGATAAGCTAATGGCATAATCTGCCATCTTGTTAAATGTACATACACATTTAGACAATTGTCAGACTTTAGGCAGCTTAGAAAATGCATGTTCTCTTCTCCCCCTCTTATATCACTATGTTTTTGTTCATGTGCACTGAAATCAAAGGTAAAGCAAAAATGAGCAAAGCAATTGCCATGTTGAGTAGAGGAAGTGCTTTTAGTTAACTATGAGATTCCCAATCATCCATGTCGTGGTGATGGTAGTAGAGAGCTGCAGGGGCATCTGGCCCTTTTTTGTAAAGCCTTCCTCACCTCACTCTGGCTGTGGAGTTGAGTGGAAATGGCATACTGTCTGCCTAGTGTGCATAGTATGCTGATGGCAATTTCTAGAAAAGTTTAGGGTGTAATGAGAGGGTTGGTGGAGAATAGATGCATGTCCTTATCTGTCCCAGAAAGATGTGGTTGGCACCATGGTTGGTCCTTGTAAGCTATTTTATGGGGTACACCCTGAATCTGGTCCTTCCTTTCTCCTTGCTCAGGTCTGAACTCCTCTGAGAAATCCTGTCTAGTCAAGAGTATCCCAGGAAGGTCTCAATTGAATAAGGTCTTCTCCATGAGGCTTTCACCCCATATCGAACAGTCTCCCTTCCCCAGAAAGGGTTATAATGAGTTACTGTGGGCTCAGAAGGAAGTTCTGGGACTGCAGGGTATTCTCAGGCTACTTTAGCTCTGAGATTGTTATTCACACAGATGTTTACTGAGCGACTATTTATACCAGGCACAGATGCTGCCCTTATAGAACTTCTATTCTAGAGGCTACTAAAGTCAGGGTTCTGATAGATACGCAGCCTCTGAGGCCCTGGTTTTCATGGGTGGGAAGGAGCCAGGGAAACCAAGAGACTTGCTGAGCCCTTTCATGGAAACTCTTAATCTAGACATAGCTGGTGAGGCTGGGCAGCAGGCCCCGGAAATGAGGCCACAGTAAGAGCAGGGCTTGACCCTTTTTATCATGGTCTCCTTTTATGCACATATGAAAGCTCCAGGATACAGAGAAAAGCAAATGCACTCAGAGGCACAAAATACAACTTCAGGTTATGAACCCTTGCTCTGGAAACAAAAAGCCTTGAAAAACAGTCTCTTCTGACTTCCTCTCCAGACAAGACATCATGGATGGGCTTCTCTTCACTCCTCCATGCTAACCACAACTGTCATCTCTGGAAATAGCACCAGAGACGACCAAAAGACAATGCTGAAAAGTGATAGGAATAAGATAAATTGATTAAGACCCCAAGACTAGAAAACGGCACAGTGACAGGGGATCTCACATCCTCACCCATGGAAGAAAGTGACCTAGGCCTGTTGTTTCTGGTCACCCAACCTGGCAGCAGAAACCATTCCAGGTAGGCTCATTCCTCCCCATGGGATCCAACAGTAATCTCTCCAGCAACATGAGGAGAGCCATGCACCATGAAAAAATAGAAAATCTCCACAAAGGAATAGAAGTTATAAACAAACACCAAGTGGAAATTGTGGAACTAAAAAATATAACAAGAGAAAAAACTTTGCTGGATAGTCTCAGTAGTGGAATAGAGGAAAAAAAGATAGTCAGTAAACTTGAGGAGAGATCAATAGAATTTACCCAATCTCAATAGACAGAAGACAGACTGAAAAAAAAATTGAACAGGGACTCAGGGATCTGTGGGGCAATATTAGAAGATTGTATATGCATATGATTGGATTTCCAGAGGGAGCAAAGAGAGTGCTAGAAGAGCACGGGTACACCCCTGTTTTATTACGTCTCACTTTATTGCCCTTCACAGATACTGCGTTTTTTACAAACTGGAGGTTTAAGACCTCAGCAGAAGAAGTAATTGCAGATGTGGTGAAATTAGCAAGAGAACCGGAATTAGAAGTGGAGCCTGAAGATGTGGCCGAATTGCTGCGATCTCATGATCAAACTTTAGTGGATGAGGAGTTCCTTTTTATGGATGAGCAAACAAAGTGGTTTCTTGAGCGAGGATCTACTGCTGGTGAAGATGCTGTGAAGATTAATGAAAGGACAACAAAGGACTGAGAATATCACACAAACTTAGTTGCTAAAACAGCAGTGAGGTTTGAAAAGATTGACTCCAATTTTGAAAGAAGTTCTACTGTGGGTAAAATGTCATCAGACAGCATGGCATGCTATAGAGAACTCATGCAAGGAAGAGTCAATTGACGCAGCAAACTTCATTGGTGCCTGATTTTAAGAAATGGCCACAGCCATCCCGACCTTGAACAACTACCACCCTCACTGGCCAGCAGCCAGCAACATGGAGCAAGACTCTCCACCAGCACAAAGATTATGACTCATTGAAAGCTCACATGATGATTAGCATTTTTTAACAATAAAGCACTTTTATTTTACTTTATTTTTAGCAATCAAGCATTTTTAAATTAAAGTACGTATATTGGTTTTTTAGACATGATGTCCCTGCACACTTAATAGATTACAGTATAGTGTAAAATTAAGTTTTATATGCATTGGGGAAAAATTTTACTTGACTTACTTTCTTGCAATATTTGCTCTAACTAGACCCACAGTATCTCCAAGGCATGCTTGTATTTGAAGAAATGGTGGCTGAAAACTTCCCAAATATGGTGAAAAACACAAACCTACAGATCTAACAAGCTGAATAAATTATAAACAGAATGGAACAAATTAAGACAAATCATAATTAAACATTCATAAACTAAAGACAAGGGAAAAAATCTTGAAACCAGCCAGAGACACATTACTTATAGAGAAACATCAATTCAAATAATGGTGGGCTTTTCATCTGAAATCATGTAGGCAGAAGGAAAAGGTGCATTTTTCCAGTGCTGAAAGAAAAGACTGTTAACTATGAATGTTATGTCTAATGAAACTACTCTTCAATAATTAAGAAGAAATAAAAATATTATCAGGCAAAGAAAGGCTAAAAGGATTTTTACCTAGGAGAGCTCTCAGAAAAAAGTAGCTATAGACATTTCTTCAGACAGAAGGTCAAAGATGAAAGAATCTTGGAGCATTAGGAAGAAGGAACAATAAGAAAAGCAAAAAATAGGTACATATAATAGACTATTCTTTTCCTAAGGAGTTTTAGAAACTCTATTTGGTGACTGAAACACAAACTTTGACATCTGATCAAGACAATGATATGTAAAAGTGAGGAAGGTAAAGGGAGTTAAATAGAAATGAAGTTGCCGTACTTTACTGGAAATAGTACAATATTAGTACCATAATTGTTTGTCACATATGTGTATTGTAATACCAAGGGCACCCAATATGAAAACTGTACAAAGAAATATACTGAAAACACTATGAATAAATCGACATGGAATCCCCCCAAATCATTAAAGCAATCCATAGGAAGATAAGAAAAAAGAAACAGAAGAATGATAATCAAAAAAAAAAAAAAGAAGAAGAAGAAGAAGAATGATAATCAGAAAAAATATAAAAGAGCTGAAAGGAGAAATAGGTAAGCCTACAGTTACAGTCGGGGACTTCAACACTCCCTCTCAGCAACTAGTAGAACTATTACACAGAAAATCAGCAAGAACATAGAAGATTTGAACAAGACAATCAACCGAGAGACTCTAATATTTATAGAACATTCCACACAACAACAGGAGAATACACATTTTCACAAGTACTCTTGGATGATTGATCAAGATAGGCCATAAATTAAATTGTAACAAATTAAAATGTGAAATAAGACAGGGTATTCTCTGACCATAATGGAATCAAATTAAAAATTAAAAACAGAAATACAGTAAGAAATCAGAGCCATGGAAATTAAACAACACGCTTCCAAACAATCCATGGGTCAAAGAGGAAGTTTGAAAGGAAATTTTAAAAATTACATGCAACAAAATGAAAATGAAAAGGCAACACATCCACATATGTGGAATGTAGATAAACAGTGCTGAGAAGGTTAACTTATAGCATGAGATGCACTTTGGGAAACTATTAGGAAAGATCTCAAATCAAAAACCTAAATTCCGACCTCAACAAACAAGAAAACAGATCAAAATAAACCCAAAGCAACCAGAAGAAGGACATAATAAATAAAAGAAATCAATGAAGTTGAAAGTAGGAAAATAAACAGAAAATCAATGCAAAAAAAAAGCTGATTCTTCAAAAAAAAATCAATAAAAATGATAAACCTCTAGCAAGATTGACAAAAATAAAAAGAAAGAAGACACCAATCACCAATATCAGGACTGAAATGGTGATATCACTACAGATTCTACAGCCATGAAAAAGAAAATGAAGGAATACTTTAATAACTTTGCCCTTATAAATTCAACAACTTAGAAAAAGAATGGAGTAGTTCCTCAAAACCCACAAAGTAACGAAATCAGCCATTATGAAATAGATAATCTGAATAGCCCTATAACCACTGAAGTAATTGAATACATACTTTAAAAACTCCTGAAAAAGAATCCTCCAGGTCCAGATGGTTCCACTGGAGAATTTTACCAGACATTTAAAGGAGAATTAACAGCAAGTTTATATAATCACTTCCAGAAAAAAGAAAAGAAGGGAACATTTCTGAATTCATTTTAGGAGGCCTATATTATCCTGGTGCAAAATGGGCAGTAGAGAAAAGAAAAACTACCCACCAATAAGTTTTCTGAACTTAGACTAAAAATCCACCAAGGAATATTAGCAATCTGAAACCCATAATATACGAATGCCTGAGATGGCTCAGTCAGTTAAGCATTCGCCTCTTGATTTTGGCTCGGGTCATGATCTCAGGGTTGTGAGATCAAACCCCACATGGGGCTCTGCGCTGGGCATGGAACCTGCTTAGGATTCTCTCTCTCGCCCTCTCTCTCTGCCTTCTCGCCCCCCTCCCCCACCCTGCTTTCACACTCTCTGTCTCTTTCTCAACAAAAAAAAGTAATACATAAAACTATAAAATTCTTAGGAAAGAAGGCATAGGAGAAAAACTAAAATCTTTAGGATCTAAGGATAGGCAAACGTTCTTAGACTTGCGTCAAAGTCACAAACCATAAAAGGAAAAGCAATGGTAAATTGGATAACATCAAAATTAAAAACTTTTCTTTTGCAAAAGTCTAGGTGAAAGGGATGAGAAGAGAAGATACAGACTGGGAGACAACATTAGTAAACAACATATATGACAAAGGACTAGTATCTAGAATATGTAAAGAATTCTCAAAACTCAAAAGTAAACAAAAAAAATCCAATAAGAAAATGGGCAAAATAAATGAACAATTATGTTACTGAACAGGACATATAGATGGCAAATAAGCACATGGAAAGATGTTTAGCATCACTAGCTATCGGGGAAATGCAAATTGAGGCCACAATGAGATATTACTTCACACATATGAGAATTGATGAAATAAAAAAATATCTTACCAAATACTGCTAAGAATGCAGAGAAACTGAATCATTTATCAATTATCAAGCTCATAGCAGCATTATTTGTAATAGCTGAAAACTAGAATCAGCCTAGATGTCCTTCAACAGGTAAATGGTTAAACAAACTGTGGTTCATCCATATCACTGAACTCTACGCAGCAATAAAAAGATCGGATCGGGAAGAAGACAAACCATAAGAGACTCCTAAACTCAAGAAACAAACTGAGGGTGGCTGGGGGATAGGGGGGTAGGGATAGGGTGGCTGGGTTATGGATATTGGGGAGGGTATGTGCTATGGTAAATGCTGTGAAATGTGTAAGCCTGATGATTCACAGACATGTACCCTGGGGCAAATAATACATTATGTGTTAATAAAAAATGAAAAAATTAAAAAAAAAAAGGAACAAACTGGGGCGCTTGAGTGGCTCAGTTGGTTGAGCATCCAACCCTTGGTTTTGGCTCAGATTGTGATCTCATGGGTTGTGAAGTAGAGCCCCACACCAGGCTCTACAGTCAGTGGGGAGTTTGCTTGAAGATTCTCTCCCTTTGTCCCTCTCCCCATTCATGCACTCTTTCTCTCTTTCTAAAATAAATAAATAAATATTTAAAAAAATGAACAAACTATATACGCAACAACTTGGATGAATCTCCAGGTAATTACGCTGAATAAAAAAACAGCTAACCCTCAAAAGTTGTATAACATAAAATTCCATTTTTGTAACATTTTTGAAATGACAGAATTTTAGAAAAGGACAGTTAATATTTGCCAGGTTTTAGGGATGAAAGGAGGCAATTATAAAAGGGCAACATCTTTCCTGTAATGCATCTGTACATCTTCACTGGGATGATGGACATACCAAACTATCTATTTGATAAAATTGTATTGAACTAAATACACATATAGACACAACACACACACACACACACACACACACACACACGACCATAACTGCTTGTGTATCCACAATTATCCCAATTTTTAAAATATTCTTTCTTCTTCTTCATAAATATGAAATTTCGCTTGCAACAATACCAACAACAAATCCATCTTGGCACCGATTTCTGCTGAGCTTTCATAGAGTCTTGGACTCTTTCTCAATGAGAGCTCTTGCAGCAATCATTTGGTGAGAATTGATTAGCATGGGGCGCCTGGGTGGCTCAGTCACTTACACATCTGTCTTTAGCTCAGGTCACGATCTTAGGGTCCTGGGATCAAGCCCTACATCAGGCTCCCTGCTTGGCAGAAAGCCTGCTTCTCCCTCTCTCTTTGCTGCTACCCATGCTTGTGCTTGCTCTCTCTCTGTGTCAAATGAATAAATAAAATCTTTAAAAAAATGAATTGATTGGCACATCATCATATAAAATATTCTCTTCATAAATACTTAACCTTTATCTAACCAAGTCTGTGGACCTCATTCCAATTTAAGGAAAACAAGGAAATGACCTAAAGAGAAAACAAAATATAGAGCATTCTGTAGGACAGTAACATGTAAAGCATAAAAAAAAAAATTTGATGTATGGAACTTTCTTTCAGTTTATTTTTAGCTGTACCCACATGTATGTGCATATATGCATAGGATACATAAAGCAACTATGTAAAATGTTAACTACTGATAAATTGATTGCTATATCATTGTGTATTCTTTCAACTTTTTTATTTGCCAAGACATTTTCTTAATAAAAAGTTGGTGGGAAACAAATCTGGCTGGCTGTCTGGGGATTGGATGATCTTTTAGGTCCCTTCCCTCTGTGATATTCAGACACCAAAGTTCAAATTTTGGCTCTGATATTTATTAGCTGTGTCCTCTGGGCCTCATTTTTTTCCTCATGTATAAAGATGAAGGCTTCAGAACAGTTATAAAATTCTATAATGTCTTAAGGTCACCAGAAGTTGATTCTAAATCTCTCAGTAATCTCTTCACATCGTGAGCAATCATCACTGACGGCACATTTTTCTTCCGACCCGAATCTTTCAAACAACAATCTAAGAACTTGCTTTATTTTTCTAGACCCAATAAAGAGAGGAGGAAGAGAAAGCCTTCTTTACACGTCTGAAAATGTTCTTTGCCCCTAGTTTATCTACTTTCCTAAGCCAGTCATCTCCCTCAAGTCCAATCAATATACAATTATATTGTATACTATGTGCAGTTATATAAACTGTCTGCAAGCCTCTTTAGCCTTTCCAGTATCTATATTTTGTCATTTTTTACTTTCTTTTATACCCTTTCCAAGGCCTGTAAGTCCAAGGTCTAACTAATTTGCTCAAATCACTCTGAGCTGTCTGACCAGTATGGCTTCTCCAAGGATAAACCCCAAATTTGATCAGAATTCCAGACATGACACCATTGTTCCTATTCTAAGGCATAGAGCTGAACATGATTATGAAGATTTGTGCTGAAAAGTGTGTTTACTCTTAATGCAAAGCCCAACTTTGGGAGCAGAGAACTGAGAATCCATCTCCAACATTAAAGTCTGAGTATCCTCAGGAGAGAGGATGCCCCAGTAGATTATTGGAGGAGGAACAGAATAGAAGTGATCAAAAATCTATGAGGTTAGGGTATATTGGACACATGAATTTTAAGTTGTTCATCATGACAAATAGAAGACCTTAAGAAACCTTTTTCTTTTGTAGTTGTTCTTAATAAAGTATACGTTTTAATTCGTTAAACCATTTTTAGAGTAGTTTTAAGTTCACAGCAAAATTGAGAAGAAAGTACAAAGATTTCCCATATATTCCCTGTCCCCTCACACCAACAGTTTCCCCAATTATTAACATCCCCCTCAGAGAGGTACATTTGTTACAATTGATGAAAGGTCATTGACACATCCTAATTACTCAGAGTCTACAGTTTACATTACAGTTCACTCTTGTACATTCTGTGGGTTTGGAAAAATGCATAATGATCTGTATCTGTCATTATAGTATCATAAAGAATATTTTCACTGCCCTAAAAATCCTCTGTGCTCCACCTATCTTTTCTCTCCCAAAGCCCAGCTGCTAGTAACCACTTATCTTTTTATTGTTTTCATAGATTTTCCGTTTTCAGAATGCCATATAGTTGGAATCATACACTATGTAACTTTTTCAGATTGGCTTCTTTCCCACATAAAAATAAGTGAAGCATTCCATTGTCTTGAAGTACAACAGTTTATTTAGCCATTCATCTACTGAAGGGCATCTTGGCTGCTTCCAAGTTTTGGCAATTATAAATGAAGCTGCTTTCCACATCCGTGCGTAGATTTTTGTGTGGACATAAATTTTCAACTCCTTTGGGCAAACACCAAGGAGCCGGATTGCTGGATCATATGATAAGAGTATGTTCAGTTTTGAAAGAGACCATCAGGGCACCTGGGTGGTTCGGTCGGTTAAGCATCTGCCTTCTGCTCAGGTCATGATCCCAGGGTCCTGGGTTTGAGTCCCACATCGGGGTCCCTGCTCAGCGGGGAGCTTGCTTCTCCCTCTCCTCCCCGCTATCTCTGTTGCTATCTCTCTCAAATAAATAAATAAAAAATAAATAAATAAAATCTTAAAAAAAAAGAAGAATAAAGAAGAAAGGGACCACCAAACTGTCTTCCAAAGTGGCTGTAGCATCATTCATTCCCAAAAGCAATGAATGAGAGTTCCTTCTGCTCCACATCTTCACCAGAACTTGGTGGTGCCGTTATGCCAGATTTTGCCTATTCTAATATATCTTCTTTTTGTTAAAGTTATGTGTATGTTATCTAAGTATTTTCTCAAGCATTCTTGAAAATTTATAGTATTATTATTTAAAACTTTAAGTTCTTTATATTATTTATTATAGGCATATTTTTAAACAGTTTTCTTTTTGCTCAAAGTTATCCGATTGATACAAAGGAAATGGCTCTTAAACCTTGTTTCGAGAAAAATTTTCATTCTCTAATAATGGCTTATTATGACTATTATTTTAAAATCAAATACTCATCATTTAAAGAGCCACGTTACCAACCACACGTGAAAGAATATTAGGTTCTTGTAACTTTATTATGTCTGTAGCATATGACCAAGTTTATAGACCAAGTAAACTTGGCATCTGTTAAAAAATTAAAGAGGGAGAGATTGCTTATTTCTATAGTATAAATATAAAGATGTATCTCTGTTTAACGATGCTAGGAAAGGCTTCTATAGTCAATTTAGATATAAGAGCTCTGGATCCACTGTAAAAGGAACTTCATTTTCCTAAGGTCAACTTGAGTCTTGAAGAAGTTACAGAATTTATTGAAGTATATACATGTAGCGTACGGCAAAGCCTGGTTTCCTTGTTTACAACTCAATGTTTTGTCTAGACCAATGGTAACAAACTGGTTGTCCACAAGCACTTGCATGGTCCACTCAATAATCTTCATATTTTTAAATAATCGGGCCATAGTACTGTTCTTAGAACTTGGCAGAAATGGGCTCCTGTTCCGGATCTCACATTTTAGAGGAACTCCCTCTATTCCTAAAGCTGTGCTCCTTTCTAAGAGGGTCAGAAGTTTGTAGGGCCAGGAGAAGTGCCCAACTGGGGTCTATACCCTCTCCTTCTAGACTGTGCTCTGGAACCCAGCAGCCCAGAGTTCCTTGCCCAAATGGTCCCAAACCCACTTCCAAGATCTGTGTGGATCTCTTCTCCAGATTTGACTTCCACCAGAGTGTGCAAATGTGCACCTCTAGGCCTGAGGTATAACCAAGGGACACTGACTGTAGAGAATATGGCCGGAGCTTAGATATAGGAACTGGGCTGTCATTGCATGTAAGGTCTCACCTACATCAGATGGAGCCAGGAACAAAAAAAGTAGGGGGTGGATGCACTCAGAGCTGGCTTTCTCAGTGGTACTGCAATTGGGCACGGAATTCGAAAGATCCCAAATATTCTAAATTAGAACCTGGCCTTCCAGGTCATTGTTAGAGTAGGGGCTAGACCATATTTTATTTGACAATTTTTTGATTTGTTTTTTTTTTAAGATTTTATTTATTTATTTGGGAGAAAGCTTGAGCATGAGCAGGCGGGGAGGGGCTGAGGGAGATGGAGAGGAAGACTCCTTGCTGAGTAGGGAGCCCAACGCTCACCAGCTGATTCCAGGACCCCAAGATCATGACCTGAACCAAGGACAGACACTTAACTGACTGAGCCATCCAAGCCACCCCAACAATTTGAGTTGGTTTCTAACCTTTAAATATTTAGACATAGGGTATGTGGGCCTCCATTTGTGCTGTTATCCCAAGCTTCACTAATGGTAGAGGCAGACGTGTTTGTCCATGTTTAAACATTGAGATATTCACATTAGGAATCTCAATTTCTAGCTGTTCTTGGTGTCAGCTGGTGGTGTCCCCATCATCACATCCTGGCCAGTGGTTCTGCATCCCCCAACCTGCTTCCTTCATTCACAAGTCCTGCCTGGACCTTATAGGCCTTTGGGTTGTGAGCTGCTGTAACCTATCTCTAGAGCTGTATCTGAATCTCCCTTATTCTTCTAGCTTGCCTAGTACCAGTTATGAGCACTGTCCTGTAATGAACACTGAAGATGATACACATCTCAGCCCTCAAAATCGCTCGCAAACCTGGAAAACCATTCTGGGCAGGCTGGGAGGGAGTTGGGGAACGAGCAGACTTGTGCAGAGGTGGGCAGGGACCTGTGTGTTGAAATCTGGAGGACGAGTCCAGAAAAGGACCGTTTAATCATGGTTTTCAGCTAGAAAGAGCAAGTTTCTCACTGCTTTATCAGGCCTTCCCAGTTGCTGTGTGGGAATGGAGAGCAGATGCTTTTTAATCACCTTTTAAAAAAACTTAAATAGAGGAGTGCCTGGGTGGCTCAGTGGGTTAAAGCCTCTGCCTTCAGCTCAGGTCATGATCTCAGGGTCCTGGGATCGAGCCCTGCATCAGGCTCTTTGCTCAGCAGGGAGCCTGCTTCCCACTCTCTCTCTGCCTGCCTCTCTGCCTACTTGTGATCTCTCTCTCTCTCTGTCAAATAAGTAAATAAAATCTAAAAAAAAACCTTAAATAGAGTTTTATATGGGATGTAGGTGATACTGGAAACTTTCTTTCTCTATTCCTACCCTGGAAATCTTTTAACCGTGGGAAGCATCCCACAGTTGGAGACAAAATCTTTAAAAACTTGGTTGAACAAGCATTTTGTGTGCATGCATTTAAAGCAGAATCATCCATCAGGCAATCACAGAATGTAAACAGCTGTCAATCCTTTGTAGTTTCCATTGCAGAGTGGGAAGGACAGGAGAGAGAATTTGAACCCAACTCCAAATATGACAGGGACAAGTGGGGACCTGGAGAAATGGGATTTCGTGGTTCCAAAAGTATGGCCTGGGTGGATCTTGTTTACTCCCAGACACTTGGGACCGAGGGAAGCTTCTAGAACAGGCATCTATCCAGGCAGCTGCAAACAGGCTTTTCTCTTTCCTTATACATGAAGATAGTTTGGGGGTCAAAACCTATTTTTGAAGGGAATATTGGAGTCAGATCCACATACCCTGCTCATGACTCCTTGAGAACTGACTGTGGACTCTACCATTGGACACCTGGGTTCTGATTTCTGCTCCTCACTTTGTTGTGCGGCCATCAGTGACCTCATCAAGCAATAGTTTCTGCACTTTACAGGGTTGTCATAAGAGTACTAGATGGTATATGTACAATTGTGACATATGGCATATGTGATCCTTAAATGGCAGCTCCATTCCTTTCTTCTGAGATTAACCAAAATGAAAATTGGCTGGACCAAAACTGTGTCTTTGGCCTGTAAGCTCTGTGCCACTCTGAGATGACTCTGTCCAAGTTACCAGAGTCATAGAAATTGAGAAGTTTCTGTTTTGCTAAGTTTCAAGATTAGTGCGGAGGGAGACTTTTTTTTCCTCAACAACTTCCCATTAGGCTAATTAAAGAATATGTGAGTTGTTATTGCCTAGTATCTGGGGTGGACTAATGAATAGAAGCTTTTCCACTGATTCTTGAAGAATTTGTGGCTGCTTGCTTAAATAGTAAGTAATAAATACTAGAGTTGACTTTTCTGACACATTTCTTCAGTCTCTCAATAATGACAAATGTGTGAGTGAAGAATGCATAAATCAGTGCAAATGAATGTGTCCGTTTGGAATGGAATAATAACCAAAAGGGTCTGTTTTACTTGGTAGTATCCTATCCCTTAATTTCATGCATGTAACCCTCAGGTACCAGATTATCTCTTTTGTAAATTGATTACCCCAAAGGATATTCTCCAAGCCTCAAAGTGTTCTACCTTTTCCTGTCCCATAGATTGGCATAATGGGCTGCCCTGGTTGAGGAGAAAGCTCATTAGCACATATGGATGGGACAGTCTTCCTCAGGTCTAGTTCCTGGGAGCAGGGGAGAGCTCTTCAGGGTCAGATTATTAAAGGAAGAGCCCAGTCTTCATTGCAGTTGCCTTCAATTCCTTTACCTCAACCATCAGGCCTCTTTCTGATGTGGGGCCACCTATCTAGACAGCTCATCTCAGGAATTAACCCATTTGACATATATATATTAATACTATAAGAGAAAGATCATCCACTGGAACTTGTTAACAATAACAAGTAAGACTTTATTCAAGAGTATTGCAATAGCAGAGAGTTTGAACTCTGAACATAACAGGGACAAGTAGAGATTTACAGCTGACAGGTATGGTGAGGGAGTGGATGGAACATTCTTAAGAGGAACTTTGTTAGGTGTCAAGGATAGGTGGTGCAGAGAGGAATTTGATTAAATTTCGAGGTTGGAGAGATTCTCAATAAACTGGCTTCGCAGGGTTATTTACTAACACTGGACTCTGTAGGCCAGGGATGTGTACCAAGCATGAGGCCTAGTTGAAAAGAGCTCAGAAGAGCCTGACTAAAGTTTGTTTAAGGTGGGAGTCCTTGTCTATGCTCTGCTACTTCCTGAGGTAGGAAAGTCTCCCTAAGAAAGTGACATCTGACTCAGCACTTAAAGAATGAGAGAGAGTTGGCCCAGTGAAGGGAAGGAAAGAATAGTCTAGGCACAGAGGAATAAAGTAGAATAGAGAAATAGCAAGAAGTATTCTTGCTATGTTGCCCAGCATTCCATTTGAGTTAGTATTTCTTCCTTTGTTCTGTGAGTCTCAGAGTTATTGAAGGCACACTGGATCCAGGAGTCAGGAACCTTGCTACTCCTGTGCAGCTAACTGCTGGATTGGTTTCACTGAGATTCTCTGGATCTGAATTTCATTATTTAAGATTTTTAAAAAATTGCAAGCATTTGGGATGGGATCTTATTCTGGGACTGTACTACACATTGCAAGATATTTAGCATTATTGGCCTCTGTACAGTAAATGCTGGTAGCAGTGTCCAAATACTGTGGAAACCATCCACCCCTCCCATACACACATTATCGGATGTCCCCCAAATGGAAAGGAAGTGATCCTACCTTCAGTTGGGGATCACTATGTAATCACAAAGATTCCTGCTAGCTGTCAGTTGCCTTATTCCATTTGAATTGTAAACTCATTCCGGAAGAACCAACCTTCATCTTAATCTACTCTCCCTCCAAGCTTCCCCAGTACTCCGGCTTGCTGCAGTCAGCAATTACTTGCAGTACTTATAGGTTGCCTCAGGATCCAGAGAATTATGTAGCTGCATACGTACCATCCCCAATTCCTGAATGTGGGTCAAGGAGGCAGGAAGTTCCAGTGCCTTCTTCTGGGAACATTCTGTATGAACCAGAACTAGGAAAACTCTCCTTGTCCCTTGGTTAATAGAAAAGGGATGGGTAATAGCTCGTCAATTTATAGCAGGCAAGGTTTAAAGGAGAGGGAAAAACTTGAAATAGAACTTTCCAGAGTCTCACCATCAAAATCATCAAATTTTTTTCCTCTTTTCCTCTTTGGAAATTAAACTGCTGATCTTTCTAAGTGGTCCCTTACAATCTCTGAGATTTTGTTAGACTAAATTTAGGCACTGAAATCCTCCTACAACAAGGAGAAGTCCCAAGTCCTAAAATATTGTATTTTCTCTTTGTGTGAATATTTAAATATACAAATTATGTGTCTATATACATATGTAATGCATTTTCCAAATTCTGTTCTGCTATTCAGAGTAGGATATTTCAGACCTATGCTGAAGATAAATGTATGTTGATGTTTTACGGTATCTCTTGTGGTATAGCTACTAAATGGCAGCAATAAATAATAACCACTGGCTCTAATTGCTTAGAGAATTTCCAAGTGATAATCTGTGATGTAATTAAGTAAAAGAAACTAATGTTGTCTGTAACCACCTCCATAAAATAATTCCCCAGAGCTTCCGTGCGTAAAGTCACCTTGAAGTGCAAAATCACCTCCAGGCACACTCTACCTCGGGTAGGAAAAGTCAACCAATTCTTTGGAGGTTTCTTGCTTTGTTTTATTTTGTATTGTATTGTTAAATCAGCTATCATGAGCTTATGTTTATTCTTTTATGAACGTATTAAATGTTACCTTTTGTTTTGCTTCTGATTTCTAGAATTAAGTAGGGTGAAAATAAGGGGTTCTGGCTGAGCCTCAGTAAGTGGGTCCCTTGGAGCTTCCAGCCCACTGGTTTATAGAGCATAGGGAGAGGGATTACCGTTCTTTAGTGTCCATGAACTGCCTAATTTGGACTGGGTGGGGCCGGGTGGATGTGCATTTGGATCTTCAAGGAGAATTCTGGAAACTCCCACATGATATTTTGACACTTCTGGTCCTGGCAATTAACTATTATAGTCACAGGACTCCAAGTTCCGTGTTTCATTTGAAACTTCCAAAGGGGATTTTTTTTTTTTCTGCTGAGGTTAAGCACATGTCCAGTTATGGAAGAAGTATAGGTGGCATTTGCAGAAAGCTTTTTCTTTCTGGGCCATGAGAATATATTTATCCTGGTTTCAGAAGCATGCTCAATCCTCTTATCATGATTGTGATTTGTGAACCATCACTAAGCATTATGGGAGTTGACCAAGACCCAAAATTCTTCCCATTAGGCTTGCCTTACTGTACTCAAACTCAGAAAAGTGTAGACAGAGTTAAGGGACTCTCAGCCTGATAGCTATGAAGGCACAGCAACCTTGTATCCTTCTCTCCCCAAGAATCCAATAGCCTTAAGTGTCTTAAGGAAGGCAAAATAGTTGAAGGTTAGTAGCCAGGTAGAAGAATGTCTACCTGAAAATCAGCCAACAAGTTGCATTTCGGTCAGGGCAGATAATGAATATATAAAAATACACTATCTCTGAAAATAGGATTTTCCTTTCTGTTACATAATGATTTCCTGTGGCTCTCTCCTTTTAATCTTTCATGAATTTGATTGCTTGCTGCTGTTTCAGTAGCTTATGATTAAGGAGGCTAGAATTTTAAAAGGGGGAAAGGATAAACCAACTTTGAAAACTTCAATCAGATTGCAGACTCTCTAAATTCAGTCTCTATTAAATCTTCTGATGTGAATTATCCATATTTTTCAGGGTTGAGACTCCTAGTTACAGGCAACTAATTTTAGAGCCTTGGGAATTCTCAGTTTTAAGATATTGTTAACCTCTTTATTAAGCACAGAGATTTGGAGTTTTCATTGGTGTAGTCAATTTTCTGCATTAATTAAAATTATGAGATGTTGCATATTTCCAACGAAGTCACGGGTGTTCTTTCCATGAAATGCAACATCTATAGAGTTGTTTTGCCAATGTATTATTTAATTTACTATTAATTGCACACTATTATCAAAGTTTATGATTTTGGAAAGGAACTTCTTGGTTGCAAGAGTGACAGCAGCATATCACCAAAGTGGAGATGCTAAGGAGGTAAAATCATTCAAAGCAATGTAGTATTATGGAATGGATGTTTTCCTAAGATACCTTCTCATCTTACTGTCCATTTTTTTATCCTGAAGGTGATGTTATTGTTATAAGAGCCAGATAGACTTATAGGAAATAATATTCGATTTCAAGTAGTGACTAGTACATCACTATGAACCCTACGCAAGCTCTAAAAATGTCACTTGAATTCCATTGGAAGTAAGAGTAATGTGACCATCCACATTAATTTGCTCACATCAAAGGTGGTCTTGCTGTCTGTGACTTCAGTTAGGCTGATATGATCCTAACTCTGTGCCGAGTATTTAACATTTAGGTACTTATTTACATTCTTGAGACTCTTCCTAGTTTTTACTTTCCTGAAGCTCCTGAGCCAGGGGAGTTACCAGAAGAGACAAGCATGAAATTAATTTTTCATAGTCATTTAGTAATGGATAGAATGCTTATAACTCACTTCCACTGGGGTGGTTTTGAATTATTTTTCTGTGGCTCCTTATAGACCTTGGATCAATCCCCATCTAGAGAGCTGGATGAAATAAACCCTTTCCTCACCTGCATCTCAGGCTGTCTTAAAGTGTCATTTAGGGACTAGTTCTTTCCCAGTGGGCTAAGAATCTCATGGTATACAAGACTTCTCTCTAGAATCATTTCCATCTAGCATTTATTATTAACTCTTCTAGACTGTCATTTTCTTAGTCTTAATTAATGACGTCACTAACCTTATATGAATGTATGCATGCTCTTTCCCAAACCAAAATCAAATCTTGAACTCTACTTTCCTTCCTCCTCTTGGATATATGGTGCTCAGGAGCACATTAGTCTATAAATATGAGCCATAATGGCAAAGTGCTTAAGAACACACATCTGACACCACTACCGTTAGCAATGAGTATAAAAGACATTGAAGAGAAGGAAAATTTATCCAATGGTGCTCCCAAAGTAGGTTTTGTCTATTTTTACTGTTTCAGAGCATCCAACAGGTTTGTTTAGCACACCTGCCTTTCTTCCTTCACTAAGCATCACTTGTTGAGTATCTACTATGTGTAGGTACTGGCGCTTCCCAGGGATTCAAAGACACTATTCTCCCAGCTCTGGTGAAGGTCAGAGTTTGGCTACAGAGGCAAGTGGTCTCTTATGAATAGACAGGAAATATTCTTGCCTGAAGACATGGCATCACTTTAAGGAGGGATTTCATCACGTGTGTGGCAGGAATATAGACCCCAGACAACATGCCCTTCTTAGCACCCTCTTGACAGCCCTGATGTCAAATCGTGTTGATACTAACATCAACACTGTATGTCGTTGTCCTGGGTGCTGATTCTTACTATGTACGATCCTTTGTAAGATACAACTCCAGCATCTCTGACTCGCTTCTTACTTGACAGAGTTCCTTTTGTCTTCATTAGTAGCACTGTCCTTCCTCTCTTGACACCTCCATCTAATCTGTAACTAAGTCCTGGGTTCTGTCATCTGTAGTTCTTCTCACATCTCTCATTTCTATTCAGCTCTTACCTAATTTCTTGTAGTCACCTCCTCCTAATTGGACTGTGTGACTCCAGTCTCCCAGTTGCCAGTCCAAGTCTTCCTAAAGCATAACTGCTCCAGCCTCCCTCCTCTGGCTAAACACTCAGTGGTTCTCCCAACAAGCAGAATGAAGAGAAGTCACAGCCCCATTTAAGACCCTATTTCTGCATTCTTTTCACTTTGTTCCATGGCATAGGCAAATATTCCATTGCTCCCAATACATAGCCTCTGTGCTTTCAACTCTTACTATTGTCTATATGGCTCCTTCCACCCTTTCCCTTCTATGTCCAGTGTCCAAACCTTCCCATTTGTCACAGCCCATTTGAAGATGTCCCAAACCTCCCCAGCCATAAGTGATCTCTCTTTCTTACTATTCCTATTTGGCACCCCTATTACTTTCTGTGATCTCTCTTTCTCATTATTCCCACTTGCCACCCCTATTACTTTCTATCTGATATGATATTCACTTATGTAATAATGAAAGCCACTGTGACCAATAGCTCCTTCTATGGATTGTCATGAGCCAGTTGCTCTGCGGTGGCTTTTTATGTTATCTTACCTTACCATTGCCAGTGGGGTAGGTGCTGTGATCCTCCTTCTGCAGATGAGAAAACTAAACCACAGACAGATATATAACTTGCTAAGTTCACATAGAACAGCCAGGATTTGGATCAGACTCTGCCTAACTCCAAATCCTATTGTTTTTAATGATTATGCTTCATTTGCTTCCCCTATTCATATTTTTAAATATCCCCTTTCAGTTTCCATCTACTAAAAGAAAAGGGAAAAAATCCTTTTATCTTGTGTGTTTCCGATAAAGAAGAACTTTGAATAAATGCCTCCCGACTCCTTATCCAGCACCAGGTACTTCAAAAAATTTAAAAGAAGGCGTTGAATGATAAAAATTTGCATTGCATTTTCTGGGCATGCCTACATGGCTCAGTCAGTTAAGCATCCAACTCGGAATTTCAGCTCAGATCATAATCTCAGGGTCGTGAGATCGAACCTTACGTTGGGCTCTGTGCTCAGCACTGAGCTTGGAGTCTGCTTAAGACTCTGTCTCTCTCTGTTCTCCCTCCCCCTCTCAAATAATTAAATAAAATCTTTAAAAAAAAGAAATTGCACTATCTATTTAAGTGAGCAGATAGTTGCATTTGGTCATACTTTCAAACTTTTCAATTTTGGGGAGAATTTAGATCAAATGCAATGAAAATATAGGTTTTAGCTATTCAAACCATTTCTTCATTTAAGCAAAAAGATAACTGAATGGGATGGAAGACAAGTTCTAGGGGAATTAACTCTAAGTTTTGAGTTATTGTATGTGTACACACACACACGCACGCGCGATTTGTAACTTGTTTGCCACAGAAACACAAACAAGGAAGAACACTAGCAGATTGGAATTTAAGAGCTTTAGTTTCAATGTCATTTTGTATGGGGGGGTATGAAAACTTTACATTCTTGTGTATGTATCAGGAGATGGATAGGCCTGTAAGGATTGGCCTACAGAAGTATAACCTCTTATCTTCAAGATTTCCTTGAGTGACAAAACACTGATGTCACCATTTTCATCTTTATTTTCTCTATACTAGTTCTAAATAAGGGCCCCGTTCTTAGACAAGATCATTACCCTTTTGTGTTCTGTCCTCTATAAGCAAATGATTGGGTAGGAGGTGGGTTTGAGCCAAGGATGAGTGTCCCATACTCTTTCCATATATTGTTGTCATTCTTAGTAGAAATAGACAAGCATTAGAAATGACTATACTTGTTTTTATAAGATACATTCCATTTAAATTGAGTCTATGACCTGAACTGAACCAAAAATTCAGAAAGAAGATGATCTGCTGTAGCTTGCGCCTTATCTAAAATTCCACACATAGAAACTGGGCTGCATATGTTATGTTTGAATGCTATTGAATACATTATTCCTTTTTCTGACGCTGAGGCTTTGAGAACCAGACATTCTCATATTACAACTAATAATAAACCAAGAGGCAATCATTATTCTGGTGTTAAAAGGAATTGTATTCTTATGTTAACACAAATCCAAAAGTTTTCTTCACTGACAGGATTAGGATGAAATTAAGAGAGATAAAAAATTAATTGCAAGGTGTTCTCTCATTCTTTTTTCATTCATTCTTTCTCCTTTTTTTCTTTCCTGATCTTTTTTTCCCTTTCTCTCTACTGTTGGGAGGATGAATCTCATCAAGTCGTGTGAGGCAGAGTTAAATCCAGGCCACTGTTCTCTGGGTGATCATCCCCGCTGAGAAAAGTAATTATTTAATTTACTTTCTAGCTAACATTCAGCAAAATAAATGTAATATTAAGCTTTTGCAAATATTAAGTCTTCCACAGCAAAGTTAAACATTTTTTTAAAGACTTTATTTGTTTTGAGAGAGAGAGAGAGAGAGAGGACAAGCGAGGGGGAGGGGCAGAGGGAGAGGGAGGAGCAGACTCCCCACTGAGCAGGGACCCCCCCCCTCAATGCTGGGCTCCACCCCAGGACCCTGGGATCATGACCTGAGCAGATGCTTAACTGACTGAGCCACCCAGGTGCCCAAAGTTAAACATTTTTGTTAGCATCTTCCTTGCACTTAATATTTTCAAAACACAGTTGTTTTTTCTTACTTTTTCTTGATTACCCCATTGAGAAATACGGATTCATTTGCTTCAATGCCAAATGACACGCAGACACTGTCCAGGTAAACCTTGATTCATATAGGAATTATTAGAACTCATTTAGGAAAATGTATCACCAGAATTCCCATCTCAGACCATGTTTTGAAAACCCTTGGCCCTAAAAGAGGAGAGAATAGGTTCCCCCTGGATAGAATACAATTGAATTTTGTACACTTAATGTCCTGCTACCACCACCACCATGCAAGCAGTATGACCAAGAGGGTTATCCCTATAATTCATGCAACTACAAATACGGCCTCCTGTTGGGATGTGCTTTCCAATTTATAAAGCTTCTTCACACATTGTTTTGCATAATTCTCACAACAACCCTCTACAGGGAGGAACAGGAAATTAGCCTTTACTGAACTTCAGCCTTCTATGAGTGGTCCCTATTTGGCGGGGGGGCAGAGCCTGGATGTCAAGCCTTGGAGTACAAGTCCTTCTGCCACTTTACCAAAATAGGGTTCTTCCCCCTGTCCAGAGACCAAAATGCATCAGGGGAGATACAGATGGAACACATATTCCTCTCCACCTTGGCTTGGACATCATTATCAGACAATAGGCAAAGCACAATCGGTAACTATGAGAACCATGATTATTTTAATAATTAACTTTGAAAGAGGCCTCAATGGGATGAAGAGATAAAGACGCATGCTCAGAAGTAATGTTTCTGCATCTGTGACTAAAACATAGATATTTGTAGCAAACTATTTGCAAAAACATTTTGTGGCTTAAGGGGGTCTTTTAAAAATTCCCAAGAAAAAAACTGTAAACTCTTGATGATATTGAGTGTGAAGTTAAGAGGTTTTGAAATAGAGCTGCCCTAAAAGCTTTAGCTGTTAATATTAACAGACTTCTTGCTGCAGTAGAAAAATTAGAATAAGAATACACACTATGATTTCAGAGCTATTAAGAGGCTTCTTACTGCTCCTTTTAAGAAACAGTCTTACTGGCAATCCCATCATATCTCTACATGGTTATCTGATCACATATCACATCTTTTTTTCTTATAGGAGACTAGGATCTAGGTTCTAGGTACTAGGTTCTAGGTTCTAGAATCTTTACTAAAATTTAAACCACAAAGAAGTCACTTCTTGAAGCTTAAATATCTTCTCATTGGTAAAGGGCTTACTATTTTCCACTATTTTGCATCTCATTTGTGTTATGTTCTTGCTAAATTTTAAAGCCTCAGGTAAAAATATTGGGTGCTCTCCTCATAAAAACAAGAGAACCTAAAAATGAGCCACTATTTATAATCTCTACGTGCTCACAGTATAATGATGAAAACCCTTAGATAAACCATGAATAAGTCTTAATAAATATAAATGTATCATCCTTTGGGGGAGAGATGAAGTTTTCTACTAACTGTTTAATTATAATGGTTCTTTACATTTCATTGGCAATTTGTAGTTCATATAGTGCTTTCATATATATTATCACATTTGTGCTTTTAATTATCAAAAACTGATACAGTCCATAACTGACTATATAAATGCTATGCAAATTACAGAAAAAGGGTCAAAAACTCTAAATATCCATTTTTCATCTGTTCCTTTTAATACAAGTAATAAAATACTCTGATGGAATTGTGATTACAGATAATACAGAAAATAATTTTTTCTATGAGTTATTAAACAATGTAAAAATCTAAATAAGTTAGTAGAATGAACAAATTCTGGAAATGTCTTTTTCTGTTCTCATTTCTACAATTTACTTAAAGTAGCTGAATTATTCATGACCATTTTGGTTTGCTTAGAAACCTTGATAGAAGATTCATGGAAACTTACCATGACAGATAACAAACTCTAGTAAGCACTTAAAAAAATCTTTTTATTTAGAACAATTTTAGATTTACAAAATTATTATGAAGATAGCATAAAGGGTTTCCCTATACCCTGCATCCAGTTTCCCCTATTATTAACATCTTATATTAGTATAGTATATTTATTACAACTAATGAACCAATATCGATACATTTTAATTTACTAAGTCCATAATTTATTCAGATTTCCTTAGTTTCTATCTTATATCTTTCTTCTGTCCCAGGATCCCACAAGATACCACATTACTTTTAATCTTCATATCTTCTCAGGCTCCTCTTGGTTGTGACAGTTTCTGAGACTTTCCTTGCTTTTCAATGAACTTGACAATTTTGAGGCATGTTGGTCAGGCATTTTATAGAATGCTCTTCAACTGAAATTTGTCTAATGTTTTCCTCTTGATTAATCTGGGGTTATGTTCTTTTGGGAGGAAGATCACAGAGGTAAAGTGCCATTTTCATTACCATATCAAGGGACAATACTATCAACACAAGTTATCTCTGTTGATGTTGGCCCAAATCGCCTACCCGAGGTAGTGTTTGTCAGGTTTCTCCAGGGTAAACTTAACTTTTTTTTCCCTTTTCATACTGTCACTATGCTCAACCCACACTTAAGGAGTGGTGATTTATGTTCCAACCTCCTTGAGGGAAGAGTGTGTGCATAAAGTATTTGGTCTGAGAGGTATTTTTAAATTATAAAAACCTGGGAGGATTTCACAAGTCAAAAGTGTTGTAAGGAGGAATGAAGAAAAAGATTAGGGAATCCATATGAGGAAGCCAAGAAGTAAGGAATTCAAGATAATGATCATAACTAAGGTAGGACATGAGGTTGCTCCTCAACGGGGGTTCAACCTGATGACATGAAACACATTCCATTCAACTTTTTTCCTGCTCATCTAGTTCCTCTGGAAAAGTGAAGCATTTGAACATTTGGAAACTATAATGAAGTCCAGAATCCTTTCATTTCTCTCTTGAGATCATCCCATGAGTATAATACTTCATTCACTGACAATGCCTGTCCTTCAGTAAGGTTCTGGTGTTGAAATGGCATAAAATGTTTTCCACATTTCCAGACATAGTTGCAAATCTTTTCTTGGGAGTGGATACAAGTGGATAAGTGATGAGAAGAGGTGTTAGCTCTAATTTGTTCTATTGCACTTGACTTGGTTAACTTACCCTCTGATATTAGATAGCTACTGCTGTGTAACAAATCATCCCCAAACTCAATGGATTAAAAAAGTAATCATTTATTATTGCTCATGTCTCTGAGTTCAGCTGGGTAGCTCTGCTTCTCATGATCTGCTCATTGACTGGGGAGTCACTGATTTGTGTTCCTCAACCTTCTCTTCAGTCCAGCACACTAGCTGTAGCATGTTCTTACCATGGCAACGTCCAAAGGCAAAAGAACAAGTAGCAATGTTCTCAATCTATCATACCCTTATTTCTTGAAACACTTTCTCTCTTTTGTTAACCCAATACTATCTTGATCTTCTTATCTTTTATTTCTTTAATTCTTCTTCCTTTGACTCAATATTATAAATAAGCTCAACCTAGGGCTTACTTAGCTTTTTAGTCCTGACTTTCTCCGTGTGTGTGGTCTTCCTAAGAAAGCTTATCTATGGTCATATTTCTAATTCCTTAATGGCCATTTCCAGTTTACTATTAGGCATTTCCATATTTTCATTATCTTTAGTTCCCCGCTCCACTTAATGTTTCTTCCCAGTACAAAGCTGTATGTCTGAAAAAGACTTTGGTCTTTATTTCATGTTTGATGTGGATGCAAAAACAAAAACAAAGTCCTAATGAAAATCTATCCTACATTAATAGGAATTTGATATCTCTTAAAGTTAAAATAGAACACATCTGAAACAGTTAAAACAGTAATGATGAGAAGAATATTAAAAACCATTTCCTATGAGAAATGGTTAAAGTTACTATTTTTTTTAATCAAGAAATTATCTAGGGCATCAGGATCACCATGTTTACATGGTTGAAGCTATGTGACATGGGAAGACCTGAGGTTTTTCTTTTGTAGCATAACTATACCCAATAGGTAGATTTGGCGGGGGGGGTTGGGGGGATTTTAGCTTGATATAAAGAAAAAAATTTACTAAACAGAACTGTACAGAAGCAGAATGGGCTGTATATCTTTATTTTTCAATTGTTGTCACTCATCTTTCCTGAAATGTCTTGCTGCCCCTTCTCCCAATAATCCATCAAAATCCTATCCATCCTTCAAGATTTATCCCAAGCTTTTATCCCTCCACAAACTCCTCCCTGACTACTCAAATTTTATTGATCCCTTTCAACTCATGTTGCTAATTTCCTAGCCCACCCCAACTAAATCAAGGGCTCTCTGAAAATAGAAATAGAACATACTATTTTACAACCTTAAGTATAAAACACAATGCTGGGCTTATAATAGACATTCAGTAAATTCTTATTGATTTACTGTTCGATCACAAACTTCCTCATTTCTAATCTGGAATCAGTGGAGTGGGTTAGAATTTGAACCAGGTTGAAATGCCCAAGAACCTGATCATTTCTTTTTTTTTTTTTTTACTTTTTTTATTTTTAGGATTTTAAATTTATTTGACAGAGAAATGGCACAATCAGGCAGAGCACCAGGCAGAGGGAGAGGGAAAGGCAGGCTCTCCGATGAGCAGGGAGCCTGATGCGAGGCTCGATCCCAGGACCCTGGGATCATGACCTAAGCCGAAGGCAGGTGCTTAACCAACTGAGAAACCCAGGCGCCCCTGAACCTGATCATTTCACACTTATTTCACAGAGGAGATGCCTTCTTATTTTAAGAGTAAACCTGAAGGATGTAATGAATTTTGCCATTATTTGCCATCCAAGCTTATATTTTCCTACTTACCAAAAAAAGACTGAATTTAGAGATCTTCTAAGATTTTAGATTTATAGCTCAGCTAATTTGTTGGGAGAATTAGCAGAATGAAATGCCATCATTTCTTCATGTCTGAAAATTATTTAACACAAAGATCATCTGATGAATGGGAATATATGACATGGAGGAACACATACGACACTGGAGAACTGTCACTCTCGTTTATATTCAGGTCTGCCTGTTGTCATAGTTACTGATGTACTCAAAGCGATTTCCCTCCTGAATCACACTCTGCAAACCTTCAATGAAAATAGGCTCTTCTTCCTGCTTTATTTTTCTCTATCCAAGAATGGAAGCTAAAAAAAAAAAAAAAAAAAAAAAAGCATCCATTGCATGGATGTTTTTATACTCTGAGCAACATTTTAAACATACAAAAGGAATAAGGGGTTTAATCAAAATAAATGCTTCTGATTGAGGTCTCACCTCATTTGTTCAGCAATGATTCACTGAGGAGCTAAGTGCTGAGGACACAACCGTGATTATGGCTCAGTCCCTGCCCTTGAAGTTAACAGAGCTCTGTGAGGGGGACAGATAAGTAAGGGATGCGTTTCAGTGAAACGCAATCAGTTTTGGGCCAGAAGTAGAGTATGGAAGCCAAAGGAAACACTAAAGAGAGATACCTCTTAAAGTGTGGGATGCTGAGGCAGTCAGATCAAAGGGAGACTTCCATCCGGTGAATCTTGAAGTGTAGCTCCTGTGAAGTTGGGCAAATGTATTTTCAGTAACTTTGGGTACGGGACACCCATGTTGCCCTGCAGGTCAGGTTCATAGAGCAGTAGCATGAGGCACCCATCCCTCAACGCACGTATCACCTGCTAATTTTCACACCCAGCCTCTCCTTTCTGTTTTGGCTACAGGAACTCCTTCACAGATATCCTCCGTGCCATCTTGCTGTCCCTAGAAGTCCTTATCGAAGATCCGGAGCTTCAGATAAATGGCTTCATTTTAATTATAGACTGGAGTAACTTTTCCTTCAAACAAGCCTCCAAACTGACCCCTTCCATCCTCAAACTGGCTATTGAAGGGCTGCAGGTATGTTCAACAAATGGGCTGTACGAGCCTGTGGGACAATGTACTTTTTTCTTATTTCAACCAAAGTGATATTTGTCCTTGGGAATAATGAGGGAAACTTAGATACAGTTCACCTGTGAATCTTCCACATTTTCACTTCAGCCTGAGTTAGAGTTTTTTTAAATTAGTCTTCATTTTCATTAACAGCTTCAAATTACTGTTATCACAGGCACAAATTACCTACTGTAGCAATTATGAATAAAGCTCAGAGAGAGATGTTTAGCCTAATCCATCTGAGAGTTCACAAAAATTAAAACTAGAAAACATCTGCTCTATGAGCATGTCCTCGATAGGGGGTGGCATGGGGGCCTTCCCGTGTTTCTAGAAGCAGTTTTGCACTGAGGAAATGCATCCTGTGGGTCCTCACTTCCCAGAATGCACTGTGCTTGAAGTGTTTGTACTAAAAGAAATCACTTCATCACCAACAAAGGAAGCAGACAAAACTCTACTTCCTGTTCGTATAACCGGTTGTCAGGACTTTGGGGAACGGAATTTTGTGCAATATGGAGATGAGGGGTAGTCAGTCTCTGGGGTCCCTTCTGTGTTTAAAAAGCAGTGATTCTATGAAAAGTAACGAACTTAGAAAATCCAGCGTGGCTTCCTGGTGACAACATTGTTATAGTACAAGGTATAGGCACAGTTCCAGAAGAATAAAACTCATGTCCTTTCTTAATTTTGTAGGAAGATTGATTCGATGGGGTGACTCCCCCCTATAGATGGCAGTTATGTGTAGAAAGCAAAATATTTGCTAATTCTCAGATCAGCAGCTGTTACTCACGCGCTTCAAAGTGCAAAAGTAGGAGACCCATTTCCATTACGGTTCATACTCTAGTGTGATGAGTTATTGATGGGTCTGTTTCACAGAATAAACTAGGGCTTATTCGTATTTGGCCTCCAACAAACACCTAGCAGCATGTGGGCGTGTGGTAAAGGTGTTTATTAAACATATCTTATTTTGTTAAAATGGTTTCCTATTTCAAGGGTAGGAGAAATAAAGCAGGCATTTCAGAAGAGGAGGAACTCTTCCAGAAATGCCCCATTATCATGGGTGGCTACATCAGGCAGTGTTTTGGGGGGCACATTTGTAAAGTTGCTTTTGCATTTCTAGACGACACAGAGTGTCGTGTCTTGCCTCAACCATACCAATCGTAGACTGGTCTGTCCTTCACTGTCAATCATTTTCTCTCAACTTTAGCTCCTTTTCTCCAAACTCCTTTCATCTGAGTCTCTGAACACCTGACCTTTCTCTCCTTACAGCTTTTATCAAAAGTTGTAGAGCAAGCTGCAAGGTTTATTTCATGCCCGATAATTATGCTGACCATAATTCCAGGATCTTCTGTAGTAGTACAAGCTTCATTTAATTTTATCCTTCTTTAAAAAGATAATTCATTACATGTGTAAGTAGCTGTGATTCAAGCTCTGTGTATTTATAAGATTTTTTCATAAATCAGGAAGGAAAATGTCCTTTATTCAACCCTGTGTTCCAATTTTTCTTTCTGAAAATGCGTGGATTATATAATGTGTCCCTTGCTAGCTTCACCTGGCTGATGTGGGTCTTACTGAGTTAATGCACATGAACGTGTTTTAAAAGGTAAAGTTATACATAAGCTTGTAAGATACTTTTTGAGAGAAATACTAGATGACCTTTTGTGGGCAAGATGGCTCCCATCTGGGGCTTTCCTTGTACCAGGGCCTGGGATGATTTGCACAATGTCCTATAGCTCTGGTTAAGGAATAACTTCTCCTGGAGGAAGGGGAGATGCATGAGGTCAGGGCCAGAGTGGAGAGAAGGTACTTCCTCATCTCACAAAGCAATGGCCTGGACCTCTTTACTACTCTCCCCTTTTATAACCTCCCTTGACTGTAGGAAAGTATCAGGCCAATCCGGAGTCAGGCTATCTGGGTTGGAATACAGCTTTTTCTGGGAATTCTGCCAGTGAAGACCTGGGAACCCTGAGAAGGAAGCAAATGGTCCCAGGGGAAGCTGAGCTTGGGTGTAGTTCCTCCATCAAGGATAGAGGTAGGCTCCCTGGACCATCTTGCTGTCGTTTGGCAACTGTGAAGAATCCCTCAGGGTCACTGCAGACGGGTGCTGCTTTCGCTTCACAGAGGCAGTCAGATCTGGCCAGCCACTGGTGACTAGGCTATCCTCTCTCAGGCTTTGGGAGACATTCAGGTGTTCCCCCTCCTGCCCCCACCAGGCTCTCCCACTGATCTGTCTTCATTGCAGCGATTGTTTTTATCCACAGAGTAGCCATGAAACCCCTTTGACATTTCAAAAAAGTCATAACTGGTACTAAGCAGAATTCATGCCCTTATGCTTACACTTGTTGGACAAGGAAGATCCCATACAGGGCTCCATTTGTCAGCCATGAAGATTCAAGATAAATTCTACCACACTGCTGACAGGGTGAAGGAACAGACTTTTATGGAGAAAGGGAAAGCGATGCAAGGACAGTGTCAGGGAGAGAAGAGAAGCCCCTGGTCTCCCTTCTGTGTACCCTCTGAGAGGCTTGAGGAGGTTCAAGGCTCTGCTAGACATGTGGGGCATCGCGGGGGGGGGGGCGAGTTCCTATGTTCCAGTGAAGAGAACTTGCTCTCTCTCCTGTTCTGCCTTTTGTAGGGTAGATGTGAGACAGCAGCTTCATCAGGGGGAATAATCAAACCACTTTTGTGCTAGGGCATCTGGTTTGGGGTTTTAGCTATTTATAGGAGCTGTCTCAGATTACCTGCTGCTCAAACCCTAGATAATTTGGGGCCCTGGGATATGACGGTCCCCACACATAGGTAATACAACACCTCCCACAGGGAGAAGGGGGTGGGAGCTCGCTGCTCAGGCAGTGAGAATTTAGAACCATTTTTGGTCAATCCCACACCTTATATCACAACCTAGTTCCCAAACCCTGAGTTTTCGCCCTTTTACCTCCACTCTCAGTTCTCTGTAAAGACGGTTGTTCAGTGCAACCTTCAATTACTAATTATGGCAGGTTGAGTTCTAGAGAAGCAGATTCTGACAGAGATTAGCAGGTCGGAAGTTGATTGGGGAGTGTTCTTGGGGTCAACTCCTGTGGAAGGGAAGCTGTGGAAGAAAGTTTTCCAGCAGGAGAAGCTAGGCTGGGGTTCGGTCATTTCCAAAGAAAGCCTCAGGTGTTGTGAGGCTAAGACGACCCTTCAGATTTTTCCCTGACTGGCGGAAGTGGGTAGGAATTTGGTATTTCCATATTATTCAGTCATTGGGTAGCGGCTGCCCTGGGAAATGGTTGTGAATTTGAGCAAAATGGCTCTCTTCAGCCTGAAGCCCCAAAGGGCACTGTTATCTGCCAACTTTCTGCTGGCAACACCCCCAGTAACTGGAGAGTAAGTCCTCAGTCCTGAATGAGGCATGGCAGTATATCAGAATATCTATCATAATAAGCAAAAGATATTTGGAATATCCTGTAATGTAATGTCAAGGAGCTTCCTTTAGCTTGCATCTAGGTGCTTAATTGCTTTTTTTCTTGGTCACGTACAATCCCCAGTCATACCCAAAGTGGAAATAATACCAAGTAATATTGAGGTGATGGGTACCGGGCTGGCAAATCAGTGTCAACCCTCTATTTGGGTCTGCCAGCTGTATTTCTATGTCTCAAGTCAATTATATTTATTCAGCTGATACTTGATAAAGGAAGAAAGGCAATGCAATGGAGCTGAGAGAGTCTTTTCAACAAATTGTGCTAGAACTGGACATCCATGTGCCAGAGACTGAATCTAAATACAGACCTTATACTCTTCACAAAAATTACCTCAAAATGGATCACAGACCTAAGTGTAAAATTCAAAACTATAGAAATCCTGTAAGATAACATAGGAAAAAAAACCTAAGTGACCTCGGTTATGGCAATGATTTTTTTAGACACACCGCCAAAGGCACAATCCATGAGAGAAATAATTGATAAGCTAGATTTCGCCAAAAATAAAGAATTCTGCTCTGCAAAAGATCGTGTGAAAAGAATAGGAAGAAAAGTCACGGACTAGGAGAAAATATTTGCAAAGATACATCTGATAGAGGACTGTTATCCAAAATGTACAAAGAAATCCTTACACTCAACAGTGAGAAAACGAACCATCCGATTAAAAAATGAGCCAAAGACCTGAATAAACACTCACCAAGGAAGACATATAGGTGGCAAATAAGCATATGAAAAGATGCTCCCCATCATATTCATCTGAGAAATGCACATTAAAACAACAATGAGATACCATTATACACCTAATTAGAATGGCTAAAATCCGGAACAACAGTAGCACCAAATCCTAGCAAGTTTGTGGGGCAACAGAAACTCTCATTCACTGCCGGTGAGAGTGCAGTTTTGGAAGACAGTCTGATGGTTTCTTACAAAACTAAACCTGCTCTTACCATCTGATTCAGTAATCCCGTTCCTTGTTTTTTACCCAAAGGAATAGAAAACGTATATGCACCTGAATGTTTATAGCAACTTTATTCATAATTGCCCAAACTTGGAAGCAACCAAGATATCCTTCAGTAGGTGAATGGATGAATAAACTGATTCAAGATAATGGACTATTACTTAGTGCTAGGAAGAACTGAGCTATCAAACCATGAAAAGACATGGAGGAATCTGAAATGCATATCACGAGGTGAAAGCAGTCAATCTGAAAAGGCTACATACTGCATGATTTCAACTATTTGACATTCTGAAAAAGGCAAATCTATAGAGATTGTAAAAAGATCACTGGTAACCACACGTTGTGGGTGGGGGTGAGGAGGGATGAACAGGCTGGGCCCAAAAAGGCTGTGTGATACTATAATGATGGATACTTGTCATTATACATTTGTCCAAATTTATAGAACATACAACACCAAGTGTGAACTGTAATGTAAATTATGGGCTTTAGGTGATTATTATGTGTGAATGTAGGTTCATCAGTTGAAACAAATTCTCCATTCCGGGGAAGGGGAGAAGGCTGATAATGGGACAAGCTACATATGTGTGGGAGCAAGGGATATGTAGGAAATCTCTGTGCCTTTCCTTCAAGTTTTCTATGAACTTAAAACTGATTAAAAAAAAACTTTAATGAAAAAAAGGTAATTATACTGCCTCTAACAACAATTATAAAAAAAAATGGTATGTGCATAGACCTTCGGTTATGTGCTTCATAGGCTGAATTAATGAGTTGTAATAATAATCACAGAGAAGACTGCTCTTTAAGGGATCATCAGATTTTTAGATCAAAAGTTACCCTGTATCAGCCAGTTATGAAATTCTAATAGTGTATGTATTATACATTCCTCCTGTTACAGCAATGCTTTGAGGAAATGTCATTGTTTAGAATGTTAAGTTGTCCCAGTTACATAAATATTCTATGACTATTAGTTCAAAGAACTTCGGTTAAAATACTAATTTTGAGAATGCCTGGAAGTCATTTCCTCTCGCTTGGCTGTTTGATCTCTTAAATGCGGTCAATAATGTCTAAAAGAGCCGTTGTATCTGTTCATTACAACTTGTTTAAATTTTAATCAAACTTAAAGTAATATTTATGCCACCATTTTAATACAGCTCAGCATTATTCTCAGTGCTGCTGGGGAATTCTGGCAGAATGATCCACACGCTTAAGTCCTGTTCCGGGGTTTTGTAATGTCTCCAGAATCAATTTTTGGAATCATTTCTTGTAAATCGCTGCGGCCCCACCATTACAATCAACACCCAGCATTGATCAATGTTCAGCCAACCCCGATCCTTAAAGGGCTTATGGTGCTAGAGTGTTTTACTTGGGAAGAGCTAGAGCCTTGGGCCCTGCAGGCTATTTACAAAATATTTGATTCTCTTAAGGACCCAGGCATTTGTTAAGGGTTTAAAGAAGCTTACTTTTCACTCCTTGGAGGAGAGCCTGGCAGCATTCTTCCTTTTTTTTTCCCCCCTCATTTCTGGGCTTAAGTCATTTTCCCCTGGCCAATCGGACACTTTTTCTATTCATTAACTCTTCATTCAAAGCTTACAGTGTGACTATTTTGTTGTTACAGATGGTTTTAGGATATTTATACCATAAATATCATAAATATTTGATTTATACTGTTACGCATATTTAATTTACACTGACGATGCCCCAGGCACTTTTCACAAAATATTTAATTTCTACCATAAACCTATGAGCTAGTACTGTTTTGACACCACATTTTACAGACGATAAACCTAAAGTCTAGAGAGATCAATGCCTTGCCTGAGGTCTTTAAGTGGCAGAACCGGGATCAAAGCACGAAGAGTTGGACTCCGCTCTCACCTACATCAAAGCGTGGTTGTACCAGCAGCGGCAGCACCTAGGAACGGTTTTGAACATTCAAAACGTTCAAACGTTTTTGATAGAGTTATCTCCCTTTCTCCACCTCCCTCCTCAAACTCCCAACAGCTTTGAGCCAGTGTAGTGTGAAAGGAGGTCCACTGCTTTTCCAACTTTAAGCCTGAAAGTGGGAGGGGACTTGGAGCAACGCTCAGAGGCTCAGCCAACTGCAAATCATCTCTCTCCCGAGCGTCCCTTTTTATTACACTGCTTCCTACCTTTGTGCATTCCCTCTACCCCCTTTCCACGTCCTACTGTTTTCGCCGCTTTTCTAAAACGTAGGATATGTTCGCTTGCCTTTGGAGTATCCGAAGTGCCCTACTCAATTGAAAGATCAGAATGGTAAAAAGTCTGTCGAGTCAGTGGGCAACATGACGGTTCTCAAGGTTGAATGGATGGATAGTGTGATTGGAAATTTGGAAAGGCAGGTGGGGCAAATGCATCTCAAGTTTGTAGTAGGTTCACACTGAATCAAAGACTCAGTGACTCAGACATGCGGACGGGCGTGCAACACAGAAAGTGGGTAGGTACTCTCTCGCTCAACAGGATTTACAGCAGAGAATGGAGCCTGCCAGGCTTTCCGAAACCTACGGGCTGTGGCTCTATTACGCAAAGTGTAGTCCACACACCAGCAATATCAGCATTGCCAGGAGCTGGTTAGACATGCAGAATCTCAGGCCAGCCTGCTGAATCAGAATCTGCACTTCAACGAGTTCTCCAGGAGCTCTGCACGCACGTTTAAGTTGGAGAAACATTACTGCAACAGATGGTATTACAGTATAACGTGAGCTCGGTCTCAAGTGCATCAGATTCGCCTGGAGGGCATGGCACAACCTACATCACCGGACCTCATTCCCAGAGTTTCTGAGTCCATAGATCTGGAGCAGAACCCACACTTTGATGTAGGTGGGCACCCACTCCAATTATCTGTCCTTCCATCCTGGTTCTGCCACTTAAAGACCTCAGGCAAGTCATTGATCTCTCTAGGTTAGTTTCACCATCTGTAAAATGTGGTGTCCTAGCCACATTATGTCCTAGGCTTACGGTAGTGATGGAATAGTATGTGAAAGATGCCTTGGACCAACTGTCATAGTCTGTCCTCACGGGATGATAGAGCGTTGTTGAAAGAATGAAGAAGCCAGTCCTCAGCCATGGGCTCCTGTGGCTCTAACATATAGATTTAAATGGGATCACTCTCCATTGTCCCAGTTCTGTCTGTGTGGATCCTTGAAAATGAGATCTTACCAACCCACTCCCTGGTCCTCAAGAGGGGGCTCCCTCTCCTTGCTCACCTTAGTTAATGACTTAGGTCCAGATTGTTGTCACCTGCCCAGGCTGTGGTACTGGAGGTGCTGCTTCTTTCTGTTCAGGTGGTGTGATCCTTTTAATTATCACCAACCAGTGTACTGCCCACGCTTTTACAGCTGGGTGATTAATGGGATCAAAATCACTTCTTTCATTCTGCAGGACTCTTTAGCAATAACAATTATGGTCTTTTGGTGATCCTTACAGTTTTCATGGATTGAAGAATATTAGAAACAGATTGAAGGAAAAGGATATTTGTACTTTGCCAAGAAGTTTCTTAATTCATGTTTCCTAAACACTCCAGATATGTTTGAAGAACACTTTCCCTCCAGACAAACTGCTTTTTACCTTCTCAGCCACAAAGCTGTAATTCTGAATTTGCAATAGTGCAATATGTTATTATGGAAATATTAGAGGAATAAAATATCTCCTTTAATGCTCTACCTTGTTAAGTATCACTTAAACTCAGGAAGATAATTAGGGCTAATGACACTCTGGTGATCCTGATGGCAAACAGGACGGCCTATTTAAAACAGTTCCAATTAAATAGGTGTATCGCTGGCATATTTTTGATAAATAGTTTTTCTGGACTCTCCTGAATTATAGATCTAGCCAGTGCCCTGACTCATCCATTTAAGAGTCAGTTACTAAGTCCTCACTTTGAGTTAGTCACGAAAGTAAATAGATGCTATCTCTGCTCTCAAGAGGTCGTGATTCAAGGGGGGCCTGGGTGGCTCAGTCGGTTAAGCGTTTGCCTTCGGCTCAGGTCATGATCTCAGGGTCCTGGGATCCATCCCCCCATCAGGCTCCCTGCTCGGCGCGGAGCCTGCTTCTCCTTCTCCCTCTGCCTGCTGCTCCCCCTGCTTGTGCTCTCTCTCTCTCTGTCAAATAAATGAATAAAACCTTTAAAAAAAAAAAAGGTCATGATTCAAATCAGAAGCTGACCCATAAACGAATGATGAAAACAATGAGCATGTGAAGGAAGGGGGATATGCTCCAGGATAATAAAATCCCAACTCAGGCCGGAGGTGTTAGAAATGGCATCCTGGGGGCGTCTGGGTGGCTCAGTTGGTTAAGCATCTGACTCTTGGTTTCAGCTCAGGCTATGATCTCGGGGTCATGAGATCAAGCCCCATGTGAGACTCCATGCTTAGCATGGAATCTGCTTGAGAGTCTGTCTCTCCCTTGCCCTCTGTCCCTACCCCTTCTCAGGCTCTTTCTCTCTCTCTCAAAATAAGTAAATAAATCTTAAAAAAGAAAGAAAGAAAGAAAGAAAGAAAGAAAGAAAGAAAGAAAGAAAGAAAGAAAGAAAGAAAGA
>CM052900.1:59264065-59296021 GCA_028534135.1 Potos flavus | reverse complement strand
AAGAAAAGAAAAGAACATCCTGAGTGAGGCATACTTGATTCTTAGCAAATGCATGCAGAATAGCCAAGAGAAGATAATGGGAAGTGGATTTCAGGTAGAGGTGATAATAGAGGCAAAGACATAGAGGCAAGGCATACTCAATAAGAGAGAAAAACAGAATTAATTTTGTATTCCTGGAGTGCACAACGACTAGGCAAGGAGCTTGTATGCCCTGAGGACACTGGGAGCCACTGAATATATTGAAGCAGAATGGCAACACAAATTTATATTCACATGGGATCACTTTGGTGGATATGAGCAGGGAAGATTCTAAAGCAGGAGAATAATTAAAAATAATAAGACTCTAAATATGGGTGATAGAAGGGATTCGATAACTACCTAGGAAGTGAAATAAGGCAGTGCTTGGTGGTTGGATGCTTGGGAACGGGAAGTGGTGGAGTCAAGGGAAGAGCTTAGGTGTGCAGCTAGGGTGAAGGGTGGTTGGTGGTGCCGACCAATGAGACCATGCAGACAGGAATGGCAAGTGTGGGGCAACAATGACCATTATTTGAATGATGGACATGTTGCATTTAGGATCCCATGAAATATTTGAATTGTTTGTATTAAATCTGAACTGAAGGAGAGTTCTACATGGGGTCTAAAGGGTTGGTGGCATTTGAAATTGTAGGAAAGGAAAAAATCATTCAGAGAAAAGCTACAGAGTGACAAACAATAACGGAGAAAAAAACCCAGGTGATGAGTAATGTAAATGAACATGTTAGATGAAGAGGAGCCCACAAAGGAGAGAAGGGAGGTTGAGATGGGGAGTTGTGAGAAGAATCACAAGCTCATCTACTGACAGAAGCTGAGGGAGTGGGGCTTCAAGGAGGGAAACCATTTCAGTGTTGTGGTGGGAGTGGCATCTAGAGAGCTCTGGTTTGAGGAGGAGGTGGAAAAAGTGCAGACAACTCTATTAAGCAATATGTCCAGGAAATGATATCCAGTGGTGGACAGAGGAAACTGGAGAAGAGCGAGCAGGAAGATGGTAGTGGATGAAGTGTTCCATCTTACTTTTCCATTGGACAAGACTTTCAGCAACAGAATATATTCAAGGCCTTCACACAGCTGTGGAATATCAGTCTTGACAAAGGATTGACCTTTGCGAATTGTTTAGTTCCAGGTTAATATTTCTCGGTTCACCAGCAGAGAGATCTCTGCCTTTCATTATTATGAAATGAAGTGTGACATGGCTATCCAGGGACTCTGCTCTGCATATATTATGTACTTGCAGGAATACAGACTACTCTGAATTTCTAGTCCTGTCAGTGTCCAAGGGGACCTTGTGCCGCAGAGTTAATCAGTATTCAGCAGTCTTGAAGGGCCCCCCATTGAAAGTACCCGTGTGGAAAACCTTGCCCTGTAATCCCCATTCTCTGGTGATTAAGCCATAGGTATCAAAGTGATACACATTTCCAAAAAAATCAATCAGAGCTCTTTGGTTTTATGGAATGGAAAAGGAACTCAAATCTGGCTCAAACAAAACAAAAATGGAGGGGAGGGACACTTACATAACAGAAAGGTTCAGAGCTAGTCTATCTTCCAGGCTTGACTAGTCCTGGAGGTGAAGTTGAAATAATGCCATCAGAGCTCAGTCTTTTTTTCTCTGTGCATCTCTCAGTTACACTTTCTCTATACCGACTTCATTTTCAGAAAGGCTTTCTCCACTGAATGACAACGAAGACTTTGACAGTTCTAGGCCCAAGTGACCTCTTTTGTCTGCACTCTTGGCAGGAGTGAGGGGGTGGGAGGTGCTCTGGCCAGACCAGATTATGAGTCCACTCAAAACATTACACCTGAATTGCATAGATGAAGAATGTTGGAGGGGCAGCCCCCCAAACATGCTGAGAAATGACAAAAATTTTTGCTTAGAAATTTAAGGTAGAAAATTAGAGAGAAGGTTTTTTTGCAGTTCTTTACTTACTGTCCAATGTAGCAACAAGGAATTAGGAAGTTGAGTTTGTTTCTGTCTGGCAACTAATTCCATGGATAACCTTGGGAAACTGGCTTAACATCTGTACACATCAACTTCTTTATCAGCAAAAACCAACAGGATTGGGCTAGAGTGGTGGTTCACAAAATTTACCGTACATCAAAATCACTACAGGTCTTGTCAAAATTCTGGTTATAGAGTCTCAACCTTGGAATGTCTGATTCAGTTGGTTGGCAGAGGTGGGTGAGTGGGAAAACATTTCCAACAAGTTCCCAGGTAATCGTCATGTGCTGGACTGGGGACCACTCTTGACAACACTGAACTAAGTAATTCCTTACAACCCTTTTTATCACTTAATACTACAAATCTATAATTTTACCTCCATAGGCTAGCCTTGATGCCTACGTTAAGGACAGGAAATAGGCTTTCCCCACAAAACAAATCTAAATACAGTTGACCCTTGAACAACACAAGTTTTCAAGTGTGTGGGTCCATATGTGGATTTTTTTCAGTAAATACAGTACAGCACTATAAATGTATTTTCTCTTCCTTATGAGTTTCTTAATAATGATATTCTTTTCTCCAGCTTCCTTTGTTGTAAGAATACAGCTTAAAATAAATATAACATAACAAATATGTGTTAATCAATTATTGATGTTATTAGTGGGACTTCTGGTCAAGAGTAGGCTATTAGTAGTTAAGTTTGGGGGAAGTTGAAAGTTTTATGCAGATTTTCAACTGTGCAGTAGGGTTGGCGCCTCTAACCCCCATGTTGCTCAAGGGTCAAGACCTTGTAATTAGGTTGCGGTGCTAAGAAGAATTCTGAGGGAAGCTCCATGCTCAGGCAGAAGAGAATGCTGGCATTAATTGCGATGTCTGACATTGTGATGTCTGCCTTCATCATGGATGATAAAGGGGCAAGCCTGCCACATACATTGACTCAGGTGTTCTAGCTGACCTCTTCAAGGGACAGTCTAGTGTTCGTGGTACAAGAAATAAGGACAATAACCATAAGGCAAGACGAATGCCATTCAGAAGCTCATATTTTCTAGTCTAGGTTAGAAAGAGGGAAACTTGATGATGATGGCAGTGGTGATAGTGGTGGTGATAGTGCCTATTGTTGGTCTGGCATTTAACATACTTTCACCCAATGTCTTCTTCTATCTTCCCGACAGCCCTGGGTAATAAGGAGAGCAGGAGAGGGACAAATTGTCACCTCAAAATCAGAACATGAGAAAGATGGATAGGAACAATCAGTGAAACAGCAACTCTGTGTCAGACTGTAGTTGCCTTGGAGGCCCACGAAAGACCCCATTTGGTTGTGTCCCACCAGAGAGAAGGTGACTTTGTGAGAATAAACAGGTGATAAAGTGCAGTCTCAGGTTTCACCAAAGGAAAGCATCTGTTGCTAGGAAATCACTAAGGATTGTAAACCCCTTATAGGCCGAAGACAACATTTCAAAGTGCAGTTTCTTATATTTAGAAGGACCTAATTTTTGTGTAATAAACTTTATATTGATGTGCAATACACACTCAGAAAACCACACACATTGTAAGTGTTCGACCAAGTGAATTTTCCGAAAATGAAAGCATTTAAATAACCAAACACGGATCAAGAAAAAGAACACTACCACTTACCCTGAGGTCCCCCACCCTTCCTCCTCCCAGTAACAGACTCCCAAAGGTAGCTAGCTACATGCTGACTTCCAACATTGTAAATTAGTTTTGCCAGAGTAGTTTGATTTACAGAAAGAAAAAAATGACTTCCCTTCTACATCCAGGTGTTCCTGAGTCAATCATTCTTTGTGGTACAATAATAATTGATCTACTATCTGGTTGTACTTTTTTTTGTCAAAGATCTAAAACTACAGATAAAATTTTAAAATAAAATTATTCTTGAAAAATATTGAGGCTAAGAAATGCAGTAGCCTATTCATCGTCTTTGTGGAATTTAATTATACAGCAATTGTATCTCACAGGATATAGAATATGCAGCATCAAATAAGTGTTAACAAAATTGCTGCATTAAACATATACACTTCATATTTTTTTAAGAGCTAGAAAGAGTGCCCACACCCATGAGGGCTGTGTCAGGGCAGAGGAAGAGGGAGAGAGAGAATCTTAAATAGGCTCCATGCCCAGTGCAGAGCCTGATGCTGGGTTTGATCTCACAACCCTGAAGTCATGACCTGAGCTGAAATCAAGAGTGGGTCCTTTAACCGACTGAGCCACCCAGGTGCCCCATATACATATGCTTCATTTTTAAGAGAATCTCCCAAACTTCCCCTTAGAGCCCATTTATTCTCATTTTACACATGATTCTTATTGATTTAGTTGTGTGGTTTCCAACCTCACCATATATTAAAAGTCTCCAAAAAGAATTTGATTGAGGGGCTAATCTGTATTAGCATATAGACTAAAGCAGGAATTAGCTGTCAGCCAGGGAAGAAACACAAATAACATAAAATTTTACTAAGGAAACTAGAAACACTACAGCTGAGGCCATTTAGCATTGAGGTTCATGTACCCTGAAGGGCGTCAGCATACCATAGAGACATACATGAGGTACACACCCATGATCCTGAGCTATTTGGAATAGTCACTCTCACATTCAATAAGCTTTCCTGAAGACCCTGTGAAAAATGTATAAAATTGTAGAGAGATTTCATGTAAGATATTTATGTGATCTAGGGACTTTTATGGTTTAAGAGACAAATTCTTAGCCACTTGTATAACTTGAGAATCCCAGAAATTATTAATTGAGAGTTTTAGAGAAGTTTTATTATATAGTGAAAACAGTTTCCTCATTGCCAAGACAGATCCCCTTCAAGGTTGGTCTTTTAGATTCCTTGAAATGGAAGAACTGTGGATGTTCCAAGTGCCTTTAGCTGGCCGAAATCTGTACAGTAACATTCTCTAAACTAAACTTCCATTCCCAAACGCCACTCTCTGGGGTTCACTATACATGTTCAATATAAAAAAATTTTTTTTGGTTATACTGGTAGATAAAAATAAGAAAGTGCAAATTGCACAAAACTCTACTCAGGAATAAACATTTTAAATCCAGGCATCCACTCTTTTCACTACAGTTTCCAGTGAACAGTAGTCTAGTTCTTTTTTCTTTTAATTTTTGTAAATTTTCTTTTTCTTTCTTTCTTTCTTTCTTTCTTTCTTTCTTTCTTTCTTTCTTCTTTCTTTCTTTTTCTTTTTCTTTCTTTCTTTCTTTCTTTCTTTCTTTCTTTCTTTCTTTCTTTCAAGAGAAAGAGAGCACGAGTGGAGGCGGGGGTAAGGGCAGAGGGAGAGATCTTAAGCAGGCTCCATGCTCAGTGCAGGGCCTGATGTGGGGCTCGATCTCAGGACCCCAAGATCATGACCAGGGCTGAAATCAAGAGTCGGACGCTTAACTAACTGACTGAGCCACCAGGTGCCGCAGTATTCTAGTTCTTTAAATCTTTTGCCTCAATGTCATTTGTAATGACTGCATAGTATTTTATTGTTTAATTATATGATAATGTATTAACCAATTCCCAACTGTTGAATGTTCTCATTTTTTTTCAGTAGCGTGTACAATGGTGACATGAATGTCTCTTTAGCTAAATTTTAGCCATAGGATTTACTTCCTTAGAATGAATGTGTAGAGGTAAAATGCATCTCGAAGATGTTCTACAGAAGGGTTTTTTAGTATTCACCAGCAACATATGAGAAGGTCTGCTTCTGAACCAAAATCAACCCTGGTTGTTAAATTAAATCTTGGTCTATTTGTAACTTCCCAAGATGCCTCCACCACACGGCCCCTTTTTGTTTGAACTTGCTTTCATTACTTTGATCAGTAGTGAGGCAGAACATTTATCTATACGTTTATGAGCCACTGTGTTCTCTTTTCTGTGTCTTGCTTGTTAATGTACTTTATCCATTTTTCAGTTTTTTTTAAATCTTGTTTTACTACCAATTTGTAAGAGATTTTTATTACTTAAGGGAATATGCCTTTTATCATATTGAACATTTTTCCACAATTTTCATCTGTAATGAATAGTGTTTATTTTCGATACTCTTACTTAAAGGAGTTTAAAAAGTTTTTATGATCAAGTCTGTTAAGTTGCCTTTAGTAAGACTTAGGTCTCTTTTTTCCCCCAAATATTATAGCAAAATCACTAGTGTTGCCTTCTAAGACTAAGATTTTTTAACTTAGCATTTTTATCTATCAGAATTTGCATTTGAAAAGATTGAGGAAAAGATCTAACTTAATTTTTTTTCTCTATGTATTTCAATTAGTCCTAATACCGATTACTGGACAATGCATCCTGAAATGCATTTTAGAAGGTGGATAAATCAATGCTTTGGGAATATAAAGAAAGAGAGTAATGACAGAGCTAGTTCTTCATTGGATGCTCTCTGTAAGAAATCTGAGCCAATTTTTTATAAGTGTGAGTAATATGAATTGGCAAAGATTGGAGAGATGAGACTCACTCCAATTCAACAACTATTCATTCAACTTACTATGCCAGAATTCCAAGCAGGCATACGTGGAGGGACCAGTTGGTCATGCCCCCAGGACAGGGGGAAAATTAGCTCGGTGTTTCTTTGGAGCCACATGGAAGAAAAGGAAAAATGAGATAGCTCAGCCAGGTCAGAGCAGCTGTTGTTGGGCCCGAGAGCTGGAGTTTGGAGAACACTTCATTGCTAAGGAATTCTGAAATACAGTCATAACAATGATCTCTCCTGCTTCAATCGTATCAGAATGGAGTTTAGTAATTTAAAGATGTTTAATGGAGAGCATTAACATTGTGAAGAAAAACTAAAAGATTAAGCTAATGCCAGCTCAACTGGAATGTCATTAATTGAGAGGAGTAATCCCTAATGCCTTAATCTGTAGACTCATTAAGGATTTGAAGGAAATTATGAATAACTTGTTCCATTAACTGAATGAAGTTTTAATTAAGATATTCTCAGAAAAACAAGAGTACAGGGCAACACTAAAGTGATTTTAAGACTTTGGAGGGGGCGGGACTTAGTTGTGAAAGAGATCTAGAGAAAAGGGGGCCTGACCTGAGGCTCTGAAAGGAAGGGCAACTTGATAATAAAGGCTGAGAACATTCTGAAACATTCTCTCAGGTCAGGGCATGTTATTGTTGTACTTTGGTACAGAGTTCTAGATATTTATTGTTCTTGTGTTTTGTTCCTCTTATATTCACATGTCTTTAAGTTTACAAAAAAAAAAAAAAATTGAGTGTCTTAGTATATCTTCCATAAGAAAGTTAGCTGCATATAGCACTTTGTTAATTCCAAGGATAACAGAGACACAGAAAAAATAATCAACCCTAAGTATAAACCTAATATTCAATATGTAAGATCTATCATACACTGCCCTACTGTACTCACCCAACTTTATTGATCAGTGCTGCCTCACACTACCCTCGTTTCCTGCTTTACTTGCTTGATCTCCCTGATCACAGGTAAATGATAAAATTCCCATCTCTCCATTCCCACTCGCACCGGTCCCTTAGCCTATAATGTTGGCCAATCCCGTACTCCTTTACTTCTTAAAGTCTTATCCATCCCTTATGATAAGTATGACAACATATGAGTAGATCAGACCTCACCTCTTCTGTTAAGATTTTCTCCAGATTTTCTAATTCTTGTCAATTTTTCTTTTTAAATTTTAAGTAGGCTCCATGCCCAACATGGAGCTTGAACTCATGACCCTGAGGTCAAGAGTTGCATGCTCTACTGACTGAGCCAGCCAGACAGCCCTCTCTAATTCTTGGTGAACTTTTTGTCCCCCTTAAGTCTTCTAGATCACTAAATTTTAGATCTAAAAAATAACTTGAGGATGGTGCAGATCAGTGAGCCTCAAACTTTAGCATGCTTCACAATCCACAGAAAAGTGTTAAAACTGGAAAAGATTGCTGAACCCATCCTCAGAGTTTCTGATTCCCATAGGCCCAAGTGACCCAAGGGACCATCTCACAGTGTAAACTATATCACACAAAACTGTTCACAAGGGTTGTTCGTTAAAGGCTAAGTGGTGGCAGAAAACTCCAGAGACTAATTGGTGGGCCCTGACATATGAACAATACCCAGCACCACGTCTAGAACATGTCTAGACATGCAATAGATATTCATTACCCTTTCTAAAACTTGGTTTATTATCTGTAATTACACCGCATAAAAAAAGGACATATGTTTGAGAAGGAAATGGTCTTTCTAAAAAGGGATTTAAGGGGCCCCTGGGTGGCTCAGTGGGTTAAGCCTCTGCCTTCGGGTCAGGTCATGATCTCAGGATCCTGGGATCGAGCCCCGCATCGGGCTCTCTGCTCGGCCGGGAGCCCGCTTCCTCCTCTCTCTGCCTGCCTCTCTGCCTACTTGTGATCTCTCTCTCTGTGAAATAAATAAAAATCTTTAAAAAAAATAAAAATAAAAAGGGATTTAAGTTTCATTAAAAAGCACAGATAGTATTTGTATTTTTAAATATAACTATGTCTGTAGGACAGTTAATATTGTAAATATAACCTTGTGCTTAGGATTGACTAAACCAACACATCAATAAACTCTAGTTGCTTATACAACTTAAGAATCTATTTTTATGGGGCGCCTGGGTGGCTCAGTGGGTTAAAGCCTCTGCCTTCGGCTCAGGTCATGATCCCAGGGTGCTGGGATCGAGCCCCGCATCAGGCTCTCTGCTCAGCAGGGAGCCTGCTTCCCCCTCTCTCTCTGCCTGCCTCTCTGCCTACTTGTGATCTCTCTCTGTCAAATAAATAAATAAATCTTTAAAAAAAAAAAAAAAAAAAAGAATCTATTTTTATAATTATAAAATTTGAACATTTGAAATCGGAATAAAATACCTAAAGAAATATTGCATTGCTCATGACAAAGAATTTTGTGCAATTGATTTTTAAATCAGTCATCAGAGGAAAAATTGATTCAGTTTAGGACAAGTACCATTGATTCTCAAGAAAGAAATTACATGTATAATAAATAAGTCTGCTGATAGTCATATAACCTTTTAAGCTAAATAAGCCTTTTTTAATGCATATGTGGCCTTCTTAACAAATACTGAAAGTATAAGAGAAGGCTGTCTTTTTTAAATTCAGAATTTCAGAAATCTCAGTAATTATTTTAAGTATGATACAAAAGTCACCACCAAATAAATAAGTGTCAATCCAGAATCTTTTCTTTGCCAGACCGAGTGTTTTAAAAGGCAATGTCCATGTCTAATAGAGAGTTCGCTTGAATTTACTCGTTCACTGAGTGAGTATTTGTTAAATGTTTTTCATATGCGAGGTTTCGTGTACAAAACCCCATCAGACATGAACCCTAATGTCCATTTATTCATATAACAAATATTTATCGAGGTCTTATAATGGGTCAGCCACTGCTCTAGGCACTGAGAAAATGTGGGAGGGCAAAACAGACCAGGACCCTGCTCTTCTGTAGTCTATAATCTATGGAGTGGTAGAGAGAAGAGGAATGATAAACGATACGCAAGTAACAAAAGAGCAATGCCATTTCAGACAATGATTAGTGCTACCAAGAAAATAAACAAAAGGAGGTGATTGAATAATAGGGGGTGTGGGAAAACAATAGAAGTATATTTCAAGAGGCAAATCGGAGCTTAGATCTAAATAATGCAGAGAAGATAAATATTCAAAGATGCAGGGCAGCCACTTCTGAGCAAAGGAGACAGCAAGTGCAAAGGCCTTTAGAAGAAGAGAGTTAAAAGAAAAATCAGATTCGAAAGAGAAGCAAGTAGAAGCTTCCTCCTTCCTCCAACTCCCCACCTCACCTGCCCCACGTTTGTTCCACTTGACCTTAGAACCTCACCCACCTCTCTTCTCTAGACCTAGAAATCGACCCACCAGATCGGGGCATTGATGGGGTTTCATATGTCTACCCAAGTTACAGAAAGACTTTATTTTATTTCATCTACATAGTTGCATATGCGAATTCTTATATTTTGCATGGAAGCATTACTAAATCAAACAATATATAAACCACTCTTTATTACTGGGGAAAATTAGTTCTGGCATATAAGAGCAAACACCTGGAACCCCAGTGCTATTCATCTCAAGGTGAGAGACATTGCTTTTTCTTTCAACCACTCTTGGGCTGAAATATGACAGCCGTTGATCTACTTGGGTTTTGCTAGCAGGTTGAGAACAGTGATCTATAGAGTAAAATACTCAGTGCATTAAGAGAGTTGGTATCTCAGAAACAGATATCCATACCAGAGTTAATGAGGAAACAGTGGTTTCCATATTGTTGATAGAATACCCCAAATCCTCAGGCCACTCATCAGAACAGTTATTTATTTTCTTCTGCACGTCAAAGGAAGAAATACATCAGGCTTAAAAGCCCTAATGGGAACAGGAAAAAAAAAAAAGAAAGAAATGGAGTAATTTGTAAGAACCAGTTTTGAGTTTTGTTTTGGTTTCCCTAAAGAAGACTCTTTGGGTGATACTATTAAGATCAGACATATTTCAATATGACTGACATATATACCATATATAAGTTTTGAGTAGTTAATCCATTCATATGGCATCAAATAAAAACAATATAAAGAGGTACTCAGCAAAATGTTTCTACTTTATTCTTGTCCTTCATTTCCACAGGGGTAACTTACTAGTTACTTGTGTCTGTTTTTTGTGTAACAAAGACAGAAGTATATATTCTTGTTTTTCCCCTTTTTATACAAAGGTTCTATACTCCTTACCATGATACACATTTTGCTTTATTATTTAAGCAATATGTCTTGAGGATTTCAGCATATCATTTCATAGAAAGGAAACCTTTCCATACCAGCACACATAGAACAGTCCCCTCGTTTTCTTGTACATTTGCATAGTATTCTAGATATGGATGTACCACACTTTGCTAAATATATTCTTTTATAAATGGATATTTCACCTAATTCTAGTCTTTCACCACTATAACCAATGCACCAACTAACAAGTTTGTATAGACATCATTTTTGTACAATTGTATCATTATATCTGCAAGATAAATTCCCAGAAGTAGGATTTTTTTATAAATTAGAAATTACCCATTTATGTTTCGGGTAAATATTCAGAAATATCTCTCCATGGGGAATGCACTACTATAATATCCACCATCAATAATGTATGAGAACACCTATTATTTGAGATCTTGCCAATAGAATTATCCTCACACATTTGGATTTTTAACAGCCTGATAGAATGAAAAATGTTGTCTCTGTGAAATTTTAATTTGCACTACCCTAATTATAATTGAGATGGGGCATCCTTTCAGATGTTTAAGTGGTATTTGTATCTCTCTCTCTTTTTTTTTTTTTGGAATTTCCTGTTCGTATATTTTCCCCATTTTCTTTATTGTGCTATTGGTCTTATGAATTTATATTAGGGAAATCAGCTCTTTGTGATATGAATTGCAAATATTTCTCTTCTCATAGTTTTCTTTCAATTGTCTTTTGATTTTCCTTGCAGGATTTTTTTTCAAAGATTTTATTTATTTATTTGTCAGAGAGAGAGAGAGAGAAAAGAGAGAGAGCACAAGCATGGGGAGCAGCAGGGAGAGGGAGAAGCAGGCTCCTCACTGAGCAAGGATCCCGATGTGGAACTTGATCCCAGACCCTGGAATCATGACCTGAGCTGAAGGCAGATGCTTAATCGACTGAGCCACTCAAGCATTCCAGGATTTTTTTTTCCTCAGTTTTGTTTTTGCTAGATAAGAGAATTTTTTACTGTAGTATTTGTCAATTTTGTATGGCTTCTGGAATTTCTTCTAAAGTTTTATGGTTTCTTTTTATTTTACATTTAAATTTTCATCCTTTTGTAGTTTATGCTTGTGTACCGTATGAGGGTTTTTGTTTTTGTTTTTCCTGGAAGGCTACCTGGTTGCTCCAACACAAGTTATGGAAACTTTTATTTCTCCCCTTCTGATCGCTGTCTTCATCATGTACCATATATACTTGAGTTTCTTTATGCAAAGATCCCACACCGTTTTAACTATTGAGGCTTAAAAAGACGTTTTAATACCCAGCACTTTCTTGGAATAATTCTACTTCCTTGGAATAATTCCTTGGAATAATTCTACTAAATATAAATTTATTGGCCATGTAAATAAAGAGAATAATAGAATAATATGTGATAATAATAAAATAAAATAAAAAATGAGAGAGGGGAAGAAAATAAATAAATCTGGCCTCCTGCCCTAAAATGGTTCACGCTTTGCGAAAGTGGTCGACATATAAACTACAACTTGCAAAGTAAAATGAGAAGTATGAAAATAATGTTTTGCCCAAGACATTATGAAGTTCTGAGAAAGAATTACATCACCTGGGAGTGTATGCCATTAGACCCATGACTGAGGTGGGACCTGCAGTGAACTTTGAAAAATTCATTGGTAATAAAAGACTCAGAAGAAAGGGCACTCAAGTCTCATTTGGAATTTATCAGAAACCTTTTTATCCCCCCATACTTTCCATTCTTTTTTTCCCTCTACTTCTAGTGGGGCTGGGATATTTTTATGACACAAACTGAGGACAGAATGAGGTGTCTTCAGCAGAAATATTATCGTGACCTGCCAGGTTTCAGAGTTGTTTTCCCAGAGACAGAGAAATGGCGTCCTTCTCAGCTGGGGCTGAGGTGGGGTCTGCAGCTTCCGGTCTGGTACAAGGAGGCTGCTCTGACCTTCGCCTTCACTATCGCCAGCACGTAATCCATGGAGGGAAGCTGTGGGGGAAAGAGAAGTCTACAGAGAAAGAGAACCACCACTATGGTGCTGAGAGTTTTCATGACTTCAGTGAGCCGTCTGAGAGCCCTCGCTGACCCCCTTAGGCAGGGCCCTTCCCCCAGGCCAGTCGGTTGAGGTGTCAAATACTGCTCATCCTCACAACACCTGCCTTGGCTCTCGGTCTCCAGCTGGGACAATCCACTTGTTTACCAAGCAGTGTATTAACATATTTTATAGATTCATAAGCCTTCGCTTATTCTCGACACCCCACTGTCAGCCACAGAGGGAGGTAGCAGTCAGGCACCATCTGAGGGTTTTAAATGGAAGTAGTTAACCGAAGTTCCCCACTCCAAGCAAACAGGAGATTGTAGGTCTTCCCTGGGTGAAGGCCCAAGGCTTTTGGCTTAATTATCCTCACTGGCTCCTGCCTTATCTACATTCAAGGCCTTTCTCAACCCCTCCAACACCAAGCCACTTCTTTGCATTTCTTTGCTCTCACAAGCTTTGTCACTTCACATCAGGTCCATTTTTTTTTTTTTTTTTTTTTTTTTACATATTCAGTTTGGCCCATTAACTCTTTCTTCTGCAGGCAGGAGCCAAAGGGGTGGTCTCCCAAGTGGTAGCCCAGGTGGTCATCAAGCATAGGCTCATGCCGGAAGCTGGCACACCTGCCTTAGACACTCATAGCTTAGGGCTGCACAGCTCGCCCTTGATTTCTACTTTGCAGTCCTAAACTTGTGCTGGAACATTACCTAGTTAAAAAAAAAAAAAAAAAAAGGTAAAAGATGGTCTCTAGGAAATTTTTTTTTTTTTTTAAGAGAGAGAGCATGTGAATGAGCAGGGGAGGAGGAGCAGAGGGAGAAAGAGGGAGAGACAGAAAGAGAAAGAATCCCAAGCTTGCTCCTCAATGCAGGGCTCAGTCTCACTTCTCTGAGATCAGGACCTGAGCTGAAATCAAAAGTCAGACGCTTAACTGACTGAGCCACCCTGGCGCCCCTCTAGGAGATTCTTAATTGTCTTTCATGGTGATGGCTAAGGTCGTCTCAAGATATAGAACATTAGTCAAAGGCATCAAAATCATCACCAGTTCAATAGGTTTCCCCCTCCTGTTCATGCAAAAATGCCTGGAAGGAGGCAGAGCTCCTGAAATGGCAAGAGAACTGTAGGATTGCAGGAACCTTAGTGGAGCACTGGCTTGCTCCACTTTCAAGAGGGTCAATGCATGCTCCCTGCTGTTTGTGGTCCAGAAAGCAAAGCATTTCCAATGAGTGTCTGCCTACACTTTTGATGAAGCCCACATGTGGTAGTTAAGTATGGGACAGGCTAGTGGTGCTCAGACGGTACACAACATGATCCACTGATAGAAAGGAAGAAAATCTTCTCTTTCCTATTTTCATTGATTTTATCCATGCATTCAATTTATACATAAGTACACACTATTGAAAAGTTTGGAGACCCCTGAGTTTGACCGTGGTCAGCACGAAACAAAGCCTGGTGAATTACCTGCACCATGTGGACTGACTGGATATTCTTAGACAACACTTGCACTAGAGCAAAGAGGACCCCGGCAGCTCTGCAAGCATGGAAATGTTCATTTGGATAACAAGGTCATGGACATTGTAATGGGAGAAAAGAAGAAATAACTATCTTCTTTGGCATGATTTCTGCGATCAATAATTATGGTTCTGGAGCTACCTTCAGACATGGGGTTTGAGTATTACACATTTATTTAAAATGGTGTTATTCATCTATTGTAAGTTTTTCTTCTGAATTTCATCCCTGGTTTCCTAAAAAGATCTACTTGAATAAGATAGATGATGATCACAATCATGATCAGGATGAAGATAGATAAATACATACATAGGTATCTAATGTGTAGAATAAATATGAGAAACAATAGGTAGAACAATACTGTATTTTGCATTGGTTCATCCCAAGGTGATCCGTCGCTTGTGTCCAAGGTCTTGATTCCTATTTTTGCTCTTTTACAAAGTATGAAATATTTATATGAAATCCACTAGACTCAGTCCTCATGTCTGCATCTACCTCCATCAAAAGACGAAACCAGTGGATACTGGTTTCCCATCTAAGAATGCAAGACTGGGAAAGGGGCAACTCAGACGGTCCTGGAAACCTTCCTCGATGCAAGACTCCACTTGAAGCAATTCCGCCTTTCTGTCATTATTTCCCATGATCCACTAGATTATTGTTCCATGCATTGGGGTCTAAGGTGAAATTCAGTCTTATGAGGCAGAATGTTCTATCAGCCAAAATGCTGATGAGTTGGGGGTGGGCAGAGGGAGAATTTGGCCAAGGCAGGATGGGGTTGACTGGGAACAGAATAGCAACCAAAGAGGATGCTCTGCCTCCATTGTGTGGCGGGAAAAGTTATTTGTCAGGGGTAGTTACACAAGGCCAGGGAGGGAGGAAACAGTCCAGAGGCATACCTGGCCTAAGGAGACTGTGAGAAGAGAGACTGAAAAGCCAAGACATGGAGGGAGATGGAGAGTAAGAGTGCTCTCTAAACATAAGACAAAGAAGTATGGCTGAACGTCAGGAAAGCAGGCCCCATGCCCTCTGCCACCCCTGCCACTATGTGCCTATGCGTGTGTGTGTTAACACTCAATAGATCGAGTATTTAGGCTATACTTTTCCATCAGACTTTTGTTTCTTTAAATATGGTGCTGAGAAGAAACTGAACCCTATGAAGTTCTTGGTTCAAGTTTGGCTATACCTGCTTTACTTTCTGGTCTTCTGGGAAGCCTGCCTCAAGGGCCAGAATTCTGCTGGTTGTCCTCTTGCTCAGTTCCAGGTACACTTAATTTTTTGATCACCATGGTTTGTCACCACTCCATCTCTCCTCTTTCCCAAGACTCTTCCACGGGAGAGATGAGGGCCTCTCAGTATGTAAATTAATTTTCACTGGCACCAGAGGTTAGAAACTATACTCAACACAGAGAAACAGGTAGAAAAACCTCATAAGCATTTCCAAACTGAGTACTCACTGCCCACACAATTGTGCATACCTGCAAACAACAGTCGACCTTAACCTGCTTCCTTAAGAGTGATTTGATGATATCTGGAAGCTGTAAGAAGGTCTCTGAACTTGGGAGAAGTTACAAAGACCTTGGTGTCCTCAACCTAGTGTCCTACATCACACTCAGAGCCAACTGGTCTACTGTTGATCCCTTTAGTCCAAATGTCTCATCCTCTAGTATCAGAGACTTTTATTTTGCTTTTGTACAACGCCCTAAATCCTAACAAGTTTGTGATGAGTTTGTTCTACAGAAAGGAAACAGCTGCTGTGGGCAAAAATCTCACCGTCCTCTTGATCCAGGGGTGAAGCCTGGCTCGGCTTATCTCTGACCCTATTTCCTGAGAAAGACCTTGCTTTCCCTCAAATTCAATTTCTTCACCCATAAAAATGAGGAATTGTTAATCTCAACCTCATAGTTATTTTATTTTTCTGTTTGCTCTTTAAGTGTAAAATGTTTGATACTTTTCAAACTACAAAAGTAATCCAGGCTTATTTTACCTTATAAAGCAGGGGCTAACAAAACAAAACTATATAAAGCCAAAATGATTTCTCCCTTTTTCCCTCCCCTCCTCCCTGCGCCCGATACTGGCAATGCACACAGCCAAAGGTTTATCCTTCCTTCCCTTTCTCCCTGTCCATACAAACACAAATAAATAATGAGGAATTTTGTTTGTACCTAAATTTATTTATATTATATTATATCCTGCAACTAGATTTTTCCCCCACTCAATATATTGTTGTTTTGAGAAGCAAATGAAATGAGATTCATGAAAAAGCCTGGTAAGCTATAGTCACCACTGGGCCTCCTTAGGCGAGTTTATTGAACACAAATGAAGTTGGTAACTTTGTTGCATAGAATGTAGAGTTGACTTATGTGCCAGGCCTACATACAGTGGGAGCCATATAAAGGCCGAGGGGCTGAGGAGGAAGAACATTAGGGCCACCTGGTCCAGGTTTGTCCCCAGGACCAAGCCTGATACAGAGTAGCTGACCAATAAATGTGGGAGGAGATGGCAGAGATATCAGAAGAATTAATGAACAGATCTATGAATTTAAGAAGGAGCTACAAATCAGGACCATTTCTTTAAGAAGTGTTACAGTAAAAATAAAGAAGAAAATAATGAGGGGAAACAGGGAATTTTCTCTAAGAGATTTAGGGACGTATTTGAATAAGCAATGAAAAAAAAGATGCTGACACGCTGAAGGCTGATGGCAAGGGACCTGTAATTGTTTCACCAGCCAAGGGAACTCCAAAGCTGAATTGGAAATCAGGCTTCTCTTTTACCCTCTTACATTAATACAGCTTAACATAATTCTTTGGAACTTCCTCAGGGAATACTGCCTCTGGAAGCAGCTGACTCACAGAGCTGGATGCCTTAGTTATACACTTTATCTTTCTTAATGTCTCCATAGGCTCTCAGGCTTTTCAGGCATAATTTGCTGATTCTAGAAGCTTCTGGACTTTGCATGTGAACTTAACTACTTTGTTGCAAACCACTAGTTAAAGATGTAATGTCCAAAGGGCTCAAGACAGACTTCTAGAGTTTCTAAGAATAATTTCTTAACCCCTTGTTACTTGCTACTTACCCATTAGTCATGCTAAATAAGCATGCTAAGCCTGATGGCTCACTAAGGTAATAGACAAGTAACCTATCTATTACTTACTCAGATCTGATTATTTCTAATATATCTAATCTAATCTATTTCTAATTTGTATCTAATATATTTCAATAAATTTCTGGAATTCATATTCAGTATAGGAACTCTGGAGTCAAATTGCCTGGAGTCAAATTCTGACTCCGAAGTGTATTATTGGTGGTATAGGCCAAGGGGTAAGTTACTTAACTCTGCACTTTGACTTTCTCATCCCTGAAATGGAACAAATGATACAGGCTTTTATAAGATTATTATGAGATTTAACTGATAAGCTTATAAAAGCATGTAGCAGAGGGTCTAGTACATGGTAAACACTCAATGAAGATTTGAAAAAAAACTTTACAAAAATCTTTGTTGTTCATTTAGAAATTATGCATATTAATCATTAATTTATCTTTATACTTAATACTGAAAATCATATGCAATAGGGTAGACAAGTTAAGAAAAATAGAATTTAAAACTAGCATCGAATATAGGATCGTTTTTGCTTTTTTGTTTGAGATCGTTGGTATTTTGGTTGGTACGCAAATTCTTTTTTTTTTTTTAAGTTTTTTTTTTTTTAAGATTTTATTTATTTGTTTGACAGAGAGAGAGAGAGATCACAAGTAGGCAGAGAGGCAGGCAGAGCGAAAGGGGGAAGCAGGCTCCCTGCTGATCAGAGAACCCAATGCGGTGCTCGATCCCAGGACCCTGAGATCATGACCTGAGCCAAAGGCAGAGGCTTAACCCACTGAGCCACCCAGGCGCCCCTGCAAATTCTATTCTGAGGCAGACTCTGTGTGATATGAAAAATAGCTAGCAGGACTCCTAGGACTCAGCCCCTCAATAGACCCCAGCTGTACGCCACTGCTCGAGCCGTGTACGAAGACTTGTGGATACGTAGCTATGTCACCACGAACATCACTCTCTGTTTAACATCCGGGCAATGGTTAACGGTGCTGGGACAGTAAGCAAGCAAGCAAGGCACGGGGAAGGGGTGGTGTAAAGCCACACTCCATGGAACAAAGACAGAGATGAAGCGATCTTAATGCCGGAGCTGAGAACCTGCTCTGGTCTTCTCAGAGTTAGCAGGAAATATTTGGGCTGCTTCTTTCAAGGACAGAGCCATCCTCCACAGACAGGATAGCCCATTCCTGGCTGATTCTGAAGAAAGCAATTCTAACCACTGCTGAGTGGAATTGGCGAGGGGGGCGGGAAGGGGGGCTCTGGCTTGAGCTAATTATTACACCCTAGGACAATGAAAAAGTCTAAAGTTTCTCAACCTCTGATTACCAACCTGTAATCATTCCTAGGCACTCAGCAGGTGAGCCCAGCTCTGGTTGGGTAGTATCCAGCAGAACAAGCTGCCAAATGTTCCCATCCATTACAGGACCAATTCCACAGCCCCCATTCGGTTTCTGTTTCTTTCTCTGGAAACAAGACAGTAGGAGATGTTATTGCTGGCTCTTCATAGCAGAAGTGCGTTTTTGCAGTTAAATGTGAAGAGACAACCAAATGTTATTTTATTCCTCTGTGGTCATGCTAGAATGCCTTTGTTCTGGAGTGAAATGGAAGCACGCAGCTAAGGTGGACTCCTTCATGGGGCGAGGATCTCACAGTGAAGCCTCCTGCTGTGAACACACAGATTGAAACACCAGACCCCTGAGTAAAAATGGTGTGCCTTAGTCAAGAAACAGGGTTCAAATAATGAAAGAGGAATTTCTTGCTTGGGAAATAGTGTGGACCAGATGATTCCACTCCAGTGCTGAGTGTGTGATTGTTTTTTACTGGCTTAGTTTTGTTTTGTTTTGTTTTTCTTTTGAAGAGCATTTCCAGATAGCCTTAAAAATAGGGTAGATTGTGTTCAACTTTCTAATTTGAAGCACGGAATAGAAAGCCTCAAAGATTTTTCAATCATCTGAGGAAAAGTCAATGGAAATCCACATATATATGTGAAACTGAGGATGACACATCCACTAACATAACATTAATTTATTCACTCACTGGCTACTTACCAAGCCCCTTCCACATCCCAGAGGCTGAACTGGGTATCGGATTTGCAGTGTGCAGAGCAAATGTAATCACTGAGTCATGGGGACTGAGGTCCTGAGGAGAAAACAGAGAACGAATAAATATGTAACTAGAGATTATATTCGGTGCTATAAAGAAAAGGAAAATACATACACATAATTTGGTATAGTAAAAAAAGTTCTCCTAAGCTAAGCATTCTTGCTATTTGTCTTAGTTGTTTTTGCTAATTGCTTCCACTTTTTTCTTTTAAAAGCCTAATGTATACCCAGCACCAGGGCGCCTGGGTGGCTCAGCTGGTTAAGCATCTGCCTTCGGCTCAGGTTATGATCTCGGGGTCCTGGGATCAAGCCCCGCATCAGGCTCCCTGTTCAGCAGGGAGTCTGCTTCTCCCTCTCTTTCTGCCCCTCTCCCCCCACTCATGCTCTCTCTTGCTCTCTCAAATAAATAAATAAATAAATAAATAAATAAATAAATAAACTCCTTGAAAGAAAAGATTCTATACCCAGCACCTACTTTTCAAACTGCCGAAGTTCCCATCAGGAACCATCTATAACTTGAATAGGGTTAGCTAGGCTATAGAGGAAAACAAGGGATGGAGTAAAAATAAAACACAAGGACAATCCTACAGTGACTCTTCATAACTGGAAAGCATCTTTAAAACCCATAATCAGCGGTGTGTGTTCTGGAAGACTGAAAGAATAAAAGCTAAGGAAACCTGCTTACCAACAATATTTCTTAGTCTGCTCATGAGTTCGCTGAAACAACAGGAGATATTTAAAGAAGGAAAAGAGGCTTATTTACAGGGGGCAGAGGTCAAAGAAGACAGAGGGACAAGCGGCTCCAACCATCCATCAACCTGTCTTTCAGCCTGGTCCCAGGTTGGCGGGGAGCGGTCCTCCGACTGGAAACGCTCCCTTAGGAGGGCTGGCAATGGATGGGTGATCAGGAGTGAGCCCTCTTGGATGAGAAACTGACCAATACTAGCCTCCAGTATCCACTGATTTGTTCTTAATGGGAAGCTATGGGGATCAAAATGAATCTTAAAGATATACCAGAATGAGCAAAACATGCCCTGTACCATAAATTTTCCTCCCCTGGCTCTGCTCTGTAGATAGGCCATGTGAGCCACTGGTCCATTTCCCTTCTCCCCCGTCTCCCAGGACGTGGCATCAGAACCAGGCATTTATTCCTTTATTAGCTCATGCAATCCTAAAACTCATGTAAGTAAATGGTTAAACGCTTTACCTTTAGCAGAATTTAGTAAGACAAAAAATGAAAATATTCTCGAAGCGAGGCCATATAGAAAATTCACAGAGCACGCAACTAATGATGTTCATTAGCTTCCTCAAAACAAATTCATTATGACTTTTACATCTTTTCTAGGGCAGGACACACATAGAGAATATACTGTAGGGATTTCTCTCTGCAAGGGACACCTGTTTTCATTTCTCACCTAATTATAAATATCCTCCAAAATGTTATCTGTGTGGTATTATATAATAGCACTTAGAAAGGTTTTTCAATAAGAGAATGACTAGTAATGAGGAATGTGTCCTAAATCTGGCCAAAGATATGCCAAAAAAATAAGTGTACAATTATAAACCTGTATAGGAGAAATTGACAACATATCTATGCTCCAAGTTCTACAAAATGAGCATATGTATGCTTCCCACATAGATTTTATATAGGTTTTTACCATCCTGTAAAGTCTTATTTATTTGCCACTAAAACACATACACAGAAGCAAAATCTTGTATCTAATAATCCAATGGGTAATGGTCAGTTTCCTTGCCCAATTTAATTTAATAGAATTTCCTTCTTAGTTTTTTTTTTTAAGAATAATTTGTCTTATCTAGATATCCTTAAAATGCTATTAAGGGAGGTTTCAACTATGCCCTCTTTTTTCTTGCTTCTTACTAGCAGCTGGTAAAGAGATTCCAAATAATCGTACACAGTCACGTCTTCCAAAAATGACCAGAATATTCCCTTTCTACTACTTAATAGCAAACCATGTTTGACCAAAGTGTCTCTCAAGTAAAAGTAGACTGAACTGAGGTGAAAGTGTTACTTGAGCAATTATCAAAAGATTAGAATGGTTAATTTACGAATATGAGAACATTGATTTTTTTGTATGTAGCAGAAGTGTCTAATTCACAAATCAAAAGTGGTCACAGAGACTTGGAAACATTTATCAATGATTTATAAGATTATTACGTGAGACTCCAGAATGCAGACAATCTCCATCTATCCACATCTTTCCTCCCTTGAGCGAGCGTGCGTACACACAGACAGACAGACACACATACACACACAATATAAAGCCACCTTATGCACAGACACTATACACAGACACTCTACATCGCAGAGAACTCATTAGTGAATTCATCAGTTAGCTCATGTATTTTTCCCCAAAGTTGTCAGCTGTAATAATTCATTTGTTTTCCCAAATACTCTGTCATTATTATCATCATTAGTGCCTCTCCATGAAAACTTGAACTTCACAAAGGTTTTATTCTTCCCGCAGAGCAAAGCTTCCAGTGCTCCAAGAGTTGTGGGCAAAGCATAGAATTTCCTGAGCAAATGGCATAGAGAATGAAAACAAAAGACTCATTCCTAATTAGCTTGTCTTATGTCACCAGCAGCAAAGAGCCATAGACACAAATATATACACACCATTGGACTAACTTCCATAACTCAAATCATTAGCAGATAATTTATTTATTGTTGTGCAGAAGTAGCTTCGTTAAGAAGGTAGTAGTCTATGTAGACTTGTCTTTAATTACTTATGAAATGAAGCATGTTCTCCTATATTTCTAGTAATCAAGTATCACAATTATAGCATATATGCCATTGCTTTAGTTATTTGTTTTCTTGTGCCTTTCCCCTACCAAACTGTGTCTCTCACCCGGAAGGCTACCCAGTCATTTCATCTTCGTATCTCTAATACCCCCCACCCTGGTGCAGTGGATCTCATTACAGGATTAATGGCTAAGAGCTTGAAGTATATATGAGTTACTCTGCAAGATTTGCATTCTCTTCAGTTGGAACTGTTCACATAAAGGAAATGCACATAGAATGTGTCTGGAAAATTATATCCCTCCATTTCATGCAGTGCCAATGCACTTATTTCTTTCTCCTTGCTACGAGCTCTTCATCTGTATGGATATTAAAAATACCCAGGTGGCTCCGTCAGTTAAGCACTAGATTCTTGATTTCGGCTCAGGTCATGATCTCAGGGTTCTGAGATCAAGTCCCGCATCGGACTCTGTGCTGGGTGTGGAGCCTGCTTAAGATTCTCCCTCTTCCTCTGATCCTCCCCTCCCTGCTCACATGGGCATGTGCTCACTCTCTCTCTAAAAAAAAAAAAAAAAAAAAAAAAAATTTTTAAATATAGTTTGAAAATGACTACTTACATCTGGATTAAGGGCTCCAGCGGTTTTTGATCCTCTCTCTGCATCTGATTCAACTCTCTAAACATCCCATGTGCCTGCATGGAGTGGTAGCAATTAACGTTAGCTTCTGTGTACAGTCTAGCTCTTGATGTCCATCTACACAACCTGCCTGTGGTCAGCTGGGATTCCTCTTCAAGAAAGAAGTCTTGGTTCTAAAACGGTCAATATTTCAGAATGACTGAAGGGTTGAGCCAGCTTTTAGAGTAACACAGTAAACCTAATTCTCATAATTCCCCCCTAATTATGACAGCAGGTATAAAAAGTTAGTAAGCAGAGCTCGCCATGCCTCTCTCTTCACCTCCTTTGATTCCATTCTTTGTCACCTTCCCAAGGCTCTGCTCTCTTTAACTGAGCATCTTTGTCATTCATCCTCAGGGGAGGAATAGCTGCATCTGGGAGGGGTGACCTATTTTATTGCACCCAATATATCCAAAAGAGTGTTGTTTCAACTTATAATACAGATTTTAAAATACTAAAGGGATGTTTTAGGTTATTTGTACTAAGCCTTCGACATTTGATGAGTATTTTACACTGCCAGCACATTCCAATTTAGGCAAGATATATTTCAAATGTTCGTAACCTTGTACGTCTAGTGGTGACCATCCTGGACAGGTCAGGGTTATAAGAATGGACAGCTACAGTCTGTTAAAGCTTACTGTGGATTCCAGATGGATAGAGAACTGATAGTCGTCGTGGGCCATAAATGTTAGAAAAAAAGTCGCTATATCTAGAAAAGAACTTCCATTTTTCTGTTTATAAGAGTATCAGGACTTGCGGTCAAGATGAGCCCACTTCTGCTAGAGTCGTCTAGCTCTCTGTTCCAGTTTTCATCTGAGAGAGCCCCAGAGTCTCGCTATTGTAGGAAATGCATCTGTACAGTCCAATATGTAGCACATTCAAGTGGTCTTAGGGAATTGCAAACCTTTCTAGTCCTCCATGGTTCAGCCCAGGGGTGAGACAGCTCTTTAGGACCTTAGAAAAATATTGCTACTCAGATTTCTTAATAAACGTTTGTTGGACGAATGACCAAATGAATGAACAGGCAAGCTACCAATTCTCTGATCCACAAACAAAATATTTTCAGCTCTAGGTTACTGAGCCCCTGCTCATTTGTGTCTTGGTCTTCTGTTCAAACTGGTTTCATATTTCAAAAGAATAATTTTCTTCTCTATTGTAAGGTCATAATTTTATTGGGTTGTGATGTCAATCTCCTCGTTTCCAAGAATAAGACTGTTGTGTTACACTATGCACAATGAGCCGTATTTGGATTCTAGAACAATAATGTATCAAGACTGACTCTCAACTATGACTTAAAAAAACAACAGCTTTATTGAAATATAATACACATGCCACAAAATTTATCCTTCTAAAGTGCACAATTCAGTGAGTTGTATTTTATTCAGAGAGTTGGGCCACTGTCACCACTATTTAATTTCAGAACATGTTCATGGTCCCCAATAGAAAGTCTTGATAGCCACTAGCAGCCTGCCAAGCCCATGTAGCTCCATTTCAACTGCAAAAATAAAATAAAATAAAATAAAATAAAAATAAAAATAAAAATAAAAATAAAAATAATTTTTAAAAATCACCTTAAAGGCTGGGTGTAAAGTTTTCCTAATTAGAATAGGTGGTAGACTTTTTTGGTGTGGTAGTGTATGCTTCTATGCCATTCTCTTATTCATTTGTTATAGAAACATTTACTGAATACTGTCTAGGGTATAAGGATGGAAGATGGTAGCTAGATGAGCCTACTAGATGTGGTTCTTTTTTGAGAGAAGCTCAGAGTACACAGACTAGCTCTCATGTCTGCGCTTGATTGCTGGAAGCTCAGATACAACACTATTTTGTATGAAGTTAGAATTTTAAGTTGTTAGAATGCCATCATTTGGCATCTCTGGCTCTACAGAGCCATGAACATATTTTTCCAAGTTTGCTTGGAGTTAGACCCTGGGCTTCAATCCGGAGACCACGCAGTGTATAAGGAAGGAAGTTTGGCCAGCTTCCATCACACACTCTGCTTCTCTTCTATTCTTTCAGGGGAAACCCAACTAGGGTTGTTAGCCCATAAACACTAATCTGTCACTCCCACACGTGCATCATTCCAGCGCACGCCTTCTCCCAGGGAATCCGTGGTATAACTCAAAACATTCTTGTGGGCATTTATTTCCATTGTATGAATTCTCTGATGTAGGAAAAGCTTCCCTGAGAGACAATTCCCACAATACACAAGCACATCTAGCTCCTGATTTTATGCTTCGTTGTATATGGACATATTATTTGCTATGTGTATCTTGCATTTGTTTGTCTTCCCAAACAGAACAAAGATGCCTTGAGAATAGAGGGCGGTGTGTTCCTGCCCCACCCTGTCCCGTCACATGGTAGTAGGTCCTCCTGCCATTGATACGTGACAATTGATGGAACTGTTTTGGCTATCAGATAGAAAGCCATGGGTTGAACCGCCTTTCCTCCTCACTCTCATTTTATCATAGAGAGTAAGACCCCTGCCAACTGGTGTTGCTGTGTCCCTGCATTTGGTTCACAGCCCCTGCACCCTTAATTATTGGATTCACTTCATATTTGAGCAGCTACTACGTGCCTGGCTCTGTGTTAGGTGTTTGAAAATAGCACGCCTCCTCTCTGCTCGCCTTGTGTCCTCATTCCCATCATGCCGTTGGCCCCTCCCAGGACTTTGAGCTTCTCGGGGACAGAATGGAGTTTTACACAGAGCCTGGTACACAGCAGGCCCCCAATCAATATTTTTCATACGAATACATAAATTAAAAATGCAATTGTCAGCAGCTTCCTGCCTTGCTAAAAAAAACAACACACATACATCTGAAACAATGAGAGACTAAAGTAGCATCATTTAGGGTGCCAATGATGCACAGTGGACAACATGGAAACCAAACAAACTTCAGGCACCCATGCAGTGTGGCATAAATGAAACATTTTTTGAAAGTACAGTTTAACCACCAAAATTCATTTTAAAGTACATCATATTTTATTTGTATCTTTCAAAGAGCTTTAAAGGATGGGGAACCTTGGTGGCTCAGTCGCTAAGCATCTGCCTTCAGCTCAGGTGGTGATCTCAGGGTCCTGGGATCTAGCTCCACATCGGGCTCCCTGCTCAGCGAGGAGCCTACTTCTCCCTCTCCCGCTCCCCCACTTGTGTGCACACTCTCTCTCTCTGTCAAATAAATAAGTCTTTTAAAAAAATAAACAGCTTTAAAGGAGATATAAGTCACATTCAACTGACACTTCAAAAAAAGGCGTTTCTTTGCCCCTCCATCTTCTTACACCCCTTTCTCCCCTTACTTCAATTCCAATCTCCCCATGCTCAATGGGCACCTACTTTCTGGGTATCTCCCCCATGCCTTTCCTTCAGCGGCATACTCACTCAGCTTCTCTGGTTTCTTTTATTGCTTCTCTTTTACTCATCAACCCAAGTCTGCACTGCCTAGAACCAACCCAACAAAGAGGGGAATCTCTCTTTTCTAGAAATGGGTAGGGATGAGGGGAGCAGTGAAAAGGATTTATATGGGCGAAGACCAGGAATACTCCAACAATAATCTTTTTTCCTGTTACAAGTGCAATCAGATTATGAAATGGAGAGAATCTACCAATGTTGGTAAAGAATCTTCCTCACCATTTTGGGGCATGCCACTAGATGTTGTGATGCAAACAGCAGCAAGCAACAGAAGTTGTTTATGACCACTTAACCTAAACTTGGTGGGGTATCCCACCCCCTTGCCTAACATGGACTAATAGTCACATGTCTTAGGAAAAGGTCCCCTGCTCTCAGCCTTGCTGGGACATGGCATTCCTGGTCACCAAGATTCTCACTGGTCCTACTTTCAGGAGTTTCGACTCCCTGTTTCAACTCATTCTGCGGCAGAGGTCCCTCTGTGACTTCTGTGCTAACGTGGACAGCTGTATTCACCAGTCTCCTGAAGCTAACTTGGCCCCATGATGGTTCAGCTCCATTTACCTGAGAAATCTAAGGACCCATTACTTGAAATTCCATAGTGTGAATTTCCAACTCAGAGGTTAACATTTAGTAATGCCACTAACACAGTGTCCATGGACGAGTCAGGGTCCAACCAGGAAAACAGAAACCACCATAAATATTTAAAACCAAGGTAATTAATTTAACATAAGGAATGGACTACACCATACAGGTGATGGAAAATCTGAGAAGCCAAACAGGGATAGTGAAGCAAGTGAGAGATTAGCAAGAGTAGGAAGCAGAGACCTACCTGAGGCTAGGAGAGAAAGGGCCTGGACCTACACAGGCCTGTCCTGAGGAAGCCAGAGGCCCAGGGGTGGCCATCCAAGGTAGAACCACCTGGGAGAAATGCTCTGGTATCTCCCCTTACTCCACCCACCTCAGAGTTTCTACCAATAATTCCCATTGGCCGAAAAGGAACCTGGGAGTTGAAGCCAGGAGCAGGATTGAAGCCTGCATTGCAGCTCAGATCAGGAGAGGCATAGTGATGGACCCACTCTGGGGTAAATAAGCCCAGGGCATGCACAATCGTGATAGACATGACTGACAAACCTGGAAAAAGGAAGGCTATGAATGAGACAGTCATGGTGGTTCAGAAATGGCCTGGGTATGTGGGTATGTCCATAGGTACTGTCACAGGGAGTGGGAATCATGAGTAAAGGCTCAAAAGAGAACCATGTAGGGCATATTCCAATTGCCAGACCCTGTGGATTACATACATTGATCCACGGAAGGCTCGCAATTGCTTGCAGAATTTGACCAGGAGCCAACTGAGCCCACAGAGTTTAAGTAACTTGCCTAAAGCTGCCCTATAGGTTGCTTCTGAACCTCAACTCACTGACCACAGTTTCCATTGACTGCATTGCACCTGAAACAGTTGCAGTCCCAGAGGTGTCTACACATATGTCCCTTTGGTAACTAGAGAGGCAGCTCTAGTGCTGGTGCAGGGAGAGGTTGCAATGCACACTTTTCTACATTTCATGGCAGCTTCCTCCTCAGCCCTACAGATATCCCCTTGCTACCAACATGCAGTTTCTTCCCCCACACCCAACCAGCACACAGAGGAACACAAAATACGCACCAATGACCACTCCAAATCCGCTCCCAAGAAATAATGAGGGGAAGAGAACTGAGGTGTTACTCCAGCCGTGGTGTCTTTACTTTACCAGGAGATATAGCTCTGTGACAAAGGGATGACTTTTTAGTGATGGATTTGCCAGTTCCAGAAGGGGTATTGATTTGCTTAAACCCCTCAGTGAATACACCCTGTAAGTCCCAGCTGACTTACCTGTGGAGAAATCCAACTTTTGAATTATTTTTGTTTGTAAATTTGAATGCACTCAATCTTAAAACTGGGAGGCCTTCGAGATAGCAAAGGAAGAGGAAACCAAAAAAATAGACATATATCAACTGTGCGCTGTGGTCTGGGGCATGTGGTGTGTGCCTGTGTGTTGTAGATGTGTGTTGTGGGTGAGGGTGTAAGAGGAGAAAAGGAAGTAAAATAAAAATTTGTATCCTGAGTTAATATCCTGAGTCACTGGGATACCATGATAATATTCTGAATAAGATTCCTGGAAGCATGATACACCCTTTGAGAATCTTCTCCCTCACGCGTGGATTTCTCATTTCTTAAGTATGAACTCCACGGCAGTCACGTAGCCAAGACAGAAGGTTTGACTGCAGTATGTCAAAAGACAATCTTCCCCTTGGAACTGATTGAGATGCTCCTTGATCATCAGGAATCCCTGATTGTGAGCCCTGATGATGTTACCCTGCAGATTTTCTGTGTGTGTGTGTGTGTGTGTGTGTGTGTGTGTGTGCGCGCGCGCGCGCCCTCACACGCACATGCGCACTTGCGTGTACACGTGAGTGTGTGATGTCATTATATCAAAAAGCATTTTCTTGAAGATATAAATGAACTCTGGAAGATTCTAATCTGCAATCTTTCAATAAGTATAGTGTTTCTTGCTAGTATAAAATATAAAATACTTATGAGAATTTGTCTTACTAATAAAAAACAGGAAAACCATTTCTACCAAGGCATATTATAATAAGGGTGGTAAATTCTGTCGAATAGAAAGTATCTAATTTTATTAGTAATAATCTTCTTTTACTTGGTCATTAAATTCTCAAAGATTCTCATAGTTGAGCTAAAAGCACAAACAGTGAATTTAAAACTTGACAAGTCCAAAAAAAATAAAAAATAAAAAAAAATAAAACTTGACAAGTCCTACTGGTGAGCTGTTTTCTCTGGGATAGTTTCTATCATTTTTTTTAAAACTATCAATGTAAGCTTTCTTTCCATGAAAAAAATTACTCAAATATTTATAATGGCCAACATTTCTTAAGGAGCATATTGTGCTTTGCAAGCTGTGCCCTTAAAACAGCACTCAGACCAAAGCAATACATAAATAAATGTATAAAGATTGTTGTAAAGTCTACATACCTGTCAAGACTCTTTTGCAGATGCCCTTATGAATCATAGGTATATTAATATATCAGATCTCTAGAGATGCTGAAATCAAGCATTAAATTTCATGGAACCATTTAGGTGGCTGTGGTGTGATTTAGTGAGAATTTTCTTTGGGTGATGGAATTAAGTAGTTACAAATCCATATAGGCCCCATTCGGCATAGCAGACAGGTGAGCAAAAAGGTGTATGAGATAATTTTTCAAAGAAAGGGAAATAAAATCCCCCCAATGGTCACTTTTTTGCCCTCTAAGTTCAAAGCATGTTTTTGTTTTTGTTTTTGTTTTTCACTCAGCAAAGCAGCAAACTCCAATGTTGGCAGTAAAAGGCAGTATTTTCTGCATGTATGAAATGAGTTTTGGACTCTACAGGAGGCTTTGTTCAGGTCTAGCCTGGCTTTTCTCCAGGCTCCCGGGTCACAGTGACCTGCCAGCCATCTCTATGGCTCTGCTATGGTCAGCGTCCTGCTCTCAAGATGACACCAACTCTGTGCTCGATATGTTCCCATTTAAAGAAAAGATTACGCTCTAGCCTAACCTCAGACAAACTCGGTGCCTTTTAAACTCTAATGGATGGTGCAGTTCTTTCCTGAGACTGAGATCAAAGAATCAGAGTGGAAAAACAGCTTTTTCAAGAAGAGACTCGGTTCCCTGGTCTTACTAGGTTAGAGCCAGGAATCGGTGGGCCCTTCTTTCTAAAGACCAGGAGCAAGCTGGTTGAAATAGGAATACGACAGCTTTTCAAATGACTAAAATGCAGTTCTAACTTTAAAAAGGAGACAAAATAATTTCTCGAAATCACGTACTTGCTCCCGACAACTCTTACGATTTCATAATAGATTTGTTTAAAATAGTACCTGACGATATTTAAACTGTCACACTACTGACTCAAATCTGACAGGTCTGACACCTGAAGTATGTTGTTTTCTGGCTTACAAGACAGGTTAAGTCCAGAATTTTCCCTTGTGGATTTCCTAGAATATGAATTTGGTTAATAGATAAACTCCCCCAAAAAGGTAGAATGCATGGGAAACCAGGAATTAAACAAAGTTCAATTGGTTTCTTTGCTACTGGACTTTTTCAAATGTTTTAATTAAATCAATAGATGTGTCCCCGTACTTCCTAAGACAAGGCTGAGTGTGCAGTGTTTAAGTTGGAATCTTGTTTTGTAGGGGGAGACCCTTCAGAATTAATATTCTGCCGTGCTTACTTTGGGAAACGTGGGTTCAGTTGATCCCTTTCTTCGGACATGGCAGAGATGCTCCCACCACTGGATTTTTACGCTTGTTCCCTTTGCCTAAAATACTAGCCCCAGGCAGCCCAGCGGCTGGTTTCCCACATAGGCCTCGGCTTTACTCTCAGGTGACTTTCTCAGAAAGGCTTGTTGTAACCTTTTTAAAATTCAGGTACTTTGCTCAACATTCCCAGCCTTCTTTCCTGTTTGTTTTCCAATGGAGCACCTTCTAGCTTGTATTGTGCTGTTGTTGATTATCTCTGTCTCCCTCCCAGCTAGAAGGGAAGCTCCTTAAAGAAAGGGACCTTCACATTGCCACATTCAAAGGACATTTCTCAGCCTTCGTGTTACTCAGCCTCTCAGAAGAATTTGACACCATTGAATGCTCTGTCAACCATGAAAGTATTGAGATAGTTTGAAAATCCTCCTTGGCCTCCAGGACGCGGCCATCTTTCCTCCCTGACTGGCCATCCTTCACACATCCATCCTAGGTTCTCCTCATGTTTCTGCCTTTTAAACTTGACAATGCTGAGGGCCCAGTCTTTGCTTCATCTTCACTCTCTTCCTGGGTAACCTGACAAAATTCGTGGTTTTATTTTTTTTTTTTAGATTATTTCTTTCATTTGAGAGAGAGAATGAGCAGGAGGGGAAGAGAGTCTTAAGCCGACTCTATGCTGAGCGCAGAGCCGGATGTGGTGCTTGATCTTGAGACCCTGAGATCATGACCTGAACTGAAATCGTTCAACTGATTGCTCCACCCAGGTGCCCCAAAATTCACAGTTTTAAATATAATCTATAAGCTGGTAACTCCCAAGTCATGTCCAGAGCCCAGAGGTCCCCTACTTTCTGTTGTTAATGTCTGAGCTGATCAGAGCAGAATAAGCTATGGTCTAATTTTACTAACAAAATGAAAGGTTTTTTTTCTCATTCCCACAAAATGCTCTACTGCTGTCCCTGGTTAGGCAGCCCAAATGGGCTTGGATCTCACCTCCAACATGTGGCTTTCTGCATTGTGGGGCTCCCTTATCTTCTAGAGCCCCAGAGTCCTTCACTTCCAGCCACATGGAAAAGAAAGAAAGATCATTCATGATTCATAGCTATTTTATGTTTGGGGCTGGAAGTGGTGGCTCTTCCTTCTACCTCCATTCCATTTTCCAGAACGTAGTCCTATGTCCCGACAACAAGGGGGCTGGGAAATGTGGGTTAGGTGGAATCCCAGGAGGATGAGACCAAGGTACTGATGAGCTGTACCAACTCAATTACAAGCAGAAAGAAGCAGTACCACCAATTTTATAAATTGTCTAAGACTGTCCCAACAGAACCCTACCTACTATTTATTTTAGAAATGCATTATTGGAAGTTTTTTAAAATTTAAATTTAAATTTAATTTAATTATAACTCCAGTACCGTTAA
>CM052900.1:59240336-59263565 GCA_028534135.1 Potos flavus | reverse complement strand
GCTCCCACTCCCCCTGCTTGTGTTCCCTCTCTCCCTGTGCCTCTCTCTGTCAAATAAATAAATAAAATCTTAAAAAAAAATACAAGAGGAAAGGAAGGAGGGAAGGGAGGAAAGAAGGAAGGAAGGAGGGAAGGAAGGAAGGAAGGAAGGAAGGAAGGAAGGAAGGAAGGAAGGAAGGAAGGAAGGAAGGAAATATATGACAGTAAATGCTGTTAGGAATAGGGTACTTTGTAGAGTGATGAGGAAATTGTTGCCACCATCCATAAGAGAGTAAGACAGTGACATGGTTTTTGTGATCAGTGCTTGATTAGAACTTGAAATTGTTTCTGAGTTTATCACAAACTGACTCATTAGTCTTATTATTTCTCCTAGTTTCTAGAATTCCATTAATAGTATTTATAATATTTAACTTTTTTTTAAAAGATTTTATTTATTTATTTGACAGAGAGAGAGAGATCACAAGTAGGCAGAGAGGCAGGCAGAGAGAGAGGGGGAAGCAGGCTCACCGCCAAGCAGAGAGCCCGATGTGGGGCTCGATCCCAGGACCCTGAGATCATGACCTGAGCTGAAGGCAGAGGCTTTAACCCACTGAGCCACCCAGGCGCCCCTACAATATTTAACTTTTTGAAGACTTTATTCATTATTCATTCAACAAATATTTACCGAGTGCCTACTAAAAAGTAGGTTAAGAGATGGGAATCTGAAATCAGATTCTAGGGGTTCACATTAGTAGTCATGTGACCTGAGCAGCTGTCTTTCTATGGCCTTATCTCTACGGGAGGGGTGTAGTCATAGATGTGCCTTATTGTGGTGCTGTGAGGATTACATGAAGCAAGGATAAGTCTTAGCTGCTGATGATAGCATGATTATCTCCTGCTCTGAGTCTATAATCTGTTAAGGGAAAAGGACTTTGAACACGTGACTATACAAAAGGCTGTTTCATTATCACCACGATAAGTGCTCTGTAAAATTCCAGTGCATAATGGGGGTGCCTATAACAGGAGTCCCAATCTGTGATGGGACCATCATGATGGTCCGAAAGGACTTGCCTGAGGAGCTCACACAGAAGCTGAGACTTGAAGGATGAGAAGAATAGTTTCCCAAGCAAAAGGAGTGATGAGGGAGCAGAAACCTTGCATTTGGAAGGGGCAGGGCCACATGGCAGAACTACTGTGTTCTAACGCTTATGCTTTTTTTTCTTACATTAGAAATTTCTGAAATCAGGACACGTTCTATAATTGATGACCTCTCAGACTCAATGAAATACAGAATTTTTTTTTTTTATTTTTAAAAGATTTGTATTTATTTATTTATTTTGGAGACAGTGAAAGTGAGAGAGATCACAGAGGGAGAGGGAGAAGCAGACTCACCCTTGAGTCAAGAGCCTGATGCAGGGCTCGATCCCAGGACCCTGAGATCATGACCTGAGCCAAAGGCAGATGCTTAACCGCTTGAGCCATCCAGGCGCCACTGAAATACAGAATTTTAAAAATAAACAAACTAAAAGGGGTTGAAGAGCAGAAAGTAAGGGGAAGAATGGTCAGGGAAGTACACAGGGGCCTGTTGTGCAGGGTCTCATAGGTCTTGACTTGAACTTCTGAGCAGTGGAGAATCATAGAAAGATCTTAAGCAAGAAAGTGATATGAATATACTGGGTTTATTAAAAAGCTCACTCTGCCTGTTGTGAAAAGATTGAGCTGAAGTGGGAGATAGTAAGAGTGAAGTGACCATCTGGGGCTCCTGAGACAGTGAAGGTAAGAGATAATAGAAACTCGGATTACAGTGGTGGGATGGGGACAGAGGGAAGACAGACTGAAAAACATTTGATGGGTAAAATAAGACTTAACAATCTAGTGGTTATGGGGATAAATAAAAGAGGTTTCAGGAACAACTGGAGGTCCCTGGCACGTGTACCTGGATGGAGAACAGTCCCATTTGTCAAGATGGGCAGCTGTGGAGGAGGTGCTGACTGGGAGAGAATGTTTATGAGTTCAAGTTTGGACATGGTTGGTGTGAAGACTTACGTGATTCCCAGTTAGAGTAGTCACATAGGACATGCATGGATGGTTCTAAAGCTCAGAAAAGGATTCTGGAATGAACATACATTAGGGCTCAAAAGCATAAAGAGAGGAATACATGCCATAGGAATGGAGAAGTGCAGAGTGAGCATCCAAAGTGGTAGGAAGTAAACCAGATGTATGGTGTCCCTGGAGCCATACAAGGTGATAGAGGGAAGTTTCAAGAAGGGCAGAGTGGTCAACTCAATTGACTGCTGCTAGATACCAAGTAAGATGAAGATTGGAAGGTGTCCATTGGGCTTCATGACTTGAAGGTCATGTCGGTAGCCTTAGCAAGAATTGTAGTGGAGTCACATGGGTGGAGGTGATATTTCAGCAACCTCAGAAGAAGATGGCAGGTGAGGGTTGGAGACAGAGAATAGAAACAATTATTGTGGGGGTGCCTGGGTGGTGCTGTCAGTTAAGCATCTGACTCTTGGTTTTGGCTCATGTCATGATCTCAGGGTCATGAGATCAAGCTCCATGTGGGGCTCTGCACTCAGCATGGAGTCTGCTTAAGACTTTCTCTCCCTCTCTTTCTGGCCCCCCTCCTCCTCTCAAATAAATAAATCTTAAAAAAAAAACCCAATTTTTGTGTAAAGTTGGCTGTGAAGATAGAGGAGATATTTGTATCTAGAGAAGCATATGAGTGTTTTTACTATAGCTTTTGTTCTATTTTTCTCTTCTTCCTCATCATTGCCTTCCTCTTCTCTTCATCCTCTTCTTCATCTTCTTCCTCTTCTATTGAAAATGGGGAGGTGAGGATATTTCAAGGCTAATAGCACAGATCCAGTCAAGAGGGAGAACTTGAAGATGTAGGAACAGAATTAGTAACACCAAGCAGGTGAGGTGGCTCAGGATCCAGAACCTGACTGGAGGAGGTTTCTGCCTCTTGCTGTTGAAGAGAATCCCTCCGCAGTAACCAGACAACTGAAGGTGGTGGCCTGAAGCTGACCTGAAGCTCAGCTCTCATGGGTCTGTTGGCTACTATTTTCCTCAGGAAGTAGGTAGGTCCTACCAAAGAGATCAAGGTGGTGCGCAAGAGGTGGTTTGGATAAGGTGACAGAGAAGTACATGAACTAAAGTGTGTGGAAAATTGGGGGAAAATTGGGGAGCACTTGAACTTGCTTTGGGGGAAACACAGAGGGTGTAAGGCAGTTTTAAGATGGGGAGGGGAGGTGGGAGTGGTGATAATGGTCAGACCTCTGACCTCTGTACTGTTGGGTAGTATGAGCTGCATTTCTTACCAGTGACCAGGCTGAGATGGAGGAACCACACTTTTGGGCCCATCCAAGGCTGGGATTTGCTGGATTTTATTAGGTAGTTCAGTGTGTGGCCAAGAGAAAGATTAATGGCTTGACGATGTAGTCTCAGTTTATAAGAAGGGAAATGAAGCTGGGGGGAGCCTCGTGCATGAGGAGGTATGGGTGTAGGCCTGAGAGGGCTGCAAGGAGGCGAAGGGATCCAGGCACGGCCCCAAATGCTCAAGAGCCCATTGTCCTGAGCCCTCGCCCTGTCATTTGACATAGAAGAAAGGGGATAAATGGTGGAATGATACTTTGGAGGATGCCAGAGGGACTGGGAACAAGACCACAGGTGGAGGTTTAGCTTTGCAAAGGGGGTACTCAATGGGGCAGGCCAAATGTTCAGGAGCAGGCCAAAAATCAATGTCCAGTGCATACTTCTTGAATGAAGAATAAATGAACCAACAGGGGCGTAATATTAATAGAAATATAGGGATGCCAGGGTGGCTCAGTCTGTTGAGCGTCTGCCTTCTGCTCAGGTCATGATCCCAGGGTCGTGGGATCGAGTCCCACATCGGGCTCCCTGTTCGCCCAGAAGCCTGCTTCTCCCTCTCCCACTCCCCCTGTTTGTGTTCCCTGTCTTGCTGTCTCTCTCTCTGTCAAATAAATAAAATAAAATCTTCAAAAAAAGAAAAAAGAAATATTTTCATAAGAATTCACTTACCTCAGGTGTTTATACCCCTGATTAGTCTTTGGTGTTTGACCAAAGTCATAGTTCAAGCTCTAGATCTGGAGGCATTATTTTAAAAACCTGACTTTTGTATTATTTTTGAAAATCAGCCAATACCTTTCATTTGAACCAAAGGAAAGCGATAATCCAAGTTCGATCACAGTAATCTATTACGTAGCTCAAACTCTAGTCATAAAGCATCCTCCAAGGTGAATAACGAGTTGCAGCGTTCAAAACGGAGGACTTGAGATGGTATCTGTGGATTGGTCCTAGGAAGAGAACATTGCTTTCTTGCTTCTCGTGGAGTATAGAATGAGGGGGGATAGCTGGTCCCCACTACAGACATGCAATGTCATTGCTAGGGGTACAGCCTTCCCTTACATGTCTGCTTTCCCTGGGCCTTCTTCATCATACCGCTAGATTCATCTGCTTCCCAGCACTTCTCTGTTTCCAGAATGTTCCATTTGCTTATGTTTCACTGTCTGGGTCAGCCCCCACCACTTCTGCAATCACGGATCACCTGACTGGGTCTGTCCTGTGGCCCAGCGCCTAGACCGATGCCCAGCGTGGGGAGGTCTTGTTCCGACTTGACCCCTGAGTCTCGGCACGCCCTCTGGAATGTATGAACAGCTGCATAAGGGCCAAACAGGTGTTTTTATATTAACCTCCCTCTCTGTCATGTGAGTACCTTGAAGCCAGAGATTTTTTCCTTCCTCAGTTAGCATACAGCATGTGCTCGAACCTCGTGAAAGAATTTATTGTATGATATAGAGGCGGAAAAAATGTGAAATGGCAAAGCAGGGAGGGGACCTCCGTGCCCCAACCTTGAATGTCAGAGATGTTTTCCTGCCCTCCCCCACCCCAAATAATTTTTCAGATCTGAAGACAAATATTCCTCAACTGAGAGCTCCTCTCTAGAAATAAGTAAGACACTTCATGAACTCATTTAACTCTTTAAGATATCGAGGAAACGAGAGAACAGAATCAGGAATTGCATCTGAGTGAGCCACGCCTGACGAATCCTTACAGCTCCACTTGGGGGGATGAAGGCAGATTTCTGCAGCGTTAGCTTTGGAGCAATGCTTTGCCAATTTTAACATGTATACGAAGTACTGGGATCTTGTTAAAGTGCACCTTCTGATTCCACAGGTCTGGGGCGAGCCTGGGAATCTGCATTTCTAACAAGCTCCCAAGCGGTGCCCATGCTGCTCCTCTGGGGTCCACGCTAAAGGTGCTTAAAGGTGGCAAGGCCCCAGACTGTACTATTTTCCCACAGGCCAGAGTGGAGACACACATTCCTGGACTTGTCTTGAGTGTTCTTTTTTTTAAGATTTTATGTATTATTATTATTTTTTTTTTGTATTTATTTGTCAGAGAGAGGGAGCACAGGTAGGGGGAGCGGCAGGCAGAGGGAGAGCGGCAGGCTCAGCAGAGAGCCTGATGTGGAACTCGATCCTAGGACCCTGTGGATCCTAACCTGAGCCGAAGGCAGATGCTTAACCAACTGAGCCATCCAGGAGACCCTGTCCTGAACCTCCTTGACAACAGAGTCTTTCAGGTGTTGAGAATGAAAAAACATTCAGATTTTTTAAAAAGTAGATATCTTAAAGAATCTATTTAAAATAGATAAAAGTAAAAAAAATTAAAAAATAAAATAGATAAAAGTAGATGACTATTCCCATGTTATAGATAACGTGGCTGAAGTACACAGAGGTTAATTGACTTAGCCCAGATGACAGTCCCCGTAGGTGGCAAAATGTCATAAATTTTGTTCTCTTCTTTCCAAATCAAATGCTTTGTCTCCTTTATCACAACTGCTCTCCTGCTATTTGTGTTTTCCTCCCTTCATTCATTCCATAAGGGTTTCTAAAGCATCTTTTTTTTCGGGGGGGTGTGCCTTCTCAAACTACTGCAGCTGTCCCTGCTGTCTGTCCCCATTCCCGCCCGCTCCAGTCCTCCCGTTGAAAAGCAATCTCCTCCATCGCGCTCGCCATGTACTGTGCTGTCCTCAGTCCCCACTGTGAGTGGGGAAGATGCAGACATTCAGGAAGAAAATTGATATTTAGACTCCTAGAGTAATATCAAAAAAGACCCTTTAACATCCTGTCATTTGACTCAAAAAATAGAGTTCTGAAAGGTGGTTTTTATTGAGAACTCTAGCCGTCTTCTTCAAACTCAGATAGCATGAGTCATCCTCATTGTCTTAGTTCCTGACAGCTTTTGGTATTTCTCGACCTGCTTCAGAACATTATATGCCAGTTCTACCAAAGGAGCTCCTCTGAGGGTGTGCGCCGCCAGTTTCAGAGGGAGGAGAGTAATTAGGGACAATTAGGGATGCTCTGAAACTGGCAGCTCTTTGTGAGGTCTAATTCTAAGGAAAGATCACTCCATTCAAAGCAGGTGGTGCGAACACCTGCAGCCATTTGCAGCGAGGCTATTTTAAGTTATGATTGGGAGTCGGAAAAAACCTCTCCAGAAATATCTGCGTGCGAAAAACGTATGATCTGGATGCTCCTGTGACCATCTCGGAACAGCTGAACCTACAGGAAGTACCTGTAGCAGTGTATTCCATTCCTCAAACCTTGGGAAACCCTCACACACGCACAGAATCTGGAACCACCGCAGGGAGAGCTACTGGCTCAGGTATCGATTGGGGTCCTAAGACGTCTATGGACCTCACCCTGACACTTGGGGGTTCCCATGAAGGATTTGGGCTCAACGACACTAGTGATGACCTTCAATATTCTCACCCTTCCGGTGTCCTAGGGTGACTCTGCTAATAGGAATTCTTTAGTAAATTGCTCGGTGAGGTTAAAATTCCTCTGCAACGTAAATAATCTGCTCCATCTCTCTCTGTTCTAAGTTTGCAGTCTTTGGTTTTCCTCAGTGGGCAGACAAGCACTATGTCTGTCCTCAGACAAGGAGAGTGTTAGTTGTTCATGCTCAGGAAAGTGTCAGTAAAATGATAAAGCCTTCCAGTTGAAATCATTTCCCCTTGAAAGACCTCCAAGCACTTTATTATATTTTTTATCTCTCATAGCCCTGTGGAGAATAAGGTAATGTTCTCTCCTCATTTTACAGCTGAGAAACTGGGAATTACTACGACAGGAATGCGTAGCTTCATAAAGGGTGATAAACTCCTTTGTAAATAAATTAAGCAGAATGTCCATTTGCACCTGCCAGTTTCCACCTTGGCCTTCCTGGGCGCCCTTCCCCCCGTCCCTCCCTCCCCCCATGTCCAGGTGCCCGGACTAGCTGGTCTTCTGGCAGCTGAGGTCTGTTCTCGATCACACCCAAGCTGCGCCCTTTCTCCACCCTACTCTACTTTCCCTATTGACCCAATCGCACTCCTGTCCAGGCATTCCCAGCTATTTGCGTGAATGCTGTACATTTAGAAGAAAGAATTTTGAAGCATTATTAAATATCCTGCTGGTTATTAGAGATAAAGATATAATCATATTAGCTGTATCTTACAACACTTTTTTTTTCCTGGATGAAGTTCTGCTATTTCCTTTCCTGATTTCATTCACTTGCCTAAAATCAAGTTTTTATAAATAATAGACAATTGTGCTAACTTTTGGATTCATCAATAATAATAGGAGAAAGGCTTCTCTGAGAACTTGACTATTACCAGTTCCTGATATATATAATGTCCTTTGGTTTTTTTACTAAGTTTTAGATAATTTTTATACAAGATAGCATAGTGTTTAAGAATGTAGATCGTAGACTTATATTTGGGTTCAGATTCGAGTTCCACAGCTAACTAGGAAGATCTGGAGCAAGTTAATCAACTTCTCGGAGGCACGGTTGCTTGATCTGCAAGATGGAATTAACAATACCCACCTCTGAAGATTATCGTGAGGTTTAAACAAAGATAATGCAGGCTAAGTGCTACTTAGTGCACAACCGGGCAAGCAGTAAGTGTTCAAGGAACGGTTGTGGTGGTTGTCGATGGTGACGATGGTGGTGGCGACGATAATTATAACCAGCTGTGGAAACGGGAAACTCTCCCAGAGGTGATAATTCTAAAAATATCCAAATGAAGTATGTGTTGAAATCTCTTTCAAAACATTTTCAAACAGAGTTGAGATGTGGCAAACAAGCACCGAGGGGAATTTTTGTGCATCCTGGAGAACCCTTAGTGGCTACGGGTCCCGTGGAAGTTACCCTCTGCAGCATGAATCTACTATCTGTGCACAGATTATGTGTAGCAATAAGATATTTTATTGTCTTTATTTATTTTAAAGATTTTATTTATTTATTTGTTTGTTTATTTATTTATTTATTTGAGAATGAGAGAGAGAGAGAGAGACGCTCAAACGACTGAGCCACCCAGGAGCCTGCAATGAGTATTTTAAATAAACTAAAACACTTGAACAATGACACAGGAAAATAGCTATTAAGTGGCCCCTGGCAACTTTGAATTCAACATTTAAAAACTTACAGAAGCAAACAAGATTTTCAAAAGATGAATCGTTTTGACCCTTGATATCTAAATATGTTGGGTACATACTAACTTCAAGAAAGGCATTCCAAGTCTGGCCAACTCTTGGCATTTTTAGTATTTGTTTGCTTTTCTAGAAGGAGGTAAAAACAAAAGTAGAGAGGGACTTAGGCAATTTGAGCCCATTAGCTTAACGTCTAAGCTGGAGAAGTGTGAAAAATAATTTTCCAGATTTAATGATCTTTAAGAACAAATTATGGACTCCAGTCTGGTGGAGTTCATGGAATCTTGGGGCTAAATATATTCATCCAAGATTGTCATTTTACAGGTGAAGAATGTGGGGCCAGAGAAGCTGAGTGAGGCACCCATTAGAGCCCACCTTGAGTTAGTGACATGATAATGAGAAGAGGCACTTAATCCCTAGCCTAGTACTTTTCCATCAGCTCACTTCTCCCGGGTCCCTTACAAAGAACAGCAAAAAACATCAGCAGTCATAACATAAAGCCAATATTAATTTTGCCACAAGAAAGAACCTATTTCTTTTTCTATAGGTAGTTAAAATTCCTTTCTAAAGTTTTTTTCATTTTATTTATTCATTTAGAGATATAATAAATATCTCTATTTATGTTATGTGAACATAAGAAGGTTATGTGAAGAACATGAAGGTTATGTGAACCTTCATCTAAATGATAGCAAGTTAACGGAGTCTAAACTAAAGAAATTTCTTTCTAGTTCAAGCAACAACAGTGATACTCAGAAAATGGCTCTCATGTCACATGGGACTTTGTGTGTGTCAATGGGAAGATCAAATGAATTGAAGCATGGAATGAGCTTAGAACAGTGGATATTGGCAATGACGGATAATAATGTTGCCAAGGCCCTTTAAAATGGCCATGCATTTCTAAATGAGGATTAGTATATTACTCTGGGCTCAGCCACAAGCATGATAGAGTCAACGAGGCTCCAGACAAAGGCTGCCCAATAGAAATGCAATGTGAGCCACACATGTAAAGCTGTTTAGGTTGTCTTGTACTCACATTACAAAAAAACAGGTGAAATATGTTTTAATAATGTTTTATTTAATCCAATATATACAAAAATTACATTTTCAATATGCAATTTTAGAATGTATTAATGAGATACTTTACTATCTTTTTTTTACTAACTTCAAAATCCAATGTATTTGATACCTTTACAGACCATCTTAATTCAGACCCGCCCAATCTCAAGTCCTCCATACAGCCACGTGTGTTTAGGGCTCTGTGTAGGACCGTGCTGCTCTAGTCCTATTTACTTGCCCGCCTAATTTCACGAAAGCAACTGCTTTCATCCTTTCTGAAGCTGCATGTGGTTTTTCCTGACTCTTTCTTCCTTGTTAAAAGATTAGTCGGCAGTGCCCAAGCCCATCACGGTTAAGTAGAAATACATTATACATTTAAATTTGAATTACGGTACATATACGCAAGAGCTAAGCTGAATATTCAGCTCTCTCTAAAAATAGTTCGTTTCAAACGTAATAGAATAATTTCCTTGGATCAGTTTCTTAATATTTCCAGTTCAGTAAATGTGGCAAATTGTGTTGTCCACGTCGAGGAAGTTTTGCTTATTTCTTCACTTTGATAAGGTAAATCTTTGCTGCTTTCTGTGAGAAATATTTAGGCTTATCTTTTAAAAATATGATTTATTGATTTATGATTCATGATTTATTTCATTAGTAAACATTAATTGTTCCCAGTGAGCATGATCAGGTTACTGCAAGAATGATTTTGATTATGGAAAGTTTGTTAGCTGAACAGCATATGTCTTACAAATATTCCTTGAACTCCTTATCAAGGCCATTATCGAAGGCGTTATAGTAGAAAGAAGCTGCGTATTGATTTACGCAGTTGAAAACAACTACAAGTATGTTGCACCAAAAGCCACATAAAGAATTGCTAATGAGATGGAAGTTTCTGTGTTACTTCTAAAAACATAGGGTAAGGTCATAAGGCTAACATTCATGAGGAAGAGTCTCATCACTTATTTTGAATTTTTAAAATGTTGCTCTTTATCAACTTTGAAATGCTACTTCTTCATTTAGTGTTAGGTTACATGATGTGCGACTACACACATTTCTCTCTTGTAAATTTTACAATGAAGCTGTGGGAACCTTGAGTTGAATTCGTGCTTTGTGGCTCAATTTTATTTATTTATTTATTTATTTTTAAAGATTTTATTTATTTATTTGACAGAGAGAGAGATCACAAGTAGGCAGAGAGGCAGGCAGAGGGACAGGGGAAGCAGGCTCCCCGCTGAGCAGAGATCCCAGGATGATGAGATCATGACCTGAGCCTAAGGCAGAGGCTTTAATCCACTGAGCCACCCAGGTGCCCCTTTGTGGCTCAATTTATAAAAGAACTCAATACTCCCGGACCTTAATTTTCCTTATCTGCAAAAGGGGTAGACTAATAAAAGCTAAAAATGAACGAACACGTTTAGCTGAACACTTTCCATGTCCCAACCCATCCAATCCTCTTTACTCCCACCGAGCATGATATCATATCTTCATTTTACACATGAGATGGTAGAATCTGCCCAAGACCACAAAGACAGGGCTGGAGCCATCATCATTCAAGCCCACATCGAGCTCCCCAGGGGGAATTTCCTTGAGACTTGAAATTACGGGGAGAAAAGAGGCTTAGTAGAATGACTTAGAAGAACTCTTTAAAGATACATTTTTAGAAAAATATTCTTTCTGCTTAGAAGTCATTAGATAGGCTCACTAGAATAGTAGGCGATTCTGTGCTATTCCATGAAACCAAGGCCATCCTTGACTTTAAGAAGTAAAACCAGGACTGTGGAGTCCTTCCCGGTGAAGTGACCAGGTTGGTCTCTGGAAAACAAGGGGTTAGGACCTGAGCTAAAGGAGGATTTGACTTAATTGCCTCCGAGGTTCCTTACCTCTCTGGCCTCTTATGACTCTTGATGCATGCCTATGGCTGAAGGACAGAGTTGCCCTTATTCGGGGTCCACATAGCGAAAGCCAGGCAATGGCAGTTAGTTCATTAGTAAGAAGACTATGTGGTGATGGCTGTTGAAATAAAGTAGCCCAAAAAAGTCTTAGAAATAAACCTCTGATTGAGAGCAGAAGTCTCAGTGCAACATGGATCTTCGCGGAATGGACTAGCTCACGGTGAACGTTTCCCATCATCATCTCGTTCTTTCTGGAGTTTAATTGGCTTCGGAATCCGTAAAATTCAACCACGACTAAAGACCTTTGATGATATGGAGTGGGGAAAGTTCCAAACATTGGAGAAGTGAAGAAGGTAGAGGGCAGAAAGAGAGAGGGAATGGGAGGGACGGAGGGAGAGAGGGAGGGAACGAATATAATGGCAGGAAAACAAAACTCAGCGATCAGGGCTAGAATGAAGGCTTTGTTAGGGTGGTCTGCTACACCACTGAGATAACCAGGGCTGAAATAGCTCAGATCTCCCCTCCCCTCCCCCCACCCCGCCACCGTCTGCCCTTGGGGTCAAGCTGGCTTTCAGTGTTGCAAAGAGGACCCCAGAGAAACGTCTAAAATGTTTATTTCAGTGGAAGCGTTCAGCTTCTTGGAAGGAGGCAAAGCCACTGAATGGAGAGATTACCTCCAAGAGTGACCTGGACAAGGAAGTCGCAAGGCCAGCGGCTCCTCCCGGGGTTAACGCACTAAACGCACCATTTCTGAGCCCTCTGTTTACAAGTGGGGGAGACATTTTTATCAGTGAGCCGGTGATCAGTCTTCTCAGAGAGTGCTTTGACTCTGCTAAATGTCCGGAGGGCGACATTTAAGAAGGGTGTTTCTCTTGTTTTCATTTATTTACACGAGGTTTTTTTTTTTTTTAAAAAGCAACATTTGCTTTTTGTTTTCTGAATTTCAACTCTCTCACAGTGTAGAGTGTTCCTTACATCAAAGGTCTGTTGTGTGACCGGGTAAATGGAATTCCGTCCTGCTGAAAGTAAAAAAGGCTCTGATCATCTGTTCAATCAGGGGAAATACAGATAAGAAAGAAAATGTTTCATTCGGTTCCTCACGCTCAGCATCTCTGTATTGTTCCATTGTTACCTGCCCCTCACCCAAGACACACAGTGCATTGATTGAGATAAGAAAGCCTGCATTCTTGTGCGCCTGCTGTCGTACAGGTATTGAAAGAAATCACATCGATCTAAATTTGACCCCAAGTGGAAGGAACGAGGGTCACCTGAACGGGGACCGTGAATGATGTCACTGTGCGAATGATAGCTTTTTCCTTCCTTCCTGTCCTGTTAGAGCTAATGCCTCACCTCCACACACCCTCTCCTCTGGGTTCCTATCAGAGTAACCCCACATCTATTCGTGGGTAACCGAAACAATATTTCCGCAAGAGAAGTAAGGTTCCTGAATACTTGCTCACAGTCCCTGGCATATATCAGGAGACATTCTCAAACATTTCTTGCTCTAAGTGAGTAAAAATAAATGATTTTTGTTTGAAAATTCAATATTTGACAATTTGTGGATTTTTTTTTTCCATAGGGACTCCCCAAATAGGGGCGGGGAAACTTTGGAAACAAATCCAATACTTGCTAAAGTCACAGACATTGATTTGGATGGATAACGATTTTCAAGGTCCAAAAAAAACAAAAACAAAAACAAAAAAACCAGAGATAGGGTGGAGATCTGAGCCAAATTTAAAAATAAGAAATTGAATCCTCAACCACGCACCTTCAAGATGGAAGAGAAATGGTTTACCGGCAGCATATGCAAATACAACTAAATTTTCCTCAGCTCTGTTGTTTGAGTGCCAGAAAGGCTAATGTGATTCTAGACGCATTTTCTATGCTTCCACAGAAACACACAGAGAGGGAAAAAAAGGGAAGCAATAATTTCCCTCCGTTTTGAGGTGACACCCTGTGGGTAGCCAATTGATGAAGAGATGCAGGAGGGCGTCCCAGTGGTAATTTTAGAAATCTTGGCAAATCTAACAAGAGGAATCTGGTTAGCTTCAGTGGTGGCAGGGAGAGGGCTGAGGGTGTCACAAAACCAATGGGACTTTGCTCCTTGGTGAGTCGCCAGTGGAAAATGCACCCAGGTGAGTTGTCGCACAAAGGAAACTTGACCTGCAATAAACAAGGAGATCCCAGGGAATAACTTCCAAAGTCATGACTCCCCAAGCAAGGGCAGATAAGTTCCTTTTAGTTGGGATTGGGGTGAATATTTAAAGGAAGGATCCTTGTCACACCATGTAGAGGTGGGCATAAGTTTGCACATGCCTATCCATATATGTATGCTATGTAAATGAGGCTCGTGCTCCTCCTTGGGATAATGAGAGAAAGGTAGTTGTCGGTAGTTCTGGAGGTCACTCCGTGGTCCTTCTGTGCAGACGCGAGGAGGGGGTTGGCTCAAGGTGGTCTGGGTGGTCTGGGTGGGCTGGAGGTCTTGTCAGGGCAGTGGATATCACTGGAAGGTTTCCGGTTTCACGTGCCTGAGTCAAGAGGTGAACTGGAAAAAGGAGCTTAAGGAAAAATGGGGGACAAAAGCCAGTGCGTACAAGCAGGTGCGCAGTGAAAGGTCAGGTCTTGGGTCTAGCTGGTGACAAGGGCACTAGATAAACACTTAAAGGCTGGTTATGTGGACCAGTTGGATTATATGGACACTGATGGCCACAGCAGACAGAACCAGAAACAGTATGTAGAAGTTGCAAAAAGGTATGAGTTCAGGCTAAGGAAGAACTTTCCAGTAGACTTGCGCCTCCAGGGGCATGGAGGAGTGAGGTTCTCAAGTCGGATATATGGTCAAGAAGAGGCTGCAGGGCCCCTTACTGGGTCAATCTCGATGGGTCACTAAGGAGTCTTGTCACGCTGTGGCTGCGATTCCCCGGCCATGTGGTAAAATAGAGCCAAATGGCATGAAAGAAGAGAAGTGCAGTGTAAGGTCTCTGAAGTGGGACAACCATCAGTATCTTCACTCTCACCGGAGCCTGAGGACAAAGCAGGCAGCTGTCAGGTGCCAGAGGGAGGTGCCCTGAGAAAGCAGTTGTGTCCCTCTGGTGTTCTTCAGACTTGCTTTAATGCCTTCTGGGCTTTCGGCTTTTCTCTTTTTTTTAAGATCTTAAATAATATTTGAGAGCAAGAGAGCACAGAGGGAGAGGGAGAAGCAGACTTCCCACTAAGCAGGGAGCCTAACTTGGGACTTGATCCCAGGACCCTGAGATTAGGACCTGAGCTGAAGGCAGACACATCCGACTGAGCCGCCCGGGTGCCCTGAGCTTTCAGCTTTTCTGTTGCTGATATAAATCTATCGCTCTACCCCACCCCTGTCTACACACGCACACACACACACACACACCCAAGCCCTTCACTAAAGCAGAAGGAAATGCACAGAAAACGTATAGACGTTTAGAACATGTAGAAAAGCTGAGCTAGAATCCAAGCTGGGGCTTCCTCTGCCCTGTCCCAAGAGTAAATGAATCTGTTTCACTTTATTTTTTTTAAAAGATTTATTTATTTATTTGAGAGAGAGCAGGAGAGGGGAGGGAGGGGCAGAGGGAGAAGGAAAGGAAATCTTCAGCAGACTCTGAGCCCAGCCCAGAGTCCACTTCGGGGCTTGATCTCATGGCCTGAGAGTCGGCTGCTTAAGACTGAGCCAGCCAGATGCCCCTACATTTCACTTTCAAAGGTTAGGCTTGGTACGTAAACTTTGTTTGGCTGGATTGATTTTCTCGTAGAAATCAACTGTTTGGGGGCACCTGGGTGGCTCAGTGGGTTAAAGCCTCTACCTTCGGCTCAGGTCATGATCTCAGGGTCCTGGGATCGAGCCCTGCATCCGGCTCTCTGCTCAGCGGGAAGCCTGCTTCCCCCTCTCCCTCTGCCTGCCTCTCTGCCTACTTGTGATCTCTTTCTCTCTGTCAAATAAATAAATAAAATCATTAAAAAAAAAAAGAAATCCACTGTTTGGAGACAACTGTATGCATTTGCTCCTTGGTTTCTTTAAATGTTCTATGGTACATACACATCCTGAATGGAGATAAGAATCTCAGGCAGAAAGTTATTTTTTTTTTTTTTAAAGATTTTATTTACTTATTTGACAGAGAGATCACGAGTAGACAGAGAGGCAGGCAGAGAGAGAGGGGGAAGCAGGCTCCCTGCTGAGCAGAGAGCCCGATGCGGGACTCGATCCCAGGACCCTGAGACCATGACCCGAGCCGAAGGCAGAGGCTTTAACCCACTGAGCCACCCAGGCGCCCCAGAAAGTTATTTTTGCAGTGAGGTGGAAGGAACATTATATCCTTCAGCTAAATAACTCTGCCTTTCCTATGCTACTTGCTTTTTCCCCTTAGCTTTTTTCCCTTCTATAAAATGGAGATGGTAATAGCACCACTCCTCAGGGTTGTGAAAATGAAGTAAGTTAATACAAGTAAAGAACTTACATCGCTACCAGGTGCATAGAAAACAAGTATTAGTGTTTTTATATATGGCTTTGGGAGTCCTTTCGACCACCTCCAGCATTAGTAATTTGCCAGAAGGACTCACAGGGTCCCGGAAAAGCTGTTACACTCAGTTATGGTTTGTTACAGCGAAAGAATACAGATTAAAATCAGCAAAGGGGAAAGGTGCACTGGGTGGAGGGCAGGTACCCTGGACCACTCGCACGCTGCCCAGTTGTTCTGACAGAGCTTAATTCTCTCGGCAATGTGTGACAACACACACCAGGTGTGGCCAACCGAGGAGATTCACCCATGCCCTGGTGTCCAGGATTTCTGTGGGTGGGAAGGAGCCCGTCACCCAGACATGCAGTCTTCAGCTCCTCCTTCCCACCTGCCCCCATGAGAGGTCAACCTGACATAGTGTGACCCCACACCTGGACATACAAAGAAGGCGTTCACAGTAAATCACGTTGGCATAAACTATTTGGAACGGCCCAAAGTCTCAGACACACAAAGACACTTTTTATCAGGCAGGATACTCCAAGGGTTCGGAAGAGCCAGTCAAGGGACATTTGGAATGGGAAGGATCTGGGCAACTCAGGCTCTTAGGTTAACATTTTACTGCACATTATCAAATTCAACCATTTCCTTGAGACTTGAAATACCTTTTTTTTTTGTTTGTTTTTAGTATGTAAACAATTATTGAGTGTTCATCACATGTATATCTCTTATAACCTTCTCTCTGTGAGCTGGAAAATAATTTCAATTTCAATCCACGTTGTAAACCCAAAAAAGAAAGTGTTATTATCCAGTATGAGAGGACATATCAGAAGCTAAAGATCACTGCTATCATTGCAATAATGGTGATGCTAGAATGCTCCATAAATTTTAACTAAAATTCCATGTCAAAGGCTTTATGAGCATTACTAGTTTTAGTCCTTATCAACAATTGTGGGAGGGAGCTAATAGTTGTGCTTTGCAGGTGAGAGAGTAAAGGTCCAGAGAGTTTTAAGAATCCCTCCAAGGGGCGCGCCTGGGTGGCTCAGTGGGTTAAGCCTCTGCCTTTGGCTCAGGTCATGATCTCAGGGTCCTGGGATCGAGCCCCACATCGGGCTCTCTGCTCAGCGGGGAGCCTGCTTCCCCCCTCTCTCTCTGCCTGCCTCTCTGCCTACTTGTGATCTCTCTCTCTCTGTCAAATAAATAAATAAAATCTTTAAAAAAAAAAAAGAATCCCCCCAAGGCTCTTCAGTCAGTAAAGGGCAGAGTCCGCATTTACCGATCTGATTCCAAACCTCGCAGTCTTAACATCATGTAGGATAGTTTCCTATGACAATGAGAAACAAAGGCTCTAAAAAGTATTAGGAAACATTAAAAAACTCCAACAAGATTTATTTGGTTGGATGCATCTCAAGATCCCTGGAATGTTTACACACCGGGGCAGAGTCATGGCTAGAACTGTGTTGCTTTTACCGACAGAAGAGATCTCAGCCAAGAAAATTCTAAGGTGCCTCTCCCCATAAATATGTGATGTAGAAGGCAAAAAAGCAAAATAAAAGAGAGATACCAAAAGGAGGAAAATTATATAGTTATTTTGAGTGTTTTGATTCATAAGGGGAGCATAAAATCTGAATGTTCTCCAAGATTCTGAAATTGTTGCCACCATGAATTGTCTGTAATTGTATCTTTCTCCTTCCCCTATTATTAGATCTCAGTCCGTGGTAGAAGCTGGGACCCTGAAACATGAGGAGAAGGGAGAGAACGAGAACACTCAGCCCCTCCTGGCTCTGGACTGAACCCCGAGTCACCCCATGATCTCGCAGATCGCCAGCCTGCAGTGGAATCAGCCACCCAGGAAGCGCGTGTGCGCAACCTACCCACACGGACATATGTGTTCTCCTTGACACAAGGCTCTCCACTCCCGCCACCTTGTGATGACTGTCACCAGCCATTGGTCTGAGCAGCCAAAGTTGAACAAAGACTTGAGGGATGCTTTTTTTTTTTTTTTTGGTGAGGGGCCTGGAGGTGATGCAAGGCAGTCATGTCGACACGATTTCCCCTCCCCCATATTTATAGTATTAAATGAACTGCAAAAAAGAAAAACTAAATTTGATGCACACACTGCATTAGTGCCAGGATTTTTCTGAGGTACCGTGGAGACCCACTCTAGGTTTTGTGACTTAAGTGCATTTCCAAGTAGATACATGAGAAGGAAACTGTGCAGATCCAATTGTCAAGCTCAATGTAGTGCAAAGCCCCAAGACAGTAGTATCTCCAGTCATTTCCATTCTTAGTGATTATTTTCTTTGACCTCATCACCAGCATCGGATTGTTCAGCCCAAGGGCACGTCCTTGTAGGCCTGGCTCTTTGCAGAGTTTGGTTATTTTGAGAACCTGCAAGAATGATTTTGACATCACATCTCTTGTCGGGCCACCAGGTGATTACCATGAGCTGGCTTTAAAAGAAGACACACACAACTTGAAATACGATTATTTCATCTTAATAACGTGACTTCCCATAGGCAACATGAGATTGCGGAGGGGGGGCCTCATCAAAAACACATGTCAGTGATTAATGGATCCATTCAAATTGCCTCACTTGGGTCACTATAGGCAAGAAAAGTGCTACAAAAGCATTTACCACACCGCCCTCCCACCCCTACCCTCCCGCCAGTTAAAGGTGTGGAGAAGGGAGCTGGCTGTTGGTGAGAGGGTAGTTACCAATCATGGAGGAAGACCCTTAATGATGGCTAAATATGCAAGTACTGACAATAAGAGAAGATTAGGAATGAGGGATAAAATGCCAAAGATCACTTTATTTCTTTGTCTATTCTCCTTAGAAATGGAGTCCCCAACTATCCATTCAAAGGAAATTAAATAGAGATGAACAGATAACATAGGATAGGATATCCTTACTTGTGCCATGTTTCCCAAAACCAGTTGTGTGTTTTAAGGCATCTCATATCTTCCCAGCCATCCACATGACATGAGCATTAATTGGTATGACCAGTTGGTGCTCAATGTCAAATAAAAGATATTTTAGTTGACAATGGGCAAAAAAATATGATTTTATGTTTTAAGGATTTGAGAGGGTTAGCTAAAAAATTCGAAGAAAAGAGGTGATTCGACTGGCCATAATTGCCCTCGGTAGATATTATTACTAATCTTAACCATTTATTACATCTCTTTATCAATGAATCTAGTGTTTTAATTTTTTTTCTACTGGCAGAGGAGAATAAGAGTAGTTTTTGTATTCTACCCTTGAAATAAAATTGAAATAGAATTAAAAATATTTCTCGACCGATTGGATCATGGTATAAATAAAACCCATTCACTTTGTGTAGACATTTCAAATAACAAAATAGTAACACTGAGATAATTCTACCTGTGCAGTGACTGAGACACTTTTCTTATATTCCATGACATAGGGAAGAAAGATAAAGAATTAAAGTGAATTAGAAAATCCATTTTATGACCTGGGTTTATAAAATAGTTGTGGGATCCAAGTATTTAAAATGCTATTGGAATCGATTATTGCCAATACCTTGCAACAGTCATAATTCTGGCTTTTCAGTTGGCAATATTTAGAATCCTACTGTAGTGACCTGATTTTAAATACCATATTATAATTAAGTTAAGAGTTAGTTTTTACTCTATGCCATGATTTCATTAAATGAATGTAAGATGATGGTTTAACATTGACAACTTATACTTTAAATTTCTTTATGCGTATGCAATATACATCCAAGAACCAAATTGAATAAGTGACATGAATGTTATTACACGAGCATTGGATTGTATTGTCCTTTGTCAGTCATTTCTTCTGTTCAATAAATACTGAAGGACACAACACCTTTTGATTTTTCAAGAGCTTGCTTTTTCTTCTGGACTTTGGTAATTAATTTGGAGACTTTCCTCACACGCCTCTTCATCTTTTTGAGTGGGATTATTTTTGGCAAAACAGAAGGGAAAGGGACAGATATTTTGCAAACCCTTTTACCTGGAAGCTAATGTCAAGCAAAAAGGGTACATTTCAATGGTAAAAAACTCTTTAAAAAAGATAAAGCATCCTCCTTGTCCTTAGATAGAAAGGAAGCGTAAGTGTTTTTTCTACCTGTGAGTGAAATCTGGTTACCTCTGTGTCATTTCTTCAGCATTTTTGTTCATATTGGCTTAAAATTCAGGTGCATGAACATCCTTACATTCATATAGCTAACATTTCTAGTTTGATTGGAAACATGCAATATTTAATACATTAATGCCCTTCTAAATTAATAATTTGATCATCTTTGGAATAAGTAGGCAAGACCATTTTTCCAACAGTTATTTCTATGCTGTGGGTAAGATTAATGCTAACCTATGGATAACAATTGCTACTTCCAAGCTATATTTAAATGGCAGAAGTTTCTCAAGCCAGGGAAATAGAAGAGTCTTCCAAACTCTTTCAAAGAAGAAGGTGATCCTAAACCCGGACTAAGATCCTGGCATTCTTGGGCTTCCGCTGTGCCATCCTTATATATTTTTATAAAATTGTGATGGGAATCCATGTAAAGACCTCCTCACTCACAGGGATCTACAATAGGCAAAGAGACCCTGGATTCCCGGCCTGTCTCAGATGCCACAGAAGCCAAGGAGCCAGATGTCCTAGCAGCTGCCTATCTGCCCGATCCTGAGAGAAAATTTTTACTTTGAGAAATGTTACTTTTTTTTTCTTCAAGTTCTAATTCTTGGCATTAAAAAAATTTACAGGTAGCACTTTTGTGACTCAATATAGAATGACTCTGTGTCTTGTCTCAGTATGGAAAGCTCCTCTTAGAAAGACAGTATCTCTACCATTTGCATGGCGAGGAGAGACACTAAGACAATGGCTCTCAATAGAGATCAGAAAGCAAACAGACTCAGTAGGTGGGAAGCAGTACAGTTCACAGACATCAGCGTAATTACATCTTTCTCCTTCGTATTAGGAAAATAAAATTGCTTCTTTATGAATGTCTTTTACTAAAAAGAATTAAAAGAGGGAAGTCTGAAAAAAAAAAAAAGAGGGAAGTCTGAGTTCACGGGGAAGTCACCATTAAGCCCGCTAGAAGTAAAGCATTTACACAGCTGCTTATTAAACTCAACAAAAAAGTAGTGGTACATGATGAAAAACGTGGCCTAGCTACCCTAGAAAAATATAATTGCATAGAAAAATTACAAACTGAAGCCATCCATTCACAGTTTCTACATAAATTCTCATTGTACACTGATTTAGGCCTCCTCAAAGCAGGAAAAAATATCTTTGGCTGACAAGGCAGAAGCTCTCACGTCTTCCCTGGAAATATGGCATTGGATGATGGGTGCTGTCATGGGATAAAGGACAGTGGGGGGTTTTATATGTGAATTGCAGCAAGGCAAAATACTCCATTTAGTGTCTTCTAACTTAGGAGGAGCCTTAGAATTTGGGGAGCTGCCCATCAAGAGAATGAAGGGCCCTCAAACTCGGAACCTCTATCTCCACACCCAAGGAGATAGAGCCAGCAAGGCAGCCTTTCTCCAGTGTGTCCCAAGCCTGCACGACATGCTAAATCGCAGGAAGGCTGTGTCTCTGCTGGGGTGTCAGCTCTGGGTGCCACACATCCACGATGAAGATCAGCCGGAAAGACGCAGCGTCCTGCCATACCTCATGCTCGAAAGAGTCGTCAAAGATGAGCACCTTGCCTTCTTCCCATGTCCTAGAACAGAAAAGAACAGATTCAGATGCCTGAGAGTCAATCCCTGGATATGTGCTGATGGGCACTTTCACAGTGACCTTTGGGATGTGACCAGGAAATTGGAACACGGAGTTGAGATTGATTCTTCCCTTGGTGATTAAGAAAGAATTTCAGGATTTTTACCATGAACACAATTTTCCATGCTCAGCCCTGAGAGTGTGCAAAGGGCAGGCGACTGGTGATAAGAGCAGGCTGACCTTATCACAGGCCTTGCCATTATTCTTGGTTCAAGCCTAGGTGAGGCTTGTTGAGGCAGGCAAGCAGGCAAAGGTGCCCTGGCGACTCATGCCCATGGTGACTTCCTGGTCAGTGACTGCATGTTATCCTCCCTGGCCTTTCAGAGAGTAGTCTAGACTTGTAGGTAGCACCTGGGCTCAGGCCTTTCAGTGAGCTGTAGGCTACCTGGCACGGGGTCATCGCATCTCCAAGGGATTTTCTCAATCCCTTTCATTTGTTGACCTTCCATTTTATGGAAGAAAGTTCAATTTTATGGAAGGGAAGATTGGGAATGAATTTTGTTTCTATTTTTAATGTCACCTGCAGTGCAAGTGGGTTATCCTTGGAATATTTTAAGTCAAAGCTGCAAAACATCCTTCGGGGCCTCTAGCATTCCTTCATAAGATATGTGTATAGGAGCTAAGACCTAAACATAGGGCTCGTCTAAATAAAGCAATGAAGAGAGAAATGCACGGGGGCGATTACACAATGCCTTTCAATTCCAAAGAAAGTTTATTGCTGATGCTAATGCTCTCCTCTTGTTAAAATAGGCATTAATTACCAATATGTTACATGCTGAGTTCCGTTTTTAAGATGCAATTTTTGCTAGGAAATTTTCTTTAGATATTAAAATTCCACTCAGGCATTTGAAATTTTATGTCAGGGATTAGCAAATAATTAAAATTATAGGATAGAAAATGTTAGCTTGATTTCAAGTTATTGCATTATCATAAGGAAGTCTGCCTTAGGAAAAATTATTTGTGTCTTTTTATGCTCATTACTAGGGGATTAATCAATATTAAATTAGGTAATATTTCATATTGCAGGGTTTCTCAACCTTGGCACTAGGGACATTTGGGGTCAGATAATTTGCTGTTGGGGGTTGTCCTGTGCTCTGTGTATGTTTGGCAGCATCTCTGGCCTCTACCCACTAGAAGCCAGTAGTGTGCACTCTCCCACCAAATGACGAGAACCAAAACTGCCTCCAGTCATTGCCAAACGGTGGCATGGTGATGAGGGGGTGAGATGCAAATTCATCCCAGACATATTGCATTAATCTGACAACAACATTTCTAAGTTATTTAAAGTAAATGATAAAATAATGAATATTTGCAAGTTACAAGTTCCTTGGAATTGAGAATCAACCTCCACGTCAGCTACTGCCCCACTTTACACGCTATCTCACACACCTAGCCTAATACTTGCATTCGATAAACTAGGGCTGTTTAACTCTTCTGTATGATTCCTCTTAAGGACCAAAGAGTTCTACTGGAGTTCCATCCAAGTGTAACCAAGAAACATAGAGATGCAGGAACAAATGACAGAATATGTATTATTACCATGCAAAAACCAAACTTGAAAAAAAAAAA
>CM052900.1:59225735-59239836 GCA_028534135.1 Potos flavus | reverse complement strand
GCTCAGGTCATGATCTCAGGATCCTGGGATGGAGCCCCACATAGGGCTCTCCACTCAGCCAGGAGTCTGCCTCTCCCTCTGTTCTCTCTTGCTTTTTGCTCTCTCTCAAATAAATATATAAAATCTTTAAAAAAAAATAATAACCTTGGCTTCATGCCCTATGGATTTGCCTTCATTTGAGAAAACTGAAAATCTTGCAAGGGCGTGGGTGAGATATCAAAAATCTTTCAGAGAATCTCAGTATACACTTGTGCTGCAATGATAAGTGGTTCTCAATGTTTTCTGAGTGGCAGAGACTCCAGAATCTACTTAAAATATAGGAAGTAATTTAAAGACCCAAAGAAAATCCTAGGTTGTGCAAAATGTTATTTTTCACTAGATTCTGATGGGTGTAAGAAAGCCAAATGCCCTGATGAAACAATTTTTTTTTTTAAGATTTTATTTAGTTATGAGAGAGAAAGAGAGACAGGGAGAATGGGGGAGGAGAAGAGGGAGAGGGATAAGCAGACTCTGCACTGAGCATGAAGCCTGATGCAGGGCTTGATTTTAGGACCCTGAGATCATGATCTGAGCTGAAATGAAGATCGGACGCCTAATCAACTGAGCCACCCAGGTGCCCCCAAACAATTTTTTTTAAACAAAAAATCTAGGATGTATTCCACAGAGTTGGATTCCTTTAGGGCCATCAAACTCATGGGAAAGTGTGTCCCATTATCTTATTTGTCCTTCCATTTTCTTTCCTACATTTTCCTAGAAAACAGCAAAGATACCCAATCATTTAATGTAGATTCCTTTTGAATACTTCAAAACTGCTGTCTTTCCATCACTTACTGAGAGCTAAAGGGACAAAAAGTGCAGCCCTCATTAAGCTCAAAGCAAAGAACAATAAAACCCCATCCAAGCAACATGCAGGCTGAGTGACTGGGGTTAAGTAGAGATAGTTGGCTTTCCACCAAACAAGACAGAGCTAAAGAGGTCAAAGTTCTTTAGTTCTTTTCCGAATCACAAAGACTCATCCTTGCAAGGCCAAGAAACAGTTTTCCAGCCACCTGCTTTGTGAGCAAAGCTCCACCACATGATTAAGTTACACTCAAAGTATGACACGAAAAGTGCCCTCTGGAGAAAAGATTTTTCAGAGTCGCCTTTGAGCTTCCTGACGGCATTCCCACGGTCTTTCTCTGAGGATTCAGAAAAGCAGGACCGGAGCAGGGATGTTGTACCTTCTCTCTACCTCCTCTGGCCTTCAGAGTTTCTTACCATTACAAGAATGCCTCTCCCTGGTTTGCAAAAGATACTAGAATATCTGGCCGAAGACAAAGCGATATTATAAGATTTCTCAATTTCTCAAGTTGTAATTAATGATCCCGGTATAATGGCGGTGGTAGATACCTAACAACCAGAACTGTGTCACGGATGTGTCATCAACATTAATAACGTTACTAGGTGCTTACAGAGTCTTCCACCTAAAAACTTTATTGACCATATCTCAGGGATCTTTGCTAAAATGTTCTCAGGTAGGCAAGAGACATGGTTCTAACTTTCCAGCAAAGGAATCATATGGAAGGGAGTTCGGATGTCTGCGGTGATACTGTGATTCTGTGGAAGCAGAAAGTTGCTAGCGTTGCTTCATCAGAGTCCAAACTTTGGCTCGGATCACAGGACTAGGGGATATTCTGCATGCTGGTAGCTGCTGTGGTGAGGTGGCCTGTGAGGCATTGAAAAGGCCGAGTGAAATACAGAAAAGTGTCAAAGAGCTCAGGAATGAGGCTACTTAACAGTGCTTATTAATTCTGATCTACTGAAATCTCTCAGTTCTGACTGCATTAGAAATCCTGGCACATACTAGAATTGAAATGTAAAACTCTTCTCTCTCTCTGCCTAATACTTTCAGACAGAAACATACACACACACACATTCTTCACCTAATTATCTATCTATCTGGACAAAGCACTTTTCTGGAGTCTACAACACCTGTGTTCTTGTTCTGACAGCTGCAGTTAGCCATGTGATAAAGCACTTCACGTAGAGGCCTCGGTTTCCCCATTTGTGCAATGACAGAGGTGGAAAAGATGGCCTCTAAGGCTCCTTTCATCTCTAAAATTCTCTATTATTCTCTGAGCTAAGCTATAGGTTAGGACTTCAGTCTTCATATTATGTTTCACAGGATATACTCAACAGGCTTTCATCTGAGAAATGGGTTTAGTATTTGCTATTTTATTTAATGTAGAAATATGAATTCCAAAAAAAGATGGCTAACTTCACAAAGAGGCCCGCTTCCCAACAGATTGTGTAAGTATGCACCCCTAGTGTTATCTCCTAGCCCCTCACAGAAGAGCCCCCGCCTGGCTGCCATGGGGCTTCCCTCCTCTCCACAGAGACCTGGGGATTCCAGGTTATGCCCTCCTACCCACCCCGCTGCTGCCTCTGTGGAAGCTTTGGGCTTCCCGCTCTTGGGTCCCAGCTCAACCAGTAGCAGAAGGTTCTGTCACATAGCTGAGAAAGTCAAAAAAGGACAAAGAAAGAGAAAAGGCAGAAGAAAACTCATAGGACCTCAGATGGGATGTCACTGCCCGCTCCCCAAGTACCTCTAGTTCCAGGGTGGGGGCACAGGGAGGAAAAGGAGTGATGCAGGAGTGGGGGGTGGAGCTATCAGCTGTGCTCCTGCCGGTCCTCCTTTCTCCCGTGCCCCTCCGGGCCCCATGCCTATCAAACCATAGTCTCCAACTGTATCTATACCATCCCTCCACTAGCTGGGGCCCCACACATCCTTGGTTTCCTATTTTGTCCCCTAACTCCTTAGAGCCCCACCTCCCCCTGTCAGAGCATGCACTTCAGGTTACATGAGCCACTTCCGATGGTGGAAGAATGCTTGGTCTCACTCCCTGGAACGTAAGGGACAAAAGTCCCCATTTCTGCTGCAACCAGACAAGAAGACAGCGAAAGATCAAGTACACTGAGTGTATTTGCCACATAGGACTCTATAAATACAGTTACGAGGACATTTTTGTGGATTGCTTTGAAACTCAAAGCCATAGCAAGATATGCTTTGATTCTTTTCCTATCTCATAGATGAGGAAATTAAGGCTCAGACAGGTTATGCCAGTTGTCTAAAGATCGTGAGGTAAAAGATTTGGAGGGCTGGCCCAGGAACCTCCACATCATTCATATTGCCATCGCAAAATGGATTCCAACTTTCCAATTTCTCAACGATCAGTTCAACAGACAAAATGTTTGCACAGGATTCGTATTCTTCGTGGGACCCGCCATTTCCTGTGGGCGTGTCACTGCGTATCTGTGTGGACAAATGCTATCAACACACTGTGCCAACCAGAACAGGGACTAAGAAGACTACTGATGTTTTTAATTCACCAAGTTGCTCAAGGAAAGGAAGAAAGAGGGCAAAACATTACCTATTCAATAACAAACCTTTGGGAAGGCTGTCTGGTTAAAATGCCATTTTCAACCTGCAACCCCAGGTGGGCAGACTTGAATGGTAACTTGTGGATGAGGTCGTGTTACGGTTGAGATGGAAGATGGTCACATTTTGTGAAACAGAAGAGCTAGGATTCTGGGGAAAATCTTAAGACTTGATCTTCCTGGACACTTTATAAAAAACAAACAAATGCTGCCTATGAACAATTCATAGTGGCTCTAAAAAATTAAGTCTTTCTCTTACTGTTAATATTTTAGTGGGCCTTCCACAGGTTCTTCCTAATTAGAAACTTGAGAGATTGATGAAAAAAATATGTTATAAACTACTTGAAGTATGTTATGATAGAGGGCCATTATTTCTACAGCAATGGAGAGAGGAATTAAATGACTTCTTGCCAATTCATTTCTTCAGCACGATGCTGACGCTAATGCTGACGCCCACTTAGCTGGTGTTTATTGGTCTTGTCCAATATTTCGGGCTGGCCCTTTGCAGGCAATAATGCTGAGTCTCCAGGAGAGCCACACGGAGACTGTTCTTTCCTGCAGCCTGGTTCTAGCATGTCCTAGAGGCCCTCTGGGAGAGTCAGTAGAAAGAATTCCTTTCTGGGATCGTCCAAAGCTCAAACCACTTGGCCATGCCATGAGGGTAAAAATTAGCTGCCATTTGCCAGTGGCATGTTTACCCACTGGCTCAGGTTCATTCAGCTTTGGATCCAGATCATAAATGAACTCATTTGACAGACCACAAAGCATGGCCTGTCAGGGGTGACACAAAGGGCCCAAAATGGAGACTCTCCAGTTGCTTTCTCTACTTGATACCTTGCTGTCTGGAAGTGAAAACCAGCATTCACAGTGATTGTCTTTTAAGTATAGGATGATCTTAATTTTGTAACCACACTCACCCAAACCCCAAAAGCCCAGAAGACCATACATAGTGAGGCTATGGGATTGAGGCTATACAGACTTTCAAGCCACAATGCCTGGCACCAAACCTTAGTTCCAATATTGTAGTGGGTTGAACGGTGACCTCCCCCAAAAAGTATGTCCACCTGAGATGGAACCTTATTTGGAAACAGCGTCTTTAGAGTTGTAGTGAAGTTACAGATCTTGAGGCGAGACCATCCTGAATTAGGCTGGGCTCTAAACCCAATGATAAGTACCTTTATAAAAAAGAAGGGGAGGGGTGCCCATGTGGCTCAGTCGGTTGGGCATCCAAGTCTTGATTTCGGCTCATGGTCATGGGATTGCACTCTGCGTCAGGCTCAGCAGGGAGTCTGCTTGAGATTTTCTCTCTCTCCTTCTTTCTCTGCCCCTCCCCCCTCTCCCCTTCGAATAAATAAATCTTAAAAAAAAAAAAAAGAGCAAGAAAGGGGGAAGACACGGGGGGAAGGTGATGTGCTGGCAGAGGCAGAGACTGGAGCGATGTCTACAAGCCAGGAAACACCAAGGACGGCTGGCATCTACCAGAAGGCAGGAGAGAGGCAGGGCACGGATTCTCCCTCAGAGCCTCTGGAAGAAACCAACCCTCCTGATATCTGATATCTGACCTTAGACCTCAGACTTCCGGACTCCAGAATTATGAGAGAATGCATTTTTGTTGTTTTGAATGCTGTTTTGAGTCATCCAGGTTGTAGTAATTTGGTATGGCAGCCCTTGGAAACTCACACAAATACCAGCGCTTATTAAGCTGAGTGACCTTGGGGAAATTACTTGGCATCGTTATATCTCAGTCTCCCCAGCTATAAAATAGAAAAATTTTTTTAAAAGATTTTATTTATTTATTTGAGAGAGAGCATGAGAGGGGAGAAAGTGAGAGAGAGAAGCAGACTCTCCACGGAGCAGGGAATCCGATGCGGGACTCGATCCCAGGACTCCAGTATCATGACCTGAGCTGAAGGCAACCACTTAACCGACTGAGCCACCCAGGAGCCCTGTAAAATAGAAATTTTAATAATGCCTTAGGATAGTCATGAGGATTGATAAATTAATGTGTGTGGTATCCTTGGAGCTGCTTTGTAAGCAAGCACGCTATTTATCATTCCTGTGTTCTTCCTCCTCCTCCTCACGAATTATACATATGCAGGGACTAAGAAGCATCTGGGCAATATCTTTGAGTATCCAGATCAAAAATAATATTGACTTTTTTCTGTCATGCTTCTCTGGGTTTTACAAATTACATACAAGGAATGCACATCACGCATCAATTTTATAATCAGAGGGCATTTATGAATTTTAAATGATCGTTTTATTTATGCTGATACAAGGCTGCCTCCTGCAAGCTCATCTTCAGATAAAAATTGCTGCGCTACGTTTCGCAGGGATGGAATATTTAAACAACACTGGTGCTAGCAGGACCCACACAGCCCTGGAGAAACAGAGATGTGATTATTAATACCTGAGAACTGCAACGCACAAATCGTTACGAGTAAACTACTCTTTTGGAAGTGGAGAGGCTCTGGAAATTGCTTCCTGTTGCCTAGCACAAGGAAGCCTGATTTCTTGGTGTATGTGTTTCTCTTTCCACACTAATAGTATTTCTACTAATAACAGCGTGAAACTTTCAGGTTTCCTGTTATGGTTTTTCTGTCTTCGGTGTTTAGAAGCTGCCTGTCTCCTCTTCAGATATCTAGCCATTTTCACTGTAAGCAGTACACAGTACTTTAATGGACCCACATCTCTTAGGAAAAACACTATTTTTGTAATGAAGTACTTTACCGGACCCAATCACCCTTGAGTGAAAGCTTAATTAAGGATGAGAACGTAACGCAATATAAACAACAAGAGAAGAGACACAGAGAAGGGTGTTGACAAGCGGTCATGATGAGGCAGAAAGGGACTGATGCTTATGGGCTCTCCAGGGCTGAGAGAACCAGAAGCATTTCATCCTCTGCAAAATGGACAAAGAAGATGTGGTCCATCTATACGATGGAATATTACTCAGCCATCAGAAAGGATGAATACCCAACTTTTGCATCGACATGGATAGGACTGGAGGAGATTATGCTGAGTGAAGTAAGTGAAGCAGAGAAAGTCAGTTATCATATGGTTTCGCTTACATGTGGAGCATAAGGAATAACATGGAGGACATTAGGAGAAGGAAGGGAAAAATGAATGGGGGGGGAATCAGAGGGGGAGACAAACCATGAGAGACTATGGACTCTTGGAAACAAACTGAGGGTTTCAGAGGGCAAGGGGCTGGGGAGATGGGTTGGCCCAGTAATGTGTATTAAGGAGGGCACGGATTGCACAGAGCACTGGGTGTTATACACAAACAACGAATCATTGAACACTGCATCAAAAACTAATGATGTATCGTATGGTGACTAACATAACACAATAAAAAAATCATAAAAAAATAAATTAAAAAAATTGGCAATCTCAAAAAAGAATAAAAAGACCAAGGGAGGGCATAGAGTCTCTCTTAAGGTACAAATTAAAAAAAAAAAAAAATCGCCATCCTGGCCCAACCCTTGGTAGATAGGTGGAAAGTCCTTTTTAATGATCACACAAAATCCACCACTTGCAAGTTATTGTTATCAACAGAAACTTCCTGTCACGTGAAGTCGCTGGTATTTTAGCGCAGTGGAAACGGAGAGGCCTCTGGGTTAACCTTCTTGCTCAAGGGAACCCTCCGCGTGAGTGGCAGGACTGAGGCTCCTTCAGGTAGGGGTAGGTGAAGACAGTTCACGTAATCAGGCTTCTGGCTTGAGGGGAGAGGTTGGCAGTCCCCACCTTTGTCAAGAGCGGTCGCCCGGTGTTTGCTGGGAGTCTAGGGGGAGGGGGACACACTGCGCATGTGCTGCCGGGACACCTCTCCCACGGTCACGTTGGTGGTGAGAGCCCTGCTTGGCTTCTTGTTTAAGTCTCTGGCACTGTCCACCTGCTCCCCTTCCTCGCTGCATATAGGTTCCCTCAGCCTGGGTTTTTCACCGCCTCAGGGACTCTGCTGACTAGGATCAGGGCCTGCCTGGCCTTCTCTCTACCTATTCCTCAGTGGACTTCTGTCTAGTGATTTTTCCCGAAGTACCTATAAGCAGCATAGATTGGAAATTTAAAAAGATAAATAGAAAGGAGGCAGAAGGGAGGGAGGGAAGGAGAGAGACAGAGATAACAAACAACAAGTTTATAAAGGCCCCCACCGTGTCCTCACTCCTCTTCCCTTTGGTGGACACCCTACAGGCTCAAACGGAGTTCCCAAAGGCTTGACAAGATCCTTTCCATCTGGGGAGGAACCTCTCCCTATTCAGCGATCTCTGATTCCTGCCTGGTCCAGCCAACTCTGGCCTCTACTGCCCCATCTCCTTGTTGGTTCTCCTTTGTCTTTCTGCCTTCTAAGTGTGGATGTGTTTACAGAGTCTCAAGCTTCCTCCAGAACCTCCTGCTGAGTCTGCCCCTTGAACCTTTATGTCTAGACTTGACTTCTCTCCTGAGCTCCAGGCAGCTATATCCAGCTGCCTCCTGGATGTTTCCATGACTGTGTTTCAACAGCAACTTAAATCAAATGTACACAAACACAGAACTCACTATCCATTTCCTTGAACTCGCCTCACACCTCCCAAGATCTCAGTATTTGCTAAAGCATCAACAGGCTCCTATGGACCAAAATGGACAGCGCCGAGTCACCTTGAACTGCCCCTCCCTTGCACCACACTTGAGTCAGTCTTCGTATCTCCTGCACCTGCTTGTTACGCTCCCTTTGTTTCCAGCATCCCGAGTCCAGCTCTTCTTGGGTGGGCTGCTGTGATGGGCTGCTAACTGTTCTTCCTGTTTTCCCCGACAGCTTTCCCCCATGGCTTCGAGAATATCTTCCTGACAAAGCTTTGATCCCACTTGCCGGTATTCAAAGCCTTGTATGATTACGCTTCTATTCCCCTTTTTCACTTTCCGACTTATTCTATATGTGCCGTTGAAGATTTTAAACAAGGGGGTGGCTCTAATGTCTTGGAGGGCTACGTAAGCAAACCAAAGCCTAAGCCAGAGTCAATGCACTTGAATCTGAGGAAGTGAAGGTGAAGAGCAGCCAGTCACAAAGAGCCAACCAGGCTTCCCCAAACAAGGCAGCCACTATATCCAGTCAAATACTTGCTTTGCTTCGCTTCAGCATCTTCTCTATGGAAACTCTGCCCCCAGTCCCGGCACGCTCCTAACCCCCTTTTGTTTGACACTATCTGATGTGAATCGGTGTATGCTCAAATCAACTCTTGAAAATTTTAATATGCATCGGTTTACCTACACAACAGTATCCTACACTCTCAGTTGCGGAAATCACTCCATATTCTTCACATATGCCCTGTAATTTATGGCCTCTGTGCCTTTGCAGATTCTGTTCTTTCAGCCTGCAATGCCTTTTTCTCCCAGCTTTGGATTTCCAAACCTTCCTGTCTTTAAAAATCACCACTGTCAAGATTCTCAAACCCCAGCAGCAAATGAACTACTTGCGCATTGGCCCATCTGTAGCATTTTTATCTCTACCTCTCTTATGACTCACAACATCTGAGCCCGTGCTATGTCCCTGATTAGGCACATCTTGGAGGGAAAGACCCCCCCCCCCATCGGATTCAACTTTGAATCTTTGCCACCTAGGTCCAGGGTGGGTGGGTCTCTGCCAAAAACCAAATGAATGTCTGTGTACTCACGAACAGCCCCCTCCATCTACTGAGGACCATGACAAACACCCAAGAAGACAACAACTTGGTTTCTGCCGTCCACGAGTTTATATAGCTACTAGAGATTAGGCTAACATATGCTAATTGATAAAAAGCAATGGAAGATAAAGAATAGGATTACGGAGAATATACACCATATACATTCTATTAAGTCCGAAAAGAGGCTCCTTTTTAGGAAATGACACTGGATCTTAGTAATAGGTTTATTTTGGATGGGTGAAAAGAAGGCCCTTCTCAGGGGGGAGGGAGTAATCGGATTAGGACAGTGAAAGGCATGGGGAGAAGGGCCTACCATTCACCAGGTCCCACTCCTGCTAGGATGGGGGCTCAGTGCCGTGCGTGCGTTCATTTAATCCTACAACAATCCTGCAAAGCAGAGAGCGTCAGTGCCAATTTTATAAGGAAGGAGTCGGAGGTTGAGGGGGGGGTGGATTAAGGAACTGGCCAAGGTTATGCAGGATTAGGTGCCGGAGCTGGGATTGGAAACAGGTAGCCTGCTTCTGTTGAACCACACTGCCTCCTTTCGAGCAAAACACCGAAATATTTTCTTCAGGAAGGGGGACTCTTTGCACTGATGAACCAACCACTCAAATTGCAGAGCAAGAAGCACAATGTGTAATATGTGCAGGGCTTGGGATGGCATAGCTGACTCTGAATGCAAGTCTGCCTGTCCAGAAAGAAAAGTGAGAAGGCTCTTCGATGAGATGAGAATGGTGTGGGGAGGAATGATTAGGGAGGGCATCCCTAGAATGAAGGGGTGCCTCCAGACTAGCAGAAAACACAAACAAGGGGCACAGGCTCAGGCTCGACTCTGGATTGATATCACCCGTCCTTCAGTCCTTCAGTCTCCTTCAGTCCTTCAGTCTCCTTCAGTTACAAAGGAAGAGAAATAGACCACCTGAACATAGATTGGTTGTAATGAACACCCAGCCTCAGAGGTGGTAAGAGAGACAGTGATGGTGGGAGACATACTTGGTCTCGTTGGCGCATCGGATCTTGCAGCCTTCCTTGGGAATGACCAAGCCCAAGTGCATTCGGAGCCTGCAGTTGGTGGGCCCCGTGTGCGGCCACACGTGAGTTCCCGGGTGCATGACGGAGTATTTGATCTGCACAGAAAACAGAACAAACCGGACATCCATTTATCGAGGGGTGGAGGAAGTGCTCAATTAAAGTGACAGGATAAAATTCATGTCAATTTCAATCTGAACCTTTGTAAGACTCAGAATTTATATTCTTGTCTTAGTTCTTTGCTAAGGACTCTGATTTCCCACCAAGCGATAAACACTGAACATTTCCCACCCTCAATTCTGACATCAACTGCATGAAATTAGGTTTCGTTAAAGAGAGAGTGAAAAAAGATGGCTTCGTTGGGCCAAGTAACGGTTTCTTTATAAAGGTCAGCACTCCCTTATTCCTAATAATGAACTGTGTTCTTCCCATCACTGAACACATGCTTGGTACCTGTCCTCTTCTGCATCCTGTCGTCTCGGGAAATTTATCCAGTAAAGAACAGGTTTTAGGAGCTCCTTTGCAGGCATTTTCATTTTTTCTTCCTAGAACAAGACATGATCAAATCATTGTTGGAAATAAATCACAGTAAAACTTTAACTCATTCCGTTTTGACCAGACGCAATCTGTACTGTCATCCTCACTAGGAATGAGAAGGCTAAATGAACACAAGAAGACCAAGTATAACAGACAGCGACTGGCAGAGCATGGATGGTGAGGATTTAGGAATGCAACAACAAGGGTGCCTGGGGGGCTCTGTTGTTTAAGCATCTGCCTTTGGCTTAGGTCATGATCCCAGTGTCCTGGGACTAAGCCTTGCATCGGGATCCCTGTGGGGAATCTGCTTCTCCCTCTGCCCCTCCCCCCACTGGTGCCATGTGTTCTCTCTCTCTCTCTCTCTCAACACTGAATTAAAAAAAATTTTGAAAAGAAAACCTTAAAAATCCCAACTAAATGTTTCTTAAAAAGTGTATTCACGGGTAAATGAGTATCCAATTGATTCTTCCAAATCTGCATTGACAGAACTTCTTCTAGGGCCATCTTGCCCAAGAACCAAAGTCGATCACTTCTTGAGAGTTACTGTAAACTCGGTGAGAAATAATAAAACAACCATAAATCCACCTGAATTCAGCTGCCAGACAGTTTCCTCCTCAGCTCCTCCCAGCTGCTTTCTACTCTATGATGTGACAAAATGGTAAATTATGCTTTAAAGCACAGGTTTGGGAGACCAGCAATCCTGGGTTGGAGGCCTGACTGAACCACTTGGTAGTTGTGTGATGCAAATGTGTTTGTGAATCTCTGCGCCTCAGAGCCTCATCCAAAAAAGGACAATGAAATTAGGGCCTCAAGTAGAAGGTTGTTACTGGGATCAGTGAGTACTCTCGAAAGACCTGACAATTATCCAGTAGGTGATAATGGTACTACTTTTTTTATTATAAAATAATCCTATGTTATATAATAATAACAGTAATGGAGAGGTGGTGGTCTTAGGTCATGGGTACTTGGGTCATGGTTACGAACACGGACTCTGGGTCCAGTTTGGCTGGGATTCCTGCTGTGCCACTAATTGTGTGACCTCTCTGTGCCTTGGTTTCTCTTCTGTAAAACACAACACTAATAGCACCTCCCTCACTAGGTGTTGTAGGCATCAGATGTGTCCTTTTAAGTATGTCAAGTGGTTCCTGGCCCACGGTAAGCACCATGGAACTGTTGTTGCATTCTTTTTTTTTCTTTTTAATATTTTATTTATTTATTTGAGAGAGAGAGAGAGCACAGGCAGGGGAGAGGCATAGGGAGAAGCAGACTCTCTACTGAGCAGGGAGCCCGAGGCGGGGCTTGATCCCAGGACTTGGAGATCATGACCGGAGCTGAAGGTAGATGCTTAACTGATTGAGCCCACCCAGGAGCCCTTAAAGGTCTTGGGTTGTATGTTTTTTAGTTTCAAGGCTCTGCTGGGATAACAGGTTCATCTTGCATGACAATTCTGATCAGTTGACAGTGGCCACATAGAACACTGTTGAGAAGGATTCAGAGGTTCAGTTTGAGCTCATCCAGAAAGGCTACCGAGATTGGTCAGCACTGTCCCCTCTGGGCTCTGGAAGAAAGAATGACTGCACATGTGTGGCATACTGGCTAACAATATATTTCAGTGTTCATTGCCGGTGATAATTAATAAACTTGAGCAACATAGATATTCCATAACATTCACTTAGCAGTCTGAAAACGTATTTGTAGGGGAAAGCCATTATTTACCTTTGCGGGTTCTGTCTTTTTCCTCCAACCCAAAAAAGCTGACCATTTTAAAAGGAATAAATATTCTTCATTCCTGATTATGCGACCGGGAGACCCATCATGATTCCCACTACCATTTGGAGAAAAATGAAACCTCCAGCCACAGCTTTAAGGCCTTTAGCTCTCTAGCAGTGTCCTTTCCTAACTAGAACTAGACAATCTCTTTAGTCTTAACTAAATCAGATATTCATCAGCCTCTTTGTCTGGACCTGAGCTCTTAGCATGGCTAAGAAATGCCGCGCTGCCTCTCTTCCTCACTCTTCCCCAACCCCTCCTGCCACAGGATTCTCTCCAGCTTCTGAGCCAAGCACCTGAGAGAGCATCTGCCATCAGGGACCCCATCCTGCTTCTATACAAGCTATGGTACCAGTTGTCTTCGAAATTCTTTAAACTATGAATTTGCTTCTGGAAGACATTATTGGATTCCTCCCAGAAGCCTGGAACCACCAACAGAAGGCCACAAAGAACCTTAACGAAGCTTCCTAAAAGAGAAACTATGTGACTTATATTCTCCTATGACAAAAACAACATCAAAAAAAGAAATTAATTTCTATTTAATTAACTGCAACTAATTGGAAAACACAAACTTATGATAGCCCCCACCCGAAATGCACACACAGCTCAATCATTTTGAGTCAAAATGGAAATCAAGAGAGAAATGCAGTCATTTTCTGGAAATAATACAAGCGAAAATATCATATATTACAGCTTTAGGAATATATTTTGCCACAACTAAAACGTTTTTAAAAAGATGCAAAAATTTCAAGTCAAAATGTTGCCTTCGACCGAATCTCATCTCCATTATTTATTTTCTTGCTTGCTTAATACTTTTATCTGCCCTATAGTGCTTTGCAGATTTCAACTTTATCAAAGCACTTGCTGTTAGCAGAGACTCTGATTCTGGAAATTACTGCCAGGATGCCTGCTTTTCTGCAGCATTGCTCGAGGAAGCATGAGGATGTTAATGCAACTGAGGCATCAGATGAACTCCTGAATGAACGCCTGAGGCCAAGAGAATTCATAAGTTTTAGTGAGACTCCAGATAAAATCAGTATGTTGTTCACCTATTGACCTTGTAGCTTCCTGAAAAAAAAATCTCGATGGCAAAAAACAAAAACAAAAACAAAAGAAACAATGATGGATTTCGATAATATATTTTTTCTGGGCCGTTTCCTGTAAGTTGGGAAATTCCAGCTCTGGGAAGTATCTTGAGAAGACTCAAGCCTTCTTCCCATCAGGTTATTGGCTGCAGAGAACAATCTAGAAGTCAGGAGCTCACCTTGCTGCCACAGTGTAAACTGGCTCCAGTCGCCCTTCTCCCTCAGGTTTTCATCTTCGGGCAGGAAGAGGCCCTTGGCTTTGTCCATCACTGCAAGGCCTTCATCGCGGATTAACTTCCAGTTTCTTTCTAAGGACTAGAAGGAAGATTCTGGTTTTACTGGACTGAAAATATTCCTGGTAGTCATTAGGATGACTCTCAGCTTTTTGTTTGTTTATTTGATTAATAAAGTAATTTGTGCCTTCATCGAGACTGCTTATTTCAATTTCCTCTGGGACTTCTTGTCAAGGGTTTAAAAAAAGCCCTATTATTATTTTTGAGAACTTAATGCCTTTGCAGCATGAAAATGTCAATAATTCCTCAGAGAATAATCCCCTCCGAAAATTATTTTAATATTTGCCTAAAGGTTGTTTTTGTTTGTTTG
>CM052900.1:59194586-59225635 GCA_028534135.1 Potos flavus | reverse complement strand
TCCTTTACGAGGGTGCATTAGCCCCTGTCAGAAAGTGGGTTTGAGACCAGCAGAGCCTTGGAGTGGCCAGGCAGATGCTGGGAGATGTGTGGAAGGAGCCTTCTGGAGCTCTCGCCTGCAGGTCAGCCTCACCACCCCACTGTGATGCCAATGACGGTGGGAGCGGAGGGGAAAGCAGGCCAGGGCGAGCCTGTGGAGTGGCAAACTGAGGGAAACTACTCTGAGGAAAAAAGAACAAAACCTGCTTTCCTACTATATGCTGAGACTCACTGTACAGATAAACCGGGATTTTGAAATGTTAGTAATGTCAAACATTTCTATGTTAAACGAGAGGTGGATGAGTAGTTGAGTATATGGGTACATGAAGAGGGAGGGCGCACCATACCTGATTTCAAGAGTCAGAGCTCAAGAGCAGGGCACGAGAACCAGTGAGTTACAAACAAAAAGATTTTGACACACAAAAAAATGAAAACAACAATTAGCACTCCCTGAAAGTGGATTAAGGTGCCGTGTACAACATGGCTCTCTATCTTTTGAATTAATCAAGAGAAACTGGTTGACCCATTATTGGATAGAGCAAAGCATGAGATAATGTGTGAAGTGTTTTTTTTTTTTTTTTTTTACCAGCCCATGCTTTATGAATTCATGATTCCATGTAGGAAAGCGATAAGGAGCCAGGAGAGCTCCGAGAGACAGATGCCCTCAGAGATTTGTGTGAAAACATGGTGCCAACTTCAGCCCAGCCCAGGGAACATTTTTTACATTATTAGGTTTATTAAGATATTCTAGGGCCAGACATAGATTTTAAGATTAGATACTGATTTTCTACTTCTTCTTTTCCCCTTCATTTCTTTGAGTATACTGGTTTATTTCCTTTTTAAACGTCAGCTTGATTGAGGTATAACAGACAAGTAAAATTGTAAGATCTTTAAAAAGCATGCATCGTGGTGATTTGATATGCGTATACATTGTGAAAGGATTTTCCCCCATCTGGTTCATTAACACATTCGTCACCTCAAAAATTTATCTTTCATTTTTTTCATTTTCAAGTTTTTCTGTTGAGAACATTTAAGTTCTACTCTCTTAGCACATTTTAATTACATAATACAGCGTTATCGACTATAGTCACCATGTTAAACCTTAAATCCTCAGACTTTATTCATCTTATAGATGAAAGTTTGTACCTTTTACCAACCTCTCCCTGTTTCTTTTACTCCCCCACCCCACCCCGGCCCTGGAAACCACTCTTCTACTCTCTGTTTCTATGAGTTTGACTTTTTTTTTTTTTTTTAATTTAGATTCCATACGTAAGTGAAACCATACAGCATTTGTCTTTCGGTGTCTGGCTTATCTCACTCAGCATAATGCCCTCAAGGTCCACCATGTTGTGGCAAATGGCAGGATTTTCTTCTTTCTCAGCTGAATAATATTCCTGTGTGTGTGTGTGTGTGTGTGTGTGTGTGTATTTATGTGTATATGTACATCTTCTTTTTCCATCCACCCATTGATGGACACTTTGGTTGTTTCTATGTCTTTTTGTGGATAATGGTGCAATGAACATGAGAATGCAGATATCTCTTCAATATCTCATTTTCATTGTCTTTGGATATCTACCCAGAAGTGGGATTGCTGGGTCATGTGGTGGTTCTATTTTTAATTTTTTGAGGAAACTCCATATTGTTTTCCACAGTGGCTACAACAATGTACGGATTTGACACTGCTATTTCTGTGAGACCCATCTATCGATTCGTGTCAAAAGCCACAGCTGCTGCTACCATCACACTGATTTATGCTAGTGCTGGTCATCAGTAATTTTGATGTTACTTCATCCCAAGTAGGTAATTCATACAGAGCAAGTCTAAGACAGAATTCCAATAAAAAGATACTCAAAAGCCTTCACTTTAGCAAGTCCCCTGAGTGACAGAATATGATGGCTTTTTTCAAGAATCCCAAGATTATGGAAAAGAAAAAAAATGCACCCATATATTCACATCTTCTCAAATGTACCTAAATCGCCAACACTCCTTGTGGCTATTGTAATTTGTTCGAGTTGATAGATAAATCCGTTAGATTCTTGTTAAGTTGTCACACAGATGAGGGGAGAATTACCTTTCTAACGCATGAAATTACTTTTCAAATGAGATTGCTGGAGTCTTACACAGCAGGCTCTTCCCTTCTTCCCTCCTGGTATTCTAGAAGTTTCTTTCATTTCTTTTGAAAGCTGATGTTCAGAGCGGCTTTGCAAAGAGCTGATCTTTTGGTAGGAAAACAGGGCACAAAGCCCTAAGGAAAATGTTAAAGTGATTGCATCACTAAATAAAATATTTTAAATTTTTCTTAGGAGCAGGTTTTTACAAGAGTAATGAGTGCACTTAGATTTGTTTTTGGTTTGTTTTTTGTTTGTTTGTTGTTTTCAACTTTGGAAAGATTCGGCATGGTCTACCTTATGGGCATCAGGGAGAAATCTGGGATGGGACCTGGGAATTTTATTATTAAGCATAAACCAAGGAACCACACTGTATAAAATTCACATGATTTGAGGGGATTAAACACCAAATCTAATTACACAGGATATGTGTGTGTGTGCGTGTGTGTGTGTTTGAGAGACAGAGAGAAAGAGAAAGTAGGAAGGGCTGGAGAGAGGAAGAGAGCAGATATGCATATTTTCTACAGTGATATCACTCAGATGTCTGGGATGGCAAAAAAATTCCAATCCTTAGTAAATTCCAGCAGGAATTTGAAGATTCACACAGAGCAGGCCATGCTTACCTTTTGACAGGTCTCATCTAAAATAGTACTTCTTTGACCCTAAACACACCCATTTCATAAAACTGAAAAAAGAAACTGATAGGGCTGGTATTTGAGTTGCTTGCTGGGAAGACAAAAGCTTCTAGTTCACATTTCTCCTTGTGGCAGCACAGATCTGAGATCACGGACACTTGATTGTTTTTACGGTGCCACATGGCTTCGTAAAACCATCCTGAGCACTTGTCTTTTGTTGAACCTCAGTTTTTTTGGCACTCGAGTCATCTGTAAGTGGAGTTCCCAGCTTCCAGCTTCACTAATTTCACAACACACTACAGTTCTCTTTACTCCAGACCCCCCGACCAGTTGACAAGGTCCTCACTTCCCAGATACTCTCCTCATTCACTTGGATGGTATGCTTTTCTCTTCGACATCAAATTAGATTAAGTCTATTTTTAAAGTCTTTTCTGAACGATTTCTTGCAGAAAGTCTTGAGGGGAGCAAACTACGGCCAAACTAATTCTTATAGTTAAATAGTTAAATTTCCCTTTCTATTTTTACTCAATTAAAAGTATGTGTTTTTAAAAGGCAACTAATACTACAGGTCTTATAATAAAAGCAGCAGTCTCTCACTCAATTCTTCCCCCATCCTGAGTCCAACCCCAGTTAATTGCTTTAAATACCTCTTCTGCTATTTACCTGCTTCTATCTAAGTACTATGGTTAGGGGCGTCTGGGTGGCTCAGATGGTTAAGCGTCTGCCTTCAGCTCAGGTCATGATCTCCAGGTCCTGGGATGGAGCCCCACATTAGGCTCCCAGCTGAGTGGGGACCCTGCTTCTCCTTCTCCCTCTGCCTCTCCCCCTGCTTGTGCTCTCTCTGTCTGTCTCTCTCTCAAGTGAATAAATAAAATCTTTTAAAAAATAAATAAATACTATGTTTATACCACTATTTCTTGATTTATCCCATTCTAGACATTATCACTGATCTCTCTCTTAGAGAAGGTAACAAGTTAACAATTAGATGTCTTCTTTTCCCTCTTCTCAATCTTGCTACAGTTAAATTCACAAATCTTTCATACATCTGAGTAAATTCACATTTGGGTTTTATAATATGACAGTGAGGTATCATTCACACTCGAGTAGTACTGAGATGAGGACCTTTCATGCCTCATTTCTGCCCTCTTTTCTTTGGTTTCATTTTCCTTTTTTTTTTTAAGATTTTATTTATTTATTTGAGAGAGAGAGAGCAAGCAGGCGCAGAGGGAAGTAGCAGAGGGAGAGGGAGTAGCAGGCTCCCCGTGGAGCAGGGAGCCCAACGCCGAGATCATGACCTGAGCCGAAGGTAGACACTGAACCGACTGAGCCACCCAGGTGCCCCTGGTTTCATTTTCTAATGCACTTACTATTGTTCCTTCTTTACAGCACTGGAAGGGTGATACAAAATCTCTTGATACTTTTCTACCGCTTGCCAAAAACATCAGATAAGCCACTACTTTCCTTCTCTCTTTTTTCTGAAGATAATCCTGCAGTAGCCACCTGTCTTGCTTTGATCTGGACTGGTGGCTGTCTGGGCGTGCTGGGCAAGCCTCATCAGGGAACTGCCCTTGGCTTTTGCCCTGTAGTGGTCTCCCTAATTATTGCATTCTAGTTGTGCCCAAGAAAGGACACAGCAGAGGTAACACTAAATTTCTGAAAACAGTTGCAGCTATACTTACAGCTGATTGAAGGCTTGCTTATTTACAGAATGCTAGGTAGAAAATACTTTCTCCTGAGAATTTTGAAAACAATGCCACATTGTATTAGAACTTTTAGTGCTGCTGTTGAGATCGGACCTTTTAGATTCCTTTTTTGGGGAGGCCACTCCTCAGAAAACTTTATAGAAGTTAGTACAGTGTAATGGGTATGGAGTTAGAATGCCTGGTTTGGAAATCTGACTTCCACTTACTAGCTATGCGATATTGGGCGATTCACTTACCCACTGTGACTTTCGTTCCTCATTTATAAAGACGGTAAAATACTACAACTTTCCTCAAGAGTCTCTAAGATTAAATGTGCTAAAAAAAAAAAAAAAAAGGTACTTCTGCTATGTGTAAGTACAGCTGTGATGATAATGATGAGGATTTTAAAATCTTCTTTTTGTTTCTGGCTTCCTGAAATTTCCTGAAATTTATCTTAGTCTAAGTGCTGGTCACTTACGGGTCCCTTCAGTATGGAAACTCACAATTTTTCAATTGGAGACTATCCGGTTCTTATTTCTTTAATAATTTCTTCTCCATTCTGTCCCTATTCTTTCTGGAACTTCTTTGTATGTTGAACACGTTAAACTGAGACTCTAGTTTTCCTAACTTCTCTATTTTCAATCTTTTTTGGTTTTTCCTTCTGGCCGATTTTCTTGACTTAGTTTCCGATACTGCGATGAAACTCTTACTTTTGCAAATCCTGTTTTGCACATTTCTGACAGAGCCCTGGTTGGATCTCTCTTCCTTTCCACAGTATCCTACCTATTCTTTTCTATCTTCTCTTTCTGCTCTGAGTATCTTACGGATATTATTTCTGTTGGCATTAGCTCCCCGCATCTTCTGTTTCCACTGAGCTCTACTGCACTCTGTTTTGTTCTTTATCTTCTTTCGTGTTGAGGGGTCTCTCCCACGTTAGGCGACCCTCAGCTGGGAGTCCTACAGGACTGACAGTGACTGGGAACTGTGTCACAGGGGAGGGCATGTGGTTGACAGGCCTCCCTCGTTGGGCAAATCATCAAGCCAGTTTTCTCACTGGGCATCTGAAATGTCCGGTAGGGAGCGGCATATTCTTTGAGCCCATGTGATTGCTGCAGTAACAGGTGCCTTAAATCCCTTTCCTTTGGAAGACCCTCTATAATCAGTTCCTTCAATTTCAGCTTTCTTGGAATTGCCAATTCAGATCTTTCCCTCTTCGATTTTCAAAAGACAAACAAAAACCACACTAGTGTTGTTCCTCTGTTCTTATTTTCCCTCTATTGTTGTTGTTGTGTTGTTTGGTAGGTTTATATTTTTATTGTCACTTAAGTGAGGTTTTTCTTTTCTACGGTCATTTTTTTTTTTCCTTTTTTGGTCCTTCTGTTACCATCTAAGTGAGGTTTCATGTGGGACGTATTAAATGTATTGCTCGGTTCTGCTTAATCCTTCTTCATCTGTATTTTCTATACAACTCAAATTGGTGATTATTATTTATGCCCCTTCTTTTCTCATAGACTGGAAGGACCTTCTAGTAAAACTGAGAAAACAAAATCCCAAGCCTGCAAAACCTCTTAGTAATCCCTGGAATGCATCTTCGAAACATCACCAAACTCAAAGTGATGCCATTTCATGTGACAGAGATAGGTAGTGCAGAGAAGAAAACATTTCTCACCATCATATTTCACATTTTCAATCAAACTCTGATACTCCATATATTGATTTATTGTCACCCTAATTTCTTTTCAGTTGGCATACACGTTTCCCTTGCATCATTTGGTTGGTATGCCCCCAATTTCACAATGTGGTCAGATGATGAAAAAAACTGATTATGATCCTTGAAGCCTGACATAAGATCACTTTTAATTTTGTCCTAATCAAGGAACATTCATTCATCTGAGCTTTGAATATTTTTGTCTATGTAGGAAAATTGAACCGTTCACAGAAACATTATTGCTAAGGCAGTAAGTAAAGATTGCAGATTGCTAAGTAAGGGGAATTTCTTCACTAATCATATTAGTTTGCGGGGGTCGCCGTAACATATAAATACCACAGACTGGGTGACTTAGAAGTTCGAAATCTACGGTCTCCCAGTTCTGGAGGCTGGAAGTCCAAGATCAAGGTGTCGGCAGGTTTGGTTTCTTTTTAATTCTCTCCCTGGCTTGCAGATTTCTAGCTATGTCCTCACATGGTCTTTCCTCTCTGTGCACCGGTGTCCAAATTTCCCTTTCTTATAAGGACACTACTCATATTGGGTTAGGGCCCACCCCAATGGCCTCGTTTTAACTTAACTACCTCTTTAAACAACCCTATCTCTAAATACCTGAGCTGAAGGCAGACGCTGAACCGACTGAGCCACCCAGGTGCCCCTGGTTTCATTTTCTAATGCACTTACTATTGTTCCTTCTTTACAGCACTGGAAGGGTGATACAAAATCTCTTGATACTATTCTACTGCTTGCCAAAAACATCAGATAAGCCACTACTTTCCTTCTCTCTTTTTTCTGAAGATAATCCTGCAGTAGCCACCTGTCTTGCTTTGATCTGGACTGTCTGAGTGTCTGAGTGTCACATTCTGAGGCACTGGGGGGTTAGGGCTTCAAAGTATGAATTTTGGGGGACACAATCAACACATAACATGAGTGTACACTCAAGTGAGAACTAGTTCCAGCTAAGAGGGCAAATAGCAGATGGAAGGGGATCAGGGATAAATTCACATCAACATGGAAAATAGTACATTTATAGGAACCAAATAAAACATAGTCATGGAAAAAGGCAAGAAGAGCTATGCTTTAAACATGTGGACAAAACATAATATAAGAACTCCTAGAGCTCAGATTAATATACACAACATTAGGTAAGCCACTGCATATGATTAGCTATTAAGAAAAAGGGAAGTGAGAAAACACAGATATTGGCAATTGAGAAGTCCCAGATATGTGTATGTACCTTGCAAGGTTCTAACTCCAAATTCAGAGAAGGCATGTGGTCAAAGACTATTCTAAGCAAAGTCTGTACGTTAAAATTGGAGTTAGAAGGAATTGGTAACAAGGGTGCAATATATACCAATATATACCAAATTCTATATCATTGGCTGTGAACATGTTGTTATAGATAATTATTATTTGGGAATTATAGATCTATTTTTTTTTTGAGAGATAGATCAGCTTGAAGCCTAGCCAAAACATGCCTATACTTTACACCACGATAATGAAACATGGGTAGCATATCCTAGACAAGACAGGAGGAGTGGACTCTGCCTTAGAGGGAACAGCTGGGGGGTGGTGGGCATCCCCCCACCCCTGAGTGGGGGTTTGAAGTTATGAATCACAGCAAATGCCACAGTGAAGGCAATGCTCTCACAGCAAACTCTCTTTGCAATAATTTAAATAAAATCTCTGTGGGAAATAAGTAGCATTAAAAAAGCAATCTCATGCTGGTACTAATGCATTTTAATCAGGTTTCCTGTTTTTCAAGCTTGAATATAAAGATAAAGAAAATATCTGACATTTCTTATTGTGGAAATAAACAAAGACCAACCAAATGAAAAAAAACAGAATGCTATTTATTCACAGCATGCTAGAGCAAGGGAGTCAGCCACCATCACTTGTGTTTTGGTGAAGAAGTGGGAAGGCTTAAAGGGGAAAAAAGAAAAGGCTTCAAGGGTACCCCGAGTGGAGGCTGTTGGCAGGTAACTAGAAGTGGGCATCCTATGTGATTGGTTAGGAAAACGTATCTGGCTGTCTTGGATTGGTCCTAAGTTGGAGTCAGGGACAAACATTAAGGAAGCCGTCAGTTATTGATCAAGTCCTGGACATTTGGGGCCAATTGTTACAAAAGTTATTCTTCAGCTTCTTGGATTGTCACTAGAGATTGCTCTCTGGCCAATCTGACTTCCTACAAGTCTGGCTTACCGCAGGCTGGCTTCCCGGGTTATTTAGAAAAGGGGGTGGTTTCCTAGGCAGTTTGCTACAGGTTGTGGGTCAAGGTTCTAGGTTTATATATGGTCTGGACATTGTCCACTTGTACATTCAGTCTCTCATTGTCCTTACTGAAGAAAAAGGATAAGATAAGGCACTCTGCACTGGGGCAAAAGAAGAGTCTTAGAGAACTGGAGTTTGCTCTTTCTAGAAAGTGGCAGAGAAAGGGTGTCTTCTACCAGGAAAAAGGAGAAAAGATAGTCCGGGTTACCAAGGGAAACATCCAGCCTGAGGGCTTCAGGAAGCAAATGAGGACTCCTGTTCCTTATACCCCAGGCCAGACTGGCAGGCCTGTGGGCCAACATTCTTAGTCAGAGAAAGTTAAAAGGGGAGGCAAGGTACCATCTCCCTTCTCTACTTTGTCTACAGGGACCAGCGCACTGAGCTGTGTCCTAGACAAGCAAAAACCCCCAAGTCCCTAACATCAAGGGGCTAAGAGTCTGATGGTGAGGCTTTCTGTGCAAACAATCAATAAATCGCTTGATAAACAGACTATCTATAATATATATGTGCATATGTATATTTAAGACATCGACCTGTGTGGATGTGTGCTAAGACATAGATCACAACCTACAGGATTAAACATTTTGGAACCTACAGATACAGTTTACAATTTTTCTGAAATATTAAACACTGTATTGTGAATTCCCAAAGAGAATCACAGATAAAGATAATTTTTAGACATTTTCATTGACCAATACTGAAAACTCACCAAGTTCACTCTGAGAGAGAAAACACCCTTTTAGTTTGAAATAATTCAAAGACTATAATGTATCTTATTCTTTCGCTTTGTTGCTGTAATTGGCATCAGACGCCATCCTAGAACCTTAGCCGAGTGTTGACTCTTGTTGAGGGCTCCCAGGAAAACACACACAGGAACATCCATGATGGCGAGTTTTCGTTGTGTTTGGTTTGGTTTCGTTTTTGTGCCTCATTAAAATCTTACAGGAGAGGAGAAACTGAGGTAATTATTTTGAATTTAGAGATAAAGAAACTGAGGGTCAGAGGATGAAATGACCTTCCCTAGGGGTCAGAGCTGAGAATAAAACTTTTCCAACTGCAGAGCCCCCTTTAAAGTTCACTTTTAAGTTGTGCCACCATCCAATTTCCTGAATTTTCTGGGCTCCTACCGCCATTCGGTTGTGATTTTTCGTGAAAGTGTCATTGGAGTCCCAAAAGTTTAAAGTTTGATTTAGAAAAATAGGATTAAACTATTACGGTAATCTTAAAGAGCTGCTTTTAGCACTTCTTTATAGTACAATACTTACTTTCATAGAAAACTGCTAATCTTTTTAATTTATAGCTTAATTCCACGGTAAATCTGCCATTTTTGCTTCTTTCTTAATTCATTTCATTTCAAAAGCAGTTCAGTGGAAACATTCAAATATTTAATCGTATAGACAGAAATGTTGAATAGATAGAAATGTGGAACCGCTGACATACTACTGTATAACTCTTTATTTTTTGTGAAGCTGACATTATTCATACACAGTGGATTTCTTAATTAAAAGCCATGGTCTGCAGGAAAATGACGGAGAGAGTATCACTTTAATCAATCATTCTTATGTATGGTGTCATGCCATCAGAAAAATAGCACTGGGCAGTCCTCCAACTAATACAAGTATAATATGAGGAAGGGGAAACTTACCTGTGATGCTACACCAGAGCAGCTACTCTGAAAAACTCAGAAAAAAACTCAGAAAAATTTGCAAGTTTTCCTTTTGCAAAGAGGTATCAGGAAACACATATACAAAAGATATATTTTATATTAGTTTTCAGGGGTGCGTGGGGGGCTTAGTCAGTTAAGCATCTGACTCCTGATTTGGGCTCAGGTCATGATCTCTGTCCTGGGATTGAGCCATGGGTTGGGCTTCTGGCTTAGCATGGAGTCTTGCTTGTCCCTCCTCCTCTGTTCCTTCCTCTGTGTGCGTGCATGCTCCCTCTCTCTCAAATAAATAAAATCTTAAAAAAAAAAAAAAGACTATAGTTTTCTGTTGCTATTCACTGTTATTGTTTCAGGGATATTACAGTAATTTCTATGCATGCACTGTTTACATCTAAATTAGGCATGGAGTAATGTAGATCAAAAAGCTAATCTCAAAAAGCGAAGAGCAAAACTATTCTATTTATAACCTAGTAAAGACTTTAATCCATTTGTTTCCATTTCTATGTTAAATACTCCCAAAGCACTATGGCTTTGATACTTGTGATTTGGGCAGCAACCTACTCACTTTAAATGAAAATACGCTTAAAAGAGAAAACTCTACTGGGATATTTTCCTCTAATTTTTTTTCCATTCAGTTGCCATTGCCTCTTACCATCGCCAGTGCAGAGTTGCCGAACTGCAAACTATACAATGAGAGGGCAACAATGACCATTCAACAAAAGGGGAAAAACACTGATGATACATTTTACTGAACAGTGTCCCACTGCCTCCAAGAAGACTGCTCTACTTCTCATTGGAACATACGGTGGGAATAATTTAAATGGAAATGTGCTATTCATGGTGTTTAATTGTCATGTAAGGGCCAGAATGATCCTAAAAGGATTTTGGCCGAAGATGGCAGCTACCTGATCTAGAAGGTTTCTACTTTAAGATGTTAACATCCAATCCATGATCCATAATATTCAAAACTGTAATTTGAAAATGGAAAGAATCTTGATGTACAAGGGCTTGTCAACTAAATGGACATCAGCCCTGGATTTCCTTACATAGCAGTCTCTCTCTTGTCATGGTCAGTATTGGCAAATGATCCCCTCGAAATTACTGTTTTATTTGAAAGCCATAACCAGACACAATATTATTATTTCTACAAATAAAAATAGTTAGCAAGTGATGTGCTGAATTTCAAACACAGGATGTCACACACTCTGAAATTCCATGCTGCTGGGGACCCAGTGATCAATGCCCAGGCCCTGCTTTTCTTCTTGAAAAAGGAGAACTTAAAACAGGCAGGGCTGAAATCAAGAAGTCTAGGGAAATAGAACTGAAATGAAGACGTGATTGGCAAAAAGGAGAAGGACATGAGACCAAGAGCAGACATCAGTAACTTTGAGGTAGAAAGGGCTACACCAAGGGTACGGACTTTGAAGACAATGATTTTCATTTAAATCCCAGCCCTGCCATCATTAAATGTGGGACCACGGGCAAATTTCATTTCTCCATTCCTTATTCTACTCATATATAAGTGGGCATAAGCATAGCTATCTTGCAGAATTTTATAAAGATTAGAAGTATTATGTACAAAAATGCTCAGTGCATTGATCGTAAGTAGGAGACTTTTCATACATGATAGCTGTTATATTATTATTTTGGTAATACATACTATTTCAAAATTGGCTTTCCAAGTTGTTTTTTTTTTTATTTCTTTCTTTCTTTATTTATTTATAAAATTTTTAAAAAATATTTTATCTATTTATCTGACAGAGAGAGAGACAGCGAGAGAGGGACCACAAGCAGGGGGAGTGACGGGGGGCTCGATCCCAGGATCCTGGGATCACGACCTGAGCTGAAGGAAGACACTTAATGACTGAGCCACCCAGGCGCCCCATCCAAGTTGCTTTTTAGAAACTAGAAGATATTTTCCTATGAAAACAAGGTAATTAATTAAATTGACTAATAATAATTAATACTTATTGAGCACTTCCCATTTACTTATTAAGTCTGAATAACCAGGAAACAAATACCATTTCCATAGGTACTTTGCAGATAATGAAAGCAAAACACATAGAAGCATTGCTCAATGTCACACAGCTAGTAAAGAATGGACCAAAATATCAAAATGAGGCAATGTGGCCATGGAGTCCTATGCTCTAAGCTGCTCAGTATATTGCCTCATTGGTGATTGTTAAGTGTTTTTCATCAACCCTCAGAAACCTATTTATTTTTAACATACTTGAACTACAATATGCTACCACAGTTTCCTATTTTTGTTAACAGATTTATTGAGCTATAACTCACATACCAAAATTCACTCAACTTTTACCATACAGAGGTTTTTAATTTACTCACAGGGTTGTGCGACCATTGACTTTGTTTTAGAATGTTTTCGTCATGCCAAAAGTAACCCCTTACCCATTAGCAGTCACCTCCCCTCACTCCATCTCCTCGGTCCCTGGCAATCACCAATCTACTTTCTGCCTCCATGTATTTGCCTAATCTGGACAGTTCATTTAAACAGAGGTTTTTTCCCTCCTAAAGATGTATTTATTTATTTTAGAGAGAGAGAGAACGTGTGTGAGTGGGGGGAGGGACACAAGAAGAGAATCTTCAAGCAGACTTCCCACTAAGCACAGAGGCCGATATAGGGCTTGAGCTCAGGACCCACAACATCTGACTTGAACCAAAACCAGGACTCAGACACTTAACTGACTGAGCCACCAAGGTGCCCTGAGCAGTTCATATAAATAGAATCAACTAATAGGTGGTCTTTTGTGCCTGGTTCCTTTCACTTAGTGTACTGTTTTTAAGGTTCATCCATGTTCTACGTCATGTTGTACTTCATTGTTTTTTATTGCCATTGTGAAGATATATCTCATTTTGTTTACTCATTCATTCATCACTGAGATGGGCATTCAGGTTGCTTCTACTTTTTTGGTTATTAATAATGCTATTATCGACATTCATGTACATATATTTGGAAGAACGTGATGTTTTTATTTCTCTTGGGTATATACCTAGGAGTGGAATTGCTGGGCCATAACTTTGTTTAGCTTTTTGAGGAACTGCCAAATTGTTTTCCAAGTGGCTGCATCCCTTGACATTCCCACCAACAATGTTTGAGGGCTCCAATTTCTCTATATACTTGCTAACATTTGTTAATGTTCATCTTTTTTGTTGTAGCCATCCTAGTGGGTGTTAAGCGGCATCCTGGGGTTTTGATCCGTATTTTCCTAATGATGAATAACATTCAGCATCTTTTCATGTGCTTCTCAGCCATTCATAGATCTTCTTTGAATATGTCTACTCAAATCTTCTCCCATTTTAAAACTGGGTTGTCTCTATATTGAGTTATCAGAGTTCTTAATATATTCTGGATACAAGTCCTTTGTCAGATAACGACTTGCAAATATTACCTGTCATTCGGTGGATTTTAATTTTACTTTATTGATTGTGTTCTTTTTTTTTTAAGATTTTATTTATCTATTTGACAGAGAGAGACACAGCGAGAGAGGGAACACAAGCAGGGGGAGTGGGAGAGGGAGAAGCAGGCTTCCTGCTGAGCAGGGAGCCTGATGTGGGGCTCAATCCCAGGACTCTGGGATCGTGACCTGAGTCGAAGGCAGATGCTTAACGACTGAGCCACCCAGGTGCCCTGATTGTGTTCTCTGAAACACAAAAGTTTAAGACTGATGAAATCTAATTTATTTATTTTGCCTTTGCCACTGTGCTTTTGGTGTCAAATCTAAAAAAAAAAAAAAAAATTGCCTAAACTCAATGTTAATGAAGACTCACTTTTTTTTTAAATCATTAATTTGGATACCATTAGTTTATTATAAAAGAGAGACATGAAAATCATTTACATGATGAAAGATTTCACAACTTCACTGGAATGGGCAGCTTCACTTCCTGCCATAATGATTTCAGTCCACATACTTTCCGAGAATGTCACCATCTCTAAATAAGAAATAATCCTTATCATCTAGAACTACTTTGGTGCCTCCATATTCTGGGAGAAGACCTTTATCTCCAACTTTCACACTAACTGGTTGAATCTCTCCACTCTTTCCTCTAGAGCCCGATCCAACAGCTACTACTGTTGTTTGCAACACTTTTCCTTGAGATTTTTCTGGAAGCATAATACCTTCTTTGGTTACAATTTCAGTTGCACTCCTTTCAATTAAAACTCAGTCAAAGAAGGGAAGAAACTTTCTAAATGCCTGCCCTGCCACAACTCTGGCCACGGGAGTTCGTACTGTGCTCTGTAGCTGCCACCACCGCAAGGAGACCTGCAGTCCGACCCACGGGCCACGTGAACCTGAACACTCACTTCTGTGTTTTCTTCTGTAAGTGTTATCATTTTATTTCTGACATTTAGGTCTACTTCCATTTTGAGTTCATTTTAGTGTATAGTATGAGCTAACTTCACCTTTTCACATATGGATATCCAGTTGTCCCAGCACAATTTGTGAAAAGATAGTTCTCTCCTCACTGCATTGTCTTGGCACCCTTGTCCAAAAGCAATTGATCACAAATGTAAGAGTTTATTTCTGGACTCTCAATTCTATTTCACTGATCTATATGTCTACCCTCTGGCAGTTTTAAAAATCAGTGTAAGAAGGAAAGAGTGACAAGGGAAAAAAAATGCACTCTTTTATGTTTATCCACGTGGTTATCTTTAGTAATGCTCTATTTTCCTTCATGTGGATTTATGTTACTGTCTAGTGCTTTCATTTCAATCTGAACAACTGTGTTTAGTATTTATTGTCAAGCAGGTCTGTTAGTGGGAAATTCTCTCAGTTTTTATTTCTCTAGGAATGTCTTAATTTCTCCTTTATTTTTGAGACCGTTTTGCTAGATACAGAATTGTTGGTTGATAGCCTTTTCCTTTCTGTATTTAAATGTCATCCCACTGCCTTCTGGACTCCATGATTTCTGATGAAAAGTTAGCTATTAATCATATTGAGGATCCCTTTTCCACAATGAGTCCTCTGCGTTTTCAAGAGACTCATTTTGTTTTTGGCTTTTGACAGTTTGACTAAGAAGCGTCTAGGTGTGTTTCTTCAGTTTACCCTACTTGAAGCTCACTGAGCTTCTTGGATGTGTAGAGTAATGCTTTTCATCTAATTTGCTAGGTTTTGGGCCTTTACCTCTTCAATACCCTTTCTGCTGCCTCCTTTTCTTCTCTCCTTCTAAGGACTCCACTCCGTGTATATTGTTACATTACTCAGTGCCCCCCACACGTTGTTTTCTTCATTCTCTTTTCTTTCCGTTCCTTAGTATGAATAATTTCAATCAACCTATCTTCAAGTTTGCCGATGATTTCCTCTATCAGCTCAAATCTGCTGTGGAGCCTCTTTGGTGATTTTATACTGAAGGTGTTACACGCCGTGGCTCTAGATTTTCCATTTGGTTTGGCTCTATATTTCTATTTCTTTATTATTATCCTCTATTAAGTGAGCTATCATTGTCATAATCTCCTTTAATTCTTTAGATATGGTTTCCTTCAGTTATTTGGATATATTCATAATACTGATTTCAAGTCTTCATCTAGTAAGTTCAGCATCTAGCCACTCATGAACAGTTTCTATTGACTGTATTTTCCTATTTTTTGTATATATGTATATATATAAGTATATATACATATGTATCTATATACTTTTCTGTTTCTTTGTGGGATAAGTAATTTTCGTTGAGACTAGACATTTTAGATAATATGGCAACTCTAAAAATCAGATCTGCTCTCCCCCAGCATTTGTTGTTGGCTGATTTTTGTTGTTGCCTCTACTTGTTTGTTTAGTGACTTTCTTGGTTAGTCTGTGGAGTCTCTTACTCTACTGTCATGCATGGCCACTAAAGCCTCTTCTTCATTAGCTTAATAGTCAGCTAATGCATGGTCAAATTGCTTGAACTAGTAACTCTTCCCTCCTTATGTTGAGAGGCTCTGTGTGAGTTTTGGAGCATGCCAGTAATGCTCAGGCAGTTTACAACTCTGCTCTAGCCTTCATTTCTTGCCTGTGCTGAGCCTCACACTCAACCAAAGGCAAACGACTGGGGCCCCCTCGGATATTTCCTGGGCACGCACCCCAGGGCATACGTGCATTGGAATATACAACCCCAGGAATATGTCAGAGCTTTTCAAAGCCTCTCATTGGCAGCCTGTTCATCAGATTTTCTTTATTAAGTGCTTTTCTTGCAGGAGGCAGGTTCTCATTTGCCCCCATATTTAAAAAACTGCCACTGATCCTTTTGACTAACATCCAGGGACAAAGCCATACTTATAAGTGAGGTCAAGTAACAACGTTTTCCTGAGAGTGGGGCTTTCTGAACAGCACAAGATAGGTCAAATAATGACAGTGCTCTGGATATGAAACTTTATAAAAGGCCCCAGACCTAATCTGCTTACACTGATGCCACAAGGCTGTGGTCTTCATGGTCTTCACAGCTGGTGTTGTGAGACTGCTAATTTTCAAGGCTATCTAGAGCTGAGGAGGAAAGGATAAGAGCAAGTCAAGTTACTATCCCACAAATCCTTCTGTTCTTACTGAGGCTTAGCAGATTTTCTTGAATAAATGTTCCTCAAATTGCCGCAACTCTTTGGTTAATGTACAGAGCTCTGCAAATGCTGATTTTGACAATTTTTCTCAGTGCTTTCCTCACTTTTATGGAGGGGCAGAGTTACAAAGATGTTTCCTCTGCCATTCCCAAATCCTGCCCCACTCCGCAATATTTTATAAGCATAATTAAATACTTGAAATTTCAACAGGAACTCTCGACACTCTAAATATCCTTCCCTATTATACAGCAAAAATTTCTAGAAAAGAATGCCCTTGAGGAAAAAGAATGCCTTTCAGGAAGAAGAAAAAGAAAGGATCTTTTTCTTCTCTAGGCATCCCTCCCAGTGCGGTAGGAATACAAGAAAATTTCCCCCACATTCAGGGAAGGCCAACGAGGATGTTGTGCCAACTGCTTATATGTAAGAAATGTAAGTAGTATGATTTTTATATTCCTGGGACTTCTGACACATCTATGAAACAACTAGAGAAAAGAAACTTTATAGAAACTTCTACAACAAACCTCATTTATGAGCACCTACCATGTATCAGATACTATACTAGTTAGGAATATGACAAACATGGCCCCACTATCTTAGAGCGTATGACCTCAGGGGGCTACGCAGAACTAAAGAGGTGATTAGAATACAGTATAAATGCTTAAAAGGAATGTATAAAGTGCTTTTGGTAGATGCAAGGAAGGCCCCTAACTTATTCTCTTAAAAGAAATGACCACTTCTCTAACATCTGGATGAACAGGAATTCGCTGTGGAGAGGATAGGGGAAAAGGAGAAAAGGAAGGGGTAAAGGGAGGTGAGACTATCACACGATGGTCTGGCAGGAGGAGGAATTTTGGCTGAACAGTAAAAGGCAGTGGCAAGAAATATGGACACAGTAATAAACCTGGAATTTTGGGTAAAGCTAAATCCCTGACCAAAGCTATAAAGTTGGAAAGGAGTATTAGCCATGGGATTACATGGTGAATTAGCTTTCACATTGAATGTTAATGTCTGCTGGAGATAGAATAGAATGAGTGAAAAATCCATTTGGGGAGCACAGCTTTGGTTTTAACAAGAAGACTTTAACAAGAAACTTTAACAGCAGTTGAACCAGAGTGGAAAGGTTTTTTTTAGAAAACGAATGACAAGAAAGGGAAAACAGAGAGCAGAGAACAGTGTTTGGAGCTGAGTGCATGTCTGCAGTTAGCAAGGACACTGAACACTGGAGGTCACTTTCCAAAAATCTATTGTGCCTCTTCCTCCTTCCTAACAGAACCCTGATTTAGTTCAGGGGTTTACTTCCCCTCAGGTTATCCATTGGACTTAGAGAAATCTGGCATTCTCCTGGCTATAGGAGTTGCTTTATTGGTTTATAGATAATTTTATAGCCCATCCAGAATGGAAATGTGACTTAATCGGCTCAATCAGACTGAAGGAAAATATCTTTATTCCCTGGTTGATGAAGAGATATATTCTTTCTCCTGCTGGAAGTTTGCTGCCCCGGCCTGTGGCTAGCTACTCGGTTTCTCAGACTCCTTTGTAATTGCTAGTGCCCATGTGACATGGTTTTGATCATCAGGACAAGGTCTTCTAGGAGGTTTCGAGGAGGCCATTCAGGCCTGGTGTGGTGGCTCAACAATGTTATGAAGCTCTCAAACACTTTCTAACCTTCCATTCCAGGGGCTGCTGGCAGCCACCTTGACTTAAGCAAGTGCAAGGACAGAGCTGACCAGGGAGGAAGTGCAGAAGCAAGAAAACCTTCCACCTAGGTGCACAACCCCGAAATCCGCCCTACTGCTAGGCTACGCTTCCTTCACCCATGTCAATCAAATTCCTTGTTGCTTAAGCCAGGTTCCAGTTGCATTTCTGTTACTTGAAAGCATCCTAAAAGCCACAGTAGGGAAATCAACTCACAAAGAGACCGGGAGAAGAAGATTAGATGGTAGAAAGAGAATCAGAAGAGCTCAGTGTGATACAATCTGAGGTAGGATGAAATTTTATAATGGAAAGAACTGCTGGCAGCGATAACTATAGGAGATTTATCCAGAAAGGTGTTCTTCCTGTACTATTTCTGCTTTGGATATAGAACCTCTTTAAATCCATCTGCATTCACAGTCACCACACCATGGTTTTCTGACTTATAAGATATACTGACGGCGGCCTACTTTACAATTGGATTATGATGATTATAGTGTGCTTTTACAATGAAACACAGAATAAATATGGTCAAGTAAGACTTATTTAATGTAGGTAAATTGACACTACTTTGAAACTTTCTTTCCTCAAGTAGAAAAGAATTCTTCGGTGAAGTCTTCTAAATCTCATAGATATATTTTATTCAAGATGTTCTTTAGCAAAAAATAAAATAAGATAAAATAAAATAATTGAAAAATGTAAAATACTTAAGAGTAGAGGGAACAGTATTAACTTCCATATATCTATCCCCCAGATTCCAAAATTGTCAATATTTTGTTACTCTTGCTCTTCCTTTCTCATCTCTCTGGGATAAGTGAATGTAGTAGCTACACTGATGGTGGTAAGAATGGGCCTCTTAGCTCTGCCCCTACGTACTGTACTTTACCCTACTTGCATGGGCAGGGCAGGTGTTGGCTAGACTAGGACTGCTGCCCACAATCTAGACCAGCACAGTGGTCAAACGTCATGTCCTTTCCAAAAGTGGAAACATATTGAGCATAAATGAAAAGAACGAGGAAAAGTAGCTGGGAGTAAGGGAAGGAACAAATGGGTTTGGTAACGGAGGGAAATCCAATATTATATCAACACCTCAAAAGAGGCTCAAGGCAAGAGATGATACTGTCTCTTAGCTTGACTATACCAGATGCATGAAAAGGTAAAGCCATATATTTCTAGGACCACTCATACTTTTGGGACCTGAGAAGATCTAATGGAGGCCCTGCCAACTTGAGTGGCCTTGCCCTGGGAGCTTTTTCAAATGGTATGATGAGGGACTGGACTAGTTATTAGTAACTGAATGGAACGCTAGTAACATGCCGATATCTATTAACTATTATGATCCTTTGTTACAAGGGATGCATGACAAAAACAAAAATGAAAATAAAAACTAGGGGGTGACCTGTGGTATAATAGGATATATATTTATTTGATCTTTGTCCCAGATTACCGGCACAGAGCACCTAAAAACCTTGAAATTTCCTGAATAACAGGAACAGTCTTTGTCATTTAAAGGCACCCTTTTTGAGCTCAACTGAGTTTATGTTAATGAGGTGACTTAGAACAGAGGCCACTAGATAGCCTCAGGATGGGGCTGGTCACCAGAAAGACCAAAGGATTGGAGGGTTAGAACTTTCAGCCCCACCCACCAGCCACTGGGAAGGGGAAAAAGGTACTGCCTATTACACTCTCCAAAAACTTGAGAACTTGATTTGATGAGCTTCTGTGTTGATAAAAGTATCCACACACCAAGAGAAGGTAATATTCTGTCCTACAGGGACAGAAGCTCCTGCACTCAGACTCTTCTGGGCCTCATCCTATGTACCTCTTTATCTGGCTGTTCATCTGTACCCTTTATGGCATCCATCACAATAAATGGATAAGCCTAAGTAAATGTTTCTGAGTTCTATGAGCTACTCTGGCAAAGTAATCAAACCCAAGGAGGGGGTTGTGGGAACCTCCCAATGCATAGCCAATCAGAAGCACAGGGGACGCCCTGAACTTGCAATTGGTGTCTGAAATGGAGGCAGTCTTGTGAGATTGAGCCCTTAACCCATGCAACCTGATGCCATCTCCAGGTAGATAGTATTCAGAATTGAGTTAAATTTGTAGGGCACTCAGCCGGTGTCCGCTGAGAACTGGAGAGCCTCTTGGTAGTATTGGAAAACACATATTGGAGATGTAAAATCAGCTGTCTGAACATGAGAATGTGTTTTCTTATATACGAACAATGTCTATACGACAGAGTCTCAAGCTGGATCACTGAGGCCCATCTAACCTATAAGGCGGATGACATCATCTACATTTTTATTAGAACTATGAGTTAATTTACCTCCCATTTTATTAATACATCTAAGAAGAAAGAGCTTACCAAAGCAATCATAGGGGCACCTGGGTGGCTCAGTGGGTTAAAGCCTCTGCCTTCGGCTCAGGTCATGATCTCAGGGTCCTGGGATTGAGCCCCGCATCGGGCTCTTTGCTCAGCAGGGAGCCTGCTTCCCCCTCTCTGCCTGCCTCACTGCCTACTTGTGATCTCTCTCCTCTCTGTCAAATAAATAAATAAAAATCTTAAAAAAAAAAAAAAAAGCAATCATAAACTTCTAACCAGTCTCTACCAAAATTACCATGTAGACATTCTTACTATTTGGATTTAATTTACCAAAATAAAAGCTTCCAATTTTTCTCCTGCCTTTTTGTTTGTTTGTTTTGCCATTAAGTTGTTAGAGTCACTCAGTTTCTCTATCCTACAAATCTGCTACAACATGTTCTAAAATATTTGCCTTTTTTTTTTTTTCTATCCACTCAGAAATAGTGGTTCTCAAAATGTGGTCCAGGGATACCTAGTAGATTCCTAGACCCTTTGAGGGGTTCTGCAAGATCAAACTATTTTCTTAATCATATAAGAATGTTATTTGCCCTTTTCATACTCAATATTTCATGGTGAACAACGGAATTTTCCAGATGCTACCTGACATACGACACAATCACCACTCTAATGAATGTATATGTGAAGTAGATATGAGAATCCTTTTATCTTGTATTAAGCCAGGCTTAATTTTACAAATCAAAGAGATTTGTAAAAATATAAAACAATTCTACTCTTCTTACTACATTTTTTGTTTTGAAAATCAAGTTATTTTTTTAACTTGTAAGATTTATTTATTTCAGAGAGAGAAAAGCAGGGGGAGGGGCAGAGGGACAGAATCTCCAGCAGACTCCCTGCTGAACACAGAAATCAACGTGGGGCTCAATCTCAGGACCCCGAGATCATGACCCAAGCCAAAACCAAGAGCTGGACGCCTAACTGACTGAGCCGCCCAGGCGCCCTTGAAGTTATTTTTTAAGTTATTTATATTAACATGCAATGAACGTTTTTGTTATTTTTAAATAATTCATAAATATTACTTTTGGTTTTAATTTCTGATAATTATATTGATAGACATAGCCACCTCCCCAACACACAGACTCCTTGGGGTGCTCCATAAATTGTAGAGTACAAAGAGGTCCTAAAGTCAAAATGTTTGAGAACTGCTCTTCAAGAAAAATTCCTTTCTTCACCATCTAAACTGAGCTTTTGGCTAATGGGATGAAAAGATTCTTTCTGCAATCTTTTTGCAAATGTCACTGGATGTAAAATCTATCTCCTCCCTGACATTCTTCTCTGTGGTAAGCATTCTCTTTGAGTAGGAAACACACGATTCGTGAGGATAAAGTCTAAGTCAGCACTCACCTTCACTAATTCTGTGTAGCCTGTTTCTTTTGGGGTCCACCAAGGCTGGGCTTTCAGTCCATGCACGTTGTAGAGAGAGCGCTGCCATACAGATGCAAAATGGCCCCTCTTGTGTCCAAGCTCGTACCACTTATACGCCTGAAAGAACAGAAGGATTGAACCATGTACACGTGAGGCATTTCTATTAATTAAAAAAACTGAGAATCACTTTGGTAAAATTTAAATAAAAAATAACATTTAAATAAAGAGTTTGCTATTCAGATGCCCAAATCTGTTATACTGGTGAAAATAGCATTATTTGATTGGGTTTCTGATAATGACGTATTATTCTTATAAATGCATGTCTGACTTTTATTTTCCCTCTAAGGCTTTATGCTCTCCTGATGCAGATTCGTGCTGCACTCGTTTTGGTCTTCCTCCAAGCGTCCAGCACAGAGTCTAGGACTTATTTGTCAAGTGGATAAATAATCTAAGAAACCATAATGGATTTTATCTTTTCGCCTTCATTTCTCCAGTTCTACTTTTGTGTTTCCTTTAAAAGGAAAGGATTATGATTTTAATAATTTCTTTCAAGATTTTTGCATTTACTGAATTGGCTTGTGAAAAGGAAAAGTGACTTCTTTTCACATGTACCTTCTTCCCACGTCTGCATTTCAGAAGCCGGCCCCAAGGCAACAGACTACGAATCCTCCATTAAATTAAGTAGACAGAAAGGAAATATCATTCTGAGCTGGCAATATATAGCAATAGCCCACATTAGGCTTTTTAAAGGGTAATTTTTGTTCCTTTTCAGGTTTTTTTCCTGCCATGAGGGATAACATTTGTGGCTTTAGGCTAGCTGTAACACGATACAACTTGCCTCCAAGAAGACTAGCCTTTTCAGAGACAGCTGGCTGGAGAGTATGCCGCTCCATATGCCTCCTTCCAGTGACACCCTCACCATATGCTCCCCAGGGGCTCTCCCCCCAGGTTCCTGCACCGCGCATGCTCACTCCATTGTCTTCCGATTGGAAGACGCTCCAGCCCTGTACTTAACAGTATCGCCTTCATGACTGCATGTCTGAGCTAATGAGGACTTTCTGAAGAGTGATGACAAATACACACTTGGATCAATTACACACAGGCATTTAATACCAGGTGGATTAAGAAGATATTCTTTTGAATATCTCTGGATAATTATCTCTGGATAAACTCTGGATATATTTTATTTTTGTTATTGTTTTTAAAGATTCATTTATTTCAGAGAGAGAGACCGCCCGCGTGCGCGCACATAGAGGGGAAGAGCAGAGGGAGAGGGAGACGATCTCAAGCAGGCTCCCCGCTGAGCAGTGGGGCTTGACACAGGACTGCATCTCACACCCTGAGAGCATGACCTGAGCTAAAACGAAGAGTGGACACCCAATTGACCGAGCCATCCAGGCACCCCCAGATGTACTTTAAATGTAAAAAATATTACCTGTTAAAAGTCTTAAAATTCTTAGGTCAATATTTCCTTCATTAGAAAGTCAGATGTGATAACAATACCACTTCTTATTTCCAGTAACATTTTTTAGTTTATTACTCACTTTTTTCCATGTGCAATCACATTTGCTCTTTCTAATAACCTCAAATATCTCCGTTTTTACAAATGCTAAAACTGAGGCTCTGGCAACTTATTCCACTCTCTTCCTATCTTTGTATCATAAAAAAAACAAAAAACACAAAAAACTATCAAAAGTGATATTCTTACTTATCTTTCTCAATAATATCTCAAATCAAGATTGTATCTACTGATCATTCTTATATGCTTTCCTTGAACTACATGTAAGTTTTAGGCATAAAGTAGTATCTTTAAAAGCCAGAAACTTAACATGGCTAATCATTGTCTGAATTAAAAAAAAAAATAACATTTTACTTTTGAAATTAATATGTTATTTCTGTCCAATTCAAGTTTAGGATTTTATTTCCTACACTTTTCAGGGTTAAAGTGAACAACAATAATAATTTCCACAGGTGATTTTTTGAAATGCTTATTTTTCAGTCCGCAGCAATTCATTTCATGGACCAGGCACATTGTCAGAAGTGAAAGAAAAAAAATATTATAGGAAACCAAATCAGCAAAGCATATAGCTCCAGTTCAGGAGTTAGAAGTCAGCATATAGACCTGGACCTAATATTCACCATGCTGGATGCCTGGGCAAGTGACTTAGCCTACAGTGGCATGTTTAAACTACCTACAAGGTCTTTTCTCACACTCAGAGTCAGTCCTACTGGACCCTTCATTTTGTAGCCCCCTGCTATTTAATTTTTAAAGAAATAAAACCATGACAATGGTGTGTCAGGAATTTTAAGAAATTATCTTCAATCATATAGAGGACCCAATAAATTTAGTCAGATCGCTTTCTTATAATACAAATTGCTACAACATCAATGATCAAGTAAGAATCCTCTGAAAATTCTCTTTACTATTTCCCTTTTAGACTTCTAGACCTCTAATCAAGGATATGAAATAAACAGAAAGATCACCTGGGGATCTCTTCTTACACGTGTTTTATATCAATGTCTTCTATGCTTCAAATTACTGCCAGGTATGGTTTACACACACACACACACACACACACTCACTACACAGAAAAAATATGTCCAAAGAACGATCCTACTCAGAAAAGCCCAGGCCCCGTGTGTAGGTGTGGCCCGAGCGGGAGCCTGTCCCGCCTGGAGCGCAGTGCACAGTGGGGCACGCGAGACACACTTGTGGTGACAACAGCTGGCTGCCGCTGGACCGTGGAGGACCGTGAATGCCATCCCTTGGACATACGACTTTCTGTGTATTTGCCACTGCAGGGTTTTTGAACACATCGTGGTCTGGGAGAAAGTAAGACTAAAGCAAGAAACAACAGCCAGACTCTTCCAGCCATGCCTGAGGGTGGGCGGTGACAAACGGCGACACTGAGTGAGCAGGTGGGCTGGTGGGCTGGGAGCCAAAGGCTGAAGAAACCGACTTCCCTGATCCTGGCCCTGACCTCACTGGAGAGAGGGTGGCAGTATCATCAAAGGAGAGACAGAATCTGGGAAGAACCACAGTTTAGGGGAAGACAAGGGAGCTGTCCTCTCGTGTGGGGACACTAAGCAGGCAGCAGACATGGGAATCTGGACTCGGAGTAGGAGATGAGCTGTGGGTTTGCAAGTTCTAGAAATCCTAAGAGCAGCTGCAGCTGAAAGGCTGTAAGATCATCACGGTGGGTCTCCCTCCCTCTTCCTGTCCATTTGAAACAAACCTGTTAGGAAAATCTTCTGCAAAAGCAATTTCATTGTCAGCCTCTGCAGCACGGAGGCTGGGGCTTTGCTTCTCTTTTGGTGCCTGAGCCGAGCCCCATGCATTGGAACACAAAGGATGGTTGCTTCCCGGTTTGCAAACTCAGAGCACAACAGTCAATTCACAGATTCAATCCCCGAGATCGAGAATATCCAGACACGGGGCTCCTATAAGCTTATTTTTGTTCTCCTGTAAGGATGAATCCTTGTGAATTTTTTAAATTCAAGAACTGTGATGTCCTTTGCACATGAATGATAATTAAGCTGATAGAACAGTCCCCTAGGTTCAAATCCCAAGCCCCTGACAAATGTTTAGTAGTGGATTCTTTGCCCTTGAAGTAACGGCTGTTTTCATCTAAGATGTGAGAATAAATCGCAGACTTCTTTTATCTGTCTTTGCCCTGGACCCTAAGATGTTCAAAGATACATTACTTAGTGACAATTACATTTCTAGCAATCAGACATGAACATTTATGCAGTGTTAGATACCACAGCAAAATCTGTCTCATCCTTCTCACTCAAAGGAGGTACCAGGCATTTATATCTAAAAAAATGAAGGAACACAAAAATGAGAACTAATCAGCAAGTTATCTTCCCTTCTTCGCTTCTAATGCCTCATTTTATTCCAGTTGACTGACTGATAGGTTAGAGGGGAAAGGCACAGATGCACAGTAATGTATAAAGAAAACAGTGTCAATCACCCAAATCTCTCTTACCCCAAATTGGTTCATGCGTCTAGCTGGTAATTACCCCATCACAACCGCCCCCCGCCCCCAGCTCTTATGAACCCTCACTTGTCCAGATGGTTCCATATTCTTATTAATTTTAGAAACCTGAAGCTGTGTTATCTTTTATTTTTATCCTGTAAGCTGATTGCACTTTACAACATATATGGAATGCCATGGTTACAAAGATTCAGTGTCTCATTTCATCCCTTTATCCGGGACTATAAGGACAGTCCAGGCTGGAGCCCCGTGATGATGTAAGAGAAAAGATGGGATTCACTCTCCACCAACAATCATGGTGATCCTGACAGTTTGGGAACTTCAGTACATGATGTCACGATTAATAATAATCCAATGTTATGTTTAAAGAAGCTGACATGGTGCTCAAAAAAAAAAAAAAGCAATAGTCACAAAGAAAACATGTAACTTGTTTTAGCTTCTACATTTTCTGTGTCAGTACCTGTCATTACTAGAACTACAGGTATTCATCTGAAACTTGGTATTAAATACCAGAAGGTAATTTACATAATTAACCACTGGGTTCAGTCTGTGCTTAGGACTCAGCTGAATAAAGACTTCATTCTAAAAATAACTACTTTTTAAATTCCAAAAATAAAATAAAAACAAGTCTAGGCATACTGTTAAAATATTTTTAAAATATTTAAGCAACTTCAGAGACATCTTTTCATTTCATAATTTTAAAAATATTTTTTCATGGCAATGCTTATCTCTTTATGCGCCCAGACCCACACGTGTGCACGCACACACTCACACACACACATACACACTCGTGAGAGACTGCTCTTATGATTACTTAGCCAGTTTCTTGAAAGAAACTCTAAAGGTCAAAAATCCCCCAAATTCTTTCCAGGCTTGTAGGAGTTGTTGGGCTGTTTGAAGCAAAGTTTAAATAGCTAAATAGTTTCAATCACTACCTTCCAAGTGTATGCTCGAAATATTTTTTCAAGTATAAATTTCTTCTGTCCCCCGCCCCCCACCCCCCGCCATCCCCAACTCTACCCTCCTTTAAGAGAACAAAAAATTCACAAGTTCATTACCTCTTTGTTCCCAACCCGCTGCATGGCATCCCCCAGGTGGAAGTAAAACCTCCCATCATCAGTGCCGGGATCCCCAGATTCTATTCCTTCCTGTAAAAAGGACAGTGTTCGTATTTAATGAAAAAAGTTAAATACTAGCTTTAATTCATTGATTTACTTCATCTTTATATACCATACGAAAATCTAAGGACCATAAAAATTCATCTCAATATTAAAGTTTGGCAATTAGGTTACTGGTCAACCTTTAGAATGCAAATGCAAAAAGAATTGATAAAGTTAAATTCAATAACACATTTATCATTAATTAACAATGTAATAGCCCAGAAAATTAGTATGTGAATCATCCCTGCGGAACCAATCTTATTTAACTATCCCTAAGAATTTCTTAACTGGGTATCTATCCCATTTATTTTGCTCTCCAAATCTGACCATATGTCATCTGGAAGCTTTTTATTCCTGAACTAAAATTGTTTAGTCGTCCATAAGATGTTTGAAGTGATACAGACCCAACTGAAAATAATATTTCTTTCTACTCGAAACAAAGCCATCTTCACCTTTCAATGAAATCTTTTACAAAACTTACAATAGGATTAAAGCCAGCTGGACTCTTTGAAAATGTTGTTGTTATTAAACAAATCCAATGCTAAAACATTTAGCTGATTCCTACCCCCTCTCCCACATACGGACTGAATGGAGATGTATATAAACAACAACAACAACAACAACAAAATAGAGCACAAGAAAAACTATTAAAGCCAAGAGAATGAATTTAGAAAAGTAAAAGAAGGACAAAGGTAAAAAAAAATATCTAAATGTCAAGAAATTCTTTCTAAAAATCTGCATTTTCAGATCTCGTCATCAGAAACCCACTATCTTCACTGGGGAGAAATTGTATTTGCATAATGTTGGAAAGTAGCAGCAAGGAACAGGAGTAGCATCACTTAGGAGAGGAGAGTGTGATCAGGGCTCCTGACTGACAGGTTAACTAACAGACCCAGCTCTCTGTTTCCCCATCTTTGAAGCAGGGAGAGTACTATTTGAGGAAATGTAAGGGGAACACTTTCAATCAGAGAAATCCACATGTCCAGAGGGTCCTGGCAGGGAATGTAAAGGTTTAGAGATGCCCAGTGACAGCCAACACAGACTGGGGGGGTGCAGGCCACCTCAAGGGGACAACATCGCTCTGCTCCCTGCTGGGATATGGGCCAGATGTGAACTTTCGAGAGAAATCAGAAATTGGCATGATTAAATAAAACGCTCAGATTCTTAACTAAAGCAAGCAATTAAAATTGTTTTTAATGGAACTGTGCTGGCCAAATAAAATATGCAAGCTATCTGCAATCAGTGGGCTGCTATTTGAGATCTCTGATTTAAGTCATGTGAAAGAAAGAGATCACGGAAGTGTGATATACACTGCTACTTAAAAAAAAAAAAAGTTCACAAGTATTCCATCATTTACTTGTCTAATACGTTAGCTGCGAGGTACATGTCACTATTTTGATAAAAATGAATTAAAATGAAAGCTAGAAATCCAGTTCCTCAATCATATTAGCCACATTTCAGGTGCCAAAAGGCACACATGGCCAGTGGCTACCATATTGGAGCATACAAATAAAGGACATTCCCACTGAAACAGGAAGTTCTGTTGAACAGCCCTTAGCTAGACCAAGGGTGATTCTGGTGCATCTGCAAGGATTCACAACTAGATACACAAGATAAAAAAAGACAGCATATTTTAATCTGAATATTTTGAGCTATCACGTTTTTTAGGGTTTGACCTATTCAGGCAACATTTGTTTTACCGTACTTCATGTAGGTTGTCATGAATTCTGTTCAAACTAGACTGAATGTATAATTAAACAGTAAAAAGAACATTTAATGCATTGCCTGTATTTTAAACTATTATATTAGTGATTTTGGTCTACCTTTCCCATTTAAATAAAAACTAATAACTACAGCTTTAGGAATTTCTTCAGCATGTCTTCTCCACATAATCTCTGCTCGTATGGTTGGTATTTCTATATCCAACACTCTCAATCACTGCCTATGAATGTCACGGTCAGAGGGTGTACATTTTGAAGATGAAAAGACTCAGCAGCGCATGCTGATCAATCGACAATGCATAATCAAGGGAGTCCAAATGACTCAAAGGAATCAGAAGATGAAAAAAAGAGGAAGGGCAGGGACAGTTACCTTTAAATAGGGAATGCTCTCAGCAATTTTGTTCTGCGCCTTCAGGATAAAGCCATAATGCACTTTAGCAAAGCCGTCGTTTGGTGTCACATTCAGAACCTAAACTCAAAGGAAACAGAAAACTATTGTAATTGACTACAAATTCTACAGATGGCTGTCAAAACAAATTTTAATTAGCTTTGCTGTGCTTGGAGTGGATTATGATGTCACAGCTTAAAACACTAGTGTTTTGTCTCATTGCCATATTAAGTTTAAATGCCCCCATTTCTCGTCAACTAAGAATGCTTGCACGTTTATACATCAGTTTTTCAAGAATGAAGAAATGAAGGAAAAGGCAATGACCGTGAAAGCGCTGATTGAACATTGCAAATCAGCAAAGTATCTGTGAAGTGATACAATCTCAACATTTTGTTAGTGATGAGGGAAAAAAACGGCTTTAAAATTGCTCTATTTCAAGTCAACTCTGTTATCATATATTTCTTTGTATGCATACTTTACACATTGCCTTAAATAAGAGCAAATTTAGATTTGCATTCGTAATATATCATGATCCATTCATTTAACAATAATTTCTTGAACGCTCAGACCATTTTAAGGACTGAGGATAAAGTGATGAGCAAATCCAATATTCTGTGATAAAACCCGAGTAAATATTTAATATAAGTCAAATCACTGTTTATTATCATATGCATTTATTATGATTAAAGATAAATTATGCAGAATGCCTTTAAATTAAATATTAGCAGCGAGAAATCAAAACAATAACATTCAACTTGTAAAGCCGCACAGATAAACTCATGCATGGAACAAAAGTGAAAGATGAAGATTTGAGTTGAGTGAATATAATGATGGATATCCTGAATATCCTGGGGCTTCTCTTCATGCATCAGCCTGAGTGGGACAGGGTAGTTGCAGCCACCATGGGCTTCTTACACATAACCAAATGTTTGGGAGAGGGGACCCCCCTCTCTCCCCTCGAAGAGTCCACAGCACACATGACTGATACTTCAGAATTTTTCGGTTTGTATGTGGTCCCGCACCTCATCCATTCACAAATCCAGTCAACGTTACCTTCCAGATATATTCAGAATCATGCCCCTGCCACCATATTCCCCACTGCCCCCCTGGTTCCCATCTGGTTACCTCTCTCCTACGTTCTCACACAAGCCTCCTAACTGTGGACCTTCTGCAGCCCCAGAGCTGCTCTCCCATAGCCCATTCTCCAGAGGGGACCCTGAATGAGCTCACTAAGTCCTCTGTCAGACCCCATCCCTCCTCTGTTCAGAACCCAGATGGGTTCCATTTCAGTCAGAATAAAAGACCAAGTTCTAGGGACAGTCTTCTGGACCTCCTTCGAGCTCATTTGACCTCTTCTCTACCTCTCTGGCCTCCTCTCCTAAGTCCCCTCCCCCCACCAGCCACCCTGAGGTGCCTTGGACTCCTTGCTGCTGCATAGCAAGCCAAAGGCACCCCTGCCTCAGGACCTTTGCATGTGTAGTCCTCCTTTGCCTCAAACACTCTTCTCCCAGATATCCGAATGGCTCACTCCTTCACCTTCATGAAGTCTTTGCTCAGAGGTCACCATCTTGGTGAACCAACCCCCAACCATTCCCTATAGAACAGAATCAATCCCCTGTGCCCTAGTCGCTCTTTTCATTTCTTTATCCTGATTCCTTTTCTTCATAGTGCTCATCACCATTTGACTTAT
>CM052900.1:59134227-59194086 GCA_028534135.1 Potos flavus | reverse complement strand
CCCCCCCCCCCATGTTTACTGCAGCCTTATTTACAGTAGCCAAACCACGGAAGCAGCCTGAGTGTCCACTGATAGAGGAATGCATACAGATGATATGGCATATACACATGGTGGAACATTACTCAGCCACAAAAAAGAATGAGAAAGAATGAGATATTGTCATTCGTGATCACATGGCTGGACCTAGACAGTATTAAGCTAAGTGACATTAGTCAGAGAAAGACAAATACCATATGATTTCACTTCTGTGTTGAATCTGAAAAACAAAACAAACGAACAAAAAAAGCAGAAACAGACCCAGAACAGACTGGTGTTCGCCGCAGGGGACAGAGCTGTGGGGATGGGCAAAATGGGCAAAGGTGACAGGGAGGTAAGGCTCCCATTATGGAATGAGTGAGTCACCCGGATGAAAGGGATAGCACAGGGAACATAGTCAGTGGTATTGTAATAGTATTGTATAGTGACAGATGGCAGCTACACTTGTGGTGAGCACAGCATACGGTATCAAGTTGTTGAATCATTATGTCGTACATCTGAAACTAATATAACATTGTGTGCCAACTGTACTTCAATAAAAAAAGTACAAAGATATATGAAAAAGGATGTTCACCATAGCATTGTTTATTACAAAATAATTAGAAATAACCTATCCAATAATAGTGGTTTACTTAGTGATGATACATCCCTAAGATACAATGCTTGGCAGCTGCTAAAAATTATGTTCTAGGAGAATTTTAATTCATTTATAAAATTCTTGTGACGATAATGATTAATACATACCAATTTAATTGAAAAAGGCAAGTGTGTGTGCTGTGTATGGAAGAGACTAGAAGGACACATACTGCATATTTATCATGGTGGTCTGTATGTGAGAAGGAGGCTGCCGGTGATTTCTGCCTTTTGTGCTAATCTCTGCTTCTCTTCTTATCTGCATTAAGCTGCTCTTAAACTTTGTAGTCAGAAAAGAGGATTTAAAAAAGTTTAAATCAGTAAATAAAATAGGAATTTTTTAAGTGACTAGGTTTTCTTTTTTTGCCCTTAAATGAAATTTAAAAGTATTTAAAATGCTTCATTTCATCTTAAAACTTATTTTGGGGCATGTACCTTTTATAATGTACAGGACACATTATTATATAATGTATATCCTATATTATTACATAAACACAATACATAAATACTTAACATACCTATTGCAGGTATTTGTTGGAGCATGTTTTAACGGAAGGGTACACAGCCGAACGTCTGAAGACCACTGCTTGGGGGGGCGTGGGACCAGTTAGGAGTCAAAGCTGAGTGTGGGATGGTCAGATTTGTGTTTTATGTTGAAGATTGGAGGACAGCAAGCCTGCACAGGATAAATCTACCCTAGTTTAGGCAAGAGACGTGAGTGCTGGGGTTAAAAAGGGAGGGGATCTGAAAGATACTCAGAAGGGAAAATTAACAGAAATTTGTGACTTGGTATCCGGCTGACACTCCATGGGGGCTCAGCATATGTTTATTTCCTTACCTACCATTTCCCAAGCTAGTGTGTGTGGGTTTCAGTAAACACGTGTGGACTAAGCGAATGGATACAGGTGAAGAGTGATTGGAGGGAAAAATCGGGAATATGCTTGACTTTAGACGATGGGTGGCTTGGGTCACTTGTCCTGATGCAAAGGCAAAGGGGGACACGGAGCACCCCCAAAACCACAGTTGTCAGCGATCTGCATCAAACCCTTGTAAAGCAGTCTTCTTGAAACTTGAAGCAGCAAAACAGACAAAAAACCCCGGGAAGGGAACCAACAATGATTTATTTTTATTTATTTATTTATTTTGAAAGAAGATTTATTTATTTAAGAGAGAAAGAGAGAGAGTGAGCGAGCCCAGGGAGAGGCAGAGGGAGAGGGCAAGAGAGAATCGCCAGCAGTCTCCCCACTGAATGAGAAGCCTGGGACTCAATCTCAGGACCTGAGATCATGACCTGAGCTGAAATCAAGAGTCAGATGCTTAACCAACTGAGCCATCCAGGCGCCCCCTATGATTTTTATAATTTATCAAAGGTAAAAATCAACATGAAAGGAAGTATAAAATTACAGTATCAATTGTTTTCTGAAAATGATCTTTGAGACATAAACATATCAGGATAAACTTCGGTTAAGGACAGAGAATGCCTTAGATACAGCTTATTAGAAGTTGGAGGAGGGAATAAAAGGCAGATTCCACATATTTTCCAATTCATGCTCCTTAAAAAGAAACCCACTCGATTGTATAATATGGCTCTATTTTAGACTTTCTGCATCTTGTTATGCTTATTCAGATGAGATTATGATTTCAAACATATAAAGGACAACAGATAAATTTTATTTTTCAAGATGAATTAAAATGTTTCACATATCTGATATCTATTATCAGGTAAAAACAGTGAATATACTCAAGGAACATTCTGAGAAGTTGAGGAAGGACAAATCCATAGTGGGAGGGAGAATGCTTTCAGATCCTGCCCTAACTTCAGATGTGCTTGGAATCCAGTCAATGCTTGATCATGTTTTTTGGAGGGAGGAAGGAAGGAAGGAAGAAAAGGCGGAGAGAGGGAGGGAAGTCTACAATTTCATCTCTGAGGCTTTTGAAAGTGGCAGAATAATGGGTGTATCTGATATAGTTGGCCAACTCTTAGATTCATATGATCCTGAATCATGAGATGCATGATTATTCCCCTTAAAGCACCTTTGCAAGACAGGGCACTAAGTGTTAAGTTCTGGCCATTAGCAACTACATCATCCCACCTGGACATCTTTTATGACCTGGAACAAGTACTTCAGTGAACAACACACATTTTCAACACTGCAGGATCAATCTACTTTATGTAGATATTAGACATGCTATAAAACACAGGAGTCTTATTTCTATTCTCTGAGAAAATATAAAAATTATGACAAGGATGAAGAAAAAATTGTTCTGAAATTTGATGATTTTTCAATTAAGCCTCCACAACAACAACAACAACAAAATCCTCACCCCTCTGTGAGTGGCCCCAGTCCCTAGACGGAGAATTAATTTACTGCACTTGACAGCATTTTTAAACCAGAAGGAATCATATTGGCTATCTCTGAGTAGAAGCATTTTGATGTAAAATACGCCAGCTTGAAAACCACTGACCAAAACACCTAAATTAAAGAGTCACGGGTAAGTGTGTTCCCCTTCCTTTTATGGAGGCATTAACTTTCTCCAGCTTCAAAGTTCATTGGGTATCCTGTTTATTCTATGCCAAATGAATTTCCTCATTACTGGAAGGAGATACAGTTTTCTAGATTTATAGTTACTTGTAACCTGGAGGTTATCTATTAAAATAACCATTATAAAGTAGAAATCCTTTCAAAGGCATCCCTGCTAAAAGATCAAAGAGTTACTGCTCTCCAAGAAGTGAGTAATTTACTCCACATGCTTGGAATGCTCCTTCTCCGTAGTCTCTCTCTAGACTGGACTTTTGGTGAAAAAAAAGGAAAAGGTTGGATGTTTTTACATTTACAGAAAAACTGAGTTCTACTTCCTGCATGAAGCACACTCTTAGAAAAGGTGCTTATGGACTGATAAATATGAAGTTTTATAACTATCACAATTATAGAGGTGCCAGGGTGGCTCAGTAGGTTAAGCGTGGACTCTTGATTTCTTCGGCTCAGGTCATGATCTCGGGGTCCTGAGTTTGAGCCCCACATCGGGCTCTGCGCTCAGGGCGAGTTTGCTTGTCCTTCTCCCTCCTTCTCTGCCCCTCCCTGCGCACGCACGTGTACACACAGCTCTCTCAAATAACTAAAAATAAAATCTTTAAAATTTATTTAAAAAAGACACTATCACAATAATAAGTTGAAGGTTTTGAGGTACTAAATGTTAACTAAAATTTAAAATTTTCTGATTAAGGTAAAACAAGAGATGAAGACAAAATTTAGAATATGTCAACTATACTAATACTTACATTATCTTTAACTGAATTTAAAGTAAAGAAAGCGAGCAGTTGGGCGTAATAAATGCAATTCACCGGTGACATTAAAACTTCATGCTCGAAACAACGGGATGTGGTCAACAGGAGACAGCTATCAGCTTACCTCTTCATAGACCTTCTGAGCATTGTTATTATCCCCTATCAAGAGGTACCCCACTCCAAGGTCGTTCTTTAAAGACATATCATCAGGAAACAGTTGAACTAATTTCTGTAGGGTAATCAGGGAGCCTCTCATGTGACCTGATTTGGTGAGAAGAGGGAAAAAAAAAAAGTCAACAGAAATAAAAACAGATCATGTACATCTTTGTATTGAGTCTACAAAGCACGAGAGACAGGAGAGACTATTCAATAGAGCCTGAAGAGCAGATAGAATCTGACTCTATACACTGATGGCCTCTTAGGACTTCATCAGGCAGCTGCAATGATTACCAATAACTCCTATAAGTAGATCCTGAACATAATACTGATTATAAGCATTTTAAAGACAAATCATTTTCTGAGTTCGCCAACATTTATCGTCTGACGTCAAATTCCCTCTTTGAAAAGTTTTATCGATTCCTTGTAAAAAAAAAAACTGTTTCACTGGGTTATCTTTGGTTTATCATGATTAATTTCAAGATTTTATGAATAGAGAAAAAATAAAAAGTCTAATGGATTTTGGGTGTAGCACCCTCTGTGAAACTTGAAAAGACACTGGGGTATACTGCTGATGCTAGTTCCGATTAAGTGTCCTCATCTCCAGGTAATGAATGACCTAGTCGAGGAGCAAAGACATCAGCTGGTATTATGGGACCCTCTGGTGGATGATAGGATGCTATGCACAACAGGAATCATGAAAACCCCAGCCTCAGTCAATTTTTAAGGCTATGCGATGGAAATTTAAAATTTCTGGGGCCAACTGTCATTTCTCCTCACCACAGTTGGAAATAAATTGAATATGGGAAAATGTGCAAAATAAGACCAGTATACATGATAAAATGAATTCCCTAAAGGGTTCAGTTGCCCACAAACTAAGTATTAGCCAAGACTATGATAGGACTATCAATAAGCTAATGCAGTTGTGGGTCCTGCTAACAGATACAACTATCTGGCATAATACATTACCCAGCTTATCCCATGGCCTTCTCCCCCTTACTAGCCAATTTTGGATTGGTTTGCTTGGTGATTCATTCCCTCACTCACAAATCTGACTTCACTTTTCTGCACATTCCCTCCCCCACATCTGCCCAACTTAGGTTCATACTTTTCCTCTGCTCCTACACATCCCCAGTTAACTATTGCAAAGGTCCGGGTAGATATCCCTCCAGATGCCCTCCTGTCTCTTTTACTCCGCATCATGCAACCCTGTTCTTCTGGGAGTAAACTTCACCACCTTGTCACCTTCAATAAAATCTTCTCCCTAGAATCCCCTCCTCGTAGAGCCTCCTCTCATGAACTTGTCTCATTCTCATTTGGAGGAAAAGACTATATTCAAGTATTGAAGGATGGTTGTGGAAGGGGGTTCGATGTATTAGTAGATTCTTTCCCCCAGTGCCAGGAATAAGGTGAGGCAAGTGAGGTACTTAATGCAAAGTTTAAGAGGCTGCCAAAAATTCATTTATCCAGAGGCGTGATGCTTTTATGCATTCTTTCTAAAAATCAAAATTAATGTAAAAAATCCACAATGAACAAATATCAAAATTTGAAGGACAGAATAAGTAAACAGTGCTTAACTGAGGCATATTGGAGCCTGTGGCAAGAGGAAAGCTCAGTGCTACTAATTTTGTGCCCAAGGCGACTGCCTCCACTGAGTCCCAGCCTTGCCTTTTCCATCCTGTGTGGGTGCTGTATGTTTTCCTTCTTCTGGACTGGTCCATTTGCATAGAAGTCTAACGGACTCTTTCTTCTAGTTTCTAATCATCTCTTGGTGATTAGAACCCAAGAACCCTTGGGTTCTACTCCTATCAGACTTCGGTCATTTACTAAAGTGACACAAGTACTCTTAATGCTATCCCCCAGGAAACTGGTAACAGGGTCAGTTGGCCCTCGGTATCACTTATATGAGCCTCTCCTAGGGGCCTCAATGACTGTTCATGTAACGTATCAGGCCACTAGCACCCACCTGAGCAGTTACACGTGGCCTAGACTCTTCCATCTGGTTTCCTGATGACAAGTGAGGTGGGAGAGAATCAGAAGCCTGGTCATAATGAAGTTAGGTTTGAGCTAGTCCTACTTGCCTTTGGCACGGGCACTTGGGTCAGTCAGAGAGGATGCTCTATGCTGCTCTTTTCAAAGCATTGGCAAATTTACTTAGAGATTTTAATTAATTTTTTTAAAGATTTTATTTGTTTATTTGACAGAGAGAGACACAGTGAGAGAGGGAACACAAGCAGGGGGAGTGGGAGAGGGAGAAGTAGGTTTCTCGCTGAGCAGGGAGCCTGATGCGGGGCTTGATCCCAGGACCCTGGGATCATGACCTGAGCCAAAGGCAGACGCTTAACAACTGAGCCACCCAGGTTCCCCTACTTAGAGATTTTAAAAAGGTTTTTCCTATCATTTTCCTTGGTCTAGAATCAAACTTTACAGGCAAAATTTTTAGTGCCTGGAACTCCTAATATTCCATCTTTTATAAAAACTCTTCTATAGGGGCGCCTGGGTGGCTCAGTAGGTTAAAGCCTCTGCCTTCGGCTCAGGTCATGATCTCAGGGTCCTGGGATTGAGCCCCATGTCAGGCTCTCTGCTCAGTGGGGAGCCTGCTTCCCCGCTCTCTCTGCCTACTTGTGATCTCCCTCTCTCTGTCAAATAAATAAAATCTTTCAAAAAAAAAAAAGAAAAGAAAAACTCCTCTATAGGGGCACCTGGGTGGCTCAGTCAGTTAAGCATTTGCCTTTGGCTCAGGTCATGATCCCAGATCTCTGGTTCTCCCCTTCCCTCTGCCTGCCGCTCTGCCTACTTGTGCTCTCTCTCAATCTCTCGTCAAATAAAAAAATGAAATTTTTTAAAAAAACAAAAAAATTGTTCCACTGATAATTTCAACCTCTATGAATAGATTTGTTATAGTTAATTAAGAGAAAAAAGAGTTTGGTGTAGCAGGAAGAGTTTCGATTCCAGACCTATTAATTTATTAGCTGTGATTCCTTAGGCAAATTATCCAACCTCCCAGCATCCCATCTGCGTCAGCTTTAGCACTGGGCGGCAGGGGGAGGGCAGTGGGAAAAGGTGGTGAAATCCCATTTGCATCTCCTTAAGTATTAAAGTTAGGACCGCCATTTCTGTCTAGGATCCATTCGCGTAAATTACCTGAAAGTAGTTATGAAATTCAAGTTCCTTCCTAGGTAACTAAGCTCTTCTAAGAGTACAGAGCACAGCATTTGGGGCTGAACTAACTCTTATTCTGTCTTACCCAAAAACTGCTGTCTGTCTGAGCGCCGCTTCAAGGTGAGCTTCAGCAAGTCTGTGGGGACATTGGGCAGGCTGGCCACCTCCTGGTAGGTTTCGATAGCCCCACGCAGCACCTCATTGCTCCTTCTTTTCTCAGCCAGATCGTCTTCACACTAGAGGAAGTCCCCACAATAGATAAGTGTCCCATGACAGGCTGTATTTGTAAAATGTACATGTAAAGTTAATTTCTGGACATGCGGGAAAAGCAATTTGAGACAGATTAAAATTTTCTCTTTATCAAGAGATTAAAAAGCAAACAGAGAAAAGCAACGCAATGTGCTACCTCAATAACATGAAGACAAGTTAGCTACCAAGCTACGGATGAGAAAAAAATATAAAAGCAAGAATAATTAATCTATGCTGGGTTGATGGAGATCTGTATCATGCTACACATTTATATTTCATAGACAGGGCTCCAGTCCGGACTTTCTGTTCTCTCAGTAGTTTGTTTGCATGATCACTCATTCATTCAACAACGATCATCCAGAAGGTACGTATGTGGCAGGCAAAGTAAACAAAACAGTGAAAGCCCTTTTTTCATTCTGCTTCATTATGAAGAGAAAGACGATATACAAATCAAAGTACTATGTGTCTGGCAACCACGAGTGCTGGGGACAAAAAACAAAGCAGGCTTAGGAGTGCTGGCAGTAGGGCAGTAGGAAGAGTTAGTTTAGGCAGGATGACCAGGGGTGGACTGGAAGAAGGGAGGGAGTGAGGCATGAGGCTATCTGTGGGAAGAACATTCCAAGGCAGAGAATATAGCAAGAGCGAGGTCCTGGGCGGGGAAGTGAGGGGGAGAGGAAAGGTTGGTGCAGGAGGGGGGCAAGCGAGGGACTGGCAAAGGAGTGGTGGTCAGGTAATGAAGAATGTGGTAAGCCATTGCCAAGTCCACTACACTACCACTATGTGAGATGGAAAGACACCAGAGGTTTTTGACATGATCTGATGTACATGGAAAGCATCACACTGGTAGTGGGATGGACAGCAGACTGAAGGGGTGGTGGAGGAGCACAGAGGCCAGTTAGGGTGCTCTAGCAGGAACCCAGACCCAGTGATGAGGATGGTTTGGACTATGGTGGTAGGAATGAGGTGGTAGGAGGTAGGGAAATTATAGATACATTCTGAAGGTCAGAGTCAACAGATTTACAGGTGGGCTGAAATGCAACAGAAAGGGAGGGAGAAAAGTCAAGGATAAATTCAAGGGTTTTGGCTTGAGCGATACCCACGGGAAACGCCATCCTGAGAATGGGAGGACAGGGCAATAACAGGTTTGTAAGCATTCAGAATCAGGAGTTCCGTTCTGGACATATTAAACCCAACACCTATTAGGTACCGAAGTGGAGATGCTGGATCGAAAGGTACATGTATGCGTCTGGGGTTCAGGAAAGAAGTCAGAAAGACAGGGGAGGGTCTGGAAAAAGGACCGAGAAAGGTAAGGAGAAAATAACAACAAAAAAGTGTTCTGGAGGTTAAGGGACAAAAGGTATCAAGAGGGAGCGATCAGTCACGTTAGAAGGGACACCAGGTTGAGCATCTTGGTCATGATGCTGGATTGGGCAATGTGGCACCTCTGATGGCCCTGGCCATCTGGGACATATGGGACAACTGGGGACCCGTAGCAGGACAGAGCAGGACCAGAGGAAACCAGGAGGGAAGGAGGTGCAGACAACCCTCAAGGGGAAGCAGGGGAATGGGCCAGTAGGTGGAGGGGAATGTGGACATGAGGCAGAGGTTTTTTGTTTCTGCTAACAATGGGAAATATTATAGCATGCTTCGAAGCTGATGCAAAGGAATCCACAGAGAGGGAAAATGTGATGATACAGAAGGAGACATAAATATGAGCATGCTGTCCTTCAGCAGGTGGGAGAGGATGGGAAAGGGGACCGGAATAGTTCATCCATGCTAACAGGCGGGAAGGTGGAGCATAAGGAGGTGGGCTGTCGGTGCTGTAGCAGGATCATGTGGAAGTTCCCTCTGGATACTTTTATTTTCCTCGTGAAATAAGCAAGATTCTTTGCAGGAGATTGAAAATGAGGAGTGAAATACTAGAGCGAGAAAGAGGGGAATGTGTAAAATGGTAATCAAAATCTCACCCGATTCAGTAAACTACAATTTGAAGATTACCACTTGAGAAAAAATGCTACCAGTTAGAGGCTAGAAGTCACATATAAAATGTTTTTCTCTAAATATCCTATTTAACATGTTTACATTTTTAAAATAAAGGGCGTGCGGCAGTCAATATATAGCTTCCTGAAGAACCAAAGTAAAGCACAACTCCACAATTTGAGGGCATGGTAAGAAAATGAGCCATTCCTTCCTGATCCCAAATCAAAAACTAGTAAGAATCAGCATAAATTGGTAATATCTGTGGAGAGCTTGTCACAAAATAACACCTCAAAGAAATAACTTGTTATATGGACTGATTAGGTAAGTTTCCCAAGATCATGAGGACTGGGAAATGAAGCAGAGTGAAAGAGAGAAGTGGGCAGACTTACGATAAAGGAAAAGTGATAGGACAAAAATCTCTGGATTAAAAAAGGGCAATTTACCCTTGCTTGATAGAAAAAAGCTTCAGAATATACCGCTATCTGTTCATATCTGTAAATGGGCTGTCTCCATTATAGACTTATCTGCCAGGAGAGAGAGTTCAATGTCAGTGACCCACACTGGTCATCCCGCCCTTCTGGCCTTTGGTATATTCGTGTGCTGGCTTTTCTGTTTAGGCATCAGTTTCTTATGAGTTTGGCTATGGTGAGTTAGCTCCCTAAAACATGATCATTCATAGATGACTTCTGAGAGTGACAGAGTCCTAGAACTGAGATGGCCCTTTTGAGACCATGTAGTTCAGCCTCTTCAAGCTACCAAATAGATCCTGGATCTGGAGGGTCACTTCAAGGTTACTGCAAGGAGAAATGTCTACCAAGGTAATCCTTCCTTACAGAAATTGGAATAAATATCAAACTAAACCCAATCTGAAAAGAGAAGAAGATGATACAATTTATATACCTTGTTTCCTCCCCTCTACCCATCTCAAATTCCTTCATTTTAATGAAGCAAAAACATCTTACAACTTCCAGAATTGAGAAAATCTTGGTATTAAAATGACATCTCCCAAAAACAATTATCACATGATCTCTCTGATATGAGGACTTTGAGAGGCAGGGCGGGGAGTCGTGGGGGGTAGGGAGGGAAAAATGAAACAAGATGGGATAGGGAGGGAGACAAAGCATAAGAGACTCTCAATCTCATGAAACAAACTGAGGGTGGCTGGGGGGTAGTGGGGTAGGGATAGGGTGGCTGGGTTATGGACATTGGGGAGGGTATGTGCTATGGTGAGTGCTGTGAAATGTGTAAGCCTGATGATTCACAGACATGTACCCCTGGGGCAAATAATACATTATATGTTAATAAAAAAATAAAATAATAAAAATTTTAAAAAGGCAAAAAAAATAAAATGACATCTGCATCTTAAATTCTTTTGAATGAAAATGTTAGACTTGGCTTTGAAAAGCAAAATCGTATAGATTTATCGTTATCAGTTTAGCACCCGTACATAAAATGATTTGGGCAGAAACTGAACATTTGTTCCAGGATGTTAACACCACAAAGCCTTTTGTTGACTTGAACTAATTCAATCATCCAGACTTCCTAGGAGATGTGTCATTTTCTGCCTCAGAGGCATTAATGGTTTGTGTAAGATAATAAAGTGAATTGAGTTTATAATTTAAGATGTTGTATCTGATGTTCAGGGAACTTGGTCAGAATTGATTTTCACGGTGGTCCAAGGAATCAGTATCAGTGATGCTTTAGAACTATAGTTCGTATTTAACTTAATGTTGCTACATTTTACAAATTTGTCGGGGTATTAAAAAAATTTGTTGGGATATTCCAGCTAATTGTGTGATTTGCAAACAAAGGATAAAAAAGTCTTCATTTCTTCCTCCCTATAGAATCCCGCTTCTTTTGAACTCTGATTTACAATTTCTTTTAAATTACTCTATTAAAATTTAATTTACCATGCCTAAATTTTGCTTTATGCCACATTAACATTAATATCAATAACACCTTGTAGCATAATAGTTTAGAGATAAAAAATATTGCCTGAGGCCTAGCTCTCAAATTCCTACAGTTAAATAAGGATATAAATCCAGCAATCACCATGGGCAAAAGTACCACATTTATCTGGACTTTGGCCCCCCAAATTACTATCATATATAAAGAAAAATTCTAAAGCACAAAGAATTTTTGCCATAATTAAATTAAAATTTGCATCAATCTTTATTCTTTCTAGTTAATATGTTTTCTTAATCAAATGACTGCCAATGCTAGTAATGAAGCTCATCACTTATTTGAACAGGCATGATCTTTTGGTAACAAACACATTTGCTCTTGCTTAAGAGCAATACAACTTAGCAATTTTGGAGGATTACTGACCAAATTCACTTACAAAAATGATAATTGTAGTCTGCTACCCTGGCTCTGTACCATGGATAGGAGGAACGTGTTTGCATTAATTTTTTATATCCTAAATTTATTAAAATTTAATTAATAAAATTTAATTAATAAGTTTTTAATAGGGAGATAAGAATTCGAGCATCTGGAACAAGTGGTTGCCACCTTTAGTTCTGAGCAAAATATGTTTGTTTTATCCACAGATACGTTAGGTCCTATGTGAGTACTGTATACAAGTCACCACACTGACCCCTCCAAGGGGGTGTCGTCAGGTTCTCCTGGGTCTGGAAAATTTCGGTAGCTCTGTGCCTTTTGTTTCCCAGTAGGGCTGAGAATCTCATCCCCCCAGGCCAGGCTGTGGGAGCTTCACGGCCAGACACATTGTGTATCAGGCCTGGCTTTTATCCTGAATTCCAGGCTTCAAAAATTTCAGCATCTCCTTGGTGTGTCCACTTGACTCTCCAATAGGCATCACAAACTGTACAGGACGAAAAGCGAATTCTTGACTTTGCGCCTCCCCAGACCTGTTCCTCTACCAGTTTTCCCTGTGAGCGACCAGCTCTCTCTCTCTCTCCTCCTCTGGCTGAACCCCAGACTCAGGATTCAGTCCTGTCTTCCTCTGACCCTTACACCAAAGCCAACAGGAAGCCCTCTGCACCACTTCCCCATCGCCACAGCCACAGCCACAGTCCGGGCGAGCACTCCCTGACTACACCTGTAGTTGTCCCCTACGTTTCTCGCTTCTACTGCTGCCCCCTTCATCTATTCCCCACCTAGGAACCAAAACAATTTTTATGGAAAAACAAGATGGCCAAGTCGATGCATAAACCCTCCAGTGCCTCTCAGGGCACGGAGAATATCATCTGTGAGGCCCTGGCCTCACTTGTCCCCCTTCGCCCTCCCTCGGCGCACCCTTCTTTCTGTTCTTGAGCTTCTTACGCCAACATGACTTCCCTGTATCAGGCCCTTGCTGGTCCCTCTGTCTGCACAGCTCCTTTGGTTACCTTGTCACACTTCAGCCACTCGTCACCTCAATAGAGAGGCCTTTTCTGATCAACATGTCTAAAGCGCTGTCCGCCCTGTCGCCCTCAAGTCACATCGCTCGCAGCCAGAAAAACCTTAATAGGTATGTTCTCCTTTTCTTTAGGACATATATTACATAAGATGATCTAATATATTTATGTTTAATACTTTATAATATCCTTAAATATATATTTCTCTATACATTTATTCAGGGCTTGGCTCAAATGTCACCTCGTCGGTAGACTTTTCCCGAACATCCTAGTCCACATATCAATGCCCTCGCACATCCGATGGCAGTACTCTGCTTTTTACAGGTTCTCCTCAGCACTTCTCATGGACGAGCATATATATTTTACTGGTTTTGTCTCCTGGGCTGCCTTCGTCACCACAATGACAACGCCATACATTTTGCTGGTGGCCGCATCTGCAGCACCTAGAACAGGGCCTGGCATATAGTGGGCTTCCTCCAAGTAATTTTTGACCAAGTGACTTTTAAAATACCTTCCGTTGCCCGATAAGATCCACGAGGGCAGAGACCTCTAGAGAGTTCATTATGATAATCCTAGGGTCTAAAAGAGCAAGTGGCACATGGTGGCTTTATGGCCAACCATAGTAACCACAGGTGGACGTGGAAACACTTCACAGAATGAGGAGCTGGACGATGGGGAAAGTCAGGGAAGAAAGGAGATGAGGAAGTGGAGATAGGGAGAAGGGAGCTGGTAATATAATTCTGCTTTATATTTTCAAGGATTTCCTAAGCATACTTGCAGCCTCTAGTTGCAAAACTGAGATTCTTACAGCTTGGAGGACCCTACGGTGAAAACTTGGCGGAATGGGGCTTGATGGTGATGGGAGATCAGGGACAAAAGCGTTCTTCTGTCTTTTCTTTTCAAATCCAGGGAGAAGCCAGATGGAGGGAGAGCAGGAAAACGTTACTAGATTCACCAGGATGCAATAGCAATAGCTAATTGTCTTATCTAAAACGGTGTTTCTTGCTTGAGTGTACACAATGCATGAGAAATTGACTCTGTATATAAGTTAGAAGGACAAAGAGAAATACGAATAGTAGGCAGTGAAAAATCCAATTACACAGAACACAAGGACATTGAAAACAGCTACGTAGGAGGGCTTTCAAATACCTGTGCCTTTCCGTATCTCGCCCGTGGACTCTGAGGGTATTTGCGAACTAGTTCTTGGAATGCGCTCAATGCTTCTTCAATTTTTCCCTGTTAGGAAGAGGCAGATACATAAATACAGTAAGTTCAGGTGCATAATGTTATTCAATATGGTTTTTTAATATTCACCAAGTAATGTCAAAATTTCCTAGACTCCATTCTGAGTCTAAAGACAGTTTCATCTAAGATTTTAAAAAATTAAGTTTGGAAAACAGAAAAGTAAAACTGAAAATATTTTTTTTTAATAATAGAAACCTGACAGATGATGTGCTGTCTCTGTTAAAGAAACTGCATTTTCCCTCTTTACGCACAGTTCCTACGTGCATTATATTTTAATTTTCTTTTTCATTGAAGTACAGTTGACACACAATGTTACATTAGTTTCAGATGTACAACATAGTGATTAGATAACTCTATCATTATGTTATCCCCATCACAAGTGTAGCTACCATCAGTCACCGTACAATGCTATTACAGTATTACTATCTTCTTGAAGAAAATATTTAGGGTTTTAAGTTGGGGAAAAATACTCCTGGCAGCTGGAATGTCTTGGGGTCTGCCATGAGAAGTCTAAAGCACCTGTTGGGGGGATAAACTCGCAGGAGTCATAAGGCCATTGGCTTGTGGTACCTGTCACCCACTAAACACTAGCACTGATTTGGCTTATCTGGCTGACCGGGGAAACTCATGACTCTGTGTCATGTGACCCCCCCACCCCAAAGCTCATGTGGACCCTTAAGATAGCCCAAGCACCTCCGCTAGGTCCCTGACCACCATGACATGAAAAGAAACAGAGGATGTGGAACAGGTCAGCTTGGCGAGCGTCTTGGCAGGGGTGAGGAACCCTCTCCCCATGACACTCTATCCATGGCCATTCCACAGGGTGAAACAAATGTCTCCTGGTTTCCAATGGATGGCCGCAGGTCAAGGACATTGGGAACCATGGGATAGAGCCAGATTTTCTGAGATGAACTTTCATGGACACTTCAGCTCCTTCTAAACTGGTAAATCCATTCATTCCTCGTACAAATGGAAGCTCGCTGTGGTTTCTATGTTTTGATGTTCACCGAGTAAGTTTTCACACGACAAAAGTTTACCTCACCAGGGTGACTCGGCAAAGCAAACTGTACAGGACTACCCGGCTGTTACTGACACCCACTTCTGGAAGACTTGACTCAACAGTGAAAGGTCAGGCAACAGTCCTATTAATAAGTTACTTAAAATCATTTCTTTAGGTAGATAGCATAGAAAAAGGAGGTTTTCTTTTCCTCTCACTTGCCCATAAGTGGTGCTGAGGGGCCAGTAGAAAACAGAGGCATAGCGTCGTGGCCACGAGCGTGGGCTCCAGAGCCAGACCGACTGGTTAGAGGCTGGTCTCTGCTTGAGAGGTGTATGACTTATGAAAAGTTACTGATGCTTCTGCCTCAGGTGCCTCATCTGTAAAATGGGGGCGAGGGTACTTAACTACCTTGAGGGGCTGCCGTTACGCTTAAATCTGGTAATGCAGATAAAGCACTGGTAGGCACCCCACAGAGCGTATGGTGTGTGGGGAATGTGTGTGCAGCACAAGATAATGGGGCCCCTCCCATGGGAGCCTTTTACCTGATCGACAGGCAGGTTAACAGATAAATCAAGCCAGGAACACATGCTCTACAGGACACGTGTTGTCAGAAATGACTGTATCGCTATTTAAAATATACTGTCCTCTCACGATATTAATTTCTTTAAAGATTTTATTTTGTAAGAGCAAACAGTTTTAGGTCCGTGGTGAAATTGAGACAAAGTACAGATTTTTCATCTACCCACTGTGTCCCCAACACACACAGCCTCTGCCATGATTACCATCCTGCACTACGGTGGTGCATTTGTTACAAATGACAAATGTACACGGACACGTCAAAATTACCCCAAGTCCATAGTTCACCTTAGGGTTCATTCACTCTTGCGGTTGTATATTCTATGGGTTTGGACGAATGCATACTGACTGTATCTACCATTACAGCATCAAGCAGACTGGTTTCACAGCCCTAAAAAATCCTCTGTGCTTTTACCTATTCATCCCACTCCCTCACTTTTAAGAGATGAAGACTTCAATGTGAAATACCTTTTTCTGTGTGACTTTCTTCTAACTGCCTTTTTTCTTCTTATTAGAAGAAAAAGAAGGGAATCACTGATTCCAAGCAATTTCAAAATGTAGGCAGGTGAATTCTTAGGTTTCAAAGTCTGTAGCCCTCTGGGTCCTTGGCTCTAGCTACTGAGTTCTTGTCTCTGGCCACAGAGTCCTTGTCTCTGGCCTCTGGGTCCAGGACTCTGCCCTTGGAGTTATCTTTTCTTTCTATTGAAAGCGTGATTTGTTTTCTCCGCCTGTTTCCTGCCTGTAGAATTTTAGGAATCCTGCATTTCTTTCAGTTTGTCCTGTGTCTCTCAGGTGGCAATGCTTTTCCTAGTATAATATTCTCAAAAGGCTTGTGGGTCTCTTGTGTCTGTTGTGGGGATTCACACCATTTGACAAGAGGCACCTGCACAGACCTTTCCAGAATAATCCCATCTCTATTCCTGGCTGCTTCTGCTGGATGGTTGGGTAGATCCAAGAGTCACACATCTACTCTCTTCAAGAAAAGGATGTCCAGCACGCCCTTGGCCTTCTCTTTGGAGTACACTTTTCTAACAATGAACTTCCTAATTGTAGCATCTTCTGCAATCTGGATAGACCAAGAAAGCTCCCCAAATTATCTTCTCATTCTTTTTTTCTTTAACAGTTCCTTCCCTAATGATCATTTTCCTCTCATATTTTACTAGAAGCAGCAAAAAAGAAACCAGGCCACATCCTCCACACATGACTTGGAAATCTCCTCGGCTAAGCATTCAAGTTCATTGCTTTCAAGTTTTGCTTTGCCCAGGCCCATAAGATACAATTCATTTAAGTTTCCTGCCACTCTGTAACAAGGACCGTCTTTCCTCCAGTTACAATGACCTCTTCCTCATTTCCTTCCGAGCTCTTGCCAGAAGTGCTTGTAATGATACGTATATTCTCGAAGATTATCAATAAAGTTTTCTCCACAGTGCCCCTCACTTCCTCTGAGCCCTCTCCAGGATCAGCTTTCACATCCATATTTCTACCAGCAGTCTGCTTAAGACAATGCAGGCTTTCGCTCTCATGCGTCTCGAAATTCTTTCAGCCTCTCCACCTTACCCAATTCCAAAGCCATTTCCATATTTTTAAGTATTGGCTATAGTGGCACCCTACTGCCCAGCACCAAAATCTGGATTAGTTTTCTACGGTTGCTGTCACAAGTTACCAGAAATTTGATGGCTCAAACAACAGAAATTTATTCCGGAGAACAGAAGTCCAAAATTAGTTTCACTGGGCTGAAATCAAGATGTTGGCAGAGCCATGCTTCCTCCAGAGGCTCTAGGGGTGAGTCTGTTCTTCGCCTCCTGACAGCATTTCTTGACTGTGGATGCATTACTCCAATCTCTACGTCGCTCTTCACATTGCCTTCTCCCCTCCGTGTGTCTTCTCCTATTTTGTCTCCACTTTCCCTCTGCCTCTGTCTTATAAAGAAACATGTGATTGCATTCAGGGCCCAACTAGATAAAACAGAATAATCTTCCCATTTCAAGATCTGTAAGTTATCCTATCTGCAAAGACCCTTTCTCTAAATATGGTAATGCTTACAGGTTCCAAGGATTAGGACTTGGATATTTTTGGGGGGGACCATTTTTAGTTTACCACATGCCTTCTGTAACTTAAATTGCAAATGTTGAGGCTATTTTTGTGAAAATCATGCTAAATGCACCATTACAATTTAAAACACAGGAATAACAACATTTGTAACGAATCTGCTAAAGCATTTTGTTCCTTAGCTGGCCATCAAGAATATAAAAATAATGGACTATTTTGGCTTGACCATGGCATCCCTCCGATCCCCTTCAGACAGAAGCCGTGTTTCCCCTTGCTAAGGGACTGTCAGCCCTGCTCTTAACTCAGCAGGCTGGCAAAGTAAACGTGTGTGCTTTTGGTCTGGAAGAATTTCCCCTCCCTAGAATCTTACTAGAGAATATAGCTCCTAGCGCTATGATGCAATTCTTATTGAAAAACTTAAAGACAAGATACAATGCTTGTGAAGAATTGCCTAAAAATCATCTCTTTCGACAGAGCTTATATTTTATCCAAGGACCAAAACAGCTCATTGGAGAGACACGTATGGGCCCCACTGTTTTGGCGTGAGACCAGTGGGCTATGCCGAAGGACATTAAGACACATCCCCACAGCTGTACTGCAGAATCCACTGGTGTGATACGAGGGAGGGAGCTGGGCCATCCATCAGCGTACCCTCTATGAAGGTCCACAGCACAATGTTTCTCTCTGGACTTGGTGGAGAGCAGTTCCTCTGATGAACGTCATTCATCTTAGAGTGTGATGCTACTCCCTTTGTGTCCTGCCTACAGCGTATCCATTCATCCCAAGCTCCTTTCAGAGCCTGTGATGCAAACTTTCATGTGTTTGAAAGCCTTACTCTGGCTTTATTATGTGTTCCCTTCTCCCTCTCCTTTTTTCACTTAAAATGCAATAATAATAAATGACTCTAGCATATAAATGAATATTTCAGTAGCTCACCCCAAATCCTTTTTTCTAGGGGTAAGGAAGAGTGTTAAGCAATACATACGACTTTTGAAAAACACATGATTGAATTAGGTTCTGAGCTGTACATTTTTGGTGGAAAAATAAAGTGACTTCGTACTTTCATGGAGCATAGTCCTTAAAGCGAGGCGTGAACTAAAACTGGACCCCCTCCATCCGGAGCATACCTCAGCATGGGCCTCGGTTCTTCCAAGGTGAATGGTTGTATCATTTGAAAATATCAGCCACAAAAATAACCTTAAAAAAACTTCCTTAATGCTAATAATTAAGTCAATAATAAATATGGCTCCCTGCTATTTCAGAAGCAAGAATTGTAGCTACTTCCTCCTCCCTTATTGACTGTTAGAGATTCGGGGTGCTCCTGGAGGAATGCCTCCTCATTTCTCCAGATAAGCAAGAACCAGAGAATACCCCATGGACTGTTCCAGCACTTTTATGTCCCATTGACTCATCTTCCCCTTGGCAACTGAGCCCTTCTTTACCATTCATTAAAATTACATAACAGTCCTTCTCTAAAGCTGTTCACTTGTCCTTTGTCCCCAAAGTCACCTGTGAAATAGGCATCCCACACTTTCATATATGGCATTTAGTAAAGAGGAAGTGGAGGATGCCAAACAAGAGGATAGAAAAAGAAGACTCCTACTTCACTTCCATTAAGAAATGCAAATTTCCCACAAATAGTAGATTGCTTCATTTTGTAAAGTTAAACAAAATAGACTCAGAAATCCTTCCAGTGATTAAATTTAGGGACAGTGAACAACTTTGCTGCAATAGTCTTTGGAGTTACTCCATTTTTATTGGCTGCTGAAGAGGGTAAGACAACGTTGGCCTGGGAACCTTGCCTAACACTAGTTACGGAAGTCTCCTGGTATGTTTCTGATGAATATGTGGGAAGCATATTCTTGTCACGCCTCAGATCCTAACTTGTGTCTTTTTGTTGTTGTTTATTTACTTACAATACCTCTGTCTCTTCTTTGCAGCCAAGGTCTACTGGATAAAAAAGCATATTACAGGAAAACTAACGATCATGATGCCAAGTCTAATTCAAGAGAAATTAATTTCTAATTCAAGAGAAAGAGAAATTTCTATGACAAACAAGCAGATGATTAAGTGAAGGTGTTATTAAATGCATTATTATAAATGTTGGACCTGATAATTAGATGATGAATATGACTGAGTCAGAGAACAAGAACTTCAATCTAGTGTCAAGTTATTTTTTTTAACTGCAATATCTAGAAACACATGCAAGTCGTATTTCAAATTAACTGAGAACAACACAAACCATACAATAGTCAGCCCAAAAACTGCAGGTGCATGAAGTTAACACCTAGTGAGAAGAATGCTAAACCCAATGTCATTTCACCTAACAGTAACTACCCTAAGAGTCCTGGACTAATTTTTTCTTTTTGTGTTAGGTGCTATGCAACTAAAAACGTTCACCTATGTGGCATTTGACATAGTTGATGCTTAAAAAAAAAAATCTCATCTGATCTTCACAAAAACCAAGTAGGAAGATCACTTACTATTCTCATTTTTTAAATAAGGAAACTGAGGCTCAGAATGGCCAAGTGTTTTATCCAAAGCCATATATCTGGAGGGGGGAGGGGTGGCGGTACACTGACCACAAGTCGGCCAGCCTAACCTAATCCTTAGTTCTAGTTCTGTTTGGCCATCCGGGTGCAATTTTTCCCTTTCACTTGATTCATTTCACGTGGAATGCTGATGTGCTGGGGGAAAAATCCACTCTATTCAGGGGCTGCTTCTCTTATTATTTTGTAACAATTCAAGAGTAATGCCTGAATTTACTGAACAACTGACCCATTGCACATTTCTGTGCTAAATGAAAACATCAACATACCCTTTTACGAAGTTTTTCTGCAGCATCAAGTTCAGCTTTAATAGTCTTATCAAATTTATTTAATAGTTTAGGCTTCTTTTTCTTAACTGAAAGAAAAAAGAGGTTTTTATTTTGTATTTCTTTGTCTAGAAATCGTTCTTAAGAATAGTGATGTACAAGTAAGGAGAAAACTCTCAGTGAAGGAGCAAGCACACTCCCGGCTCGCCTCTTCCCACCCCCATCCCCGGGAGGACACCCGGCCAGGAAAGATAACACAGCCCTTACTTATATGCTCAAGGGTGTTCCTGGGAGGCTGGGTGGGTACTGGTATCCTGAAACTCACAGGATACTGGCTTAGTTTCTGGGAGGAAAATGGTAGGTTTGATTTATAAACTCTTAGGATCGACTTCTTGGCTAAATCTGCAAGACTGTTGAAAAGAACAGAATTTCACAGTCTAGCACTCAAGGTCCTCCCGTTGCATCATGGACTTACCATTCCAGCTATATTCCATCCTTCAGCCAAGCACGACCATCCTGTGTTCCTCAAATAAGCTCTGTGCCATTTCTGACGCTACTTTCTCTAAGTAAAATGGCCTATTCCTTTGTCGGTTATAAATATGTTCATCCTTCAACAACTAGCTCAAAACTCTTCTGCCTCCTTCACTGCATTCCCCCTCTGGACTGAAGCCCAGGGCACTCTGCATATATTTCTCTTTCATGGTCCTTCTCCCATAGGACTTGTATTATAATCATTTGTGCAACTTAGTCCTTTTCCAAACCCTAAGCTCCTACAGAGGGGTGCCATGTTGTAGGCGCATGCTGAATTGGTTCATGCTCACTTAGCATGAAGTCACATCCCACGGTGCAGGGGGGGAAGGGGGGTTCTGCTGGGGCCCACCTGGCAGTGCCCATGGGGTGGACGGATGCCGCGTGCTCCCTGGAAGCCTACAGCAAGCCATCCTGTCTGAGGGCTCAGGAGAGTGACAAGAGCAGGACATGGAAGGGTGAGTGGGATGTTCCAGATAGAGAAGGGGACTGGTGGTGGGACAGGGGATGGAGTCGGGGAGACAGAGAGAGAATGAGAACAATCAGAAGAGATGTTCTTCATCAATGTTCTGACATTGAACCTATCCATCCAATTGCTTCTGCTGTCTCCTATCACACAGGAGGACGGGCTCTCCTTCATAAGGGCCCACCCTTACACACACACACACACACACACACACACACACACACACACACACACCCCTGTCCTCTGCCTTCTACACCTCCTGAGTGTCTCCTCACTCCCTGGCTCTATTCTGGGCATCTATTTTCATTTAATAATGCTGAGGTCTTTGCCGTCTTAAAGCAAGACAAACCTCAGCCTACCCTCCTCTACCTGCCATCCTTTCTGACCCTCCCCTCACTCCTGGCTCCCTCTTAACTCACGGTGCTCTGGCTTCCTCACTCAACATAGGGCAGAAGCAAGTCTTCTGGAAGAGGGGCGAGCTGGGCGAGTGGTTAAGAGTCAGATGACAGGGGTCTGAGTCCCAGCTCTGTGACTTCTAAGCTTTGTGACCTAAGCCAAGCTGCTACTAAACTTTCCTGACTCCTACTTCCCTCATCTGTAAAAATGGGGGTAGCGTTTTTGCAAGTTAAGTTGATAATGTACACGACCGGAGAGCACAGTGCTCCATACGTTACCTGCTCCCTAACGACGAATGATGCCTCCTGCCTTTTCTGCAGGCCCATTTATTCCTTTTCCTCCCTGTCCTACCCAACTCCTCTGCAACACCTGGCAGAGTTGACTCCTCTCTCCTTCCTGAAATGAACGCTCTCCTTGACTTCTGTGTTGCCCACTTTCCCAGTTTTCCTCCCTATTCTCTGGCCTCTTCATTTCCTCCATGGGTTCTCTGTGGCTCCTGCTCCCCGGGGTCAGTCTTCAGCCCTGTATAGGGCTTTCTTTAACAGTTTAATTTCCAAATGGAGCTACCAATGAACAGGTTAATGTTTTGCATTACAAAATCATAAATCTATGGGCCTATGATTTATGACACAGATGCCTCACACTCAGTAGATAGGAAATCAAATGCACGGCCGCTCACCACTCTAATCATTCCTGTATCTGTCCCCTTCCAGAGGATGACATCAGAGCCATCTGGCTGTCCAAATCACAAAACTGGTTAGAGATGGCAAACTAAGAACAGGGCAAAGAAGGAGCATGTGGATTTGTCCAAACAGAGACTGAACAGAATCACGACTGTTTTTTGTTTTGTTTTTTTTTTTAGCATTCGCTCTGCCCTGGTCCCCATGCCGGGTACTCTACCTATACCTCTTTTATTGTCTCAACCTCCCAGACATAGTGAATTTAACTTCACAGGCATGTCACTGGGGTTCCAAAAGGGTCAGTCCCTTGATACTTCCCCTCTCTCATCCACACAGGATGAGACACACTTATTTCCCACTCAAATGGTTTCCAAAGGGAGGGACATTCCCTAAAAACTCCTGGCCTCTTGCCTCTCCCCTCAGGGGTGGTGGTGTGACTTACCTGTTCACTGGGTTGGGGGATATGACAAGTTTGTGTGGCTCCGTCCTACTCTTTTTCTTCCTCCCTAGAGCACATGTAGTATGCTGAGCTGAAGGCAGTCTTACAGGGAGGCCCCCACATGGGGAACTAGGGCTGTTCCATGCTGCCTAGAGTGGGCAGTTATGTCTAATTCTGGGGTTCATTATTAATCAACCCATTATTCCTGCTCGTCTATGCCCCATCCTTTAATTCCACTGTCATTAGCAAGAAAGCCGACACTCTGATCACCTTTCCTTTATCTCACTCCTTGTGCATTTTTAAAAATGGTTGTGCTCTTTTATTTGTTTATTCTATCTTTCTCTTCCCCCCTCCCTGAGCCCTCAAGATCCCTATTGTTAAAAAATATAAATGGCTAAAGCAGAGACAGACAAAATAGTGAATAATGGGTGTTTTCAGCTGCATGTCATTATATGTTAGCATATATGCTGAGGATATGGAAAACAAATCGATGTTTGACTGAGATGTGACTGCATGGTGGTGAGTTAGTGTCTTGTCATCTCAGCACTGACTTATGTCTCTCAATTGCTCATTTCGGTTTTGCAGAAGTGTCTGTCAGCAGAACACCAGCAGGACCAAGAAAGCCAGGCATGCACCTGACTACAGGACATTACTGGTAGCATCACTGGTTTTCCCAAATCTGTCACCTGTTTTATAAAGTTAACATGAGATTTATCTATAAGAGGAAAAATAAATTATTGGCAGTTCAACATAGTCAGCAGTAAAATAATAGGCTTGTTAAACAGTTATACATTGTAAGTATCTTAATGTCAAAATATTTCAATATCATTGCTAAAAGATAGGCAAAATATTAAAAATCTTCTGTATCTCTCTTCACATATCTTCAAGTTTAGTAGTTCCCACTTCTCTTCTCTTTGAAATTCAAGTTTGGTCCCTATCATGACTATTTTTATTTTTAAATGTATAAAAAGCCTAAGGCAATTTTCCCATTCTAAAAAACACAGACCTCTTCCTTCTTGTTATGGAGAGGCACACAGCCAAGCCACAGAAACAATGAGTTCTCATGGTTAGCAATGGAAGCAGGCTCCCAGGTGGTCTGAACCTCAATGTTCTCACCTACAAATGAGTGACGTGGGCTGGCTGTGTTAAGGTCTCTTTAAAGTTGGAAATCCCATGTTTTTAATTTTCAGTTGATGGAAATCACGTTAATAATCTTTCAAAGTAGACCTAGAAGGCACTGTAATGAGCTGTTAATTTTGTTGAACATAGATTTAAAAAAAAATGGTTTAGAAGGAAGCTATTCATGCTATATTAAACTTTGTATAAAAATAATCACTGTCATTGCAAGTATTTTATTATTTTCCAAAACCATGAAAGTGCATTTCAGTTGCATTTCAAATTCTCCGTTCCCTTGCCATACCATGGCTGAAACATTAAGAGGAAACAAGAAGAAAAAAGAAAGACAATAAAAGAATAATTAACACTATGAGTAAAGCTCTAGCAAAGCATACTTAGATTATATAAAAATGAATATTGATTCCCTTTCATTTCCACTTGGTCCATAAATGAAGATGTTTTTGTATTATGGTGCATGGGTAGGATTTGACCACTAAGAAAAACAGACACAGGATCTCTGCACTACTCTATGTTCTAAACTCATCACATTAAAGAGAGTAAGGAAGATGGCCACATGGTAGAGAGAAAAACAACAATTTCCTAACCAGTCTCCCTGCTTCTAGTCTGTCCCCATGGTCTACACTGTCCTGAGGATCTTTCTGTCCATGTCTCCCACTCTCTATATACATGCATGGATCCCTGAACATGCAAAACAAAAATGAAATTCCTTAGAAAGCCATGCCAGCAGTCCTGATCCTGTTTACCCACCAAGAGAAATGAAATCATATGTCCACACAAAGACTTGTAAATGCACAGTCACTGCTGAACTGTTCATAGCAACCAAAAAGTACTTCACTGACTCATTCATTCCTTCAACTATTTGCTAAAATGCCACTGTGTTCCAAGGACTGTGCTGGGAATTCAACAGACCTTCCTCAAGGAGGCTGCAGTCTTAAAGGGAAGAGTAGCTATTTTGTAATTCGGTCACAACTGGGGACTTGTACTTTCATCATTAGTTATTTTTCTTGTAAGTGAAAGGCCAAACATCTCCTTCTGCTTGGATGCTAGTGCTTGGTACCATCTATGTGAATGCTCTTATTGTGGAAGTCAGGGCTTTCCAGAATTTTGGAAAGCTGAAGGTGGATATAATGTTCAAGGACTCTGGGCACTGACTTGTCTCTCCCTACATCTGAGGATGTGGCCTTAGATGCTGAGTGACGCTCAGCCTCCTTCAAGAGCCAGCAGAGGCCCAAAGTGTATGTTTAGGGAGTCTAAGTTTTGTTGAGAGAGGATGTACCCTCCAACTATAAAAGATCAGTGGCAGAGTAAGATTTGGGCTTCTGAAAATATGCAAGACACAAAGTGTACAACCATAGCTCCCCACTCCAACCCAGATGAGGGGGATTCCAGATGCCAAGGGGTGCCACGCTGAAGGTCATGGCATCTGGGCCTGCCCCAGGCTACCATTTTGTTTTTGAAACAGTTTTGTGTGCTAAGGATCTTAAATTAACTGCCCTCTGAGAGAAAGAGAGAATGAGAATTTCTCCCATTAAGTCAAAACCACCAAAATGCTTTCTTTATTCAAGGGAGATAATGTTCATCTCAAGCTATTTCACTATGTGCTTCCCTCAACCAGGATTATGGTCTTTCACAAACCGGTCTCTATTCTCTGTTTTCCTCTCTTGTTCCGTACCTGTAAAGCACTTTACGTTGCCTTTACACGGTCTCTCAAATATGGCATGAACTTTGACACCTCTGTGAATCTTCTCATGATGTTTTCTTTGGAAAATACTTCCCTCTATTTCTACCAAAGGATGCTCTGCACTTCAACTTTCAAGACCTACTTTAAATGCCGTTTCCTCGGGACACCTGGGTGGCTCAGCCGGTTAAGCATCTGCCTTCGGCTCAGGTCATGATCCCAGGGTCCTGGGATTGAGTCCCACATCGGGCTCCTTGCTCAGCAGGGAGCCTGCTTCTCCCTCTGCCTCTGCCTGCCACTCTGCCTGCTTGTACTCTCTCTCTCTGACAAACAAATAAATAAAATCTTAAAAAAAAAATGTCGTTTCCTCTATTTAGTCATCTAAGACTTAATCATGCAAAAAAAAAAAAAAAATACCCTCCTCTTCTGCCTTCACATAGCATTTTGTTTCTGGAAATAGTAAACTTCAGGCTGTGTTTAAGTTGGTTGTATAATTAGCTTATGCATCCTCACCCTCTCTCCCTTCCTACCATCCCTCCCCAACCCTTCCTTGGTTGTTAGCTTGTGGGAGAAAAGAACTGTGCCTTCCTTGTAACTTATTCCCAGCATTTAGCACATGGCCGGCCTTACAGAGAAAGCCCTCAACAAATGTTTCAAAAAATATGTAAGCATGAATGAATCAAGACATTCTGGAAGGGAATGGGACAATTTTAACTTGGGCCTATCAGCTATTTTTTAAAAATCAGCAAATTATAAGCAACCAAGAAGAGAATGAATTGCGAGCAGCTTACTTTATAAAAAAAGAAGCTCTAATCCAAAAAGTGTCAGTGGACAACAGTGGAGGGGACAGAGGAAAAGATGAGGAAAAGAAACAAGGTATGTGTAAGTCAATCCTCACTGAAAATATCATAGAGAACACTGATATTTAATTCCTATGTCTCATTCCCTTTAAATTTTTCAGTATATTCAGCAATTTAGAACACAAATGGCAGAATACTAGACACAACTGCAGGGGTCAAGGGCAGGGTGCCCCAAGATGGACCACTTTAGCATGAAGATTATTTTGAGTTAAAAGCCATCAAAACCCAGCAGATACAGGAAAAGCTCTTCACCTTCCCCACAGCTGCCTAAAAGAATTTAGTTAAAGGACTAGCTCTGGGATGAGAGCTCTCACCGTAGATAACTACATTATGATATGAACTAGGTAGGTGGATAGGGAGGAACCTAGCAAGGTCTGTTTGATCAAAGTTCTCTATGTCCCATTGTTACTGAGTGGTCCTGCAAACATTCATTTACCAAACATTTACTCTTTTTCATTTTCCTGTGAATTGCATTCCTTCCATTGGAAGTCCCAGATCCTACCCCCTTCTCCTTTGTTCAAAATGACCTACTGACTGTCTGGAATTTCCTTCTCTGTATGGATTCCCTGTTGGTACACAATTAAATTTGATTTTCTCCTGTTAATCTGCTTCATGCAAATTTGAGTCTTAGTCCACTTAGAAGGATCTTGAAGGGCAGAGGAAATTCTTTCTCCCCAACACAACTAACCAGTAAGTTCTTAGACTGCAAAGTTTAGCTAATTTAGCAGAACCTAAGTTCACAAGGCATCTTGCTTTTACATTCTGAGTCACTGCTTAATGCCTTATCAAATTCTTTGCTGATAATTACAGTTGACATTTACTGAGCACTTACTCTGCTAGACATGAGTGACTCACCTAGGCTGTGCAAACTGTAAACAGGAGGAGCCAAGACTGGAGTTTGGCGTTATCTTGACTGCAATATCCATGCTTTTGCCATTTTGCTATATCTATCCCTAGCACCTGGCCCAACAATTAAGAAACTAGGGTGTTTCTAAGGGTTTTGAGAGTGATGACAGAATAGAATTAAGCATTGGTATAAGTATCATGCTGTTGTCAGAGGTGAAGAATCCTGTTTCCCTCAAAGGCCTTCTAGCCGGACTAAGAATGAAATTGACATGAGACACACTAACAGGAGAAAATCAAATTTAATTTCATATGTACAAGGAATCCACACAGATGCGGAAATTCCAAAGACAGTCAGGCAAAATGAGATATATATGTCATCCTGAACTAAGAAAATGGGGGTACGAGTCTGAGACATCATTGGAAGGAATGCAATTCACAGGGCAATAAGAAGAGCAAATATTTGGTCATTAGACGTTTGCCCTGCCATATGGATGGGTCACTCAGATAAAATTTATCTCTGGTATTAACTCTTATTCCAAGAAAGACCCCCCAATTTAGATTCTTCTATGTGGTTAAGAGAGGGGCAAAAGTTTGTCTTGAGCCTATAGGATCTAGATTATCTTCAGTGCAAAATAATCTTTATGCCAAAGTAGCCCATCTTTGGGCAGCTTGCTCTTGGCCCCTACACTGTGTAAAGGAGTAAGTTGAACTTTGTACTGCTTGTTTCAAAGGATAAAGGTAGTTAAATAACCACAGTAATTTTCCTTTTGTGACTCAAAAATCCAGGGCTTACACATTATGCAGACACTTGGCTTAGTAGGACGATGTAGAGTCTAGAGGACAGTGTGAGCCTCAATTTTGCCCTTCTTAGGTGACTTGCTTAATTTTGCTTCCATGAAATTGCGAAAATATCTGACCCTCACCTACCAACCATAAGGAGCATAAAACATCAATAAAAATGTTAATCATGACTTCCCTCTAGAATACCTTATTTTCATATATTTTAAAATTCTATTCTTTAATTAAATGGGAGATGTGTATGATATATCTTTGTAGGTGCTAAAGGCAGGCCACTCCAAGATGGGCCACTTTGACATGAAGAGGATTTTGAGTTAAAAGCAATCAAAACCCAGCAGATTCAGGGAAAGGTCTCTACCCCCCCCCCCCTCTCTCTCTCTCTCTCTCTCTCTCTCAACTGTCTAAATTTACATTAGAAAGGAAAGGTTGCTCCAGGAAGAGAGCTATTAAGAGATTCCTTTTTTACCTAAGAAAGTTATTTGCATAACAAGATAGCCTTTGTTTTCCAAACCTCCCATCTCACCATCTCACCTTCCAGCTAATGGTCTACCTCCTCATTGTATCCCCAGACTCCCCCACACACACCTCAGGGGTCTAAGCTCCTTAGCTCAGGATGTCATATAAGTCTCATGTTGCCTGACAGTCCTTGGAGTTTCCTGTCTGTGTGCTTGTACAACACTAAATGTGATTTTCTCCTGTTTATCTGTTTATCTGTCTTATGTCAATTTCCTTCTTAGTCTAGCTGGAAGAACCTTGGAGAAAGGAAAATTTATCCATCCCCAACACCTTATTAGCAAATGGTTTGAGGAATTATATTTTTTTGTTTAGTTAGTTAGTTAGTTTTAAGATACCAGATTTGCTCTATAGTCAACCATTTCCCTGACAGAGATTTTGGGGGACTAATAACTTTGCCACACTATACCTGTATCTGGTTTGTATTTTCTGAGTCAACAAAGGACTAACGACCCATATACGGGGCCACACTATACTTACTGTCCTTGCTCCCCAGACCCTGCTATGTGACTCCAAGTAGAACGACATAACATATGAAAGACTGCTTTTTGTTATAAGTATCCAAAGATGGGATATGATGAGAAATCATCTAAACAGTAAAATAATTTTAAGGGAAAGAAGAGTAAAACCAAAATAAGACATTGAAGAAAAATGTGCTCTCTATCTGAAATGCAGCCTGAAGCTAAAATAATCACGTAATGCTTTATTGCAATATTATTCATGTTAATTAACAATTAACCTAAGACAGACCCCACTACATATTTTAATCTTCCTGTATTAGAACTGGAAGTTAATTTTGCTTTTCTTTTTAAAACCAATGCTGAATTTGAATATAAGAAAAAAAATCTCTAAATTTGTCTGGCATTGAGGTAAATCTATAAATTAAGGAAAATGATTTAAAAAAAAGAAGAAGGAAACAACACAGCAAAACATTCAAGACTTGAAGAATCCAGCATTAAGATTTTGATGGAATCCTTTCTGCCGGGTATAGGGAGAGCAAGCCCGTATCTGCACATTTACCAGTGTTCCTTCAAGGCATAGGCAGGGGAAGAGGATGGGAGCACTCAGTTGTTTCTTTTTCATTTAAAAGTGTGAATTGTGCAAGGTATTTTAGGGGAGCAAATTTTGCCACTCCAAGATATGCCTCTTCGGCATATTGATTATTTTAAGCTGGTTATTTTTAAGAAATTGCAGACACAAAAAGAAGCTCTAAAAACTGAGAAGTTACTCTTTTGTAAGAGACATTTACATTTATAAGGGCAATATCCTTTTCTTCTTTTTTGAGAAAGAGAGAGAGAGAATGCATGCATGAGCAAGGGTAGGGGCAGAGGGAGAAGGAGAGAGACAATCTTAAGTAGGCGTCATGCTTAGCACAGAACAAGGGAGATATCCATTTTTAAGGGTGTCTCCCTCGCTGTCTTTAAGGGTGTCTTTCCCTCCCAGGAAGGAGGGATCACTCAATGTACAGAAACTCTTATCAATGGAGAAAGTCCGGACTTAAGTATGCATAACAACCTTACACTTGTTTATTGTGTTTTTCCTGCTAAGCTCCTACGACTGGCTCCCCAGCCCTGCCATCTTTCACCTTTAGCTGAAGATGGTATTTAAGGTGATGACTTCAGTCATTTTTGGGAGCTACTCAGTTTTCCTGGGTCTCTCTCATGTATATAGAAGGCACACGTTATTAAACTTTTGGTTTTTTTTGCTGTTAATCTGTCTTATGCCAATTTAATTATTAGACCAAAGAACCTAAAAGGGAAGAAGGGAACACTTTTCTGCCCCTACAGTATTCTATTGCTTTGCTTCACAGTGGGGTGTGAAAGAAATATGCTATCATATCAAGACAGAGTCATGTTATTTGCTACTGAGAAACCCAATCAGCAGACAGCCATGGAAGTGCTTCTGGCAGGAGTCTTTGCATTATCACTGCAAGAAAGGAAAATTAGTGCATTTGATCCAAAAGAACTCCCTCTGAGCCTGCCTCCTCTAATACCATCTACCTTGTAGGTCTATAGTACTGGGAAAAGAGGTAAATCTGGGCAACTCTAGGCAGATTGTCTTACCTAACGACCCTTCAATGCACGTGGGAGGGAAGGAGAGTGGCACACCCTTCCTTTGCCTCCTACAGCTAAGGAACAAGGGACTCTTGTTCTCCTCAAAAGTAATATCAACCATATAGCAGCAGGAGTTCAATATTCAAAGCTTACACTGAACAGTTAACATAAATATTTTTCAGCTGAGAGACACTAAGTAATACAACACAGTAAACATTATATAAAGGCCAATTGTTTTCATCTGCCCCCTCTATTGAAATAATGTGGGATTCCACTGGGAGCATTCAGTGGAAGCAGCAACTATTCCAGTTTATTAAATGGAGTCTGCTATCTCCCCATAGAGTTATTTTAATAAATTATACATCACTCCCTTTCTAGACTAATAATCCTTTAACAGATGTGACCCCATATGTTAAATTAGAAATTTCAGAGACGCTAAGTGATGTGTTTTCTATACATAAAAGAAACCCCTTCAGTGCCAAGGCAGTCCACAGGCTTACCAACAGCTGCTTCAGACACTATGAATTTCATCTCTATGTGCACTGTTCCATGAGAGGATAGCCATGTCCCCCCAATTTTATTTTAGATATAGTTCTAACAACCTTGCTCTTCTGGTCCTTGAACCCTTAACTCACTTTAAGCAACACATTAGAGAGAGTGAGGGTTGCTTGAGTCAGAGGCACACTCAGTAGCGAAAAGTAAAAGCTGACAGACTGGAGTCAGAAAGGCAGAAAAACCAACAGAAATTAGCCTATTTCAATATTGGCCAGACCGTGTAGAGGTAAATGGTGCTATGCACTTCAACAGCCCCAAATGGCATCACTGCACAGTAACTGATGTTCATTAAAATGGGCATCATAGTCTCCAATCACTAAGGAAAGTTAAATTATGTGCAGCATGTGATTTTAGAAGGTAGAGTTGCTTAAAAAGTATTTTAGAGAAGTCTCTACCAAATTCTTCAATTTTGTTTAGTTTTTAAAGGTTTTTAAGGTCTTTAAAAAATATGTTTCTAGGGGTGCCTGAAGGTGCTTCTAGGTGCCTGAAGGTGTTTCTAGGCGTTTTGAGACACCATTAAGTGTCTGCCTTCGGCTCAGGTCATGATCCCAGGGTCCTGGGATCGAGCCGTGCATCAGACTCCCTGCTCGGCAGGAAGCCTGCTTCTCCCTCTGTCACCCCGCTTCTCCCTCTATCATCCCCCCACCACTCATCCTTCTTGTGCTCCTGCTCTCTCTCTCTCTCTCTGTCAAATAAATAAATACAATCTTTAAAAAAAAATATGTTTCTATGGGGGCACCTGGGTGGCTCATTTGGTTGAGCGTCTGAGTCTTGATTTTGACTCAGGTCCATGATCTTGGGGTTGTAAGACAGAGCATGGAGTCTGCTTAAGATTCTCTCTCTCTGGTGTGCCTGAGTGGCTCAGTCAGTTAAGTGTCTGCCTTCCACCTGGGTCATGATCCCAGGGTCCTGGGATGGAGCCCCATATCAGGCTCCCTGCTCAATGTGGAGTCTGTGTATCCCTTTCTCTCTACCCTTCCCCCTTGCTTGTTCTCTCTCCCCTCCCCCTCTCTCTCTTTCTCTCTAATAAATAAAACTTTTTAAAAAAGATTCTCTCTCTCCCTCTGCCCCTCCCCCCTGCTTGTGCATGCTCTCTCTCTCTAAAAAAATAAAAATAAATATGTTTCTATGAAATATTGATTTTCCAGTAATGTTAAATAAAGCAAGCAATTTCCAAGCCTGGCTGTTCATCAGTACTACCAGGGAAACTTGAAACAAATAGACATTCCCAAGCACCATGGAGTAAGAATCTTAGGGGAGGGGGTATTGAAAAGGGGAGGAGATAAGCATTTATATTTAAAAAAAAAAAATAGTTACAGGTAATTCTGCTCTGCAACATTGCAGATATATCTAAATATTAGTACACATATATGAATGAATAATTTAGGTATTTGGAAGCTTAGTTTCTAAGGCTACCTTATTTTTTTGATTATCAGATATCAACATATGTTTGCTTGGTGTTTTGTCACATTAATATTGGCTGGTTATGATTAGTAATACCTTTTAAGAAACAAGTTATATTTGAGTCATATGTTTTTAGACATAATATGAGATGTCACCAAACCCAAGTGGAAATCTTTAAATATAATCCAGTCACTGTAATAAATTCCAAGAGTGCTTTGATAATTTCTCCATATGTGAAGAAAATGAAAGCCTGATACTATAGAATTTATTAATCTTGGTTTGTAGGAGTGGTGGTAAACATAAGATGACCACAAATTTTCAACAAGCAATCCAACTGTAAAGATCTGGATGTCCAGGAAATGAGAAATAGTTGCGTTTATTGAAGAATAGCAGATAGAGTGACAGATTAACTACTTCTAATATTTTAACAAATAGAAAAATACATGTTTAACTGATTGAATTTTCATTACAGACAAATGTGAATATAGATCAGAAACAGAGACATAAACCTATAACTCAATATATTTCAAAATAAAGCCATTGCCTCTCTGAAATAGATGCGGTAGAAATAACAATAAAGGAGGGGATCTTGTCTTCAAATATTAAGGTTGAGTGCATATATTAAAAACAAAACCAAATTTCCAAAAATTTCCATATCACATATGAAGTAATGGCTTTTGAGTTACTTTATATTGGACGATGAAGGGTAGTGATTCCTGAGAGAGAGGAATCAAATTTTTCAAAACCAATGATAAAAAGAAAACTCTAAATGTAGACAGAGAATAGACATGCTACATATAGGAAATGAAAAATAAGGATGATGGCAGACTTATTAGAAAAAATGGAAGGGAAAAGGGAATGGAGCAATTTTTTTTTACATACAGTTCACCGTTTAACAACAGGGGTTTGAACTATGTGGGTCCACTTACACATGAGTTTTTTTTAGAATACCGTGCTGTAAATGTATTTTATGGTTTTCTTAATGACGTTTTCTTTTCTGTAGTTTACTTTATTATAAGAATATAACGTACAAAATATGTGTTAATCGACTGCTTATGTTATTAGTAAGGCTTCTGATCAGGATGTTAGTAGTTAAGTTTTTGGGGAGTCAAAAGTTATAGTAGATTTTTGACTGTGCAGGGAGCTCAGTGCCTCTAACCCCTGAATTGTTCAAGGGTCAACTGTACTAACAGGAAAAAAAAGTCAACTGAGAATCCTATACCCAGCAAAAATATCTCTCAAAACAGGGTGAAATAAGGCTTTTCAGATATACAAAAACTGAAAGAATTCATCACAAACTGGCCTGCACTATAACATATGCTAAATGATATCCTTCAAACAGAAGGAAATGGATAATAGATGGTAATATAGAATGTACACATAAAAAAGAAAGGACTGGAAATGATAACTGCATGGGTTACTACACATTTTCTTTCTTATTATTTAAATCTCTTTAAAAGCTGGGGCACTTGAGTGGTTCAGTTGGTTAAGCACCTGCCTTTGGCTCAGGTCACGATCCCAGCGCCCTGAGATCAAGCCCCACACTGGGCTCCCTGCTTCTCCCTCTCCCTCTGCCTACCACTTCACCAGCTTGTGCTCTCTCTCTTTCTCTGTCAAATAAATAAATAAAATCCTTATTCAAAAAAAGAACTGTTTTATTTATTTATACTTTAAGGTTTTTTCTTTTTTAGAGCGAGAAAAAGAGTGTGAGTGGGGAAGGGGCAGAAAGAGATGAAGAGAGAGAATTTTAAGCAGACTCTACACTCAGAGCAGAACCCAATGTGGGGCTCCATCTCATGACCCTGAGATTATGACCTAAGCTGAAATCAAGAGTCAACCACTTTAACCCACTGAGCTACCCAGGTACCCTAAAAGATAATTGTCTTAAAAAAAATAATGGTTTAAGCAAAAACAATAACAATGTAGTGTAGACTTTAAAATAAAAGTAAAATGTATAACAACAATAGCAGAGGGAGGATGTGGGAGTACATATTGTATAGGAGTATATACTATAAGGCTCTAATAGTATATGTGAAGTAGTATAATATCACTTAAAGGCAGACTGATAAGTTAAGGATGTATGCTATAAACCCTAAAACAATCACTAAAGAAATTAGAGTTATAGCTAATAACTCAACAAAATAGATAAAATCAAAACATAAAAATTATTCAAGTACTCCAGAAGAGGGTAGAGAGAAAAATGGCACAAAAAGATATGACAGATAGAAAACATACAGCAAGAAATAGATTTAAACCTAATCAAATCAATAAGCACATTAAATATGGATATCCCAAGTAAAAGTCAAACAATTTCAGCTTCAATGAAAAAGTGCAACCTAACTATATGTTGACTATAAGAAATACACTTCAAATATAAAAACACAAACAAGTTAAAAGCCAATGGCAGGAAAATGGCATGCCATTCTCATAATACCAAAAAAAAAAAAAAGCTAGAGTGCCTATATTAATGTCCAAGTAGATTTGTGTTCAAAGAATATTATCAGTGGTAAAGAAGGTTATTCCATAATGATAAATGAGTCAATTGATTAAAGGAATATAATAATCTAAATGTTTATGCATCTAGTAACAGAGCTTCAAAATCCATGACTCTGAAACAGACAGAACTGTAAAGAGAGTAGAAAAATCCACAAGTCTATCAGAGATTTTCATACTCCTCATTCAATAACTGATAGAACAAGTAGAGAGAATGTCAGCAAGGATATAAATTGGAATAAGAGTATAAACCAATCCGACCTAACTGACATTTCTAGAACACTCTCCTCCAACAACAGCAGAATATACATTTTTGCAAGTGCACACAGAACATTTTCCAAGCTTCCACCTTAAAGAAACCAGAAAAAGAAGAGCAAATTAAACCTAAAGTAGTAGAACCAAGAAAATAGTAAAGATCAGAGCAGATATCAATAGCTTACAAAGTAGAAAAATAATAGTCAATAAAATTAAAGCTGATTTTTAAGGGAAAAATAAATAAATAAATAAAATAAATAAATAATAATAATAAATTTATAAATTATATTTATAAATAAATAATAAATATAAATTAAATAAATAAACTGATAAAACCTCAGCCAGACAAACTAAAAAAGAGAGAAAAAACATAAGTAACCAAAGTCAGAAATGAATGATCTCACCACAGATTCTACAATTATTAAAAAGATAATAAGGGAATATTGTAAACAATATCATGCCAATTAATTCAACAAATTAGATGAAATACACACAATTCTTCAAAGATACAAACTTTTACTAAAGGTTACTCAAGGAGAAATAAATAACTTGAATATCCCAAATCAATCAAAGAAATTGAATTTGTAATTAAAAACCTTCCCATAGAGAAAACTCTAGGCCCAGTCATCTTCCCTGGTAAATTCTGCCAAACATTTAAGGAGGAAATAATACATAATACATAAATTCTTCAAAAGGAGGAATTGCTACCCAACTCATTCTATGAGGTCAACATTATAATGAAACCGAAACCAGGCAAAGATATACATGAAAAAAAAAAACCAAACAAACAAAAAACAAGATGCTCGTGCACATCATAAGCACAGATTTAAAAGCTTCTAAACAAAATTTCTTAAGTTAAACCCAACAGTCTATATAAAGGATAATGCATCATAAGATTTATCTCAGGAATGTACATAGTTAGTTCAATATATGAAAATCAATCAATGCAACCTATATTAACACAAAACAAAAATACCCATATGATCATTTTGTTAGACAGAAACAGCCTTTGACTAAGTCCAAAATCCATTCCTGATAAGAACTCTTGACAGAGTAGAAATAGAAGGAAACTTTCTTAATCTGATAAACAGCATCTATGAAAAAACTACACCTGCCACCAACTTATTGTTAAAAGACTGATTTTTTCCCCCCCTAAGATCAGGAACAAGATAAAGATATCTACTCTCATTTTCTGTTCAACATTTTACTGGAGATTCGAGTCACTGAATCAGGCAAGAAAAAGAAAGAGAAAGCATCCTGTTTGGAAACAAAGAAGTCAAACTGTCTTTATTTAGAGATGACATAAGTATCTTTGTAGAAAATATGATATAAGCTACAAGAAAGCTACTGGATCATTTGAGTCTAGACTAGTAACAAACAACAGAAAATTGAAGTTATAAAGTAAAACCACTTATAATCACATCCAAAAATATGATATATTTAGGGATAAATATTGTGGAAGTTGTGGGATAAAAGTTGTGGAAGACCTGTACATCAAAATGATAAAATAATGCAGAGAGAAAATTTAAGAGACTTTTAAATTTAAGAAAATTTAAGAGACTGGAGAAACGTCCCAGGTTAACAGATTACCAAACTCAACTCAGTAAAGGTGTCAATTTTCCCCAAATACATATATAGATTCTGTATGAGAGCAAAATCTCAGCAGCCTTTTTTATTTGGTGGAAACTGACACACTAATTCTAAAATTTATATGGAAAAAGAAAGGACATCCACTTAAGCCAAAACAACTGAGAAAAAGAAGAACCAAGTTTGAAAAAAAAATTATTCCTCCAATATTTTTTGAAATATCCTGTGATTTCAAGACTTATAAAGCTACAGTAATCCATTCAGTGTGGCACTGGTGTAGAGATAGGTAAACAGATGAGTGGGACTGAACAGAGCCCAGAAACAGACCATACATATATGGACATTTTCAACAAAACCACAAATTCAGGAAATTCAGAGGAAATAAATAATATTTTCAGCAAATTCTCCCAACATAATACCCATATTTTGAAAATGAACCATCATTTATATCTATACCATAAACAAAAATTAATTCAACGGAACACAAACCTAAATATAAAACCTAAAATCATAATACTTCTAGGAACAACAATATGAGAAAATCTTTGTGACCTTGGATTAGGCAAAGATCTCTTAGGCATGACTCCAAGAGTACCATCCAGAAAAGGACAAATTCATAAATTGGACTTCATTAAAATTTAAAATGTCTTCAATAGCTACTGTTAAGAAAATGAAAAGACAACCCAGAGGTTGGAAGAAAATATTTGCAAGTCATAAATGTGATAAAGGTGTGAGGAAAAATAATACATAAGTAACTCTCAAAACTCAAGGAATAACAAAACAAGCAATCCAATAAAAAAGGGGGGTGGGGGCAAAAGATTTGAACAAAGACTTCACTGAAAACAAGGTAAGAACAAAAACTGAGTTCAGGAAAAGATGCTCCACATCATTTGTTTGTCACTAGGGAGATACAAATGAAGACTCAACTGACATACCACTACACGCCTATTAGAAATGGCTAACATTTAAAAAATTGACCATACCAAGTGTTGGTAAGGATGCGGAAGAACTGGAACTCTTATACATTTCCAGTGAGAATGTAAAATTAACTGTAAATCCACTTGGAAAACAGTTTGAGAATTTCTTAAAAAGTTAAATATGGAGCTACCATATCACCCGATCTTTCCACTCCCATGCACTTACCCAAGGGAAATGAAAGCATATACTCACAAAATGACTTGTATATGAATGCTCACAGCAGATTTATTTGTAATAGCCCCAAAATGGAAACAACCCAAATGTCCAACAACAGGTGAATAGATAAGCAAACTATTATGTCAATAAAATGGATACTGTGGATTGGTAAAAAGAAATGAACCATGGCTATGGAGTACAACATGGATGAATGTCAAGATAATTGTTGAATGAAAAGTTGCCAGACACCAAAAAAAGGGTACATACTATATGATTCCACTAGAAACCTCTAGGAAATGCAAACTGCATGGAGCTGGAGAGACCTTAGTGGCTGGGGATGGAAAGAGAAGAGGGCAAGCTTACAGGAGGGACACAAGGAAATTTTTGACATCACTTGTCAAAAGTGATGTGATCTTGAGGGTTTCACGGCTGTATATATGGGGAAACTTATCAAACTGCGGCTCTTAAGAGAAGTTTATCTATGTTAACTATTGTAGTAAAGCTATTATAATAAACATATATAAACGCAACTACGAGAGTTTAATCATATCTAAAAAGAAATTAACAATAATTCCTGAATATCAGAATTTCACTGGATAGTCAGTATTTACATTTCCCTATCTTACAAACTAATATTATTAGACAAGCAATCCAATAAAACGGGATCCAAACACAATCCAAAGATTGCAATTGGTTTTGTCTCAAACAAATGAGTCAGAACTTCCCACGAGATCTTAAGAGATACTGACTGCCCAATAAGAAATACTGAACAGAAGAGTGCCAAGAATATTTTGGGACATTCATAACTATTGCCCAATAGTACTATAGAAAAAAAAAATCCAACTTAGAATCCGACATTCTATTCTGATCTGTTAATCTAAATTTCTCCACTGCATGAATTTGGCTATTATGGATTTTCCAGAGAAATATATGTATCAGTTTTCAAATAATTTTGAAAAAACATTTATGGGGTACCTGACAAAGTATTATGCTGGTCAGTGTAGAGGATACGAAGATGCATAGAACACAGTCCTGCTATAGATCAAATGTTTATGTCCCTTCCCCCAAATTTGTAGGTTGAAATCCTAATCCCCAAGGCAATGTTATTAGGAGGTGGGGTCTTTGAGTGGTGATTATTCGTGAGGGCAGAGCCTTCACGAATGGGACTAGTACTTAATAAAAGAGACCCCATGGAGCTCCCTAGTCCCTTCCACGATGGATGTGAGGACGCAGTGAGAAGGCACCATCCATGAACCAGATACCAAATCTGCCAGTGCTTTGATCTTGAACTCCCCAACCTCTAGAACTGTGAGAAACACCTTTCCGCTAAGCCATCCAGCTTATGGCATTTTTGCTATAGCAGCTCAAAGGCACTAAGACAAATCTCTATCCCCAAATAATTTAGACCTGGGGAGGGGAGTAGTAGATTAATGACTAGAATAGAAGCTTGAAAATTATCAGGCAAAGTAAGAATCATAAAATACACTGGGAACACAGAGAAGCAAGACATTATCTCTATTTGGAAGAATAAGGTAAGAATTAAGGTAGAATCGGGAGTTTGAGCTGCATTTTTGAAGCACAAATCTAATTTGGGATGAGGTCGAGGCAGGCAAAACCTTCCAAAGAAAGAGGCAAATATAAACATGGAAATGTGAAGGAGGCAAGTTCAGGCCTGAAAAGTCAGGTAGAACCGCACAGGGTTCTGGGTTAGGAATAGTGAGGGCCAAGGCCACGGAAGGGGCTGAGAGCCAGATTATGGAATTTCTTGCATAGTATTCTGAGGGATTTAGACTTTGTTCCACAGGCAATGTGATATTAGTGATAGTTTATTTTATTTTATTTTAAAAGATTTATTTATTTTTAGAGAGAGAGAGTGAGCATATGTGGGGGGGGGTCAGAGGGAGAGAGAGAATTCTTAGTAGATATAGTCCCACCCCCACCCCACCGCGGCTAGCCCTCCCCGCCCCCACCCCATCCCCAGGGCAGAGTCCCACACGGAGCTCCATCTCAGGACCCTGAGATCATGACCTGATCCAAAACTGAGTTGGAGGCTTAACTACACCACCCAGGTGCCCCTACTGATGGTTTTAATGACTGACGGCAAACAACCTGTATTTTAAGAAGTTTCTCATCATGAGTACAGACAAGCAGAAAGGCAAAAAACAGAAATACGTGGTGACCTCAGGAGTCAGAGGAGACGCTGTCACAGGGCTGAGGGAGTGGCAATGCAGGGAGAGAGGTAAATACCCGGCTAAATTAAATGGTGACATTTTAGAGGGAAAAAAGATGTGAACCTAAAACTAAGAAAGAATTAAATTTGGAATGATCAAAGAAAAAAAATTACCATTTCTTATCAGTAAAACTTCGAATCAGATAAATTTCCTTTCCTAATAAGAATACATATGTTAATTTCATTACGCCTTACAGATTTTCATTTCTTTTTTAACACAACGCACTACTGATCATATTATCACTTAGAGAGAAGGCGGTGACATTCTAAAACAGCACGGATTACTGTCAGACCCAAAGATATGATACATGTTGTGATTCTTTTTGTGAATAATGTGCAGTTTATTTTTATGCAACAGCACACCACATGTTTTGGTTTTTAACAGATGGCAAACTCTTTTTACCAGGGTTTTAAACTTGCACACTGGGAATGAAAACTATTTATACAGTAAACACTTTAGCTGATCCTATCTTTGGACAAGTTTAATTAAAGAAGGAGATACCAGTAGCACAATCAAACCGACTCACGGGAGGAAGCAAGAACTTGCTTCCTTGCTGAATACATTATTTTACCCTCGCACTTTCAAGCATCCACGGAAATAAATGGCATGATGGAGTTTTATAATAAATCCCTTAAGCATTTAGCTTTTTTTTTGTGAGGTGTTTTCAAACCCAGTGTTATTAAAGCTTTAACACCCAAGGTAGAAGGAAAGCATAACTTACTCTTTAATGAGATGCCATGACAAGCATTGTTCCAACAGCTCTCCAATACCCTCACACCTTATCCGGCATGTAGATGCTTGTTTCTAAACACTTTCTAGAAAAACCTCCCTAAAGAACCAGTATTCTCTCACACTAAAAACACGAAATATGTTGGGATGTCATGAGGATTAAGTTTCAAATTCATCAAGAGCCCTTAGAAACAGAACAGATGCAAATAAACAATATTAAACAGCCTCTGGATTTGGGGCTCACTTACATCTTCTATGAAATAATAAAAGGAGGGAAAGTAATGATAACGCTTGCTCCTAACCATATAGCAGGATGCCGCAAGGTGAAACGGTCATCAAAGGACAGGAGAATCCTGCAGAGACAGCAGGCTGAATCCCCTCTATATTTCACACATGGAAAAAGAAAAGCTCTGGGAGCCTAAGAGACTTACTCAAGATCAAACAGCAAATAAGAATTGGTAGGGCTGATGGTAAAGCTCCTGGTAAAGGACCCTTTCACTATACTCTGAGAATTTTCTAGTTTTGATCAAGTGACTTTACACTGGTAAGAGGAATTTGAATGCCTACGAGGAAACCGTTCATGGATAGAAAGACAAAAACGACATTGACTTTAAAGGCTGATGGAGGCTGAATAATACTCCTGTCTCCAAATTTCCTCTAATGTTGTTATGGGTCTCAACCTTCAAACACCACATTCAGCCCCACACTTGAATGCAAAAATAAACCACCAAATAAAAAATTCAGTCTAAGATGACTGACCAAGAGTGGAGACACCACGTGAGAATTTCCATCCCTCCGGTACTCAGTATGTCTGACCCTATTAACCTACAAACCAATTTAAACCCCATCCTCCATTTTTCTTTCTTACTAATGAGTCTCTTCACTCGTGTTTTATAATCACGGGGAAATACTCCAGTAAGTGCATGGCTGAGCTATTATCATACTTCTCAGGGGGTAAAAGACAATTTGCCTCTGGCCTCCTTTCTCAGCACACACAGAGGTATGCAGTTAATGGCACAACACATGGCCTGCTGGGCCCTATCCTGCTCTGCGAGGGACAGTCTGCAAAGTGCCATGGAAAAAATAGACCACAGAGAAATGCACGTGGGGTTCACGGCAGCAGTTAAGCAGCAAGACGCAGTATGAATCAAAGTGACAAGGCACAGGAATGAAGAGCTCGCCCAAGTTCATTGGTTTTATGTTGAAGCTATAATGTGTAATTAATGCGACTTCCACCCTACGACTAGCGGAACGACATTACTAATAACACCACTAATATGGTGGAATGGACGCACAAAGAAGTCAGTGATCCTTAGGGGAGAGGAACCAAATTTCAGTGAGGCATAAAAATCTAGGTTATTACCTGAAACACACCTGGATCAAACCTTGCCTTTTGATGTAAAGCATATCGAATAAAGGCATCATGCTGCGTATATTTCTTCCACTGTTCCTTCAAATTTCGTTTTGAGTGATTCATACAACCTGAATAGGGTTGGTATCGTAATCATGGTAGTGAACTAGCCCTGAACATTCTAGGTGAATTTCATATATACATATCTATTCTTATGAGCAGGTTCTAATCAGTCTTTACATGGACCGGGAAAGGAACAAATAGGAGAAGGTAGCATTAACGGTATGGACAAATTAAGGGAGAGAAAGGGTAAAAACCAACGGATATTAGAAAAAACAAATTATGACGATTTCCCCAAAAGTGAGTTTCTAGACAGGACTCTAATGAGTTTAGATTGTTTTACAGAGCGCTCCCCCTGGAGCCCCAGGGGTACTGCTCCTGGAGTGACGATGAGCAGGTTGTACAAAGAAATACCTATAAGCTCTTCTCCACATCAACCCCTGCTCTCTGTCATTAGAAAGTAAGGAAGTATCTGAATTCTATTCTACAGGTCTATTCTAAGAGAATTCCACGGATACAAGTCTTGTTTGCTACTTGAGGACCAGCTCAAATATCTTTCCTCCATGAAGACTTCGGCACCCTAACCCCTGCCCCCTGGCAGTGAGCTATTCCCTCTTCTGGGTCCCCTCAGCATTTTGCCCACAACCTCTACCTTCTTATATTGTAGTTATTTGCTTTGTTTTAAGGGCACTCCACAGAGGTGGCAAACAAAGGAAGTGGAAATATTTGTTAAATTAGTAAATCATCCTCTTAGCTAGAAGGTATTGTCCCTTGGTCCCCATGGGAATTCTTTAAGAAGGGTCAATGCCCAGGGGGCAGCTCAAGTCCCAGGACCTGGTGAAAGAGGATACACCTTCACCCAACACAAATGAAGCTCCTGTGAAAAAGATGTGATAGAGGGGCGCCTGGGTGGCTCAGTCGGTTAAGCATCTGCCTTCGGCTCAGGTCATGACCTCGGGGTCCTGAGATCGAGCCCCGCATCAGGCTTCCTGCTCAGCAGGGAGTCTGCTTCTCCCTCTCCCTCTGTGTGCTCGCTTGCTCTCTCTCAAATAAATAAATGAAATCCTAAACAAACAAACAAACAAAAAAGATGTGTTAGAAATAAACACAATCCCTCCTCTTACCCTCTTTGCCCATGTATGCAGACTTCTTAAAAATCAACCCAAAGGCAAAAGTCATTCTACCATAACCAAGTGAACAAAAGTACTTAAGACTTGAAATGGGTTTAGAATTTGCAATATAAGGTCGCGTCGTTGCCTTAGGTGATTATTATCTGTAGTAGGGAATAATTTGAAGGATATATGCAACAGATGCCTTTAACCGCATCAGTGACGTTTTCTCATTATTTCATGACAAGAGTTTTTAAAGTTCTCCCCGGCAACTCAAGAATGGGTCTACAGCAATGACCAGTTAAATGCTGAGCACCTTCTATGTTTAAGGCACAGCCAGGCCCCATGGGGAGAGGGCAAAAAGTGAACCAATCAAGCAAAATCACTTGCTTTTTAGTATTAGGATTCTATTTTTCTCAAAGTATCTTCATCCCATATAGGACTGTATCTTCAATACATGATCTGTTGTAGGTCCCCAGCTACTTTGTAACCCACACACGATATGGGTTACATGAGTTGGCTCTCACAGTTAAGAAGCCAAAATCCCAAAGAGGACAGTTTCTGCCCCCTGGCTGCCGCAGGAAGGTAGAGACAGATAGCGGTAGAGACAGGATCATTGATAATAACCATGTTCTTTGCTACCTGAAGTTTGAGCATGTGTAGACGGCAAGTGAGAATTTACAAACATTATCCTCTTGCCATCCTGATTTAAATTCGCGAGGTTTAGCAAAGGAAGGGACTCCTGTGAGGTGAGAGGAGTCTGCAGATGAGACAGACATGGGCCCCAAAGGGTCCACGACCGGATTCAGACCCAGACAGCTCCCAAGCCCAGCTCAGTATGCTACCAACACCATGATGAGGAAGAGGCCCGTTCTTCTCAGATTCACATGTAGTGAGGTTTGCTGGTCATTTGTGACTCATACGCTTATCGTTAAGACAGTTTAAAAAATGTACAATGGTCCTTTCCATAGTACAGGTCTGGCTAACGGTCTGGTGTTGCTCTTATCCCTGCATGGACCTCAGGCCCTGCCGCTGTCCCCCCGGACTAGCTCCTTAGCTGAGCAGGTCGAGTGATGGGACTCTGGGGTGTGCCAGTGCCTCTGGAGGGATCCAAAGCTACTCCCCTATGTGGAGATACTTCTGTCAGGAAACGTCCTCCTGCTCCCAGCTTTGCTTGTTGTCTGTTCCTGAATCCCCGTGATAATGGCTTCTTCCCGTTTCTGAGATGTATTTGACCGTGGCCTTATGGCCCCGCCTCCTGGACACCACCTGCTGCTTGCACCTAATTATCTGTCCCATCTTCAAGCATTTGTCTGACCTCAGGCTCCAGCCACTCCCACCCTGCTCGATGCCACTGCCGACCAGCTCAGTAACAGCAAAGGACTTCGCAGGACCTAAGTCGATGGCAAGGAAGAAGAAGGAGCATTCTAGCAAAGGAGAAGAGCCTGACTGCCGTTCCATGGGGTCAGGGATAAGTAAGTAGTCTGGCTTCCTGGGCAGAATGTAATAAAGTCACCCAAACTGAAACAGAGAGGATTCGATTTGTTTTCACTATTACTAATACTTTTTATTGTCAACACATATTTGATTTTTAAGTGAAAAACATATAAACACATGGCAAGAATTACTGCTGAAAATGCCAGTATCATTAGATCAGAAGAATAAAAAATGCTCTGGAGAAGAGCTCTGTAATCAGACTGAGGTAATTTTCAGTAATGCACTTTCCAAACTAATGCACTCTCCAATTTGAAGTCTTATTTAAGTAAATGAATATATCTGACTGCTGACAGCCCTGTCTTTTTATGACAGTTCTTGAAAGCTTAATTTTAAGCCAGGTTGGGCATCTGTGGCTAATATCTTTATCTTTAATTTGCTTCAGTATACAAATAGACCATGTGTTAATAAACAATAAAGTGGATTGCTCTGACTTGAAGACAAGGTCATATTTCCCATCAATCAAAAGAAAATTTAGATCTTGATCATTTTCAAACACTCGATCTGAGTTTTTTCCTTAATAAACCGATTTTACTCCCCTGCTCATGTTGTCACAATCATGGCAGAAATTAGCACTGTAAGCTAGCTCCTGAGTGCTCAACGGGAAGCATTAGAATGGGATTTTAATGATACGAAGAATTTGCTATTATTGTCCTGCGGTGTGTTTGACTGAAGATTCATTCTGGTGGAAACAGGTGCCCTGAATTATCCCTGGCACTACAGTATGGCGAAAATCATGAAACGAAAAATAAAAACAAAGCAAATGTGTATTTCAACACAGCTAAAAACTCGACTACACTTGCTGAGACTGGTAATATATGCTGAGCTTATTTAAATCACCAAAATTGCTGTAATTAAACTTCTCTCTAAATCAGACTTGTATAAGAGTCAGAAATCTCCTATAATTAACTTATCTGTAGAAGTAATCAGACAATAACTGCGGGTGTATTTTAGGAACCACTAAAACTACAGTAGCTGTTGAATGTAATGATTATAATAAATCTCTAACAGCCGTTCTCTTACAACCTCTTTTCACAGCTGCAAGGGGGTGGGGGGAAGGGAGACTTCTCGAAGCTTTTCCCAGAACTGGTTTAAGTGTGCTAGTGCTACTTCGAGCTTCAACACTCTGGGAAACTTACGACAGCGTTGGGGTGTGGCCTGAACTGAATCACCAGCCTGTGTGAGTTACATCTAGGTGGGCTGCGGGTACTTACGATGAGGAACAGATCGTGTGTTAGGGACTGCCAAAGATAGTGAACCAAAGCACCTCCTGCAGGCAACTACAAGACAGAAGACCTACCTAGATAGACCACACAATAATTGAGTTCAAGGCAGTGATGACTTGGTAGAGCCCATGTGAAGGACTCTCAGAAACCCAAGTCATTGAAGCTTGGTGACAGGTGTCTTCACGAACAGGTGCTTACGTTCTCGGTAAGATGAACGAACGAATGACTTGACAGAAGAACTACGCTCCCCAAGCCAAGGCCATTGAATCAAGGCTGTCCAATGTTTTTGTGCATATTTTATTAAAATAGAAAAATATATGAGAGCAAGGAGATATTACTGGAACATTCAAAGTACTATAACAGGTGAGAGAACGCCACTCTCATGCATTCATTCACACACTTACTTGTTTCGATTATGTATCTGTGAAGCTTTGTACACGAAGTTAACAGCTAAAGAACCAATTTGGAAAATATTTTTGGGACATAAAAACTAACAAGGAGGGGTGCCTGGGTGGCTCAGTGGGTTAAAGCCTCTGCCTTCAGCTCAGGTCATGATCTCAGGGTCCTGGGATCCAGCCCCGCATCGGGCTCTCTGCTCAGCGGGGAGCCTGCTTCCCCCTCTCCCTCTGCCTGCCTCTCTGCCTACTTGTGATCTCTCTCTGTCAAATAAATAAATAAAAAATTTAAAAAAATTAAAAATAACAAGGAAATTAATATCAATATTAATGAAACCCTGATAACCAATGAGAAAAAAAAAAAGATAGGACTTGGCAGTTTGCAGCAAGGGAATCCAGAATGGCTTACAAATTTCAGATGTTCAGCTCCTCTAGTATTCCAAGAACGTTAATATTTGTATTTCATTAAATCCATGAATTATCACCAACTTAAATCAATTAAATCAATGAAATGTCACTGAAATATTAAAACAACTATTTGAAGGCCCTGGAAAATGACCAAAGATAGGTAGAAACTTATAACAGGAGAATTTATTCTTTCTTTTTTAGATTTTGTTTATTTATTTGAGAGAGAGGGAGCACGTGCATGCACAAGAGAACACAAGAGAGAAAGAGAGAGAGAGAGCACGCACAAAACCTGGGGAGGGTGCAGAGGAAGAGGGAGAGGGAGAAGCAGGCTCCCCGCAGAGCAGGGAGCCTGACATGGCGCTCGATCCCAGAATCCTGGGATCATGACCTGAGCCAAACTTAGGTGGCTTAACCGACTGAGCGACCCAGGCAGGGAATTTATTCTGGAAAGAATTTATTCTTGTAAGAATTTACTCTTGAAAGACAGTCTCTACATTGGATAAGAATGGTGAGTTTGTGATTTTTTTGCTCCCAACCACCCCAAGTCAGGCAGCAGAAAACTGAGTCCTTCCCTACTAAAGAGGGCAGACCTCAGCATGAAGAGAACAGAGCTGATGAAAATGAAAAGGGAAATCTTGGATGCAAGACAGCCACAGAAGGGCCGAGATCCAAAACTGGAGAATAAACTCGGCACAAATCCTGGGCTGACTGATAACTTTCCATCTTCATGGGGAGCCCCTGGGAGCCTGCTGAAAAAGCAGACAGAACCTCGTTGAGGATGGACTAGTTATATATGGCCGCAAAGCAAAGTACCCCCAAACCCAGCAGCTTACAACCACCATAAACATTTAGTATCTTACACAAGTTCCCTGCTACCTAGACCTGCCCAAAGGCTGCTTATATATTCTCATGACACGGCAGCCACTTTCCTCCAGAGCAAGCAAGTGATCAAAAGAAAGACAAGGCAGAAGGTGCAATGCTAGCCTTGGGATTCACACTCTGTCAATTCTGCATTGCCCTATTAGTCACATAGGTCAGCCCTATTCAATGGAAAGAAGACCACACAGAGGCCTGAATACCAAGAGGCAAAAATCGCTGCGGGCCTTCCCAGAGGCTAGCTACTGCAGAAATCTACTTTTGAAAGACAGAACTCCTCTGGCGAAATGTGCAAATTTGTTGTGTTTTGCCCGAGCACATTTCTCAATACACATCCAGTTTGCCTAGAAGAAATTCAAAGTCCTAATGGCTTGAAGTATAAAACAGCAGAACTTCAGGCTGCAAAGCGACTGGAAATTCAAACGGTGAATCTCAGAAAGAAGCCCCCAAATCTGAGTATGAATTCTGCCCAAATCTTTAGCAGACCGCTAAACTACACAGGCTCAGGGCACCTCCTGCCCCACTCTCCAGAGAGCTGAACTTATAAAAACAGCAGCTGGAAGTCAACAAATCTGGGCCAAGAAAGAAGTTGGTTCACGCTGCAGGGAGATAGATTTTTTAGTTTGAATCCAGGCAAGTTAACTGTCTACGGGTCACCAATAATCCTCAGGGGAAAAAGAATGTCCAGAGTTGCCACAACGTATTCTATACATGATCCAGCTTTTACCCTAAAATTCCTAGACATGTGAAGAAACAGGACTCTCCTGATCCATACTCAAGAGGAAAAAAACAGTCCATAGCAACTGTCTCCAAGTGTGCCCAGACGCTGGATTTATTAGAAAAACATTTCAAATGGGTGACTGTAAATAAGTATAAACATTTAAAGAAAAACATGGTATTAATAAGTGACCAGATATGGAATCTCAACAGTGAAATGGAAACTATAAAAAAGAAGTAGTTGGAAATCTAGACTTGGAAAACAGAGTAGCTAGAATGAAAATTTTACTCCATGGACTCAACAGCAGATTTGAAATAGTAGAAAAAAATTCACTGAACTTGAAGATAGAGCAATAGAAATTACGCAATCTAAGCGGGGGGGGGGGAAGTTAACAAAAAAAGAACAAAGTTTCAGAGACGTGTAGGACATTATCATGCACTCTAACATGTAATTCTACTACAAGTAGTGGAGAGGAAAAGAAAAAAAAGTTTGAAGAAATATGGCTAAATATGGCTGAAAAATACTTAATTCACAAGATTTTCTGATAAGAATTAGATGAGAACCTCTGTGAAAATAACATGAAATACAGTACATTCTAGATAGGTAAGGTTCATCCACACAGTGATACTTCTGTCTATAAACTCTTCCTGCTCATCATCTGGGCCATTTGCATTTTATAATATCAACATCAGATGAAGAGATAAGGAAATGAAAGGATAATATCACCATCAGATGAAAATCACAGATTAAATCACATTTTTCACACTGTAACTATTTATTCAATTCCTCTTATACTCTTATATTATGGTTAGGTGCTATTGGAGGGATGTGATGGTTTAATTTTATGTGTCAACTTAGCAAAGCCATGATAACCCAGATATTTGATCAAACATGTCTACATGTTGTTGTGAAGATATTTTTTAGATGAGATTAATACTTAAATCTGTAGTCTCAAAGTAAAGCAGATTATCCCCCATAATGTAAGTGGGCCTCATCTAATCAGTTGAAAGCCTAAAGAAAAAGACTGACACCCCCCCATGACCACCACCAAGGAAGAGGAAACTCTGTCTCCAGACTGCATTTGGCCTTGAGCTGCAACATCAACTCTTCCTTGGGTCTCCAGCTTGCCTGCCTACCCTGCAGATTTTGGACTGGCTAGCCTCTATAATCATGTGAGTCCATTTCTTAAAATAAATCTGTGTCTCTGTTTCTGTCTATACACACACACACCCTATTATATTGATTTTGTATTTCTGGAGAACCTTGACTAATACAAAATGGGGGAGGGTGTCATGGTTCCTACCTTTTAGATGCCTTCTGTCTAAAAATTAAGGGAAAAACTCAAAATACATGCTAAAAATCTACAAACACCGGGTGTCTTGGGAGTACAGAAGTAAAGTACATCTTCTGGTCTGGAGTAAGAGACAGGGTGTAATCAGGGGAGGCTGCCTAGCAGAGGTAACCTCTAAGCTCATTTCTAAGGAGCAGGACTTTGCCAGGAGGATATGAAGAGGGGAGGCCAGAAAGAGCATTGTGAACAGAGGAAAGCCATTAGCTTTGGGTGCTGTACTAATAAGTTTAGTTTTTATCCTCAAGACGATGGTGAACAACTTCACTCAGATATGTTCCATTCAGCTGTAAGAATCCCAGGAAAAACTTCACTGACATATATATTTTTTAATATCAAGAAAAGTTCTTATTGAGGCTTGATTGTTGCTCATGTTGGTTCTATCTCTGTTTTCCTTATGATCACAGAAAACTCAGAAGTATCCATACAAGGTACTAGTTGCATCAGGCTGATTTACTGGCCATATTATAATCTTCTAGGTCTTTCCCTATACCTGCATGACAAATGGGATTGCTGTTAGTGTAAATGTGACTTGTTTTCTAGCGCCATCTGGTGTTCTAGTAGGGCACTGATTATCACTTTACAAACAGTAACCAGGACATCTTTAAATGCCTAAAAGACAGTCACGAAATATACTGTTGAAGCGTATCCTTAATTGTAATGAATAATACAACCGGATATTAAGTTTTGGTCTGAATCAAAGATAAATTTCAGGAAAAGTCCTCGATTCAAATGCAATTATAACACACACACACACACACAGCAAAAATACATTTCCTTTTTGCAGGCACGGGTATTCTGTTGCTTCTCAAATTCCTTTAAAGACTCACAAATCCTCAACTAATAACTGACACTTGATCTATGTTAAACCAGCCACGTGTTGCATGCTTTCATGTTCAATGAATTGCTCAAGCACCTCTTAAGAAGCTCCCAGTCATTTTTGACTCCTGTCTTTCTTTCTCTCATACCTCATATCCTATCCATTAGCAAATTCTAGTGACTTCACATGCAAATACATGGAGAATCTAATCACCACTCACCTCCGTTATGTCCCATCCTAATACCAGCCCTATTACTCCCTCCTGGAGTCTCCTACGTGGTTTCCTTGCTTCCGATCTTGCCTCCCCAGAGCCGGAACGAGACTTCTGAAACATAAGGCTCATCAAACCAACCTTCCGCTCTGAATCTCCCAGCGGTCATCTCGCTCAAGTGAACACACAAAACCCATAAGGTTGGCGGCCTTCAAAGCCCTGTGTGACTCAGATCCTTCGAGCCCTTTGATCTCACCCACTCCTATCGCTCCCTCTACCCCATTCCCGGCCTGCCACACTGGCCTCCTCGCTGATCCTCACACATGCTAAGCACGCTCCCTCGTGGACTATGGATGTGCTATTCCATCCCTAGACTCCGTTCTCCTGGATGTTTGCACAGCTCATTCCCTTGCATCTTGGAACGTCACTGTCCCAGAGACCTCGCCACAGAGCAACCCCTGCCCACTGTCATTCCCTGTAGTCTTTTCCTGTTTGACATTCCTTTTCATACTTATCACCATGATATTCTAATTTTTAACAATTACATATCTAACCTTCCTTCCCAAACATACATACCCTAAATTACAAGCACCAGGAGAACTGGGACTTTGTTTTTATTGACTGTGTTAGCCCTGGTGCCTATAACAGGGCCTGGCACATAGTAGGTGCCCAGTATGTACTCAGTAAATGGATGAACAAACGTAACTGTTTGAGTTGACATCTAGTAAGCTGTTTTTGCACAGCTACTACTTTGTAGTTCACGCATTTTGTGGTTGTGGAAGATGGAATATGTGGGAAAAGATGACATCCAGTGGGGAGAAACGGATATAGCAACCTTATCTAAAACAAATAGAAAGAATCTGATTCAATTTAAGAATCTGGCAAATAGGGCCTGTTTTGGAATAAGCCCTATTTCAAACCCATGACTCCCTAAAAGGAAAGAACACAGAATTATTAATTCTAAATAAAAGCAAAATCTTCTGCTCTCACCAGCAGTTCCTCAACAATACGCTTGAGGGGAGATCACACAAGCAGAAAATCCGGCAACCTGATAATTCATCCTGAGACAAATTCTTAATGGCCATTTAAAAAAAAAAAAACAACAACAAAAAACTCCACTTCTATCATTATGAAACTGAAGTCTGACTATTTCCCCTTCCTTCTTCCCCATAGTTAACAGCACCCTACAAAACTGAGTAAAAAAGAGGATGGAATTCCCAAGGCAGGCAATGAATGTCAATGGATTTTCAATGAATATAGGGTAACACTGACCATTAGATCTTTTAATTCTAAGACTATGCCTGCATTTCACATCCAATAAAATACTTCAGAGACAAACATCTGTTGGTTGGTACCGCTAGAAACTGCCAGTTTCCCACGTTGGAGTGTGATGAGCCAAGCAGGCAAAACTGACCCATGGATTCATTCTCTCCACAGGTTCCCTGAAGAAACAGCCCAGAGAGCCCAGCACCCACCACACTGGACAAGTCCCCTTTGGATCAGAAGCCTGGAGGACAAAGCCGTACAGAGTATGGAGGGCAGTACGGAAGGAGGCGCAGCTCCCTGAGGACAAAATGGAGCCTCTGAAGAGGGAGCAGCGCCGCTGTGAGCAGCAGTGGGCGTAGAGCTTGCATGTGTTCACTATCTGTGAGCACCAACGCCCAGAGTCCTTCCTCCCCCATCTCTACCTTTGTCAGAAGCACTGAGGTAGACTTCCCAGGAGCAAACAAGTCAATGTGTGAATGAGAAACACTGATTTTCAGACACTCTCATCGCCTGGATAGGACATCCCAACTGCATGAAGGAAAATGTCAGACTCCCTGCCAAAGCCTGGCCCCCATATTTCTCTCTGACTGCATGATATATACTCTCAGTTTGGTCAGGGTGGTCCAGGTTCTCAGGCTTGGCTGTCCTGCCTCAGGACCTTTGCACAGGAGCTTCCTCTGCTCTGTGTGCTCCTAGCTCAGCATTCATACAGTTGCCTTGATAATATCCCTAACCTCCTCAGAGATGTTCTCCCTTTTCTTCCCTCCCCACCTCCCTCCAGCACACTCTCCTGCTCAGTATCCTTTAGAGCACTATCACTATTTCAGATTTTGTGCGTGCTGCTGGATTCCTGACTGGGAAGTGAGCTCCATGAAAGAAGGAATTTTGTCTGTCTTATTCTCACCTGCATCCACTTGCCTACAACAACAGTATCTGGCATGCAGTAGGCATGCAAATGTTTAAGTGGATAAATATATTCGTGTATGTTTTTGTGAATGATGAAAAAATTGGTAGTTTTTTTTTTTTAACATTCTGATGATTTATTGAAACTTTTAGCATAGAGCAGTAGCCATTTCCCTAAAATATGGTGGTAGAGTATACCTTGGTAACAAGGGTAAAATACTACATGCTCAAGACTGCTAATCACTTCCTTCTCTCAATATTTGATGTTCTCTTCCTCTGTAGAACCAGAACCCTGAACTTTTGCTTTACCAATATTCTATCAGTTAAATGTAGTTCTCCTAAGAAGTTTACTCCTTCTCTCTACTTCCTTTGTGTTATCTGGATGTGGTGATAATGGCTGGTGCTTCAACGGCCCTTTTGAAACATGAGGTTATAGACTAAGGACAGCAAAATGGCAAGAGAGGAGCTGCGTCCTTAATGAGCCATTAAGCTGGTCCTAGGTTATTTATGTGGATAAGAAATAAACTCCTATCTTGTTTAAGCCACTAAAACTTGAAGTTTTTAAAAATTACATATGACTATATTTAATTGTAATGGGAATGTATGATTTGTAACGAAGGTCTGAATCTAACTCAACCATTGAAGACATAGGAGGAGGGTAAAAATAGGGGGTTGTTAAGAAACCAGGATTTTCCTTAAGAGTGTTTATTTCCCTAACCAATACAGGACAGGAAAACCAGAATAAAGGACAAAGAGGATTTGTTTTATCTCCTTTCTCCTTTAACTCGGGGTTAGTGTCTGGGATCACCAAGTGAGACGTGGGCTAACCTGGTCCCAAGAGCAGCCTTGGTACTACCTCTGTGGTCTCTGCCTTGGAGCCACGACAAGACATGGTCACTGGTCCAAGGCCAATTGAATGATGTGAATCATTTTAGTGAGTTTTTTGTACAGCTAAATTTATACAACCTAAAAAAAAAACAAAACCCACCCTTTATTCTTTAATTATACGTGTTGTACTTTGGGGGTTAAAATACCTTTGCTTTTAGAACTGATTATGACAGTACATATGGATCTTTCAAAAGCACTGTTTTAACTAAATCTTAAAACTATAGGATTTAGATTTAGGTGAATCAGTTATGATTCACCCCCAAATCAACCAACTTAATTGCTAATCAAAGCAATCTGGAGTATAGATATTTAGATAGTAATAGTAGTAGCAGATTGCATTTGTGATTTACAAGTAGTTTCATTTTATCTTCCTGATTTATTTTTTTTTAAAGATTTTATTTATTTATTTGACAGAGAGAGAGATCACAAGTAGGCAGAGAGGCAGGCAGAGAGAGAGGGGGAAGCAGGCTCCCTGCCGAGCAGAGAGCCCGATGCGGGGCTCGATCCCAGGACCCTGAGATCATGACCTGAACCAAAGGCAGAGGCTTTAACCCACTGAGCCACCCAGGCGCCCCTACCTTCCTGTTTTGAAGTATACCCTGTGAGGCATTAAGAATCATGATCCTTATGTCCAGATACTGAAAGTGAAAGTGTATTTAACACTTTGAACACTTGTCAGTTCTGTGCTCTAAACAGCATGGGTATGACGATCCAGGCAACCACTGAGCTCTGAAACATGAGGTCACAGGAGGGACCATGTAATCACTCTGGTTTCTTTAGGGATGATACCAGCTATCTTCTTACCCCAGTGTCACTGACTCAAGCTTTGGGTTTCCCATAGATTCCCATCCTTAGAGTTCTATCTGGGTCTGGTTCTTACTTTAAGAATGTCTGTAATGGGGCACCTGGGTGGCTCAGTTGGTTAAGCCACTGCCTTCGGCTCTGGTCATGATCCCAGAGTCCTGGGATCGAGTCCCGCATCGGGCTCCCAGCTCCACGGGGAGTCCGCCTCTCCCTCTGACCTTCTCCCCTTTCATGCTCTCTCTCATTCTCTCTCTCTCTCAAATAAATAAATAAAATCTTTTTTAAAAATGTCTATAATGTCTCTTCGAATCCTTCAAAATTCAAACATAATAGAAATTCAGTGAACAAATACTAAGTGCCTACTATGTGCCAGGCACAGGAAATGCAGCAGTGAGCAGGACAAAAATGTGTCTTCATGGAAATTTGATTCCAGTGAAAGGTTCAAAAAATAAGTTCCAAGGAATTAAACTAAATATCATCACATGGTGTTATAAAGAAAACAAAGCAAGGGAACAGGGTATGGAAAGTAAGGGGGTTTTAACCTGAAATAAGAAGGTTAGGGAGGTTCACTAAGAAGGCCACAGTTGAGCAAAAACTATGGCAAGCCGTGTGGGTTCTGGCGGAGAAGAGTCAGCTGGGAGGGAACGGTCAGTGCAAAGGCCTTGGGTCCTGTACGTGCTTGGCAGAGAAGCCCGTGTAGCTAGAGTAGAGTGAGCAAAGGAGAGAGAGTATTATAGAATGTGATGTTGGGGAGGAAACCAAGAGAAGGCAGAGAAGGGAGAATGGATTTTAGGGGGCTTGTACTGCAAAGGACTTCGTTTGATTTTGAGGGAGCTATGAAGGTGCTGGAGGCAGTGGGCAACATGACACAGCTTAGGTTTTAAAGGGGTCACTGTGGCTCGTGTATTGAGAAAGATTATAGAGATAAAGCTGGATGTGGGAAGACCAGTTAGGAGGCAACTGGAATAACGCTGGCAAGAGACGGTAGTAGCTGGGAGCTAGGTGGTGGCGGTGGGTGTCGGGGGCAGGAAGCCGTGGAATTCTAGATATATTGTGGGGAGAGGACTGACAGGACTTGCTGAGGGAAATTTAGGGAGGCATGAAAGAGACACTTCGTAGGAGGAGCAGGTTTCGAGGGGGGAAGTCAGGAGTTCAGTCCACCCAGCTAAGTTTGAAGTGATTATCAGATGTCCAAACGAGGTTCTCCAGCAAACACCGGGCAACGGCTGGACACCCCAGTCTAGAGTCCAGGGAAGAGACCCAGGCTGCAGGTGAGTGTGGTTATCCTTGCAAGACAGATATTTAAAGCAAGGAGATTAGGTAAGATTACAGAGGGAGTGTGTGCAGATACGGAAATGCTCTGAGGACTGAATCCTGGGGCACTTGAGTGCTAGATGGTCAGGGAGATGAGGAACAGCCATCCAAAGAGGCTGAGAAAAGCACACACAGCAGAGAGTAGGAGAAAGACCAAGAAGATGCTGCAACAAGCAAGCCAAGGGAAGGAAGCATTCTGGAATCGAGGAAATGATCAATTCTAGCAAAAGCTGATGATATCCTCGTCCTTGCTTTGTTTTTTTTTCCTTTGTACAGTTGTCCCTCCTTATTTGCAGGGGACCCATTCCAAAACTCCCAGGGGAGGGGCGCCTGGGTGGCTCAGTGGGTTAAAGCCTCTGCCTTTGGCTCAGGTCATGATCTCAGGGTCCTGGGATCGAGCCCCGCATCGGGCTTTCTGCTCAGCGGGGAGCCTGCTTCCTCCTCTCTCTCTGCCTGCCTCTCTGCCTACTTGTGATCTCTCTCTCTGTCAAATAAATAAATAAAATCTTAAAAAAAAAAAAAAAACTCCCAGGGGATGCCAGGAACCACTGACAGTACCGAACCCTATGTATATGTTTTTTCCTATACATACACACCTATGATGAAGTTAAATTTATAAATTAGGCACAGTAAGAGATTATTAATTATTATAATTAATAATAAAATAGAACAAGTGCAACAATATACTGTCATAAAAGTTATATGAATGTGGCGTCTCTCTCTCTCTCTCAAAATATCTTACTGTCCTGTACTCACCCCTCTTATGATAACATGAGATAAGAAAATGCCTACACGATGAGATAAAGTGAGGGGAAGGACACAGACATTGTGGCGAAGCATTAGGCTACTATTACCTTCTGACTATGTCAGAAACAGGATCTTCTGCTTCCTGATCACATCTGACCGTGGCTCATTGAAATGTAGGAAACAAAACTAGGGAGAAGGTGGCTACTTACTTATCAAGATCAGAGTATGCCATGATGTCACAGAAGATCAGGAAGGTGAGGCAGCATGGAGAACTTGGGTCATGACTGAGCTAAATTCCAGTCATCTATGTAGAAAACTCAACCAATAGCTTCTAACATTGACAAAAAACTTGCACAAGTAGCTATTTAGAAATGTGCAGGTAAGTACTAGAAGAAAGCTAAAGGAAAGTCAGGGATGGGACTCAGAGACAGGGAGTAGGGATGTAGAAGACTGCTGTTTTTCATTGAAAGTCACATTTTAAAACTATATCTCGGGATTACTTTCATAAAAAATTAAATACAACTAGTAAGGAAAAAAAAAATGCATGGCTAGATGCCTAGTTCCCAGCCTAAGGGCTACAAAATTACAGCCAGAGGCCAGCAACTCTGCTCATCAAGTAATTATACACTAAGACCATGTACATTATGTATATTATAACATGCTACATACTATAATATCTTCTCAAATGTAGACACTGCTTTCATCACTCAAAATTAAAGGCACTTCTGAAATTGTAATGTTTAACCATTAAATATTTTATCATTCAAATGATATTAAAAGCAAATAGAACTACTCTATGATCCAGGAATCATACTACTGGGTATTTACCCCCAAAATACAAAAACACTAATTCAAAAGGATACGTGCACCCCTGTGTTTATAGCAGCATTCTTTACAGTAGCCAAGATATAGAAACAGCCCAAGTGTCCATCAATAGACAGATGGATAACGAAGATGTGGTGTATATACACAATGGAATATTATTCAGCCATAAAAAAGAATGACATCTTGCCATTTGCAACAACATGGATAGAGCTAGATAGTATAATGGATGCTAAGTGAAATAAGTCAGTCAGAGAAAACAAATACTATATGATCTCACTCATGTGTAGGATTTAAGAAACAAAACCAGGGGCGCCCGGGTGGCTCAGTTGGTTAAGCGACTGCCTTCAGCTCAGGTCATGATCCCGGAGTCCCGGGATCGAGTCCCGCATCGGGCTCCCGGCTCCGCTGGGAGTCTGCTTCTCCCTCTGACCTTCTCCCCTCTCATGCTCTCTGTCTCTCTCTCTCTCAGATAAATAAATAAAATCTTTAAAAAAAAAAAAAGAAACAAAACCAATGAGCAAGGGAAAAAAATAGAGACACACACAAACCAAGAAACAGATTGCTAACTATAGAGAATAAACTGATGGTTAGCAGAGGGGAGAGAGGTGGAGGAGGCTGGGGATTAAAGAGAATGCTTATTGTGATGAGAAAATTAATTAATTAATTAAATGATGTAAAAAAATTTGTGAGGGATAAAACTAGTAGCCTTACTTACTATTTAGAGATTCTTATTGGCTAACTTGAATTAAATACTTAAAAATAAAATATCAAGGATTGGAAAGAACAAAGAGAAGTGGAACATGAAAAAAAAAAAAAAAGCATTATCCCATAATCATCTATATAATTTTTTAACTTATTTCCTCCTCTGAGTAATCTAAGGAACCTTTGTAAGAGCTGACTTAAAATTCTACTGGATTATTTAATTTATTAGAATCTGATTATAATCAACTGTGGGAAGGCAGAGACGATTCTTTCTATATGGATATAACCTGGTTTGCATGTCCTTCTAACAATTCAGAGTTTCTTGCAAAAAAAGAACATGTTCTAGTAATTTCTGGATCTCTATTCCTGACACAGATGCTAACATAAACAATAATAAGTGCTTTCCCTGTGCTATACACATTGCTTTAAGTACTTTACACATATTTTCATTTCATTACTATTGTAGAAACAGGAGTCTTCTGGTGCCTGAACTTGGTACTATTTTATTCTCATATCAGAGAGGAAACTGAGGCACAGAGGGCAAGGAATTCTCAGACACACATATAGTGAATGGCAAAACCAGGATCAGAAGCCAGGGCATCTCTTTGGCTCTTAATGTTTATGTAAATATTGATAAATGTTTGTTGATAAAACCATTGAAATAATAAACCCAGAGGCAATTTCTTTTAACTGATGACATAAAATAAAATCATCATGTTATTCATGAATAGTATGATGATTTTCTTCCTATGTATATTTGAAAGGCAGCTTATTTGGTGATCTCACCTTTTTCTTTTATTTCTGGATCATCTGTTTTTCTACTTGTTTCTGAAAAGTAAAGACAAAACAAAATAAGTATTATGAAAGTCACCATTCATTATCTCAAAATATAGGACCGTATTTAAATGAATTCAAATAAATATAATTTAAGAAAAACATTTCTGGGCATAGAGTTCCATTTTCCTAAACTCTGAATTCTTTACACATGAAATTTGTTACAAAATATTAAGATTAGACTCATTTGAATTACTTATAAAAGTCACCTGGCAGTAACCAGGTATGAGG
>CM052900.1:59123704-59133727 GCA_028534135.1 Potos flavus | reverse complement strand
CTGCCTCCTGCTACCCTATGGAGAGTCTACCTCCCTCTGTGCAAAGGAGGAAGCTGAGGCTGAGAGTGCCCAACCTATCACGGTCAGCCATTGACATCATTCCAAAGCAGATAATCTTCTCCCAGCGCCCTTCCCGACCTTTCCAGAAAGAGAAATGGGAGATAGGGACATGCAGGCTTTACCTCCTGCAAAGAGTGGGTTTTAGCTGACTGCCACACCCTTCCTGCCAGCGCCGCAGGAGGTACATGGGATATTTAAAAGCAAAAACAAAAACAAAGTCATTCTAGATCTCTGTTGAATATCCCAGAATTTCTGATCTTATTAACCATAATCTCCTTTATCAAAAAGTAAGGCAGTACATCATTTCATAGGATGGACTCTCATAGGCGTCAAGGACACAGGATCAAGGAAAAACATCAACAAACAATCCTGGTCCTCCAGGAGTCCTTCCAGTGCTACCAGCAGTGCCTGCGGGAAGGCTGTGACCTGCCACGTCCTCCAGTAATCCGTCACCTGGCACGGGGCCAGTGTAACTTGAAAAACGCAAGCAGGAAGCGCAAGTTGCTAACCTGACTAAACAGGTGGGTGCTAGTCATGAAGAGGAGTTTAGGGCTCTCCACACATCTTCCCGCCCCCAGGGGAGAAATAAGGAAGGAACGGTTTAAATGGGTCCCATCTTAAATAGGTGTGGGAGGGCCCTGGCCAGGCAAGCTCCTAGGAACAAGGGCCGCCATCTTTCTTCCTCCTCCATAGCAGTATTCATGATAGGGCAATGAACCTGACCGAAGAAGGTCCAACCCAAACTTCCCCAGCTCTGGGCAAAAGCTCTCTCTCACGTCCCCTTCTGTCCCTCAACTCACATCAGCATGCAGACATCTGTGACTCGTGTTTGGATGTGGGGAAATGAGCAGAGCAGGCATCTTAGCCCCTCCGATTTTCAGTGGGTAAAGCCATTTTCATGGAGATCCAGCGTTCCTCACGAGTATTCTGCAGAGCTAACAGTAAAGTATTACTCTGCTCTCCTTTATTCTCTGCACACACGCTTCCCTGTGAGAGCTCGTGTGGACCCGCTGTGCCCCAGAGGAAAAGGACTTACGGGATGCTTACCACGTGCCAGGCATTGTTCTAAGCACTCCCTGCAGATGATCCCATCAACTCCATCCCACCCTGGGAGGTAGTTTTATTTTATAGATAAGGAAACTAAGATTTAAGAGAGGCTCAGGACTTTTTTTTTTTTTTTTTTAAGATTTTATTTATTATTTGACAGAGAGAGACACAGTGAGAGAGGGAACACAAGCAGGAGGAGTGGGAAAGGGAGAAACGGGCTTCCCGTTGAGCAGAGAGCCCAATGCAGGGCTCGATCCCAGGACTCTGGGATCATGACCTGAGCTGGAAGGCAGACGCTTAACGATTGAGCCACCCAGGCGCCCCAGAGGCTCAGGAATCTTGCCAAAGGTCACAGAACAGGTAAGACTGATTTAGAAAGCATCCTCTATAATAATACTTCAATCATACTCTGTATGTTCCAATGATGGGACGTCTCTTAAGTTAAAGGGAGCTATATGCTCAGCCCGATTCTGAAAATTACCCACGTCCAAGTTTACTTGTAACTCATACTTAGTGTTTAAGCACTTGTATCCAAGAAGACGTGATGCAATCTCTAACTGTACTAACCGACTTTTTTCCCCTTTCGGAATAAGGAAAACCTTATTAAAAAGACTGGGATCTTAATCACTCAAAAATTATCATACACCATTAAAGAAAATCGCTTTTGTGAATTCAAATACCCTGAACTCTACGCTGTTCCAGCAACTGCACTTCTCTGCTTACCGACCAGTTCTCGGACCTCACGCACGCCCCAAGCTAATTTCCATCCAGGCCTAGTTGTCCTCGCCAGTGCCTCATCTCACCGGCATCTGTGACTCGCTAGGGCTCTGTTTCCCCTGCCCTGGCCCCCTCGGCCAGTCACAGCTTTCCTGGCCCCTTCTCTGTCTCTCTGCCAGTACTTCCTGTGGTTGGCCCTGCCCCCATCACCTGGACTATTACTCCTTAGTCTCCAACCTGCTCTCCCACCTGCATCCTGACCTCCCTCCAACCGTTTTCACCTTCCACCTGTTGCCCATGTGCTTACCATGGAAGGACCACGGCCGGCAGGCATTTCGGCCCTTCTGCCCCCCAGTTTGCTTATCTGCAAGCAGGGAGAAGCCCCATCTGCTGCAAAAAGGCAACCAACCCTCTAACACTCACGAAGCACTTAGCGGGGGAAATGCAGTCGATAAAAGTAAATCTGTTTCTCCTGAGTGAGTCTGAAGTCTTTATTTTTCTTGTTTCTTCTGGGCATGCTGGAGGAGAAAACAACACTTTCTGGAACCCTGAGGCTTCTTCCCTACTTGTCCAATTCTCCTTTTCTGCCCCAAGAGTGAAGATCGAAAGAGAACTTGCTGTATCCTCTCCTGCCCTTCTACCTGCTCAGACTGTTTCGTCTTCCCACCTACGATGGAGTTCATGAACTCGTGGTACGATGGCCATGGGGGAGCAGGAGGCTGCAGGGGAGGGGGGCTTGCCTCACTAGGGAATTACCAGAACTTCTAGGTGCTAAACAAAAACCTACAAAGGATGGATGCAGGGGCTATTTCATTTTAATCCGGCCCCTGGCAATGTAGCATCAGAGTAAACGTTAAGCAAAATAAACATTACCTATCAGAAACAGGCTAAGAAAGGGTTGAAGGTACACCTTCATGATTTCAGTCATCAGATACTGTAATGTTCTAATATACTAGTTAAGTATAAAATGAACTGACTTTGTTACATAACAAAATAATAATTCAAAATAATGACAATATAGAGAAGAATTCTGCATTTTATTGCACTCAAATAACATTAAACAGAAGACATTTACATTATTCTTAGAAAATCCATGGATATTGCCCAGCATGGCACATATTTGAAGACAAGGCTCATTAATTCAGATATTTGGAATTAGAAAGTATTTGAAGTTGACCACAGCATAATGAATCCTCAGTTTCCAGAGTTCTAGAGATGATTATCTACAAAAATCCGGCAAAATTTTACTCATTTATCAGTTCTATGTCACTCCTAAGTTTCCCTAAAAAAATAAGGCTTTATAAAAAGTAGTGTTCTATAATTCATAATATGAACTAAGTGCTTTATTAGAATTTGAGTAGCAACTCTATATTACCCATATCACAGCTTTAGAAAATTATTGCTTTTCTTAGTAACTCAATCTTCTGGATTTCACCACACACTGGGTCAGCATGCATAACTCACTACATTGTAACTATGATCTATAATGATAAAAATATAAAATCTCTTTGATTGTAACCCTAAAAGCTGGGGGAGGGAGGGAAGTCATCTTATCTTAAAACAATGTTAACATAATCAAGAGCTATCCCTGACATGGAAATGTTATGGCTTTTTTTTTTTTTTTAATAGGTCATGGTCCTTTCAAAATGATATCACTACCTTCTTTTCTAACAAGTGAGTATTTTCATCACAGCATCGATTTCTGAGCCAAAATAAACCACATTAAAAGTAGAAGAAACTCTTCAAGGTAGAAAGAAAAGGCTCATACGTTGCAAACAGCAGCAGGCAATGTGGCTGTGTGGGCCCTTTTCACACAAAGTCCTAAACTGACCCAGCTAGAGGCCTCATTCTCTAGTAAGATCACGGTGTCGTCTTCAGTGTTGGGAAGGCATTAACTTAATCAGCGAAAAGCAGAGCAACCTTTAAGATGCTCACCAGTACTTTATACAGGTTTTCTAAAGTTTAAGCAAATACCGAAGGGACAAAGCCCCTATGATTGATCCGAGGTGCCCAACAGTGTTTCTGCATGTCAAAGCAGGTCAGTCCTTTTGCCTATATCCTAGTAAGGAATTTTAGTTGTTCCCCCTCGATTTGAAAAATAAATTAACCACGATAACTTAAGACTTTCCCCAAAATATTCAATTTTCCTAATCAATGAGCTAATGGCTGCAGGAACCTCCAAATTTGAGTTTTGCCCTGAATATTCAAAGCTAAGGTAGCTCTGATACCTATGAAGGTATCAGTGCAGATATATACAACTCCAATCTTCACAGCTAATGGTGACCTTTAGTAGTGTTCCTCAGAGTGCAAGTGCGGGGCAATCTTCATGGCTTTGAGATCACGCTTACGCAGCTGACACAGGTCAGTCCGACAAACGTGGGGGTAATCACTAGCCATATATATGTTGAAATCCTGCCAAGACGATTGTCACTACATCGTCACTATAATCAACTGTTACCTGAACAACGCACGTAAATGCAGGTAAGATCGGAAGCTGTGTGACAAAAGGAAGAGAAGAGAAAACCCAAAAGATCCACTAATGCTATCGAAAATGAACATGCAGGAGTGTAACATTACATGTACTTTGTTTCTAAAAAAAAAAAAAAAAAATACACTAAAATGCCAGTGGACTACGATCGATTGGAAACGTCTTTAGTGTTCAGTCCCAAAGATCTTGGTCTGCTCAGTAATTGCGTCACAAGATCTATCGCAGCCATCTTTTGGAGCGTATGCTTAGGCTGGTCCTCCTGTGGTAGTGGGGGCAGTCTTTCTGCAGCTTTAAGTATCTGCAAAAATAAGGGGAAATCTAAATTAAAGGACCAACCAGACACAGACTGTGAAACTGCTTCATTTTCATTCTACTTTAAGAAAAAAAAAACCCACCGACAGAAGTAAATGCTTTTTATGTGTTATTGTTGTTTTTAAGGGCAACTCGTTCAACAGTGATTAACTACCCAGAGAAGTCCCTGGGAATTACTTGCAAAGCTGCTGATGAAAATTTAAGCTTCTTAGGGCATCTGAGAATTACAACTAAATTTAAGAATTTCAATCTTTTGAGAAATACAAGCGTTAACTCTCTTTCTCCCGTCAGTATTTTCACTGTATTAATAAGAAATGTAATAGAGAAAAAATAAATCTAGCATGGTATTTGAAAAACAAACATAGGAAGGATTTTCAAGGAGCAACTGGATACTGTAAGTTGCAGTTAAAATACATTACTTTAATATAATTGTATGTCAGTTTTTAATGTTACTGACATATATAAATGATCAGATAAAAAAGAAAAAAAGTATACAGTCAAAGTCATTCTTGTCCAATTTTTCGCAAATACTTTCTCATTCCGAACTTTAGTATCTGTTTGATTTTGCCATCACAGAATTGGATCTGTTACATTTTGAGTAGAAAAGAAGATGGTGCACTTAAAGGCCCAGCCAAATTTTGATATAATTTCTAAATCTTGATTATAATACTTCCTTCCTCCTTTCCTATCTATCTACCTACCTGCATATGTGTGTGTGTGCATGTGTATCCAGAAATTTTTATATGAGCAGATTTGGTGCTAATGTGAGGTAACTAGAAATCTTATGTATACTTTTATATATCCAACAGAAATGAGTATTTATATATAAAAGACACATACAAGATTATTCATAGAAGCTTTTTTCTAACAGTCAGAAACTGGAAACATTCACGATAGCTATCAATGTAGAATGGATTTTTTTAATGTATATATAGTAAATAGCAATGAATAAAAACCAATGCTATACATTATAAAGTAGATGAAACTCAAGACGCGGTGTTACGCAACAAAAAATAATCACCAAAAAAGTATATCTGCATTTGTGCGTGTTTGCTTCTGGTTTTGTTTTATTAAATTCAAAAGCAAGCAAACCAATCAATGGTGATAGAGATCAGCACACTTATTGTTGGGGGGAAGTGACTGAGCGGGAGGAGGGAGGATTTCTGGAGTGCTAGAAGCATTCTGACTAGCGGGTACAGGAATGGACTGCAGGCATAGGTCCTTAAACTTGATACTCAACAAGTGAGCACGTCTCTGTGTGTTAATTACACCTCAACAGAAAATGTTTTTACAAATGCCTTTGACTTTAGGTTCTCTTAGTTAGCTAGCCTGGAGAGGATGAGCATTTCTGTAACCTGTGCCATCAAACATACCTGAGGTTGTGGGAAGCTGTGTGAGGCATAATGATGAGCACTGATCAAAGGGCACATAACCTAAAAGCCCAGTTACAACTCTGAAGGACCCAAATGTATGCTCCTGCATATTTAAAGACAACTCTACTCAGAAGTGGTCCACCGAGTGGCAAACCAAGTATGTCCGAACTCGGGCCAGTCACCTCCTCTGCTACTCTCCGTTTCCCCCTGCCTCCAACAGGTCCATGAAGGGCCGATCATTCATTCAATCAGGTCAGGAACACAGGAATCGTCATCGACTCTCCCCTTCAGTCAACCCTCCCCTCTCTCCCCGCAAATTGCTTCCCATTCCAATCCCCATGAGGTGATCCGGCCAGTCCTCGCCCCACAGCTGAAGCATCTCAGGTCTCCAGCTTGGCTCAGTACATCTGCCCCCCTTCCTCGTCTCCACCTCCTCGCTGGCCTGCTCTTTTCAAATCTGGATTTGATCATGTGACTCCTCTGCTTAGAATTTTTCAGTGGCCTCCTGCCACCGTTAGGCCCAGATTCAAATTTTGAAACATCATATACGGGACACTCCAGGAAGTGACACCTGCCTGTTTTTCCACTTGTCTTCGTACACCTTTATAGGGTCTACTGCCCTGGTCCTTGTTCCACAAGCCCTTGCTTCCTCTGCTCCCCACCCGCCAGCTCCTGTCACTTCTAACACCACCTCAAAACTCAGCTCCCTCACAACGACACACGGGGAGGCCTATCTGACTCTCCACACCCTTGTTCCCAAAGTTGGGTTAGTTATCCCTCCTTCTCTGTGCTGCCTGTCTACTCCTCTGGACGGTCAATGACATCACAGTAGTTGTTTTACTCAGCTGTACACCCAGAGGACAATGACCTGCTATGGGGCTGGCACTATATCGTTGTTCGACTATCTTCTTTGCCCAGGGCAAACCTGTACCTTTGTATTTGCTCAATACGTACTTCTTGCCTAAATGATGAAATCTCTAACAGTAACCTTCATATTAGGCGCTTATTCACATAAACAAAGACCTCTAGTGCTGCTAGACTAAGGCTGGCTGGGTGCCTTAGTGATCATGTTAGGGAATTTTGGGTGACAAGGGGAGGCATGAGTGAAAGTTCGCACAGGTGCAGCAGAGCGAAACCATCACCACTGCTAGACCAGCCCATGGTGGGATGAGTTACAAACATTATCTCCATTTTCAGAAAGATGCGAGCAGCAGAAACACTGATGCTCATATATCTCCATCTTGAATAATATGATTATCACCATAAAACGTAACATTAACTTTATTTTCTGGCATGGTATGACAGAGAAAAATTGTTACTGGAACCTGTTAGTGAAATGGCCTTAACATACTGTTTGGCAGGAAATTCTACTCAGATGAATTGCGTAAGTGATTCCTTCATAAATTAATCAATTTGTGCTATGCGTATTTATTCTGCATATTGCCAGAATCACACGCTATCTGATTTCAAGTAAAAATATGGGTTTGGGGGCACGTGGGTGTCTCAGTCAGTTAAGCATCTGCCTTCGGCTCAGGTCATGATCCCGGGATCCTGGGATCGAACCCCACATCGGGCTCCCTGCTCAGGAGGAAGCCTGCTTCTCCCTCTCTCTCTCTCCCTACTGCTCTGCATTCTTGTGCATGCTCTCTCTCTCTCTCTCTCTGTGTCAAATAAATAAATAAAATCTTTAAAAAAAAATCTGGGTTTGAGGAGAAAGGTAAAAACCCACTAAAGAAGCCTGGATTGCAAAAACAAATTTTGAAAAAAAAATCTGGTATTCAAAATGATCGACTTCTAATATCAGAATGATCAGTTCCTAGGACTGACTCTTTACATCCTTGTCAAGAGCAAAGCACTTAAAATTTACAAATATAAACAAAAGATGACCAAATTCAAGCTATTGGACAACTGACTTTTCTACCATAAATCTTAATCTTCAACACTTCCGGGTTCTCGCTGAAGTACTAACGTATATGAAGAGAAAGATGCTGAATAAGACAACAGCTCTAGCTTTATCACATCAAAACAGCTCTCAGAACTCATCAGCCCTTAGGCCTTCCCTTATGAAAAGTCCTCTAGAGCACAGAGGCCCAGAGTGTGAATTCTGGGGCCAACAGGCAAGGGGCGGCCTCCCTTCTGCCACCCGTCGGCTCTCAGACCCGCTTCGTTGTGTCTCAGTTTTCTCATCTATGACATGGAGATAACAGCATGCCTACCTCTTAGGCAACCGGAAATCTTAAACGAGTTAATTCATGGAATGTGCCTAGAAGAGCTCCTACATAATGCTTACTGCTTACTAAAGGTTCGCATTCACTGGGCCCTAGTGTGCGGCTCAATACAACGATGAATTAAGACAGTCTCCGCCCTGCGGGGTTAGAGCACGCCAATAAATATATTATTGTGAACTTTAATAAGCAATATTAAGACAGTATAACCTAGTCTTGGAACGATCAGGGAAGGCAAAGTAATCATCAGTTAAGATCCCAAGGGCCAGAGAAAAGTGAACTAACAAGTAGCATGTTGCAGAGGTCCTCCATTAAAGTTTCCCCTGAATAACAGATTTTCAAGATTGAAAGGTAAGGAGCATTGCAAAGTTGGGGGAGACAGGCCCTATCATCAGTGTTCCTGCAGCTTCTGTAACCACACAGATCGTTAAGCACTTACAAGAGCAGTCAGCTTATTGTATGTGAAGTCACAAATATAGAGAGTTTCAACGATTATTCTTTTGTAAGACTGAATAAAAGAGGTTGTAATATAAAGTAAGGCTCTGAAAATAAGGGGAAATAAGCAAAGCAAGCGGAATCATTAAAAATAACTATTGCTAACTCTTGGTCTCATGGTCTCTTCTGGCAAGGTCGCACTGTAACTGGGCAGCGGGTTAATCAAATTTTTATGACACCAAATTACAGGTTATAACTTCCTGAGTAGGTCTTTCAGGGTTTAACTTCTCTTGATTCACCTCAAAGATCAGGCTAATTAATTACTAAACAAAAATAGCCACGGTCACCATTTATTTACTGGGAGCTTATCGTATATCAGTGAGTTTGCATATTCATCAAATCTTCGTTTTTATGTGTTTCGGTTGTTAAATACCTCCTCTAAAAACGCACCTCCTTCCAGCACCCCAACCACTGGGTATTTTATATTTATGTTGCAAGGAAATTCTTGCACTCAGCTTATAAAACATGGAGAAGAAAAGCACAGAAATTTCTGGCCAGAAAACAGTATTACTTTTCATGCCTTCACTAAAGTCAGGTCAATATTAAAAAATAGGAACTGTAACTAGAAAAGGGTCAATGTTGTAAAAACTCAATATTTTTAAAAATATTTATAAGACAACTTCTTTAAAGTACTGGACAGTAATTGAAATGCTAATTCAGTAACGTGCTCTATCTCCTCAAGGCAGAAACAAGGCCCTCTGTGAATCACCACTCAACAATAAAGAAGAAATTACAGAGGCAGGATAGAACCATCAGCTCTCCCTGCTCTGTGCACTTTTCCTAAACATAAGATACACGTACCTGTGCAGTACCCATCATGTAAAAAGCCCAAATTCTCCATGGATTTCTATTCTCATTCACATTATAATACCAACAACCCAGTTCTCTTAAGTATTTGTAGAGATGACTATAAACGTACGTGGTATGCATGACAACTGCCAAAACCTAAAACATCCCAACGTGAAATAAGCAAAGATGAGCTGGGGTATACAACTAAAAATATCCTTTGATTATAAAAGTTATTTTTTTTCCTTGAAATTTATTATTTAGTACATTTTGGCAGTTATAATTATTTCTACAAAAATCAAAAAGAGTAATGCACATCATTGCCATAAAATTCACATTAAGCGTAATGTAAAAAATAGGAGCAAAAATCCAACCATTAAGTGACACAAAAAGAAAGAAATGGAAATAAAACACAGAAGCAAGAGGAAATACACTTGGGATAGAGGTACTGAAAATTCCCCTCTTCGTAAAGCATGTTTTTCCCACTACAAAAACAGGAGACATCTATGTTAATTTCTGA
>CM052900.1:59096719-59123604 GCA_028534135.1 Potos flavus | reverse complement strand
TTTTGGCAGTTATAATTATTTCTACAAAAATCAAAAAGAGTAATGCACATCATTGCCATAAAATTCACATTAAGCATAATGTAAAAAATAGGAGCAAAAATCCAACCATTAAGTGACACAAAAAGAAAGAAATGGAAATAAAACACAGAAGCAAGAGGAAATACACTTGGGATAGAGGTACTGAAAATTCCCTTCTTCGTAAAGCATGTTTTTCCCACTACAAAAACAGGAGACATCTATGTTAATTTCTGATTGCAGGTAGAGTTAATGCCATCTCTAAAATGCCATTTGAAAGCACACGCCTTGGTCGACATGATGTTCCCATTCCCTAAATTCACTGCTGTGAGAGGGACATGTGGCAGAGGGGAGGGAAAAGTACAGAAATGAATTCACCCAGTAGGCTGGAGACAAAGACTATGGGTACTAATGAGGCCTAGGCAGCCAGCCAGGAATTGCCCAGGGCACTAAGATGCCCTCACGGGAATGGGGAATTAGAAGAGTAAAGTCACAAAACTATGCACTACTAAACTCTCATCTTAAAGCAATTCAGATTCCATCATCAATTAGCCTATCAGTTAAAAAAAAGGGGGGGAAAAACCCACCTAACTACCACTACTACCATCTATAATGGCGAAAATCATATGGTACTTTGCTCATTAATACTCCTCACATTCTAGCTCAACAAATGTATGCTAGAGTGAATCTGACGTGTATTTTCCTTAACTTTGGCTGAACTGATCAAAACATAGACAATTTTCTCTTTAAACTGAGGTACAATTAATCCTTCTCTCAGGATTTTTATTCTTCATGGACTGAATTCCTATAGCTACTGTGACTGTCAACAGTACATTTTAAATTAAAACAGAAAAGGAAAGGGCGATTCATCCAACGAAATGTCATACCTGGTGGTACTTCCTGTTGTTCTTCAGCAGGGGGCATGTGCACTTCTAAAATAAGTAAGAAAATTACAATCCATTATATACTGCTGACCAGTGTTTAAAACAGATTGTCTTTAAGTCACAATGATTATTTTTATAGACATTTTTGGGATGCGATTGCGAGGATCACAAAAACATTAGGTTTTCACACCATTACAATAAAGAAGAATTAGCTGTAACTTTGCAAAATGTTGTATACTTCTCGAGTGTTCTATACAATGGGCTTTACATCACCTGCCTAACTGGCTAACCGCGACCAAAACTCCTTGCCTGGGCAAGGGAGATATGAACTAAAACCCAGGTCTTCACCACAATTTTGCATCAGACTTGATAAGAAAGCTGAGGAAAGAGGTTTAAAATATCTTGTTCAAAAGTTTTTAATACACAACCCTAATTGCAACATGAACAAAATAACACAAAGAAAGTGAGAGTCCTAAAAGTAAATTACTATCCTTAAGAAAGTTTCTGAAAAATAATATTCAAGATAACATATTCTAAGACTGGCCAAAAATATGGATATGACTTTTTAAACATCTTGCCTTTTTCCTTGGCCACTTCAACCTATTTGCAACTAAAGAGCTGTAAACCTTATCAAATAATGGTATAACAATATATTGATCTGAATCAGTCTATCAAATTACATCACATTTTAAGATCTTCATATCTAACAACCCACTGAACATTACCTTAATCTAGAGATAAGATTTTATCAGCTCTCCTTTTGCTCCTAAATTCTTGGAACAGACTTTGGTCAAAAGGAAGAATTTTTATAGCATTTTCTAAATCTCATATATTTATGCAGCTATTTAACCATTTTTCTTCTTAAATTAATTTGCTTCTAATTTTAAGAATAATACATATCCAAATGGAAGATTTGGAAATAGTTTTTACATAAAAGGAAAAAAAAATCTCACCTATTCCCACTGATCACAATTAATATTCTGGCATATTTTGTTGTTTTAGTGGCAGTACTGTGAACAACTAGCTTTCTCTGTTATGACTGGCTTGTTAAGGTTTGCCTACTGATTTCATTCTTAGTAAGTTAGAGAGCTACTAACACTGTATCACCTTTACCAATATTTTACCTCAGAACTTCTTTTACTTGTCATTTTAGGTTTGAAAAGTTTGTGTACATCATAAAGTATTAATCACTTTATTATTTCCATTACTGGTGTTATACTAAGAAAGCCTTATTATTATTGCAAGATAAATTAAATTTTCAACTAATTTTATTCTGAAAAAGTGTACATTTAACAGACTTACCTGAAATTTATTTTGGCAATGATGTAATGAGAGGATTTTTTAAAAGGAAACAGCAAACTAATTATATCAGCACAGCCTGATTTTCTTTACTCCAGGACGTTTTAAACCCACTTCAGTATGGATTTCAAATCCCACCTTCATGATGATGGCTCCCAAACACATCAATCTCAGGTCTCACCCATCTAGCTCATATCATTAGCACACCCAACCCCCTACTTGATACCTCCACCTGGGAATCTCACATCATTCCCAAACTTAAAATATCTAATATGGAGCCTTGGCTTTTTCCCCTAAACCAGTTTCCTCTACATCCTACTTTTCCCACAATCCGACAGTTGGTAAATGGCCCCATCATCCATTATTCAAACCAAACCAAAGTCTCCCTTTATTTCTCTTTCCTTCACAACCATCAGAAAGGTGCATCAGTTGTAATTCAACAATATATCTCAAATTCCAAACTTTCTCCTCCATTTCCCCTGCCACGACATTACTCCAGGCCACCATGATCACTTCCTGGATTGGTACCGAATCAGTTCCTTACAGGGTGGTCCCTGCCTCCATTCTTGCCCCATCCAATCCATTTTCTAACTGAGAGTGAAAGTAATTCTTCAAAATAAGTCAGATTATGCCATACCTCATTTAAGTATTTTTCCAAGATTCCCACTGCACCTGGAATATAATCCAAATTCCTCACTATGTCCTCTAGGTTCACAACTGATCTGTCACCTGAATCTTTAATGCTTAAGCCAATTCAAGCTTAGTTTTCTGTTGCCTGTAACAGAAAGTAAGCTTACTGACACAGATAGGGAAGTAAAGAGGGTTTAGGCACAGGGTTGATACAGCCTAACCTCTACTTGTGAATAGATCACCCTAATGGCATCATAACAGACGGATTTGAAGGGGACAAGTATCTAGTTGAGAAGATGGGCTAGAAGGCTACCACTGCTGTCCTGGAAAGTGATGAGGGCTAAATGAGATCACTAGAGCCACAGAGAAAAGAATGGGTTTGAGAAGTGTTTTGGAAGTCCATTCAGCAGGACTTGGGATTAGCTGCAGAGATGGAGGGAGTGCCAACGATGACACTGGCATTGCTGGTGTGGGAATCCAATTATATATTGATGCATGGAGCCAAGTCAAGGAACAGAGGGAAACAGAAGACTAGAGGGCATGTGAAGATGATGAGTTCCTTCTCACTGACCACAGAAAACACAGAAGCACAGAAACTACAGATGGGGCTAACAGTACCACAGTCTGGAGCCCCTCAGAAGGAATTCCCTTAGCAGTCTCCACTATATCCTCTACTGGCTTATCAAAATGCCTGAAAAGTCCTTGGAAAAACTACTCTGAACACAGGAAAGGCAGGGCCAAGATGCATATTGTAATGTTTTGTCTCTTATATAAAACAATATATGTGGGATGGGTTGGATAAAGTTCTTCCTAGGGATGGGGGGTTTCCCTTTCTGATTCTGACTGAATAAAAAACCGACTCTGCTATATTCTCCAAAAAGAACTGCGTAATAGGAGGTAGGAGAAAATCTGAACACTATCCAGCCTGTGGAGATGAATTTGCATGTACGCAATGGTCCCAGAGCAGCTGTGGAGGGGTCTCCGTCAGCAAAGTGAACAATAAGGACAATTCTGGTATCACCACCTTCTCCTCACTCCTCCCTATTTTCTCCCATTTCAGTCAACTGTACTATTAAATATTCTGCCTAACCAAGTTCAAAAGCAATAATATTTAACCTGAAAACTGACAATGAGTGGCTCGTAAATGAATTCTAAGAGTAATTTTAAGAGCAAATGCCCTATTACATGTTCCCTGTGGCAACTTCCTGCCGTTAAAGCCCGTGGACCTCAGAGTCCACTGCAGGCCCCAAGTCTGGATTGAATACCAGCTTAGCCACACACATACATACACACACACACACACACACACACACACACACACAAGCACAATAATATTGTCCTACCTCCCCTTCAGTGTCCACTGTGAGAAAGAACCGAAATAACGTATATGAAAGAAATTTGCAGACCGTTAGGATCTCTGTAACTCTACATGCTGTCAAAGCACCACCAGGTAATATAGGCAACAATTTTTTAGTAACAATCCCTTCACTTTCAAAAATAGTCTGTCCAGCTGAACAACAACATAAAGAACCCAACTTTCAACCCATCCCTGCCCAAGGCTAACCCCGTCTGACAAAACCACCCCCCAGTTAGAAGAGCCTTGATGTAACCACTGATTTGCTACTGGACTATCCTGGTTTTATGTTATTGCACTTTTTATAATCTGTAGTTACTTTATCATGTTTGGCCACGAGAATGCCAACCCCAAGGAAACTAGAAATCCGAGCCATCGTCTTTGCTCTCTCCCTCCTAGCCCCGAGCACCGTATAGACAGCAAAGTGTCCAATACATACCTGTTGAATAGATGAACACAATTTTACTACAAAAAGTAAAACTATCTCTATAAAATTAACTTACCTTCTAAAATTATGTTTGAATCTTCTACAGCATTATCTAAAAAAAAAAACCCCAACACATTTTACATTAACTCACACTAGATTCCTAAATTAACTTATCTCTACTAAGGTAACTAAATTTGGCTCTTTTTAGACTGGGGGCTTCTTACAGAGACTCATAAGTCTTTATATTAGCATATCAACTTTAATTCCTAAATTATACTCAAAGAATATACCAAATAGGCTGACATCATCCCTGATGACATAAAACTTGCATCATAAGTACAAGGGAACAAGTATATTGACAATATGCAATTATTTCCTTGGAGACTTGAAAATGTCTTGGATTTCTTACTACATCTATCTTTGTCCCACAAGTTATCTGAGTTTTAATAAATACAAGGGGGGTGGGGCTGACTGGCAGGAAACACCCATTTAGAGAACAAGCTTACCTGAACTTTCTAGCCCTTCATTTTCTGATGGTTCATATACTAGAAAATACACAGAAAAAATAATCCTTTAGGACTACATAACTCACTGTGACACAACATTCACTGTATGGTTTCATGAGCAGAGACAATGTCTAATTCATCCTTGAACCCCTGGGGCTTAGTTGCTGGGAAGTGGCAGGCTATGGGGGGGGCCAGGGGAAAGAGTCTGGTGTGGAGTCAAACACACACAGATTCAAAGTCCAAGTCGGCCACCTTTTAGCCATAGGAGATGGGCAATTACAAATGCTTTCTTCATGTAAAATGGGGGAAATTAAGGTTCTTCCCCAATCACTTGTTACCAGGATCCAAAATCTGTTTACTTCCTGGTGGCACTGAATTTCCCTTTTCTACCTTCCATGTGTGCAGGGGAGGATTCTGGGCTTTCACCAGGCAGATTCTCTGTTTAGGGAATAACTCTCAGATCCTCCACCTGGGGGCAAACACTCCTGGTGCCGGCCCCCTCAGAGCAAGGGTTCAGCTGGCAGGCCTTGAACTCACTGCCCTACCCGACACCCAGCGCACATGACTTCTCCTCTTGTTTACTTGCACGGGGCTCATTCAGGGCTCTCTGCTCTGCTGCAAAGGAGGCTCTGGTCTCTTCTCTTGGGCTCAGCTGGGTCACACAGCTTTCTTGGTCAACCCAATCACAGCTTTTTCCATTCTCCAAAATGCCTCAAATTTTCTGGTTCGCTTCGAGCGAGCTTTCTTATTTTCTTGCCACAGTTATCAATGTATTCTTTGTGATCATTTAATAAAGAAAATTTTTTGAGCAACTACTATATTTCAGATACTAATTCCCAGTGCTGGGTAGAGTAAGGGACAACTTTTAATCCATCATCCTCTGTCCTTCTGGTGGTATTGGTCAGAGAGAGGAGCAGTGTGTGTTTGCTCACTCTGTCACTTTGAACTGGTTGTATTTAAACATGCTCAAGCCCTTTCTGGAGCCTACTTCCCCTCCCCTTGCCCCATCTCTCCCTTCCATTTCACAATCTCATTTCTTCAAAGAGTCATTCACATTTGCTGTCTCACCCCTCACTTCCTTCCCCAAACACTGCCATCTGTCCTGTGGCCCTGACTCAACCCTGCCAAGGCCCCTCTGAGACCACCTCGTTCCATCTAATGGGCGAGTTCCATCTCACCGAGTTAGAGCTCTCAGCAGCTCTTCCCTTCTCAAACACGTCAGTGTGACCATGTTCTTTTATTTCTTTCTTTCTCCTTCTCAATCTTCATCATCTGTCCTAGTCCTACCAGGCACAAAATGTTGGCTTTCATCGAAGGCCAGCCACAGAGCCTGCCATCCCCCTACACGGTCCTCCCTCCATAAGTGATCTCAGCCTCTGGCTTCAGTTATCTTGTACAGACTCACAACTCCCAAACTCACAGCCACAAATGAGAGGTCTCTGCTGAGATCCAGACACCACCAACTAGCTTATTACATATCTCCCTGGACGTCACGACAGACACTGTCAACATGTACAGACTGGACTCAGGGCCTCTTGGCCTGTTCCTCTTTTCCAGTCCTGCCTGTCTTAGGGAAAAGGCACCACCATCTGTCAAGGGCACGAGCCGGAACAGTGGACGGAGTTCCTGATACCTTGCTCTCTCCTCCAGCTACACCCACACATCGCGCCCTGTCAATTTTATCTCCTTACATTTCTCAGCTTGTCCGCTTCCCTTCACTGCCACCACCCTGGTTTAAACTATTTTATCTCTGTCCACCTGCATCTGTGTCCCCTGACAATGGCTCCGGCCAAGGTCCGGGGGGGGGGGGCGCTGTTGTACTAGATGCGATGCATGCGTTCAGTGCTCGCCCCGCGTGGGTCCTCAGCAGCATGGGACACACACTGCTGAACATCCCTTTCCTGAAACTTATCTCCTCTGACTGCTCTTTTGGCAGAGATGGGACCCAGGGATTGGGATAACGGCACTAAACTATTGGTCTCCCCGTATCCACTCTTGTCTCTCTCCAGTCTATGTGTTACACGTCAGACAGATCGATCTTTACAAAATGCATATCTGATTTTGTAGTGCCGTGAACAATGCCCTGAGGGTAGGTGAACATGCCTGACTACCTCTAGGCATCCTCTGGAACCCAAACACAGTGCAATCTCAGCCGAAATTAGACTGCCAGCCCTCCAGACACATCTTCCCACCTCAGAGCCTTCCTACGACATTCCACCCACCTTCGCCTTGCCTTGTCAATGGCTCTAATCTTCACCTCCAACTTCAGGGAAGCGTTCCCTGGTCCACAAACTAGGTAAGTCTCTTCACTATATGCTCCTGTTACACACTGTCCTTGTTCTCACCAGCACTTAGTGCAATTGCGAGTAAACACTAAACTGAAGTTACTTGTGTGATCCCCCCCTCACTGCTAAAATATAAGGTCCATGGGAATATGGACCATGTGTGTGTTCCTCACCAGAACTGCTCCGTCCTGTTTTAGACATAAAATAGTTAATATGTATGCAGTACATGAATAAATCAGTCACATGTTAGCCGATACTGTCATTTCCTAGGTATATCCAATGTAGGTTTGATGCTTTCTAGATTTTTAATGTGGAAAACTGGTTCCCTCTTCAGCTTTAAGAAGCCACATGTTTTCCAGGTTCTAGATGTAGGGAGTTTACTACGGAATATATTCTGTTCACCTATTGAAAAATGGTTTTGTTTTCACCCTACTTACAACTTCACTTACATATGTTCACTTGGTTTCCCTAGTAGGTTCCTGAATGCCACAAATGTCTCTTGTTAGAATACAGTGAATAATCCTATTAATAATTCTATTAAATCCCTTTTGTTTGAAAAAGTTCAGGTTCTATAGCAAAGTAATCTAGGGTATATCAAGATCTTGTGATCCAAAGTGTCTCAAATCTTGGGGCGCCTGAGTGGCTCAGGGGGTTAAAGCCTCTGCCTTTAGCTCAGGTCATGATCTCAGGGTCCTGGGATCGAGCCCCAAATCAGGCTCTTTGCTCAGCGGGGAGCCTGCTTCCCCCTCTCTCTGCCTGCCTCTCTGCCTACTTGTGATCTCTCTCTCTCTCTCTCAAATAAATAAATAGAATCTTAAAAAAAAAAAAAATTCAAAGTGTCTCAAATCTTGATGACCCCTTAGGTGTTATTTATTGCTCTTTTTTAACATGTTAAATTGTATTTATTCTGATACTCTGCCTATGAAAACACATTTATTTTTATAACATCTTTTTTAACACGGTATCTAATTTTACACTTCTTTCCAGTTTGATTTTAAAGTTCTCTGGATCTAGTCTGCAAAATGCCTTCCAAACATGTTCTTCCTAGCATATTTAGACAAACGCTATAACGAGTGGCAGAAATGAGAAAAGTATCTCAAGTCTCATCTCTACACATAACTTTTAATTTCCAAATTTCTATTCTCTCCTTTAAATTTGAAACTGAAAAGAAAATCTAGATGCAATCATATTGGCCAAGTTACTTAATTTCTTATAAAAATATTAGTTCTTAAAGACAGAATCCAGGATGCTTCCAATGGCATCATTCATATTCCATTAGAAATAGCCACTGTGACTGGTCATCTTCGTAGGACCTTAAATCTTAAATACATACGCTTAATAATTAGCATATACACAGCCACTCCTAGTTTTCTTCAATTGAAAACTATCAACTATCACGAGACCATACATTTCTTGATAGCAGGGACTCCATATTGCTCCTATTTGAATGTCAAGCCCCCGAACCATCCAGCACGTAAAAAGTCCTCTATATTTGACTCAAGCACTGTACATTTCTTCGTCCTTCTTCCTTCACACATGAAGTTATGCTGAACTGACTTTTTTCCTTTTACAGAGTCTTCCGTGAAGGTGGCAGAATAAAAATGATAACACCATTGGCTTTATCATTTCTTAGTCACATTAACTTATGCAAATCACTTACATTCTCTGATCCTTATTTCTTTCATCTGGGAAGTCACAAAATATAAATCTACTTCATGGAGTTTAATAAAGCAGGCTGAGGAGTGCTTGGGCAACAAATTGAAGCTATAATTGCCCAAATCTGAATCTACTGCCACTCATGCCAAAAACATGCCTGAACTTTTTCCTTTATGCTACTTTTAAGACTGCAGTGAAATTCTTTTGTACCTTTCTTCATGCTAGTAGATCCATCTCCTTTAAGAGTGGGATTGCTTTGTAGAAGAAACTAGAGTAGTTCAATTCTGACTAGTTTTCTATGCATCAGACGTATGTTAGTCAAAAGAGAGCTAAGACTATAAAGTAATGAGATAAGTTTTTGTGAATAATTTTTAACTGCTTCCGAAGGCAACTTGCAAAGAGTTTAAGAAACTATTTAGTTGGGGGCGCCTGGGTAGCTCAGAGGGTTAAAGCCTCTGCCTTCGGCTCGGGTCATGATCTCAGGGTCCTAGGATTGAGCCCCGCATCGGGCTCTCTGCTCAGTGGAGAACCTGCTTTCCCCCCTCTCTCTGTCAAATAAAAAAATAAAATCTTTAAAAAAAGAAAGAACTTATTTAGTCAATGGCCGAACCAATGGGGGAGGTAAACAATCTCCCCAAGTAAATTCTTTGAAAACTCCCATTCATTTGGAGATTTTAGGTTATGGTATTTGAAGCTTAAAACACTACCCTCTATACTCTAAAAACCATGAATAGATTTTAAAACAAGTAGATGGCTTAAGGTTGAGAAGCATTTTCAAACCTGGTTCATCATAGTCTTGGTATGTAAGGTCATCTGCAAGAAAGAGAATAAAACTCAGTATTAAATGGGTCATTCTATGTAACTACTTAGCTAAAAAAACACAACTTAATCTCAAATACAGAATTCGATTCCTTTAAATAGCAGTGTCTACAGGCAGTGATAAGTGCCTCTGCCCAAAAACAACTAGACAAAAGGACGAGTAAATTATTTTCATAAAAATTCTTCAAGCTGGCATAAAGTAAGATATGCAAAAGTAGCATTAAGGATTAATATCCTGTGCTGTTATGGTGCCAGTGTAAATGAGATAAAATAAGAAAGCCTGACATTGTTTTCATAATCTAATCTTGTTACAAAGCAAAAAGACTTGTATTAGGTGTTAAGACTACTTCTTCGACTCCTTTGAAAGAAAAATCACTTTAACATAGCATTACAACCGTAAAGTCTTGAGTAATGTTTACAATCTAATGAAAATATTCATCCAGTACCTGCTTTGTGGTACCTTCTTTCATCATCACCTACTACTGGCTCCATGGAATCTAAAAGGGAAAAAATATACACCTCTGTCAAACATGAAAAAACCAAACATATTACTAGACGCCATTCTAAAGTATTTACAAATTAATTCCAATTTTCACAACTGGGTAAGATAGATGTTATCATTATCATTCAATAAAATTTAAGCTGAATAAAGGTCCCTAATTTGCTACATCACAAGGACAGGAACGAGCAGACCCAGTGAGACTCCACTATACCATTCCGCCCCATCAATTTCCGAATCGCCTTCCCAGCATCTTACCTACAAAGAGCAAAGTCCCAACGGTGGTTTGAAAAATACACTGCCTTTTTTCCTCATTCCTCCATGTAATATTAAACTATATTTGGGAATTTCTATAAATGTCTGGGCAACCAAAAATGACTATATTATGAAGTGGACTCTGTGTCGAATCAGAGTGAATCATTAACCCCGGGGTAGAATGGCCTTGGCCAGTGCCTTAAACAGAAACACATATCACAGACCTGGATTGTCCTGCTCGTATATCATCTCTTCCATATCCTGAGTATAAGCCTGTGAAGCTGTAAGTTAAGAAATGATTAGGAAATTACAAATCTATCTCAAGAAGGATTTCACTTGATATTCAAAATAGGAAAAGCATAATATCCAGTAATGACAGAAATGTAAAATCAAATCATAATGATGCTCACATTTATAGTCACTCATGGAACACCCAGGTACTAACCTTGCAAAATGCCAAACACAAAGATGAATGAGACAGTCCCCATCATCAATGGGTTTATAATTGAGCCGCAAACTGGTGAAGCTCTATTCTCACTTAGATTACACAAATTCAACTATATTCAGCCAAAGACTGATGAGACAGAGACAGAGAGAGACCACAGAGATGGCGGGGCAGGTGAGCCCTCCTCCCGTCCGCTCAGTCAGCACCTGCCGCAGAGTGTGCCTGAGGAAGGGCACACGCACTTCCAGCCCCTCGGCCTTGCACTCGATACCTGAGTACTCCCAGACTGCAAGACAATTCTAGTATTTGTTGAAGTGATATAGGTCCTAAATGCCAGCCAAGAATATCATGTGATCCTTAAGCACAGAAAAAGGGACCTATTCCTGCACCGGAAGAAAAACTAGCCAACACAGGCTGACTGAAAGATGCCATGTCCATCTCCAGTGTAGCTGCATCTTCTGGGGATGCGTGATCAGCGACAATACACAATTTTGACCTTTCATTGACTTTGTAATTTAAGACTACAAAACACATACTTCTACTGTATCTCTTGGCCTAGCCATCCCACTACGGGTATTTATCTTCCAGAAGCAGACTTTAAAAGCACAAAAACTTTATTCATAAAGAAACATATAGATGAAATTATGACATGATATATGTTACATGTAACAATTAACTATATATTTTATATATTTTATGATATATTATAAAATACATTAATAGATAACCATAGATAATATTTTCTCTCACGATGTTCTTTTTATAAGAAAAGACTCGTTCTAATTAAAAAAGAATAGTATTAAGTTTAAATCTCACCTGTCTCTTCTACAGGGTAACTATCTTCAGTATCTGCAAAGAATAACATCAAATCAATAGTACTACTTTCATAAAATTGTATGCATATATACTGTAGATGTAGATCCTGAATCTATGCTTGTCATTGATTTTATTTTGAAAGAAAGAAAGTATTAAAATAAAACATAAAAATATCCATTAAATGTTTGCTAAACACTTTATTTTTTACTAGAACTACACTTAGAAATACCTCAGACATTCCTTTTGATCCACTCAACGCCACCATAGTCTGGACTAACGAGAGGCTGATTTGAACAGAGGAACACAGTGACAAGGCTAGACCCGGGAAAGGGGCTATCATAGTCTACTTCACATTCCACTGTGGTGTTCTGTTGTCTAGAGCAAAAGCGCAGTGTCTACAGATGGGAACACAAGGAGAGACAGAGGAGACTTTCTAAGATGGGGAGCTGAAAGGTAAATGGGTTCATAATTGAACCCGCAGACCCCCAAGAGCAAAGGGCTGCCGCCCCAGGATCCTCACTACTCCACTGACCCTTGTTAATTTAACAACTACATCAATTGAGAATATTTTTAATTTCTGAAGACTTTCAATAAACAACTTTAAAGTTCACACTGAATCTATGTCCCAATTAAAGACTAGGTCAAAAAGTAAGGTTTTCTCAATTTATAAACTTGTTAGGAGTATTTCTTCCTACCCCCAATCTATAACTCCTAACCTCAAAAACACCAAATTCCTTATGTTTCACGTTATTTGAGCGTCTTAACTGAAATGTGTTATATAAGCAGCATCTAAGATACCAAAATTCTGAGTAACTGTCAATCTCCCTGGGCCAGCTTGGCCAAAGATAGGAGGGAGCAAGAGATACCAGGGAAATGTGGAAATCATTTAATCAGCATCCCTTACTTAGAAATTAGAAACATTTTTTTTTTTTTTTACCAGAGAGATTGTAACGTACATGATAACTAAAGGTCTAAAGTTTTTTTTTTTTTAAAGATTTATTTACTTGCTTGAGAGAGAGGTGAAAGAGGGAGAAAATGGGAGAGAGAGCGAGTGGGAAGGGGCAGAGGAAGAGGGAGAGAGAGTCTTGAGCAGACTCCATGCTGAGCATGGAGCCAAGATGGGACTGAATCTCACGACCCTGAGGTCACAACCCTGAGATAACGACCTGAGCCAAATCCAAGAGTCCTGCATCACCCAGGTGCCCCAAAGGTCTAAAGTTCTAAAGCTGGTTTAGAAATGCCTATTCTTAATGCACAATGCAGCCGAACTCATATACAGGCTCAAAATCATTTTGAGTGTATATTTCTCATAGAAAATTATGCATTAGGGACGCCTCGGTGGCTCAGTTGGTTAAGCGACTGCCTTCAGCTCAGGTCATGATCCCAGAGTCCTGGGATCGAGTCCCGCATCGGGCTTCTTGCTCGGCGGGAAGCCTGCTTCTCCCTCTGCCTCTGCCTGCCTCTCTGCCTGCTTGTGTTCTCTCTCTGACAAATAAATAAATAAAATCTTAAAAAAAAAAGAAAATTATGCATTATATACAATTTTGTAGGTTGGTATGGAAACCAAACCATCGCTGATAACATGACTTCTATGGAAAAGTGTATTTATTTCCTGCTTTCAACAATTAGCATGAATGTAAGTTTTTGGAAATATATTCATTCATAAAGTTTCAAGAGTTCTTGCTTTTAGTTTCCCAATACACTAAATATTGTGAAAAGGAGATACACTTTTTCATTACTCTTCCGTGCTTTAAAAAAAGGTCTTGGCAACCATTTACCAATTTTACTGTGCCAGGCTACCTCTCCACTCAATGTTTGGCCTGTACAAGCCCTATGCCTCCACCTGACTCCCCCTGGCTGGGAGCACGGAGGTGCACGCCTTAGCCTGCCCACACCCGGCAGCCTAGAACAAGAGGGGAGGCACATGCAAAATCAACAGCCCGGCCACAGTGCTGCTCAACCGCAGCTGCACTATGATAGGACCCAGGGAGCTGGCACAAGGATCCATTCTAGAGGCTGCACCCCCCAAACATTCCGGTTCACTGAAAGCATTCCTTTAAAAGCGGTCTAGGCGATCTTAATTGCATCCAAGATTGAAGACTATTTGTAGGGATATCAAGTACCTTTTATATGGACCATATTCACAAGAAATTCTCTCTCTGAATCCAAGACCTTATGACTCTGGACCTTCCTACCTTCATTGGTGCTGTGGATTTCATTTACTGCTTGTTTCTCACACGGTCTGTCTACCTGCCTGAACTTGATTTAGACTTAGCTAATCCTTAAACCCTGCCAGACACCTCTGATCCAGATCCTCTGTGGTGTGTGCGGCTATGTTGTCGCATGGGTCCTGACGCAGCTCAACCACAGACTCCGATGATTATTATATGGTCGAACATAATGGGCTAGATGGTTGATCTTGTGTGGGTGCTGTCAACCTTTTTCTTTAGTTTTACTCTTTAGAAATGAAACACCCATCTCAAACCACACTTCAGTAGTATTCATTTTATGTATAAAATTATATACATACAATTATATCATTTACATACTTCTATATTCTAAATAAAACATCATTAATCCATCAGAGTACAACCTGTGGATTAAAATCTTTCGGGGCACCTAGCTGGCTCAGTGGGTAGAGCACGTGACTCTTGATCTCAGGGTCATGAGTTAAAGCCCCACATTGGGGAGAGAGCTTACCTTAAAAATAAATTAATTAAAAGTTAAAAAAAATCTTTCAAGAACTCATTGAAGTCTTAAAAGGCCACCTTAAAAAAGAACGCAGAATAGATACCGTAAGAACAAAGCATGTGTGCTCATTTAACAAGGCTTCAAATAAATAATCGTGGTAGTGTCACATTAAAACATAGCAGAACACAAAGTATATGAAAAAAACTTTTCATCATCAGAGGAATTACTTCTATTACTTCTCTCTCTGTGTAGAAATTACTTCTACAGTGAATAACTGTAGCTCTAACTTGCCTTCTGCAAATTATCCAAAGTAAGTTACTCAATGGATATTTAAATAACCAGCATTTAATGGAAGATACTGATACAGAACAGGTATTGGGGAACTGGGCTTTTGTACATAAGGTTTTCCTGGGATATGGCCATACGTAACCATGTAGGTATTATTCAAGGCTACTTCTGCACTGTTGACAGCAGAGCTGAGTAGTTTCAATAAAGGCCATACAGTTTGCAAAGCCTAAAATATTGATCCTCTAGCTATTTCCAGAAAAAAAGTTGTCAATGCCTGGTATAGAAGCTAAGAATTGTGTTCCATAAACTGTGACTACGGAGTTCACATTAGAACAAGAGCCTGTGACAGATTGCAATAAAATATTTCATCAATTTTCTGAATTTCTTCTAATGCGTGGCACTCTAGGAAGAAAGGCACAGTAGAAGCAATGTGCTAAAGCATTTCACTTACTTTCTATTTCTATAAGAACTTTATATATTCTGACAGTTTCCTTAAAAAAGTGCTTTGAATCAAAATCAAGATTTCTATTTATTTTAGGGAAAAAGTTAGTTTTAATTGGACTTTCCAGCCTCCACTTAAAAAGAAACTTCAGATAAAAATTCAAAATTGGTTTTAAAGGTGTTGAAAGACTTCAATAATCATAATTACAAATGGCCTACTGGGTTTTATTCTGAAACCAAAAAACGTGCCCCACCTTCATGAAATGTTCTGGTCTCCAGGGGCTCAAATCTATCATCTGCATCACTTCCTACGAGGAAATCATCATCTTCCAGTCGTGGTTCTCTCGCTTCTCCAGCCTCTTCTTGCTGCACATCATCGTCTCCTTGAACGGTCACAATGAACAAGGTCACACGAGTCCACAACAAGGGCCCACAGGCAGCAGCCAACATGGATGCATGAGCCTCTTCTGAAGGGCTGCCACATACCTGCTCCTGCTGCAGGGCACTCCCTGCCCCTCGTCTGGGCCATCGTACATGCTGTTGCCTGCTCTGAGGCTCTGTCCTCACTCTGGTCAAGTGCTAGTCCACGTGAGGGGGGAAAGGCCTTCTCTCACTAGAACATGAACTCGCCAAGCACGGGGACCTCGTGTATTTACTTACTATGCATGCCCAGCGCCCAGGGCCATGCTTAGCCATAGGAGATGCTCAGTAAGTATGAAAGGAATGAATAAAGGAATGCATAATTGCTAATGTATTTGCCTCTTCAATTATCATCAGGTTAGAGAGAAGATCACCTTGGGACCTCTCATTGAGAACTGGACTAAAACTCCACGTAGCAATCTTAAATAAAAATGCTCTACTGCAAAGAGCAGCCAGGCACCTTTCTCAGCTGTATGCTAGGGCATCTGCATGAGGTCACCTGTACTAAACTTTGCATCTAAAGGTTGCTATATGGAGCCTGTAAGTTATGCGGAAACGCCCATCCTTCTCTTCTGAGACTAACTTTTATGATATACTGAGTTGTTCTGCTTCTTCTGTGTAGATGTTGGATAAGCTACTTACCCCGCTGCAATATGGTTTAGCCTGTGTCGTGGTGTAAGAAATCCTCCCAGCAGTCACCTGACGTGGCTTTGAGCAGAGTGTATCCTATACATAACACTCCAGCCAAGGAACACAAGCCACTTAGCTGCGCTCACAGGGCCGTAAGGTGCTTAGGAGTGTGGGGTCTCGAGTGTGTGGCTCCAGATCTAGTTTTTCCACACCAGCTGTGTGACCCCGGAGAAGTTACCGAACTACTTTGTGCCAAAGGTTTTTCTCCCATAAAAAGGAAATAGTAGGAGTACCTACTTACAGCATTGTTGTGAGAATTAAAGCACTTGGAAAACTGCCGAGCCCACAGAAACCACGTAGGTGTTATTGTTCTTGTGTTATCCTTGTTGTCATCGTCATCATCATCATCATCATCATCGGGATAGTACTTTTTCTGCTGCCACTGAACGCTCCTCAAACACTGCAGGAAGGCTTCCTTCCCTCACCTTTAGTATGGCATAGTGATGCCCTCCGCTCGTACCGAACTGTGTGGGCCCATTTATGGCTATTTATTTGTCTTCTGTCTTTCTGGCACAGCCTGCTACATTGTTTCTCCTCGTTTCAGGTATTCTGCTGTTGGGCAAACCAATCACCGATCCTAACTCCTGTCCCTGATTTTACCACACCCCCTCCTCCATATTCTTTTTTCCTTACTCTTACGTTATCCGGGGCAACTTTATGGTTTTCACATGAGCAGGACTTAGCTCTTGACCACTGCTACTTAATGGAAAATCCCTGTTTTCAGTAGGGAAAGCAACCGAATATCATGCTTTATCTGAGTCTCCCTTGCTCTGTCAGTGACAGCCCGCTAAACAGTTCCCTGAAGGCCGACTACATCTGAGGCACTGCCAAGCCCTCTTTGGCCATTGCAGTCACCCTGGGAAGTAGGTACTAACATCCCCCTTCGAAGGACGAGGAACTTGAGGAACAAGGCTAAAGCCACACAGCTAGTACTTGGCAGCCACAGGCCCCAAAACACCGTGATGAAGCACAGAATGTGTGGACAGAGTCTACGACAGAGATGGTGGTCAGGGAGGCCATGTTTCAGCGGTAAGACGTGAAGACTGGAACACACACACAGAGAGAGAACAGGTACACACACACACCCACCAGAGAGAGAACAGGTACGAAGGCCCTGAGGCAGACAGACTTGGCAATTACAAGGAGAAGAGAGCATTTGCCCTGGAGGAAAGTGATTGAGAGGAGAAAAAGGAAAAGACCAGGTCCCCATAAAGCACATCAAACACAGAGCCAACTGGACGCTGCTACAGCTGTCACACAGGAGGGGACAGTGACACTGCCACACCGCAGTCCAGATGTGTGCAGGAGGCCAAGCCGGCAGGACCTGCCCGTGGGTCCCGTATGAGGCGACAAGAGGAGAGAGAAAAGTAAGGAAAACTCCCCAGTTTTTAGCTAAAGCTACTAAGTAGAGCGCAGACCGTGACCTAACATATAAAAGAGTGGAATAAAAGCAAAATTTTAGGGGGTGGGGGGAGAGCTATGAAATGCAAAGGAATCAAGAATTCTGTTTAAGTCCATTTTGAGTCTGAGATGCCCATAAAACATGCAAATGGAGATCAACAGGCAGCTGGATAAACCAGGAGCTTGGAGGATATAGGGCTGCAGATTTATACTCAGAAGCAACACAAATTACATTTAAATCCATGGCTTCCGTGAATTTCTAAGTAAAGAAGAGAATAAGTCCAAGAGGAAGGCTTGTGGCCAGAAACCCAGGCATGCTAGACTTGATTCCTCCCTCTTCTGTCTGGCTTCCTACACCCACCCACCCAAACGTCTACCATATCTTCCCACATTTCTCTCCCCCCACCTTGGCTAAATTTGGTTTGACCGACCATCCTGACCCACTCAGATCAACAGCAGAGGCCCCCATCTCCTCTCCACCCAGCAGGCTCCCTCCGCCTATGCTCACGCTGCAGACAGATGGCACAGCACTCCCTAGAGGCCGCCAGTGGTTCCGATTCCTCCGTGAATCAAGTACAAACACCCTTTCCCAGTCACTCTCTAGGTACTCCACTGGCCAGCCACCCTGAACTACTCATGGGGCCTCTCTTCCTCTGGGCTTGCCCACGTGTCACGCCCTTTGCTTAGAACCCTCCACGAACAGCACCCACCTGGCAAAGCACGACAGCATCCTTCAGCTACTAAGTCAGAAAGTGACCTCTTTGGAGAAGCCTTTGCTAATGCCGACGTCTATGCAAGGCCCACAGAGCCATTAAAGTTCACTGTTAGGGCACTGACTTTATCATACTGAAATCCCTAATTTATTTAGACTGCATCATCCCTGTGTTAGGTTAGAGTTGAACCAAAGAGGTAGGAAGGGAAAGCCTGGGCTTGCCAAGAGGGGCAGACACACGCTCAAAGGTAGCGGCTCTCCTGGCTGAGCAGAAAAGCCAGTAATGCGCGGACACGGGCTCCTAGACCCTGGAGAGCCAATGGCAAAAACCTCCAGCTCAGCCACAGCCGGTCTCCTCAGCAGAGACAAACGGAGCTGGGTGGGATGCTTTACACATAACCCCCAAACACCTAAGACTAAGACAGTTTAGCAGGCCTGCTAAAGCAGTTTCAATGATAGAGAGTCCCAGTTGTTTTTCAGAAACATAATTTTTTCCTTTAGGATTCTCTTCAGCTGACATCAAACCATTGGGCGTATCAGGCTACCATGTGTTCTGCCTTTTTCGAAATCCCTTTGTGAGTTACATCTTGGGGTTATACGCTCTGCTTTTATCAAGGGGTGTTTCAAGAAACAGTCTCATAAAAATCTTAAAGCATGGGTTTCTAAAATATCATTTAATATTCTCTGTACAGAACTGGACATAAGAAATGCTTTAGATCTAAGAGCTGGGAAAATGTTTTATACTCTCTACGTCTAGCATGTTCATTTTGTCTCTGGTAACGTGACCATCATAATGAAAAGTTTTTCTTTTCACTCTGGCGACCACCCAAGCACTCAGCAGGGTTCGGCTGACGACAGCAACCAGATAGCCCATTACAGCTTGCTTGGTTGTGTTCTATTTTCCTCTCCCCTGTTCTTGCCATCTGTTCTTGATGTATCATTGGTCTTAACTTGTTTCTTATTTATTCCTACCATTTCTTTATTAAATCTACGTGATAAGTTCCTTAGCAGTAAGGCGGGGTAAGATAAAATGAGTTCAGTGCTCTCTCAGAAATACCTGTCTCCAATAATTAAAAAAACCACTCAATTATGATTTAAATTTAAAAATCATGTCGAAGTCACTTCATGTAATTAACCACTATGTGAGCAAGCAATGCATGAGAAAATGGATTTTAATTCATACCATGTTCTGCGTAGACTGCCTCATGGAGAAGGGGCTGAATTTGTTCTTCTACTTCATCTTCAATATTCCGAGGTCCTAAAATGATTACAAAACATAACTAAGTAGAAAAATATCTAGATATTAATGAAGACCATGAAACATGACATCCAGGTACACACATTCCAATGAATATATTTGGTTCATCAACTATGCTACCTTTTCATATCCGTTTGCCACTTTTTTTGATATGTTGGCAAACACAGTAAATATTTAAGATTGGTTTTATTTTGACAGCAGATATAAATGTTCAGCAAACAGCTCACACAGCAAAATTACTTCAATTTCTAATTAACGAAATTCACAATCATGATAGAATAAAGAAAAGGGGATGGGCAAAGCTTTCAGGAAGGGAAGTACTGGGAAACAAAGATTAAAATGTGGAAGATGAGGCCAACATACATGAAAGGGCATGACCAGTCACTGTCTTCCCTGAAAGTCAGGGGAAAGGGCCCCTGGCTGGTTTGAGGACTGAGAGGGTCAGAATCGAGGAGAAGACCCCACATGAAAACTAACAATCCTTTCAGCTTTGGAGAAGCCCATCTGACAGAGCCATAGATTCAAAGAGATATAAATTACAGAAGTCAACACTATTGGTAATGACATTCTGACTACACTGTACTGCTTACCAGGTTACTGGGTTTGTTGAAACGTCGCACAACAAACAAGAAGCTATAATGACACTGACACTGTGATAAATTTTCTGTTTGACAAACATTCATGTTCAGCAAATTGAAGTAGCGCTAGACTCAGTATCACACATGCTGTCACATGAAGCAGTGCCAATGACATCAGTTAGTTATACTGACAAGTTAATCCTCAATGATAAAAACAGAGTAAGCTCATTTGAACTTCCTCAGGTAGGAAAAAAGTTTAAGAGCCTGTTAGGCTAATCACATTACAAACCCATTCCTGAAGCACAGAAAGTACCTTCTATTTTTATAGATGGTTGTATGTCACAGGCCATTTTTATATGTATTTGCATATAATTACAGCAGAGCCTGCCAATCGCTGTTCTCTCCTCCTCGGCTCTCACAATGCCCATGATGGCTTCCTAACCAATTCCTAGTTTCACAGCTGCTGACAGCACCATCCACAGAGAATCTAATATTAGTAACTGAAGTGGATGGCAGTCTGCTCCTTGGCTTAACCCTCTGATGGCTTCCTCTGCCCAAAGAGAGGAAAATCTAAGCTCCTCAGAACAGAATAGAAGGCTCCACAATCAAGTCCTGCTCCCATGCCTCTCCAGAATCACCTGCTGCCAGCCCTGGCTTTGAACTTGGTGAGTCTACCATGTTGTTTCATCCTTCCATGATTCTGTGATGTTCCTCCTTTCCTCTGGGGAGGATTAGTAGAGGCACAAGCCAGATTGCAAGGAGTTAAAAACTGAGTGGAAAAGAAGGCGAAGAAAGCAATTGTAGATTCTTTTTTTCAAAAAACTGGCTAGTACAGGGCTGGGGACTGAAGGGCGGATACAAAGTTCTGTAGGGACCAAGAGGAGGTTTACTCTACTCTGTTATAATGAGAGATATGTACCTGGGTTTGTAGGATAGATAGAGAAGAGAAAGAAGCCAAAAACCTAGATAAGAGAAAGGTTGAAAAGGCAACATTTAAACTGAACCAAACATTGCAAAGAAGTTGAAAGGATATTAGTTGATAATAAACCGATGGATTTAGAAGGACAAGTTATCAGTTAAATGTAGAGTAGTATTAAAAATTTAAAAAGGAGAGCAGAGGCAAAGGGCACATTTCAGAAAAGGTGTTAGCTTTGAAAAACAAGATTTTTAAATTACAAATTTATTTAGTGCAAAGTAATGTTTGAGATGCTAAATCCAAATATACATTTAATGATAAAACTTTTTTTAAAAAGTAGCTCTTTTGCTCGAGTTATGGTATTCTAAAGGATTGGGAGGGAGACAGTAAATTCCAGGATTATGTTTTGAACAAATAAAAAAAAATCAGAGCAGCATACTGATCTTAAAAGGGAGAAAAGAAAATCAAATATTATTCATACAGTGATAATAAAATCAGAGTACTTGAGTTGCCAGTAAATACGGAGTGTCATGCCGAACACTTCCAATAGGTGGCAAAATGAAACAAATTTTGCAGAACGATTAGGTAAAGGGAAAACGTGCAGCAATTAAACAGCACTTTGCAATAAATATCACAGCACAAACAGGAAATGACAGTAATAGATTTGAATTTCATTTGCCAGTTTATTCACAGATTTTAGGAGTTTTCCTTCTGTGGGTCACAGGCCCTTGGGTGACTAAGGAAGTATCTGAATCCATCTACGAATTCATGTGGATGTACAAGGGGCCTCCCACAGCATCACGTGGGGGTCTGGGAAGTCTCTGATGGAGAAAAGAGACCCTCCTATTAAAAGGACGGGGAGCCCCGTAGGCCTCCTCTGTTAAGATCGTGGAAAAGACAATGACAACACTGTGTACACGACATGTCTGACTGTGCTTTCACTGCAAGAAGTTCTGGAACTGGAACACAGACACCTGGCATTTAGTTCATGATGTTCCTAACTGCTCCACCACCTCTGTGCCTTCGAATCTTGGTCCCCCAAATTAAAATTATCCTGTGTAAATTTTTACTAGAAAACATTAAGTTTACTCCAAAATCTCAGAAGTGAAGGAGAAAAAAATACGTCCTATTCCATAAACATCGTGATGCAAATTATGGGTAAAACAGACTTCTGGAAACTGCCAGCTGGAGAGCTAGCAGGCCGAGGCCCTTCCAGTCGGAGGTAGAGGAGAGCTTACCTGAATCCTCGGGAACCTGCTCCTCCAGCCACGGATATGGCTCAGCTTCTTCTGGTGGGGCTGTTGGCTCTGAAGCAGATCTTTCTTTAAGGCCTGCATTTTTATTCACAAAGTTAACTTGAGTACTTTTTCCTTTTCCTTGTTTTTTTTTTTTTTTGACATATTAAACCAGGAAAAACAATATTCTCGAACATTTCATCAATAGTGCAAGTAATTCGGTTTCCAAGACTTCGTACTCCATGAGAATGTGGAGGTGCTTAAAAACTGAAGTAGGAATACAGACTGCACTTTAACTTCACATGGGCCTTGAACATCTCTTTACCTAAGTTAACCTTTCACTTACAAACAATAAAACAAAAATCCCTGCTTAAGCGTTCACGGATCTCTAACACAGTCATGTCTACACTTGCCAAAAAAAGTTCAATATGAGTTCAAGCTCCTCGTGTTCAAAAGTGATTAATTAACTGCTGCTTGAGCTCTGAATCCAGCAGTAAGACAACTAAGATACACTTGAATTTGTTTGCATGCCATATTTTGATTTATATGTAATTACCTGTTTTTCTTGAAAACTATAGTTAAAAATGAGAATAAATCATACATAACTATTTACCATCTTCTCAAGGTACCACTTACAATCATACTATTCTATAAAGACATAAAAGACATGAAAACAAAGGTTTTTGGGGTTTTTTTTTAACATCTTAACATTTTTTAACATTATAAAACATCAGGGTAAATGAACATGAAAGCTGATTTTAAAGTCAACACCATTCTAAAATCTATTAGACTAAGTTATTTCTTTGCTATTCTCTATGAAGAACATTAAAATCTATCCTCAGTTAAATACAACTCTTTAGAAAGCTAAACCGGGTGCCAGAGACTGTCATTCCATTCACCAGCTCCTGGCTCTTCGTTAACCCCAGTGAGAATCTTGTACCAACGACTGTTACCAGAGGAAGTGTGGCGTGCATGTCAATGGCCTACAGTGAAAAGGTCAGTACAGAACTGAGAGGCATTTTTCTTCTCTCGAGCACTTCAGACCACTCCGAATGTACATATGCTATTGTAATCTGCAAAACTCTCAATGTCTTTTTCTTCTTTTTGATTCCTTGTATTTTTCCTGACCGTTCCCTTCATTTTTCTCTCATTGGCAAAAACACACTCCCACCTTCTTCTCCCCAGTCCTAAAGACAGTAAAACAAAGATACGCAGGATTCTACCTCATCACTTGTATTTGCTTTAGTTACTTATCTTCCACACGATTTACATAAAAAACCTAATACTATCAAAACAAACACGAATGGATACAGCTTGTTCCACTCCTAACAATATAGGGACTTCTAACTATAAGGTAGATTCCAAAGGGATTATACACAAACAAACACGGATCCTAAATATAGTTCAGTTTCAGGGAGAGATGGGTAGAGATGAAGTCCTTATTAATAAAACCCATTACATTTCAAATTCAAATTCAGGACTGAAAACTCCCGTGCTCTTTCCCATTTAAATAACCCATTCTTGAATCTCTCAACTGTTAATGGGACAGGTATGAAACTATTCATTGCTACATTCTGCTGAGTGAACAGGGTAAACCTTCCAATTTGTGTCATTGATCTTTGTAGTCTCAGCACCTCGGGAAATGCCTGGCACATAACAGGTGCCCAGGAAGCACCTGCTCGAGGGCTGAACACCCCCAACGGTATGGCTACTCTGCTGGTTTCGATGTCCGCAGGGATCCTCTGTGGGACCAGGGCTCTGGTGGCTGCACTAGAGGCGAAAGGCTACACAGGTGGGAAAGGAAACTCAGATCAGTTTCCTACTATTATCAAAGAGATTCCTATCTGTGCCCAGCATCCACCACTATAGCCCAGGTTCTGTTCCTTGTGCTGGAATCCTTATTTCGTCCTCAGAAAGATCTCCATTTGGATGAAGACTCACAGGGTCATTCTTCACTGATCCTCGATGCAGCAGGTTTTCAAATTGTGCTCCGTGGGTTCAATAAGCAGTGAAATAGTTCCCCACCAGACAAAGATTTAAACTGCCTGCAAATCCCATTCTTACTAGATTTTAGGAAGCTTCATTGGAAAACAATTTTTGATGTGAGAAGTGTTTGAAATCTACTAGCATACCAATATTTAGACATATGGTTCTCCTCTTTGTCAGCTTTCTCTATATCAGCTGGAGTTGTCTCTAAAATTGAAATTGTAGAACCACGGGAGAAAGCAAAAGCATTTAACAGGAGAAAATATTGAACAGTTTTTTTTTTTTCCTGTCCAAAGTGGCAGTTGAATTGTAAATTTATTGATACTTGGTCACAGCTATTTCCCAGAGGTGAAATCGGCATAAAAGTAAAACAATATTGTAAACTTCAAAGACGCTGAGGATCACATTAACACATCTCCTTCCCTAGACCCCTATAAACAGTCTAAAATTAAAGAAGAAAAACACACATTCTAGACTAATTCTTATTAGTTTGCTAAGCCATATGGAAGAGTTAGCCCTATAAGCTTTCATTCTGGTGTTTCGAGAAATTATATTGCCACCCAAATCTACTTTAGTCCATGAATAAGTGTTCCTCAGGAAACAGTGGTAAATCCAGGTTCATGTAAGATTTTAAGGCAAAAGTAAAAATTAAACAACAACAACAAAAAAAATATATATATATATAAGGTCAATTAGTAATCAAAGGTTTTCAAACTGGATTTATGACGAGGTATAAATGGCTAGGAGGTAGCTCTAAAATAAATATTCAAAATTACATTATGAAATGAATGTCATCATTTTTTATGTTCCTGGGACTGCATATAACAAAACGCGACTCACACTAGCTCCAGTGAAAAGGAAATTTATTGTCTAACCTCACAAGGAGTGCAGAGCTGGGCGGGCTCGCTCTCAGCGCTAGCGTCACCCTCGCGCTGGCCATTGGGGCTCCCCCAGCTGCAAGCTCCTCTATCGGACCAGAGGACATCCAGAAGCAAAGAACCACCTCTTGCTCTGCTTCTCTTAGGACTTGAGGAAATATTTGCTGGAAGCAGAAGCTTCTAGCAGTCTTCTTTTCAGCTTTAGCAGTCAAAACCAGAACCCACTTCCATTCCTAAGCTGGCAATGGGAATGGATAACCATAATGCCTGAAAGTAATTATCTAGGGTTGAATGAAAGTTGCAAGTCAACCACAAGAGCCCCTGCATGATCTGAAGAATCGATTTATTCCCTTAGGGCATACCTTGTTTTTGGTTCTTTGGGCATATCAGAAAAATTAGGAAATTAAAAAGAAACATGTCTGCATTCAATAAGTATATAATTTTTTCCTACAATTTTAATTAAAAATGGAAGAAGTTATAAAGTAGGTGTGAACACTTGAACTCAACCATTCATAGCCGACTTGACTATCTGATAGTTACTTTAGTCCAGTATTACTTACTTCTTTCACTGCTACCCTACCATACTCGAGAGCAATGGGAAATAAACGTATTTTCTTCTTATCTGTATGTAGCAGTTTAAAACTTACTAAATTGAATGTGGCATTCGTTCACTCAACAACTATTTAGCACCTACTAATCCAAGGCACTGTTCTCCAGAAAATGAACACTGAAAAGCCCTACCTCTCATAGGGAGGGAACAATTTAAAAAATAAACCTGAAATATTTAGAGTATATTGAACAGGGAAGATATGGGACAGGGAGTGCCAGGCCATCAGGGAAAGAGGACAGACTATCGACAGTGAATTGATGAGGGAAGGTATCATTGATAAAATGTGAACAGATTCCAGAAAGAAACCAGGGATGTGGCCCTGTGACTTGCACTGGGGAAGAATGTTTCAGGTAAGGCTCTGGACCAGCAAATAGGAATTCCTCAGCTGGTCTGGGGTGAGCGGGTGGACTCCAAGGAGGAGTCATGAGATCAGTGCAGCTAGAGAAAAGCAGCAAGGGCGTGAGAATCACTAAGGTCCTGGAGCCACTGGATCATGGAGCTATTCACTCTGACTGAAAATAAAGGATTCATTTTTCCTAAGAGTTCTATACAAATCACTTCCTCGACAAAATCTGGGAAAGTGAGAACTACAAACAGGACTTCATAGACTTAGCCTATAAAAGCTAAGACATTTGTAAAAACTGGTTTATCAATATTTGGCTTACGGATTCAGTAGTGTAGTGGTTGAAGAAAAATTTGATCTCACCTACTCAGGTTACTCCAGCTGCTGTGATTCAAGGGGGAAGACCTTAGGACGGCTATTGCTTCAAATGCAAGTAGTCTAACAGTATAAATTAATATACCCCAAGAATAACCCTAACAGGTGCATGAACTTGAGAAATAATCTGGAAAATCAATAAACTGGAAAGACGCACATACTGATTGACCACA
>CM052900.1:59037958-59096219 GCA_028534135.1 Potos flavus | reverse complement strand
TGGTTTTACCTTCAAGCAGAAGAGGAAGGACAGGAGGCTGAAGACTGTTACTGGAGGTCTTTTCAGATTACCCCAAACAAGATTTCCATAAGAATAACACGTACAGATCTGCTTCATAACACCCACCCTTCAGTTTCCCAAGAATGAAAACCTTCTCTTTAGCTAGAACAGGGGGGGGAAATGAACAATGTGCCAGCTCTTCACGCAGATCCAATACCAGCTAGTTCCCACTACTGAAGGTATTGTCTTCATTTTACGAATGAGGAAAACTGGCATTTCAAGATGCATTTCATAGTGAAATAATCCAAGTTATCAATCTGGAGAATTGTTACCAGGAGAAGGAATAGTGGAGGACGGGGAAGAAAGGAACCAGCCAGGAGATGGAGCCTAAGTCACCAGACCCATGTCATAGAAAATGACACTACAGTTAAAACATTTAAAATTTTAAAAATCGTACTTGTGTATTACTTTTATCCGTTTTTTTTTAATGGAAATATATATAGGAAGTCCTTGTTATCCAGATAATCATTATGAAAACCTCTGAAGGTACAGTTGTATGACTAAGCAGGTCATAATACTATAAAATATTTACTTATAGAATGAATCCTCCTGGGTTAACTCGGGCATTCATGCTGACGGATTTACATCAATTTATCTATCAATCTCTCCCTTATCATGAAATGTTGAGAAGACCATCTATACACAATGCAAATCATCCACAAAGTGAAACCGAAAATCTTGTAAAAAAAAAGTAGTAGTAATAAGATTTCAAAAAAGTGATTACTAACGATGTTGGCAATAACCTAAAATACATACACGAAGCCCTTAATGAATGAAACAGACATTGCACATCACAACAAACGAAGAAAAAAAAGATGATATAGTTCTTCAAAAGAAGTCACCTAAATATTAAAGGATAAAAAGGATTCTTGGAAAAATTGATAGGCTCGCAAATATTTTTGTAAAACTGACCATCTTTATCTTTACAGTGACCTTGCCACTCATATGAAACACTATCCTACAAAATTTAAGGAAAATTAGGCCAGCAACGTCATTTTTCAAAACCTGATGTACCATCGTATAGTGTAATTAAAAGAAAAATTCTGTCTGTGATACGGCAAACTTACTTTCTTAGTATTTCACTTTCATTTTTCAGGACTACTTCTGACTCCCAACTACTTTGTATCAGGAAATTTTTGTCCCTGTTTTTAGATGACTTTAGAAAAAGTAATAACCTTTTTGGTTTTAATTATCCTTAATAATATGGAGCAGCAGAATATAGAAATAACTATGCTCCGACTTAAAAAGTGAGTAAAAGTCAGAATACAAGCACAGTTTTAAACCCATTAGTCATGAGCAAAGTCTCTCCCACACTAAGTTTTTAGTTGAATAGTAAGTGCCAATGCAATTAGATGAGGTGTGACCTCAGCTTCAATAAATTCAACCGAAGCCTTTATTTACTGAAGAAAAGGGAAGAAAAAAGGAGGAAAGAAAATAAATCCATTCCCAGTTCATAAGAGCTCTTGAAATATATTTAAATGCTTTTAGTAGCAATGTTCCAATTTAATTCTTGAGCTGATATTCAAAGGAAAACTATGACAGAAGTAAAATATTTCCAAGCGATTTAGCAAATCGCAATAGAGGAGGTGAATGTGTTAATGCCGATTAGGTTATTCTTAGATTTTTTTTTTCCCCCTTCATTTTCTTAAATTTAGCATTTATATAGCTTATCCCACATCACTTTTGTCTCTTAAAAATCAGTGTAGAAATTATTAGAATGCCCTTGGTAAATGCAAATATAATTATCAGCCCTTCTCCAAGAAAGAAAAAAAAAAAATCTGTAGAAAAAAATAACACTTAAAATTTGGTACATGAATTAAAAAATCAATCCATTTATCTCAGCAGCAAGATCTACCATCAGGATGTATTTTTAAGATGTTGTAACTTTCATGTGTGTGGGGAGTATCTGTTTTGCTTCTTGTTTTGGTCGGTGCTCAGTTGGAGCCTCCCTCTTCTCCTCCCAGAAACCCTCTTCCCGCGGGAAACATTTCATATGGTTTTAGCAGGATCCATTCCAACCCCCACCCAAAGCGTTGTGCATAGGAGCCACAACGGGAAGACTAACCCATCCCTAACTATAGGAATGGTCACAAATGGTCACCAGGCCTACCCAGTCCTGCTGCAATTCTCCCAGAGACTTTTGTCCCAGAGCCATTCCAGGAAACTGGCTCTTTGCACTAAATAGAAAGATCTGTCTGGGGCTTATTGAGGGCCATCTTCTTCATCAAGTGGTATCAACTCCAGCCAGACTAAAAAGTCAAGGAAAAGCATCAGCAGAGCCAAGACTTGAGAAGTAGGAAGAAACCCAGCTCTGATGACAGGTCTGGACTTGGGATCTATCCACCAGAAGCCGTTGCCCCTGTATCTGCCAGTCAAATGAGCTATAAAATTCCCTGCGTGGTTTCCAATGCTCCGGTAGTCTATACAACAACAAAACCCTGACTAATTGACACACGAAACCCCAAGTGAACACGTGTTACAATTTCTTTGGGCCATAGTTTTTGAACAAGAAAATAATAGGATTGGATTAGCTAGATTCTCTAGGATTTCCCCCTTGCTGTATAATTCTAACAGTTGGAATTTTTGTCAACTAAATGTCTAAGTGCTTGATTTTAAGCAGGAAAGGTGCTAGCCCATAAGAAAACGGTGCACGATACTTTTAGGAACATTGGCACTTAATGCTAATTCATTTCTGATTTGAAATCTCTTCAATTAGGCCAAATTCTCTGTTTTTAAGCTCTTCACAGAACAAGTTGAAGAATTATTTCTTAAGATTTATTTATTTGAGAGAGAGAGAGAGAGAGAGCACAGTGAGGAGGGGCAGAGAGAAAGGGAGAAAGAATCCCAAGCAGACACCGCTCAGTGTGGAGCCTGACGCGGGGCTCGATTTCATAACCCTGGGATCATGACCTGAGCTGAATCTGAGAGTTGGACACCTAACTGACTGTGCCACCCAGGCGCCCCCAAAAGAATTATTAAAAAAAAATAAATAAAAGTTTTGTGGCAGCACTTTAGATTCTGTTACAATAATTCAGGCTCTCTTCTCTGATTCATAACTGAATCTCACCAGCAGACGCAATTAGAGATTTCAGATTTCATGCACAGGACAGCACAAACCATTTGTAGAAATGTATTCTTGCTGAAATATCACTTTATTAAATGCTTTCTGATTAAGTTCTGATCTCTAGTTAGGTCTCAGATTTGGAGCTCCTTAGAAATGGTAAACCATAATACAATCAAATATGAAAAACAGATGCCACTCCCCTGAAATAACTGAAAAACCCTGTGATGTAAAATGAAAGTATATCCTAATTTGAAATATTTAAAGTCTTGTTATTTCTCTTCTGAGTCTGTAAAGGTATCATCAATAAAGTGTTCTAAAATTGTTCTTCTCAATCAAATTCTTCCTTTTATTCAGGACTGCATCCAGAGTTCTCAGAACAGTGCACACTGCACGCACTGGGTGGCAAAAGCAGGTGGGGAAGAGGGGCAGGAAGAGAAGCGAAGAGGGTGAGTGGCCAGGAGGCACGGAGGGATAAAGGAGGAGGTAACAGAGCCAATAAAAGATTGGGGAGGAGAGATTCAAAAGGAGAGAAAGGGGAGGAGAAGGAAAAGGAGAATCCAGGGAAGAGCCTGAGGAAGGGGCCACCCGTGAGAGACTGGGGGGAAAGAGGACCCCAGGGACTGCCACAGGAGCCTGAGGAGGGAGAGGGGGGGAGAGAGGGGAAGGGGAGAGGGAGAAGGGCAGGTGAAGGGGAAAGAGAAGCAGGGAAGCGGGGAAGCGGGAAGGGAAAGGAGGGAAGAAGACAAAGGGTAAAGGGAGAAAGAAGAAAACCTCCCACCTACCTGAGCATTTGTCACACCTGAAAGGCACTCTGCATATACACACTGTGGAAAATCTTAACATTCTTATTTAACGCCGATGAAAGTATTCAGTCGATTTACAAATTCATTACAATTCATATTATATACATTTATCTGGATACATGATCAATAAATTAATAAAAACAGAAGCTATTACATCACGTTTTTATTACATGGTTTTTACAAGTGTTATTTTTGAAACTGAGAGGCATCAGGCAGTAAATCTGAATTTCAAGCAATTTATGTACTGAGCACCAATAAATACACCCAAAGGCTAGCTGACGCATCGTCCCCAACCGGAGCAGTACTAAATTTTCTATGCCATTTAGCAGCAAATCACGACGAAGAACATTACCATTTCCTGCGATGACGATATTCCAGCTCTCAGTTCTTCCTCTTCTGGTTATTTCCCTTGGCTGAGTGTGTGTGTTTGCCAGAACTTTTCCCTTCCTTTGAGTCATCTTTGTCTCTGGACGCCATTTTGCCAAAAGTATCCTTTACATTCGTGGACTTTTTCCTACTTTCCTTGGCTTTAGCACTTTTGTCTAGGCCCACATTCTCCTTCTCTCTGTCCTTTTTCCCCTTAAGAGACTCTTTTCTGGATATATCTGCATCAGGAATTTTCTTATCCTTCCGGTCATCCTCCTTTTCTTTCTTCCCCTTTTTTCTCTCTTCGTTTTTACTCTGCTTCCTTGACTCGGGTTTCTCTTTTTCCTTCTTGAGTTCTTCTTTAGTGAGTTCTTTAACTTTCAGGTTTTCCAACCAAAGGAAAAAAAGTTTATTGAAAGCATCTCTTAATTCACAGGACAGTAACTTAGTGCTAAAGTACGGTCTCTATCTCTCCACACACATGAAATGTTCATTCAGAAAGTAACTTTCATCCTCTACTTTTAAATTGGCTAAAACCAGATGCAAACCTCTACAAAATATCAGCTACCAAAGAAATGCCAGAAACTCGCCATCGTATTTTTCCAACTTGAAACAGGTTATGATTTGTCTTAAAATATGGCTAACATGCAATACTATTAAAATCAATCTATCCATAAACGTTACACAAAGTGTGAACAACTCACATTTCACAATTATAATGACATAATTAAAGGAACACTGACAACATTTAAAAAATTTCCATAACTTACAAGCATCCATACAAAGATAATTTTAAAACTTTTAGTTCTAACAAAACATTACGTCCTTAAAAGGTTTCTGCTTACAAGCCTTGATAACAAATATAATGCACAGATGAAAAAGTAAATACCATTTAATTTTCTTAGCTAAGAAAAAAAAATAATATCCACGAGCGTGAATTTTCAAATTCATTATCCATAGTACTTAAAATGGACAAGTAGACATTCTTGTCTGCTTATATCCAACATTATAAAATCAGTATTCCTTTAAATATGTTTTCCTGTTAATTTATGTACAGCCACTCAAGCCAACATGTTGTTCATCCATGCTCATAGGCAGACGAGCAATTAAATGGAACATCCAGCTAATTCCCAATCTTGGGTGAGACCAATCCTGCTTTCAACCCGTTTTACATAAGTTTAATAGAGCTGCTAGCAAAAGCTTTGAATTTCATCTTCTTGCTCTCTCATTAGGGAATCTAAAAGAAGCAAGGTATTTACTGCATTACATAGCATTTAAGCAGAAACAAAGAAAGCGAAAGATTTCTTCAATAAAATGTGGAGGATGTTTATGCCCGTGAGAATCGCGTAAAATTCACATAGCTCACAATGTTATTCAATTCTTCCTGAAAATTTTATTAAGACCTTCTAAAAACACGGAACGGCAGTCCTAAAGAAGCAACCGTCCGAACCCTCGCCGACTTCAGTGCTGTTTGCAGAGACAGAGATCATGCTGTTCCAAGAGCACTTACGCAATGCTCTACGATCTTGTTCTGTACAGCTTTTACAATATTAAATCTTTAATGTCTGATTTGCCTCTCCAGATCAAGAAGTATAAATTCTACTTAATCTTTGGGCGTTTATCTCGTAATTAGTGACATGAGAATAAAACGTAAAAACTGTTCCCTTCCTGGGAATTATTCAGATGGAACACAAAGTTAAAACATTAAAATTCCCTAATCTTAAGATTAAAATACAAATCACAAAACCCTGCAAGTCACAGTCATAATGTTTTATCAAAAAACAAACTAAAAACCATATGCCAAGCACTTGAACACAAAAGAATATTACAAGTTGATAAAGAAAAACATGCACTTCTCCCATGCCCCTGTCCCTGAAGGACATAAATACTGACACGTGAACAAGAAAAACCACAGGGATATAAAAAACAAGGCTGTAACAATAAGCTGTTAGCCTACATATGATGGTTGACGGGTACGGTAATTTTTGAAGAATTAAAATATCAAAACACAGCAAATTCTACACCAATGAAATGCAGTACTCCAGATTATAAATCTAAGTTTTCATTTCATTGAGAACTACAAGTGTGCTCACACTGGCTTTTATTAGGCTCTAAGACAGAGGGTCACCAAAGCTTCTGAAGAAATGAAATTAGTGAAGAATGAATCTTTTTTTCCAATAGTAATTAAAAAATTCAAACTAAGAAAGGTTTTAGGTTAGACAACAGCAAGTTTAGACGTAAGTTTAGATGTAGTATAACAATATCATGATATCATTATATGTTTGTAAAGACTGTTACAAAAGTTTTGATACCATAAAAAGGAAATTACTTAAAATTACAGGCTTGAGGCAAGAAATTCTTTAAAGACATCTTGATAAAAACCGCTACTGGCCAAAGGTGCAACCCCAATCAAAAAGCAATGTTTAGCATTAGTAGTTGCATTAACATATCTAGAAAATATCATGCAGTTTCAAGCATTAAACTTGATTCACTCAAGGCTAATTTGAAAAACAGAAAATACCTTTAGCCTTAGTTTTTCTCTTGGCTACCCCACCAGGTCCTTCTGTTGATATTTACAAAATGAAAATAGGTTATAAACAGAAAATATTAAGGGAATTAAAAATGAAGTATTTTTTTGAAAAATACAATAAATGTCTATAGTTAAAATCAATGCCTCTATTAAACAAATTAAGTTAAACTCACCATTTAAAAAACACACTCCTTCAACACATAAATATCTATCGTTTATATGTCATTTTGAAACCTTACTTTCATTATAACAAAAAATGCACTGTAATGAGCCTATGATTCAGTCAACTTCATGACTCGGGGTAGACCTGAAAGAATTGTGGGCTTTAGAAAAACCTAATTACCACTGGAAATAGCATTTCCCACTCAGCTGTGCCTGCATAGCCAGTGGCCGTCTGCTCGGCACAGATGATCAATTACAAGCACCACACATGAAAGGACCAGGGGACTTCACTCCCCTAACTCAATCGTCACTGCCATCCGAAAAAAGAATAGCATATTTTATTTATTTATTTACTTACTTATTTATTTATTCATTTACTTATTTGACAGAGAGAGAGAGAGCGCGCGAGCACGCACAAGCAAGAGGAGCAGCAGAGGGAGAGGGAGAAGCAAGCTCTCCACTGAGCAGGGAGCCCGACGCGGGACTCGATCCCAGAACCCTGGGATCATAACCTGAGCTGAAGGCATACGCCTAACGACTGAGCCACCCAGGCACCCCAAGGATAACATATTTTGATAGAATTTTAATCTCTACTGTTTGAAAAATCATTGCTTTTTTCCTCCACGGACTCAAACTTTCTTTATAAGAAGAAATTATACAAGCAAGTAAGAATTACACCATCATGTAGATATATGTTAAATTTTTTAATCTTCATCTAAAAATGCTGCAATAGGGGCGCCTGGGTGGCTCAGTCAGTTAAGCGTCTGCCTTCGGCTCAGGTCATGATTCCATGGTCCTGGGATCGAGCCCCATATCGGGTTCCCTGCTTGGCGGGAAGCCTGCTTCTCCGTCTGCCTCTACTGCTCCCCCTGCTTGTCCTCTCTCACTCTCTCTCTCTGTCAGATAAATAAATAAAATCTTTAAAAAAAAACCACACACACACACAACAATTTATTTAAAAAATAAAAACATAATAGCTTTCTATTTCTTGTCTTGGCAAATAAAAGTTCTGAGGATGGGTTTAACCTCTGACACATGTCAATACCCTATACCTCGCAGTACACTCTCATTCTAACCAGGGTATATTTGGCATCCCAGTCAACTGATATTCTCCTGATCACATAAATGCTATTTTATACTCATGTATCAGCAAACTTTCCAAGGTGGCATTCCAAGTTGCCAACCCACTTCCTAGGCTCCCAGAGTGGGAGGTGTGGTGATTACTGGTAACCTCCTGTGGGGGCGGCACCATCTGTCCCTCAGCAACAAATGGCTGCAGCTGGACGAGAAAGCTCCCAAGCAGAACCCACTCTGTGTTTTTCAAAACCCTAGTACACCCCCACTGTCAGTATGAGGTGTTTTCACTCCCGTTATGTATTATTCAAACCATCCTCCATCTCTCAAATCCTTCCTCTTTCTCTCTCCATCGCAATTTGTTTCCATCAAATGAGACAGTCCATTTGAGAATGGAGATTTATTTTGGTTGAAAATACCATTATCACCAGATGGTAGCTATAGTCATGAGCACAGCATAACATGGAGAGTTGTAGAAACACTATGTTGTATATGTGAAGCTAATGGGAATATTGTGTGTTAATTATACTTCAATTACAAAAAAAGAAATATCATTTTTCGAGAAAAAAAAGTATTAGTGTATGTCTTACTATTGACTCCATTTATTTTTTTTTATTTTTTTAAAGATTTTATTTATTTATTTGACACAGAGAGAGAGAGATCACAAGTAGGCAGAGAGGCAGGCAGAGGGAGAGGGGGAAGCAGGCTCCCTGCTGAGCAGAGAGCCCGATGCGGGGCTGGATCCCAGGACCCTGAGATCATGACCTGAGCTGAAGGCAGAGGTTTAACCCACTGAGCCACCCAGGCGCCCCTATTAACTCCATTTAAAAAAGAAATGTGAATTAACTGTTTCATATGGCTATCTATGCCTGTCCAATTACTCATATACATACAGAATAACTAGTGTGTATGTAACCAATCATTTTTCACAGATAAAACTTGAATCTTTCCTAAGCTCTATTAAAAACAGCATGCCACCTTATAATACTGACTGCCATCTTGGACCACTCCCCACTAAAGTTTATTTCAGAATAAAATATCAAACTTATTCTTGTAATACCAACTTTTAAATACATGGGCATTATCCAATGTGCAAAAGAAATTAGCATAAAACACTCAAATGCATGTTTGATGCTGTTCATGTCTCTCCCCTGACTCCTGCACGTTCTCTCAACGCATGCCCAGATTTTCCTGTTAAGAAGCAGAGCGGTAAGAATCAGACTACCCAACCACCAAACCCCACTGTCACGATAATCAAAAGAACTATATTGACGAAAAGGCTGGAGTTGGGACACCTGGGTGGCTCAGTCAGTTAAGCGTCTGCCTTTGGCTCAGGTCATGATTCCAGGGTCCTGGGATCAAGCCCCACATGGTGCTCCTTGCTCAGTGGGGAGGCTGCTTCTCCCTCTGCCTGCTCTGCCTGCCACTCCCCCTGCTTATTGCGCTCTCTCTCTCTCTCTCTCTCTGACAAATAAATAAAATCTTAAAAAAAAAGGCTAGAGTTAACTTTTGACATTAATAAAATATTAGGTTAGCATTAGCTGAGTGAAACAGGATCAAATAATGAGTGCTTTATTTAAAACTTCTCAAGAGATTTGGGCACAAATCCTTAAAAGTGAGACATACAATGTGCAATGCACTGTACAAAATTTGAAAGCATCAAATTTAATTAAAGTTGATGAACTTAAAGAATACAGTCAATAAGTTTTCAATATTCTTGACATGATAAAGACAGAGTAATATTTAAGTCACAATGATCACATCCAGTCTCAGAAAGAAAGGATACAGACAGGACAGAAAGCACCAAGCCTAGCACCAAGAAAACAGGAAGTTAACAGAGGAGCACCTATATAAGGAGAAATGAGAGGAGAGTCAAGAAATGCAGTATTCTTAGGGCGCCTGGGTGGCTCAGTGGGTTAAGCCTCCGCCTTCAGCTCAGGTCATGACCTCAGGGTCCTGGGATCGAGCCCCACATCGGACTCTCTGCTCAGCAGGGAGCCTGCTTCCCTCTCTCTCTCTGCCTGCCTCTCTGCCTACTTGTGATCTCTCTTTGTCAAATAAATAAAATCTTAAAAAAAAAAGAAATGCAGTATTCTTCAAGTCAAAAGTGCAGTTTTAGGAAGGAAGGCAGAAACGAAGGTTTAAGATGAGGACATGACTGAATTGTTAGTTATTAAATGTCCCATAAAGTTCTTCAGATTACAGTTTTCCAAGCAGTAGAAGAGGTGGTCACATTACAATGAGACAACATTGGTGGGAAAAGGGTGACCAAAAACCCAGTGTGCTAATGGGGGCCCCCAACTGCCTTCTTCTTAGGACAAAACTGATCACATGTGGGATTTCCCACAGTTCTTAGGGAGCAGAAAGGAATAAGGGTTTGCAAGATTTCACTGTGTCTGCACATATTTGATGGCTAGAGGAAACAAAGGCATGCCTATGGGAAACAGGAACAGAGAAGAGAAGAGAAATTATAATGAGGCCAGAAGATGCAGGGGGGAGATGCGGGTAAAGACTTAACTTGGGAAACCAGAAGATGCAACATCTGCAAAAACAATCAATGAGAGGAAACAATGAAGAAAATTCTGAGAATAAAGAAATGCTGTAAAGTGTAGTGAGAGGAAGACAATGGAACTGAAGCCAAAGATGACTATCTTGGTAAAGCAGAAAGCCGAATCATTTTTCCAGAAGAATAAAGTGACCCTAGAAGATGGAAGAGCACGGGAAAGGTTTTGAACACCTACTAAAAGAATAACTCCATCACAGCAGTGAGCCCCATACACAGGCTCAGCTCAGGTAAATTCAGAATAGATCTTTTTCCATAAATGATATGAAGCCCAGTGGTGGAGAAGTCAGTGGTGATCCAGGACTCGTGACAGCATATAGAGAAAAATTAAAAAAAAAAAAAGTTGGGGACATGGAGAAGTGGCCCTAGAGAAAAATACAAGGCAAGTATGTAAGACTTTGCTTTTACATAATTTTACATAATTCCTAATTACAGACAATTAAATTTATAACTATGGTTGATGTGGACTCCCTTTACTGTCAAAGAATCAACAAGCATGCCCTATTTTTCTTTCCCTACTACCACAGCCAATGCCCAGGGCAAAAAAAAGGGGGGGGGATTTATCAATCAGTAAAATTCATGACAATATAATGTAACTCCTTAAAAATAGTTCCCAAGTAGTATATAGAAAATTGTATCAATCAGAGCCTGAAAAGGAAGCATTTTGGTATTCTGTAACTCATTGGGATGAAAGTTGTTTTTGTTGATAGAATACATTCCAACTGAAGGCAATCATCAAAAAAGCATCAGGAGGGGCGCCTGGGTGGCTCAGTGGGTTAAAGCCTCTGCCTTCAGCTCAGGTCATGATCTCAGGGTCCTGGGATCAAGCCCCGCATCGGGCTCTCTGCTCAGCAGGGAGCCTGCTTCCCCTCTTTCTCTGCCTGCCTCTCTGCCTACTTGTGATCTCTCTCTCTGTCAAAGAAATAAATAAAGTCTAAAAAAAAAAAAAGCATCAGGAAGTAGCCACAGCCCAAGGGAAGGGCAAAGAAGAAGTAATCACCATGTTCTTTACCTCCTTTCTATTCTGACCGTTTTTAAGGTAATCACTGTTAATAGCTCTGTTAACTTTTGGAGAATTTTTTAACAGGAATTAAAAAAAAAAACCTAGTCTTATGTTCTGCCCTTAAGACATGAGTTGCCTAAAAGTAATTAATGTTATTTTGGCAACTGCCTCAGAGCCACTATCCCACACACATTTTCAAGATGAAATGTTCTGTATCAAATTAAAATGCTGAATCATTAAGCCAATGGTTGGACCTGTGGTTTCACCATAAGCAACGGACATAATTTTAGAAAACTGGCTCCATTACAGAAACCCAAGTAGCTACTACAGGTTTCCCGAGAGCTGGCCATAGACTTGGGCGGCAGGGTATCACTTTGTACTCTGGTCACTTCCGTCACTCCCACAGTCCCTGGTGAGATCTGTGAGTCACCCTGCGCTTCAGTTTCTCATCTTCCTCCTTCCCATACTGAAACATCACAATTTATTTCAACGCTGACTACAGATGGCAACTAATAATAATGATAATAATAATAATAAAACAAAATAAAAAGGTCCCAAATGCCTCAGTAACGGTTCTCTGCTCTAGGCAGACTATTGCTCTAGAATGGATGTCTAGCTTGGCTACAAGGCATGCCAGCACACTACACCAATTTCCTTTTTATATTTAAATGATGTGTAACAATATTATCACAGACACTTTTGAAAAAAGAAAACTACAAACCTTCTAATGCTCTAAGATAAGTGGGGAAGGGAAGATTAGAACATAAGAGAAGGGAATGACTCGAAGTTTAGGAAGGGATTGCATCCAGAGACCAGAAGTTTGCATGAAGAAGCAGACTCAAATATGAACATAAAAGACACTGGAAAGCTCCCTGGAAGACGTCAGCACAGGTCAGTTTCCCGTATAAAATTCAAAATGTCGTTTCTCTTGGAAAAAAAAAAAGGTCCAATAATTTTTTCACTTATTTAAGTTGGTTTAAAAAATAAAACCCTCAGTGTTTTATTAGACAATGGGTAACTTCTGAGGTTATCACTCATCACGACTAATAACCCCAGCAAATATTTAATAAATATCCTATGTTGGACTTAGCTTTGAAGAGGGGTTCAAATGAACCCTAAGACTTGGTTCCTAACTTCCAGGACCTCACGGTCTAGTTAATATCTACTCCTATGTATTACACTTGGTTACATAAGTATCAACAAATACCAGAAGCATACAATTCTGTCAATACATATAATTCTGTTCATCAACTTGTGATAATAGAGTCCGAGTCAGTGAATTTCATGAAAACGCTCCAAATAACGCATTGTAAGCAAAGAAAATTCCACAGCCCAAATCACAGAAAAGTACTTATTTTATAGACCAGGATCTTATTTAGAAAAGATCATGATATCAGTCATGAAAATGTGTTACCGACCAAGGGATTGATCAAATTAAGAATTGCTGCCTATGCCTACAGTTGCTTTTGAGAATTCTCCAAAGCTTTATCGGGGTACACAGGAAACATTTTACTCAGTCTAGCTAACTGTAAATAAAAACAAACCAGAATTCAAGCAGAAAAGTTTTCTTACATGTCTGGATACAGCTCTATGAGACAGGTAGGTAATTCCTAAAAGAATCGAGTACAAGATGAAAAGGCAGGATCACTCAGCATTCCATTAGGCCCAGGCATCGACGCGATTCTCCCAGGCAGCAAGCTGGGGGCGAGGCCTCAGAGATTCAATACGACCAGCACCCAGAAGACAGTTCTCCAACTGACTTATACCCCCACCACTCGGTCTCGGAGAAAATCAGAGCTGAAAGAAGCTACAGTGCAGAAAAGAAATCCCCAGAGTGCCACTTCCTCGTTTTTGAGCCAAACTTCAGAGAACACAACTGGACACGTGGCAATGCGTCTCAAGAAACAAGCGGGCCAGCTCAGAGGACACAAGACGACATCTGTATACAGAGTTCATGCTGCCAAGTTCTGGGTGTTTTAAGTTAGAAAAGCAGAGTAAATGTGGTATGACTCAAAATTCCGCTTAACTACAAATCAATATTCAAATGTACATGATACAATTTTGCCTTTTTAATAAGCTTAAAAGGCATAAAGCTAGGCAAATATTTATATTATGAAACAGAAAATTATACAATAAATCCTTAGAAAAATTAAAACTCATCACAGATACAATAAATAAATTTAAGTGAAGTAATTTTGATCAGCTTCAAAATACTCTACACTAGTTTTGCAAACAACTTTATTTTTTTCTCACAAAAACAAGCCTTAGCTATAAGTTGAAGGAAGTCACAGAAGTCAGGGGTTCACCAACTCCCTAGGTTTTACCTTCCTCAGAGACTATTCAACAGGGCTGACTAGAGGGGGTACTAGATAAATAGAAAATTATCTCATGTCCTTATTTTTCACTTACAAAAATAAAGCATAATTAATTTCTGTACATAAAACGTGCATTAGTATCATTATCAGACAAAAGAAGAGGCTGATGAGAAATTAATGGTTGCAAACATTTTAACACGCAAATTTAGTTCATTTACTTCTCGAACTGATCACAAATCTTCTAGAGTTAGTAGTAATGAAGCACAGAAAAATAAGACTGCTTCAAAAAATACATCTCAGACACTTAGCTATGTGCATTTCATTGAGAGTGAGGCCCAAAATTGTTTTTAATTTAAACCTAACGGAAGTTGGTATTTCACAGTACTCCAACTCAGAGTGGAAGATACAGTCAATATGGACAAAGACTGCATAAGCTTTCAAAAGGAACATTATTAAAATCATACTTATGTGTTCCAGGATATTAACATTTCAAAATCGAAGCTTTTCACTGTCAGAACCATGAACAGAATGAAACATACTCCCTGAATAATTAGGGAAAGACGAACTAGAGTTTTACTAGCCTTGTAACAGTCCGATGTACGTGTGCAGTCATATGCAAAAGTAGCTTTAAAATAACGCTTTTTAAGATGAGCAAGTTATAGTTTCTTCTGACACATGTGGGAAACCGATGTGTTTCCTGTGTTCTGATGTGATACTTTAAACTTTCTGGCTATGGATGCGTTGCGATACATACTCACAAATAGCTGGATAGCCTAGGATCCTGATTTCCAACAGAGAAGCTAAATTTGTCATATTTCCCTCTGAAAAAACTGGGTGACTTCTCCACTTACTGAAAGCAATTTGGTTACATATGAAAACACAAGGAATGAATATTCGAAAAGGAGAAATTACTGGGGTTAAATACATAAAATGTTCAAAAATAGAAACATATTCAAGTTTTAAGCTCTATGAGGAATCAAAGCCAAGTTAAGTTTCCTAGAGGCTCAAAGAGATTTAAAAACATGAAACAGCACTCCCTAAAAGGGTAACAGAAACCAGAGGTCCTAATCACTTTTAAGCAGTAAGGAAACAGATGAAATCTCATTTTATAAATGTATGTTATATACAGCTAATACAATTCCTTTTGCTATTACTGAAGCAAACTCATTTTAAATGAACTGATTCAAAAATGTTTTTTAAGGTCTTCTAATGGCAAAAAAATTTATTCTCCTGAAAGGAATTACCACTTTAGTAAATTTAATTTATAAATCTAAAAATCATATTCTACCTAAGCCAAAGATGATAGCCACTTATTAAGGAAATACAGGAAAAAAATGGAAAAAGACTTATTTAGGATGAATAATTTTAATATGTACAGCATTATTTAAGATACATATTCACATTTTCCCTCTTGCGTAATATGCCTGCTTAAAAAAAATACAAATTACTTTCTCTGGGTGTATATTTGGAAATAAAATTAAAAATAAATTTTGCTTTCATACATAAATATTCAGACCTACTACTACTTTATACAGTAGTTTCACTACCCTAAGGCAAAAACATGGGGTTATTTTCAAATTATTTTAAAAGCACCATTAATACAGAATTTTACATTGAAATCTGTATTAACCTATCTGACAAATCAGTTAACCTAAACAAATTACAATAAAAAATATCAGCGTGTTAAAGAATCATCACTTTACACACCAGTCATCTTAAAGATCAACAGAGAATCATTTAATTTATGAATCATGCTGGAAACATTTTTATAATCAAGTCCATTATAATCATCTCAATTAATAATGTGTTAGAAAGACAAGCATCAAGGGTTAATCACAAAACAATTTGCTATGAAGTTTCTAAATTTAGTGAGGTGAATACAACATAAGTTGAAACAAAACGATACAGAAACCAATTAACCCACCAAGAACATCATTCTCAATGCACTTTGCAGACTATTACAAGGATGAGGAATGCCACCTTCTTCACTAGGAGTGGGGGAGCCAAGCAAGGGACTAGCTAGGAGCTGGACTGGGGAGAAAGATCACATGGTGGCCTTGTACGGCTTGATCACAGCTGCCCCACTGCTCATGAAGCCCTGGGTGAGCAAAGGAAAGAAACAAACAGGACACTGCTGCAGGTTTTCATAAGCCAATGACTTCAGTCCCTGAATCAAAGTTACTGGTTATGTAAATCCAAAATGACACAAGTCTTGCCCTGAACCCCTTCGTTCTGTGACGTACCATCAACACCATCTGCGGTTTCGCTTTCTTCTTCTTCTTCTTCTAGCATTTCAAAGGGAGTCATTATATCATAGAGAAATGAGAGGAAACCATAAAACCAATCTGAACTTTCCTCTGCTAAAATATTAAGGACTTCCTCAAGAGAATCAATATTTTCATTACTGCCATCTTTGGTCAGGCCTACATAAGAATAAAGGAAGAGAGAAAGAGAAAATAAGGAGAGCAGTTAGGTGGAAAAAAGAAGTTGAGGAAGAGTGATCTCAAAAAGGATGTGCATCATGGTCACAGACGTTAACAGAAAAGATAACTTCGGAAAACAAAGAAACCAATTAAGATGCACACCTTACAATCAACTCTCAATCATGTACTGCAGGAAAAGCTCAATTTGACCAATCCTCACCATTTCTACCAGCCCCTAAGCAGGTTTACCTTTCCCTCATTGGAGAATCTAGAGCCCCAAACAGAAAACTGTGTTAGCCAAAATCGACTGATTAATGTCAATGGGAAGAACAAACGAAAGTAATAGGAGGGTAAAAAGATAGATCTTTCTGGACAGCCTTCACGTTTGCGGACTTACCAACCAGATATTATCGAGAGTTGATTATACGAGCATTTACATATATCAGTAAATACTCATTGAAGAAAATAAACAGGTTCATTTCCTCACACTTTTCCCCTTCGGACACAGTGGTTACTTAAACTCTGAGATAATATGACTAGCAAGATTACTGTTTATAGCATTCACAAATGGACATAAATTTATTCAAATTATATCAGATAATCAAATGTTCACACTACCAAATGTTAGCTTTACAGTGCTCTGGCTACTTACACATGGTCCTGTAATTCTGACCAATAATAACAGTCAGCTATTAATAATAATTCACTCTACTAACCAATATTAAATTGGATCAAGGTACCAGCCAGTCATTTGCAACAGAAATATTTAAAGCCCTCTTCCCATAAGCCCAAGAAATTAACTTCGACTAAAAAGACCCGTGACTCCTGTTGTTTTTTAAGTATTAGACCCAAAACGGGCCATCTCAATGGAAAGAAAGCAAAGTATATATTGGTTTTATCATTTTTTTTTCCTGTTTAGAACTGGCTTTGGGTAAGAAATATCTCTCAGGTGGTAAATATCAAAATCCACCAATACTGCCATGCCCTATGTAACAAGACCTGTAATTCTGAAAGAGAAAAAACACAGGGTAGAAAGTTCTGGCTATAAGAAATGTGAACATCCATGACTTGAGAGCTCTTCCGATGATAACCACCTCATTCAGTGGGCTGGGCTTTGGCAACTCAACATTTCACCGTGTAGCGTAAGAGCCAGGAATCAAGATTGGCAGGTAAGGTACAACAGTAAGACAGCGAACATAAATATTTAAGTATACAGTGTATTTTCCCCACTTTGGTGCACAGAAGAACTACATCATATCTTCTTGTTCAGGTATGGGGGTCAGGGGGAGAAAACAAACTGCAGTTAGTATTTTTGGTATTTAGATTATTTGTGACACAACTGGAATATTTTTTCACTGAATTTAACAGTTGACAAGTGCTATGAACAGAGAAGATCTGTATTCCCACTGAAATCTCTGTGGGAATAACACTGTTTCTTCTTCCTGCCTTAAAACACTATAGCTGTATATTTATAATAAACATGTTTACTTTTTTCTCCATTTTCAAATACTAGTACTTCTAAGTATCAAATATAAAATATAAACGTTACCGGCCTTCAGTATGACAAGCGGAAGGATTCAACAAATATGCAAAAGTACCTAAACAAACTACTGACCCAACTATGCAACCTTCCTGTGGTTCTTAAGACAAAAATACTACTCCAAAGAGAAAAAGGAAATATTCTGGGTATGTAATTCCTTAGCCTCTAAGAGCAGTCCTGAACCCAAGGGCAGGGTGTGAGCATCTCAGAGTGGACAAGATCCAGTTCACTTAGGCATCTGTCTGGGCTACGAATGCTTACCAAGGCTCTAGGAATTGTTGACTGGCTTCCCTTTTGTTCTCCCGCCACACCTGATACGGTGCCAGCTAGGTGTTAGTCACGGACAAAAGGACAGTCATGCAACCCTTAGGTGGCGTTACTTGAAAAGGATGTTACTCTTAGCAACTGGTCCCTGGACCGTCTTCCTGTTGATTTTAATCGGGAAACAAGTTTTCAAAGAATACAATTTCCAACAATGTAGTCTTCAAATAACCCAAACCGGTATCAAAGATAATTTATTCTAAATAATTTGACCACAAAAGTAGGAAGCTATGTAAACTAGGAAAGGCTTAGAATATTTTCAAAGTATAACATAAGGGCCATGGCCAGAAACAATGAAATAAAATTAGTGATGGCTGTTCAGAATATCTTGATTTACTCACACATATTTCATTCTCTTGATACTTCACAAGAAAAGCCAAATCTTAAAATGTGAAATATAAATATGAATGTGTACACTTCCTCAAATTGGTAAGATTTCGATTACGCAAATTTAAGAATGAGAAACAAATACTTATGAAAGAAATAACAAATGTAGGAAAGCTCAGCATATTTCAACTGTTACTACAAGCTCTCCCCTAATCTCCAGCTTCCTACCTCCATCTGCCCTTTGGTTTCCAGGTGCCTTAATCCAAAGCCCTTACCCCTGAGCTGCCTCTCCTCCAACGAGAATGAACCCAGGAAGCCTGGCTTCGTTTTGGGTCCACACTCACTGAATTTGCTTCCCCATAACCTCTCCCTGAACATACAGAGCCCGTTAATGTCTCTGATCCCCAGGAATTTCACCAGGCTCTTTCTTTGAAACCCCCTGCCAGTAACAGAGGCACAACTAAGCTACAATAACCTCACAAAACTAAGCAAGACCTTTAGTCATAAAATTCAATTCCAGGCAAGCTTGTATTTCATGCAGAGAACTCAATCGCTATAGAAATAAGGTCAGAGGATTTAAGTGAGCCTGACAGCTCACTTTTGGATTGTTCTAGCTAACTGTGAAGCCACAAGCTAACTGTGAATTAGTACCTTTATTTCATAAAATCGTTTAGCCTTTGTGCATTTAATAGTCAAATTACCAAAAAGAAGTCTGAGATTTACCAAATTTGGTTCTACCTCCAAATATATAATTCTTGTAAAAGGAACAAGTTATGATTTGCCCATACCAAATATATGTCTACTACAAATGACAATGTTCTAAGTTACAATTAATTAACCTCTTAACGGTTGCTTAAAAAACCTTACCGGAAATAAATTCTTGCAATCTAAAATGCTAAAAATCAAGTTATTAATGTAAGTTTTCTATAGAAATCAGTGTGGTCTATAGAAGAAATAAATTTCAATTTTTAATAGTTGATATTTCCTAAAAGACCACGCAGCTGATTTTAAGCCAAAAAAAAAAAAAAACCCCAAAAAACCAAACCCAACAAAATATAGCAGATGAGAATATTATTTCTAAAAGTGAGGAAACATGGCCCACATGAAGTTATCTTTAAAATGAAAAAGGTTCGCGATTCAGAATCCATCATTTAAAGTAATGCAATAGAGTAATAAACCACTTATAGGCAAGCAAATTAGCATCATTCTAATAGGTTAAATTCTATATATCTTACTTCTTTTTCATGTCTAGGATTATAGTCTTCTGAGGACTTACTATATCCAAAGAAAAATTTAGATATGTAATGACAAAAGTACATAGAAAATTCCATTAAGGTTAAGACAGGAAAAAAAATTTCATCGACAGTAAGTTTCTATTGTTAAGTAGCAAACATAATTCCCACTGAGAAGTAATAAGAAAACATAAACTAAGGTCAAAATTAAGAAGCTAAATTACAATTTAATCACAACTAAAACCCTTTTTTCATATTTAGAACTTACTATTTTATAAGGAGGTTAGGATTAATCTACCTAAAACTTTCATTGGTTATAGATGTGATACCCTCCCATTTTTTTCATATCCATAAAATAAACACAAAATTCTGTGTCTAAGATGAATTTCTTTGCACTGTTACTCTAGTAAGCATGGTATATAATACCATGATGTATTTGTTATTTTCTAAATACTTTAGTATACAAAATTTTAATTCATGTAACACTACATAGTAAAGGAAGTGATTCCCTTTAACAAGCAGAAACACACATCTCACCAGGCCAGATTACATAAAGTTTGCATATTAAAATTAGCATCATCCTTTCTAGGAAGGCAGCATTTTAAAACAAATGAGGGAATATCACATATTTATACATTATAAGAAATATCTCAATGATAAAGACAGGTAATTCTGGTGATAGAAAGAGAAGGGCTCAAGATTTTTAAAATAATGAAACCCGGCCAAAAAACTACTGGTTCACATTTTAATGTTACCTTTAAAATATGCATATGACATTTTAAAATGTCGGCTACCACGATTTTCATTTCAAAATGGATTTACATAAGCCTTTAGAAAGTTACATTTTCAAATGGAAATGAATTACGTCAACTGATGCTAAAGAGTGGCTATAATTATTGTATTTGAAAACAGGCTAGTACATTATCTATATGTTCAAATATTAAGTTCAGAATAGGAAGTGCTTTAAATCTGAACACAGATATGAAATCATGCTTATTAAAAATATATGTGCAAGAGGTCTATACATATCCATTTATAAAAGTATACTGAAATATAAGGCCATGGAAAAACAATTAAGCCATTAACATTTCAGTAAGAATGAAATACAGAATTGAAGTGGGAAAATATCTTCCATAAAATGTGTGTGACTGGACATAGATACTATCAAGGCAAAGATATTGTTTTGTTTCCAGCATTTTACCACTAACAAAAAATAAAACGTCTACTTGCCTAGTAAAACTTTGGCATCATCCACATCAAAATCTCCATCACCATCAGCATCATAGACTCCTAGTTTTCCTGCAAGAGGGTGGAAAAGATGGACGGGAAGAAAAGGGAAAACAAGTTTGATAAGGTACTACCACTTATTACAGTCCTGACCATAAGCCATAAATATTACCAATCAATGCAATTCTTTACTCTCTGAATCCTGAAAAGCAGTGCTAAGTGAAGATCTTACCTAAAAATGATAGACGATTCACTGACAGATTCAGGAAATGTTCACCTTACAATCTAAGAACTATAACTGAGATAATATCTTCCTTAAAGTTTTAAAATTTCCCTGATTTAATCATTCCAGATGAATTTTTTTATTATGTTGCCAAAAACATTTTAGGTAAAAATTTCAACATATATAAGAAACATTATTGATTTCTAACAGTTACATTAAAATGTAATGCTTCAACAGTTATGAAAGTTCCTCACCACCATCAATATTCAAAATAAAAAGAACATCCACCAAGCCTCAAATAAAGACTAAATATAAACAATTAACATCAAGTATAAGTACTAAAAATAAGAGGGCAATTAATTTTATATTTTACAATAATGATTCATAACAGAAACATCACGAATCAACTTTAAAAAAAAAAGACTTCTGGAAATATAGTATATAAAACTAGCTTCCTGAAATGACAAAGGAAAACTTAGTTATCCTACTTAAAACTTAACTAGTGGGGCACCTGAGTGGCTCAGTCATTAAGCGTCTGCCTTCGCCTCAGGTCATGATCTTAGGGTCCTGGGATCGAGCCCCGCATCGGGCTCCCTGCTCGGCAGGAAGCCTGCTTCTCCCTCTCTCACTCCCCTTGGTTGTGCTCCCTCTCTCCCTGTCGCTCTCTCTGTCAAATAAATAAATCAAGTCTTTAAGAAATAAAAAACTTTTTAAAAAGGCCTTTAGAAAAAAACAAAACAAAAAAAACCCTTAACTAGCACTGACCATCTACTACCAAGAAAAACACACGAAGCTTAAAACAGACCACTTGAGAAAACAGTACTCCCAGAGCCTTTCCTCTTTAAGCAGAGTAAAATGTTATCTTAAGGCTTTATCATCTAGGAGCACTGCCATGTTTAGCACTCCAATTGTGGGTCAAATACATTCAATTCCCTAGAAAACATTCTAAAATCAACATTTACAACTCAGCATTGGACAATGACCGTGAGGAGACATCATATGCAGCAGTATTTTAAACAGCATCCACAGATACAGCATTGGTACTAAAAAACCAGTCTGCGGCATCGTTCGCATCTCTTTAATAAGATGTAAGTTAAAACACTGAGGGAGAGCAGGCAGACCTTTTGGAGTAGAGTGGCTGTGCGAAATCTTTACCCTCCCAGAGCCCTCATTCTACTTAGGAAAATAGTTAACTAGCGAAGCAGAAGTCTGGTTTAGAAAGCACACACATACACATTAAAAATAAAAACAAAAATAAATAAATAAATAAATAAACAAACAAATAAATAAACAAAAATAATTACAATAATAATGGAGAGATAAGGAAGTAATCATTTCTGTGGCTAAGAAAATATAAATAAGAAGGGCTAATCGGCAAGTAGAGGCAATCTATAGCACAGAGCTCAAGTAAAATTAAAAAAATAGAAATACCATACTTTCTGACAGACTCAAAGGGGGACATTGGTCCTATACCACCTATTTTCTCGGACGCAGGAGATAATTAAATTAATAGAATAAGGATGAGATTTTAGAGACCAACACAAGTAGACTTAAAATGCATCTCTAATAGCCTACCTTGAAGTACCTCCGATAAGTTATAACGGAAGTCCTTTGCTTTGGCTGCATGCACGTAAAAACACGAAAATTGTTAACTTGCCCTTAAAAGTACAAACATTTTAAATCTCTTCTTTTGTTTAATAGATGTTCCCTAGCAACACAGCACTGTAAGTCAACAGAAGCACAGATCTCTACTCAGAAGTTTGTCTCCGAACTAAAATTCTTCCTCTATTACTCTATCATCTATCCAGCAACATTCTCCTTTAAGAATTAATGAAAAATTTCAACAAACGGCAAATTATCCATAAGCATGTTTTGTCCCCCCACCGAAAGATGGCTATAATCTAACATCTAAAGCAGAAGTACAGAGGCTTTATGGAAGGGGGGGTGGGTTTTGATGCAACATGGTACATATAGAGGAGCGTGCATTTTTTTTCAGTGACAGGGCCCACACTTTTCACTGGATCATTAGAGGAAGACCAATTCACAATATTCACAATAGCCAAAAAGTGGAAAGAACCCAAAGGTCCATCACTGATGAATGAATAAGCAAAATGTGGTGTGTATCCATTCAATGGAATATTATTCATCTATAAAATGCAGTAAGCACTGAACCCTGAAAATGGTATGCTCAATGCAAAAAGGCAGACGCAAAAGGCCACATATTGTATGATTCCATTTATAGGAAATGTCAAGAGTAAGAAAATCATAGACACAGAAGGTGTATTAGCGTTTGCCAGGAGAGGGGAGGAGGGGTGATAGAAATATTCTGAATTAGATCATGAGGAATATATTAAAAACAGTAAACTACATTTTCACATATTAACAATATTATTATTATGTTATGTAAATATTTTATGTTATGTAAATTTCATCTCAACTTAAAAAAAAAAAACTTTGTGACTTTGGAGTATGACTCCAAAAATGGTAAAGAATCATTAATGTAAAAAGTCATGAAAAACTGCAGTGATTATGGGGAGAGAGAAGGAAAAATAAGGAGAAAGGAAGACAGCTATCAGAAATAACAATAGCAACCTCTTCAACAGCATACAGAAAGCACCTACACTTACACGTGCGCGCACACACACACACACACCCCTACACACAGGCACACCCGTATCCTAACACACACACACACACACACACACACACACACACACACACACTGATTCATTCCAACAAAGACAAAGGGGTGTACTTCCAAATGCTCTCTAAGGAAGGGTCTTGCAAATCGGGTCCTGACTTAAATTCAGTGGCTCATGAATGTTTTGATTATATTATGAATTATATTCATAATATAATATGATGGAATAGAAATTATATAGTACCGCATTTCCTAAGAGTTAGGTACTATTTGATAAAACTTTTCTGTGTGATACACATACAATAAATACTTATTTTTTATTTTTACTACAGATTATGCTCGAAGAAGCTGAAAAGCCACTACTCCCAGGGAACCCTGATAACATTGCTTTCTGTCCTACGCTGTGGAGAACAACTGAAAAGCTGTGAAAATTACCCCCAAAATAATGATAAATTTTTAAGATTACTAAAGGATGTCTTTCATGCTTACAAACTCACATAAGAAATAATACCAAAATCCTTACCTAAAACTTCCTCATAATCAACAAGATCGAACCAGACGACAGCTACTGATGTCCAGACTCCCAGCAATGCAATGACCATAAACCACGTGAAAAATGAACTTCCAGAAAGTCCTCCTTTCCTCCCGTTTTTGTGTCCTCCATGCTTTGTCTCTGTTCAAAAATAAAACAGATAAACAATGTCATTATAGAAGACATCTTATCGAACACCTCTTTTTGCTGAATTATTTCTCCAGTAATTTGAAAGTACTTACAATGGTAAATCATTTCAAAAATAGTTTTCACTCAAATTCTCAAAACGTGTTACATAAATAAAGATTTTTTTATTTATTCATTTGAAAGAGAGAGAGAGAAAGACAGAAAGCACAGCAGGGGGAAAGGCAGAGGGAGAGGGAGAAGCAGACTCCCCGCTGAGCTGGGACCTCCCCCCCGCCTGCCCCCCCACCCAACTCCGCCGATGTGGGGCTGGATCCCAGGACCTGGAGATCATGACCTGAGCCGAAGGCAGACGCTCAACCATCTGAGCCACCTAGGTGCCCCTAAAATAAAGATTTTGAGACAGAAGAGATTCTACTCAGGCTCAACACCACACATATAAAACTCTGACTCAGAAGTAACAAAAAATAAATAAATAAACCACTCATTGGCTAACAACTTTTTTTTTTAAATAAAGCTTGACATAATATGCATATTATATGTAACATGTACACCTTCCTTCTAACTTCTTTACATATAACCTCCTCCAAAGTTCAGCGCATATCAACAACTTCATGAAGTCACAAAGAAATGTGGCCACATCCTTTTCTCTGACCCAGTAAGTTTCTGGAGAATCTTAAAAAGCCTGTTAATGGCCACAGAAAATATCTCCCCCCGAAATCGCTCCATATTCTTGGCCAGAGAGAGACAGAAGAAGGAAGGAGACTATTTATAGGAAATAGAGATCAGGGAAGAAGAGAAGCAAAATAGTACATCAGTCCTCCTCCTTTACAAGATCCACCAGGACCTACAAGGAAGCAGGAAAAGGCTCATCATTCACAATCCGTCTCAATGCAGGAAACAGCTTTGTATACTCCACTGAGTATCATTTATCACATTTGCTATTCTTCTGGAAATAGTCTTCTTACAGCCAAAAGTAAACAAAAATAATGAAAGTCAAGTGAAACTGACAGAAAAGGATTCAACGCCGTCCTTAAAAGAAAGGACCATCGCATTCAAATTTCTCTGAAAGGGAACATAATGTTATTCAAAGGATATGTCATATTCCCGAATGCCCTTTGAGAAAAGGAAAAGTTTATCAAGCAGGTAGTACAGCAGGACACTGTCTTCTCTTTGTTGAGCACGTGCCACGTATTTCAAAGTGCTCCCACGTGCACGGCGGCGTGTGACTCTCACAAAGGTCTGGTCAGTGTATCTCAAAAGGGCGTTTCTGGACGTCTATAAGGAACAATTCTTTATCTAGTGCATTTGTCCCTCACACTGCTGGCATCCCTGGTTTCCTCGGGCCCTGAAGGTAAGTAGCTCCCCGATGATGACAAACAAAAATACCCCCAAACTCGTCCCAGTGTCCCCTACAAGGGTGGTGCCTGGTTCAGAATCACTGGGGGTAAGGATAGGAATAATCATCCCTATTTTATAGAAGAAAGATGAAGTGATTTACCCCAAGCCCCCAGAACAAGCTGGGTAGAACTAGGAATTAACCCTGACTTCTCTGGTCCCAAGTTCCTTAATCCGTGTGAGTAGGCCAAATTACGTGACTTTAATAAAGCTCACTAGCTCTAACCTAGAGCCAGCTTTCTCACCCCTAAATCCAGCTCTCATTACAGAATACTGGTGGTAGTATCCAGTGGCTCAAATCAAGACTATACTGCCAAATCTTCTGGAAGAAAAAACGAAATGAAATTCTTCTTATTAAAAAGATACATAGTTTTTTAAATAAGTCACTAGATGAACTTTTCAAAAGGGGCCATAAAAAACTAAATCAGTCTGAGAACAAGTCTGTGTGTTGTACACACATTCAAATACATACATTCTATCTATATATCCATATTTAAGTGTATAAAAATATGACTAAGACAAATTTCATTCTTAATGAAAAAGTCAATTTCCTTTTCTAATGTTCTTTAAATATTAATAGACCTATCAAAAAGGGCCAGTTTATAGTCATAGTGTGAATTAACAAAAGAATACTTACCAAATAACATATGACCATCTAATCTGTTTCTAATATGATCTATTATTAAAAGTCTCCTAAAAGCTGGCTATACAAAATCATAATGCTTACATTAAAAAAATTCTTACTGGGCATAGATTATAATGTTGCATATTCCATCCACTTAAAACAGGCTTCACTGTTTCAATATCTGAACACAGCCACGGGAGGGGGAGACTGGGTGAAAACTTCGGCAATATTGATGGGGGAAAATGACGATTTCCAATACTTCTGTGTGTCTTGAGCATAAAAACTATAAGAACAATACAGAGTATCACTAAAATTTTAAAAAATAAAAGAGAAAATTGGGGACAGGGGAGCACCACAGATTCACTAGCAACGTTATGGGTTTCATTTGTTAAAACGTTGATGCATATGAAGACATTTTTCAATGCTGTATTATAATAAAACCTTTATTTCTGGGATGCCTGGGTGGCTCAGTCGGTTAAGTGATCGACTCCTGATTTTGGCTCAGGTCATGATTTCGGGGTCGTGAGATTCAGCCCCAGGGTCAGGCTCCACACTCAGAGCAGAGTCTGCTTGAGATTCTCTCCCTCTTCCCCTGCCCCTCCCATTCGTGCTCTCTCCTTCTCTATCAAATAAATACATTAAAAAAAAAAACCCTTATTTCTATATAGCATATAAATATATGCATACATACCTGTTTATATAAATACTAATTATAACAAGAAAAATGCCTTCTGGAATATCCATTTACCTCCAAATATGGATTTATAATTTAAAATGAGCTTGTAATGAAATAGTTAATGAAACAAAATAATTATTTGAATTCAAAGTTCGAGTCTATCTCCATCTCCGTTTCTATCTCTTTCTTAAAGCAGAAATGGAAGAGGAAAATTTCTACAATTCTCAAAACGAAAGACTCATTTATCCAAGTTAATTCAGCAAATACTCGGGGCGCCTGGGTGGCTCAGTGGGTTAAAGCCTCTGCCTTTGGCTCAGGTCATGATCTCAGGGTCCTGGGATTGAGCCCCGCATTGGGTTCTCTGCTCAGCAGGGAGCCTGCTTCCCCCTTTCTCTCTGCCTGCCTCTCTGCCTACTTGTGATCTCTCTCTCTCTGTCAAATAAATAAATAAAATCTTTAAAAAAAATTCAACAAATACTCATCTAAGTTATAGACCTGTAACACCAAATACCAAAAAGGTTTTTTTTATTCAAATTACATAAATGCATACACCGTAGCAGAGACCAGGAATGGGCGAAGGGGAAGCAAAACACAGTAAATAATGTATTTTTGCCTAGAATCATTTTACATTTGTTTTAGACATGATTCTAACAACTTTGATCAAGTATCCTAACATACTGCACAAAACTAAAGAATATACTTTAAAGACAACCTTACCTATAGGAGTTCAAGCAACAAAGTGCTGCTGGAAGGAAGGCCTGTGGGAGGTATGAAAACCAGCAGCAAGAGCAAAGAATTTGAAAAAATTAAATGGCAGGGGGCGATCTATGATTGATGCTGGTAGGCAAACCTCAAACTGTCCTTAAAATAATCTTGGGGTGCCTGGGTGGCTCAGTTGTTAAGTGTCTGCCTTTGGCTCAAATCATGATCCCAGGGTCCTGGGATCCAGCCCCATGTCCAGCTCCCTGCTCAGTGGGAAGCCTGATTCTCCCTCTCCCCCTCCCCCGATTATGATCTCTCTCCTGCTGTCTCTCTCAAATAAATAAAATCTTTAAAGAAAAAAAAAAAGTAAAATAAAATACTCTTAAATTGTCCTTAAAGTAATCTTAAGTACAGGGAATGATGACCTTCAGATTGAGTCTGTCATTAAAATACTATTTTAAACTGTTTAAGAATGCAAAAAACGTATAATAAATCTTAGAAATATTTTTCATTTACAGTATTATTTATCAAACAAATTTATCACTTTAAAAGATGAATGTCAACAAAAGGGTAAATGTTACTTAGCTAGAATATGAAAATATTAGCAATATTTTATCCATCCTTTCTAATGTCAAATAAATTATTACTCTAGCATTATTAATCTTATTACTGTTAATATTTACTAATTCCACAGAGGAGCAAAACGGTAAATTATAGAAAGGAATCTTTCCCAAGACATCTCTGTTAGGAGAACTTTTTATTTGACACCAAATAATACTCCTGTGATATGTCACTTTGTAAATATAGTGTAGGGGCAAATTATTTCCTGCCCAATTAACTGAAAAAAGCATAATAAAATAAACACTTCAAGAGAGTTTAAAACACCCTAAGCAAACCTGAAATCAGCACTTTGTTCCAAAGGTATTCTGGAAGAATGTCTAGCAGTTAATCCTATTTCCTAAGATCAGAATAAATCTAAGAGTCTTCATTTCATTTTCTGATTCATTATTTGACCTGTAGTCCCAGGGATTAGTCAAGAAGATTTTTTTAAACGGGGTTAAGAATATGGCAAGAACTACGTGATCCATTTTTCTCCATGTTGACCCATCCAAAGTAGTGACCTCCATATCAGAAAACTGTTGTTACATACTACCCAACACAGAAAATTACCACAGTGAGCAATGAAATGTGTCTCTCCACAAAATGTGTTCTAGGGACAATAGGTCATTTTATTTATTCGGTTGAGGAAAAAGAGAAAATAGAAGATATACTCCAGCACCTGAACAGGAGGCAGTCAATTACTTAATTGGGTTACAACGAACTGAATTACAAATCAACCAGGTATGAGTTTTGCTTAGTACTGTGCTGGTAAGTTCATATTTATACATAAACCCCACACTTTTAAAATTTAAAAAAGAAAACATAAAAACTGTCAAGCAACTCATCAAACTGATTATTTTTTCATGTTACAAAATGTCACCATTTGGGAGTCAAGAACTGTCAACCGTAGGTCAGAAGTACCAGCTGATCTTACCTCACTACGCAGTTTATATAATCCTCAGAGAAGGAGAGAAATGTCTTGTAAAAGAACTAAAGATACATATCTCAAATTCTTCGTCATGACGACATGAGGCACTTTATCAGAATAGTCAAGTGACCCTTTCTAACCATTTACTCAAACCGATGTTCAGAGTAGGGATACTCATATTCTCTATACTAATAATAGACTCCTTCCAATGGCCACTTAGGCAGCTGAGAGTTGGAAGCTGTCTTAACGTCTTTTTTTTTTTCTTAAATAAAATTTCAACATAATGAGCAAGATGCGAAGGCTACAGAAATCTGGGGTCTTGAGATGGGTGTTTTGTTTGTGGACATATATGCCACAGCAGAACTGTGGTAGTTTCTACCACTCTAATAGGGTTATCTAATGTAACAAATAAAAACATATAAATAAAAAGTCCAAATCAAATTGAAAAACAAAACCATAATGAGCTAATGTAGCTTGTTTTCAATTAAGTGGAGATTCTCACCCTACAAAGTAAGGCAAAAAAAAAAAAAATGTAAATTTGACACATTGCTAAAGTACACTTAAAGTTAATAACTCCATTAAAAAAATAATAAAATAAAATCCTACTGTCTTCACTTTGCATTTAATGCCCACTTCACAAACATTAGGTCAGTTTCCACGTATGGTAAAGCCTGAGTCAAGCTTTGCTTAAACCAATTAAGTGTGCTCACTAATATAAGATGAGACTCACACAGGCCTTAAATTTCCTATAAATTTGAGATCTGAATACACACCATTCTTTAAATTCACTGTACCAAGGAAGACCGCTTGTACATTTTCTGAAGTTTGTAAAATGCGGTCTCTGATAGTACAACACACTAAAAGATATTCTAAGTTAAGACACCAAAACATATTCCGATTAAAGACAGATTACTCCATGAAAAATTAAACTACCATGAGAAATCAATGTCTCCAGTAGTTCAAAATAGAAAATGTAGAAGATGCAGTCGAAGCACTTAGCCAAAAATATTTTTAAGAGTGCACGACTGAAAATAAAGCTAAAATTTGCCAGCTAGATCCTAAACCAGTTTTAACCCAAACAATAAAAATGCACCTTTACCTTCAGCCATTTTGGTTGCTTCAATCCATGAATAATATAGATGGAAGACAAAAATCAGAGCACTAGAAGCAGGTATCAGGCATGCCGAACACCCTTTGCTACTAGAGCTTGAGCCTGGCCAACTGCTCCACGGGCAAGGCCTCTAGAACTGAAATTGGACCTGACTGCAAACTCAGCTCACCAGTTATTTTTAGAGGCCTCTTCCTCATGGCCAAATACTGCTAATCGCTCAGGCTGAAATGCTCCCCTAACAATGCGACAGCCTTTCTCTCCCACTTATGGGATTCCTCTCTCGGTTGGTCCTGTCTCCCAACTCCCAAACCCTAAACAAAAAAAAGAAGCATTTTGGAGAAAAGGAAATGGGACAAATTGTGCTGCCAGTTTTGTTTTCTTGGAATCGGTCTTCAATGGTTTCAGCCCAACGACCCAATCATTCAAAACTGAAACAAGTCTTGCTGTAACACGTGGCCCCGCGCCCAGGACCAGCTTGATCTGGCCCTTCAGAACCTAATCGAATGCATACATGAAAAAGACCATGATGTAGTTTGTGTCAGTGAAACAGAATACCAAATAGTAAGAAATTAATTAATGCTTTTAGAATTCTGATTCACAGGCATTACCATCCCAAGTCTAATTCCTCCAATGGCAAAAGTAAAAAAAAAAAAAAAAAGAAAAGTTTCACTAGAGAAGGAGGGAGAGGGAGCTGAGAATGAAAGTATAGAGGGAGGGAAGGAAGGCTGGGGGCAAGGGGATAGGGAAAGAAGAAACCTTTTAGCATGACAGCAGTGATCTAGGAAACAAGACCTCAGAGAAGGTACTGGAAAGAGTGTGCAACTATATTCTGATTTTTTCCACTTCCCTCCACCCCCAACTCCAAATCGTCCCTTCTGTGAAATAAAACCAGCCCAATGCTACTACCATTTATTCACTGATTTAAGATTAGCAGTTCATAGAATTCATCAGAGCTCTGATTAGTGTATATAATTAATTCAGCACAAATAGTATCCAGAGCAAGGCTGCAGCCTTCCAAAATTGTTTATTGTAAGTGTTTAATTTTTTCGGTCCAATTGAATGCTTCACATGCAAATTAAACATTTAAATGGTCTGAAGAGGAGTCAGCAACCTATCATCCTAATATTTGATTAAAAACAGAGCGAACAAAGCATGGGGGCCAACTGAACAAAACTGACAAGTGTCTTAGGTGTCCCCTGACCGAGAACCATTTCCAGCTCTCCTTTCCTTTCCTCAAAGGCCTGGCCTGCTGAACTTGGGGCTTGCTGAAACGTTACATGATAGTGACTCATTTGTTGACAGGGATTTAAGATAACCCGCCATCAGGCAAATTTAGTATTTTGGAGGCTTTCTTTTATTTTGTTGTTTTCAGAGAGAGGGAGAGTGACAAGAGAACTGTCCTGGGGCCACAGGAAACCAAGCCACTATACTCACATGGGGGAGGTGGGTAGCCCGTTTCAGACTTAAGGAACCTGGATTCGATTCCTGGCTTCTTCACTAACTTTCTTTGGGGAAGACATTAAATTTGGGGGCCTCAATTTCCTCGCCTTTAAAATGTGTGTCGGCATAAACCAGGCATACAAAATCAATGTTTGTTGAAGTCATCCATGCAACACATTACCAATGAACCAATCAGGATGCACACACCAGCCTCCGCATCGGCAATCCCAGCTCTTTTTCATGAGGCCAGCCTGCCTCCATGACTACCCAAGCTGCTGGAGTTCCTTCTCTCCCTTCATGGGCCCATGCCAAGCCAGCTGCATCCCAGTTACAGGTCTGTGGCCAACACCAAACTGAGACAGGAGTCACACCTACTAAATCCGCGTATGCCTCATCCCTGAGGCCTTTTAACACAGCTCCAGTGATTCCCCCTCAACAAGTCACATGCATTGACACAACCTTCTCCTTCACCTTTTACAAGTTTTGCAGTTTTTTAATAAAATGTTTTCCCTCCTTAGTGTCACAATAATGGCACACCTATGTATTCTAGATAGAGTGATTAGGATAAATCTGAAATAACATTCAATCTATCACATTCCTTAAGGAAAAAGAAATTCTGAATTGTAACTACCACTTACAAGAATAACAACTTATTTTTATGAGAGGAAATGTTTATGAAAAGCTTAAAAATAAATTCATGTGCACATAGCAAATCGTGTGTTTAAAACCCTAGCAATGACAAGTAAAGTTATAAATGAACCAGTCTTTGTAATCACTGCTGGGGCTAATAGCAAATTCCTAGGTCCAGGCAAAGACCAAACATCGAGCATGTGCTCTGAGACTATTATTATCAACCTGATGCCACTGGAGACCACAAGAGTCAAGTCTCATGTCCACTGAGTCCAAGCTCTACCTGCTTCCAAAACATACCAGGGGAAATCCATCAGACCACTTATGGGTCACACTGCCTGCTTCCCTCCCTGCACCCAAGCAGCTATCACTGGCAGCAGTGGTTCTCACTGAGCACACTGCAGTCACCTGCAGGGCTTGTCACAACAGAGTGTGGGCCCACCCCCAGAGCTTCTGAGTCGGTGGGGCCTAAGAATGTGCATATCTAACAAGTTCCCAGCCAGGTGATCGGGTGCGACTCTAATTCTCGCGGTCTGGAGGAGGATGAAAAGAGTTCTTGCTTTTATCAATTTACAGACCATCACTTCCTTACTATCTGAAAAAGAAAACAACAACAACAAAATCCTGTTCCTCTGAGGCTCATGCCATCCAATTCTACTGCCCTCCCCTTCGTCAGTGCCTCGTCACTGTCATGGTCTACTCCCAGTGCCCTCGCCCCTCAGGGACGTCCTCACCTCCATACTGGCCATCACCACATGACGCCAACATCTATCCGAGTGGCAAATGTGACAAGTTCTCTTTTGTTCCTTCATCCCCAGTGATCCTGTTCCCCTCTATCCTCTATCCAACATTCATTCTTATATTGCAACTGTGGATCTTCTTATTACCCACCCTAATTCACCTTCCTAATCATATCTTCATCCTTGCTGAACTATCTCTAGCTTTCCTGGTACAACCATCCTCACAGATCCTGTAACCCTGCTAAGAAAGCTCTGTTTGCTCGAGCCCATCATGAGAACTGTGGAATACCGTAAGATACCAAAAATATATTTCTTAAACACACACACACACACACCCCTTTTCATGCACATATAGTCTCCAAAGCAAACATGAGCAACTTTTACCACTTGAAACCTAATATTAAATAGCCAGTATTACAGACATAACAAAAGGCAACTCAGCAGACAGTGAGTAAAATCTCCTTAAACACAGCGCCCCCAGCTAGGGAGCCCCACCTCAGTATTGGAAGATTTAGGTTGTACCGAATGTGTGCTGCATAGTATCAAAACACCCACTTGGATCATAACCCTCCTATTTTTCCGGCTTGTTTACTCAACAGTTTCTTCTTGGATCTTGTAGTTCTCTTGCTTCTATCTTCTTCTGAACCCCTGCTTGCCTCCTGCCTTCACATCTTTCCATATCCATCTTAAGAGTCCACAGTTCATCAGCAAAATCACTCCCTGACACTCACTCCCTGACTCACTAAACCTTTTGTCCCTCTATCCCTTCGGTGCATCCACCTGCCATAGTTGTCTCCCCGGATGAACACAATTATTGTCCCTCCCCATGACTGGAAGGGCATCGAGGCACGCCAAAGGAGACACACGAGAGACAGTGGAGTCAACCCCAACCGGCCCTCAGGGCTGTGTGAAAATCCCGCCCAAGCTCTAGAACACTCACTTTCCCATTCTCCACAAGGGCTATTTCCAACATCTCTGCCCCTAAAGTAGTAGTCTATTTTCTCGTACTCAGAAAATGCCAGAGCCTCTTACATCACAGAGAACAGAAGCCTCAGCAGGAAATCTCCACTGCACCTCCAACCATCACCAACCTCCATTCACCAGCATCTGTACTCTACTTTCCTCCCAATCCCTCGGCTCCTTCACCCTGCTCATCTTCTCACTCTCCTGTACCAGCAGCTGCTCAAGCCCAGAGCTAGCCCCTGCTCTCCCTCCTCCCCATCACAGAGAACATTCTCAACAGAGCTGTTATTTCACTACTTTCACTTTCTGATGGCCCACAACCCACAGGCTGCGACTAGCTTCTGCGCAGTGTAGTTGCTCCGACGTCATGTTTACAACTTCCAGGTCATACCCCATGCAACATTCTCAGTCCTCATCTTACTTGCCCTCTCGGAAGAATTCTCCCGCCTTAAACATTCTCCTTCCTTGACTTTCATTGCTTCAGAATCATCTGATATATCTTCTACCTTTCTGGCCTTTATAATTCTCAATCTCCTTTGCTAGTTCAGTCTTCTCTAGTTGACTTTTCAATGTGGAAATTCCGTATGCCTTGGTCCTATGCCATCTCCTTAGATGACTTTGAGCCACCCTCCATATGGCTTAAATTCTTCTCTCCTTTGAGGTCCAAACCCACATATCTGTTCACTCAATATCCCATTTGAATACTTATGGAAACCCCAAACTCTGCATATACACAACTGAACCCACAATCTTTCCCCTCTCCTCTCTAGCTGTCCAAAACTCAGACGCACTTCCATCAAGCCAGCTGCTTAAACCAAAAACCTGGGATCCATCCTTGACTCCATTTTCTTCCTCTTTTCCCAAACACGCATCTCTCAGAGTCTCTCCATCACGCTGATGCATATGGGTTACAACTGTGCCAAGGTACAAATTCCCCTCAGCCCCTGGGTCATCCGTGTCTATTTACTACAGTATGATATTTTTTTTAAAACTATTTATATGTACCATAACATAAAAAATGGGAAACTGTGTCTCAAATCACCTATATTTCTGCCTCTCTACTGAGATCACCCAAATCCACGCTACTATCATCTCCTAGGCTACTACAATACTTTAACATACCTTTTTTGCTCCATTCAGCAGCCATAATATTTTTTTCTCTTTTTTTAAAGATTTATTAATTTCAGAGAGAAAGAGTGCATGCGCATGAGTATGCACGGGGTGGGGGTGCAGAGGGAGAGAGAGAATCTCAAGCAGACTCCCGTGAGCATGGAGTCTGACATATTCTCCATCCCATGACCCTGAGATCATGACCTGAGCCAAAATCAAGAGTTGGATGCTTAACCAACTGAGCCACCCAGGCACCTCCACAATATATATATTTTTTCCAATCCAATTATATCATTACCCTCTAAAAACCCCTGAATGACTTCACACTATTCTTAGGAAAAAATAAAAACTTTTGATGTAGTCTACAAGCCCACAGCCTTGACTTGGCCCCCGCTTACCACTCTGGCTTTCATTTTGTATCATTTCCTGTAGCTGTGTTATGTTCCAGATACAGAAAAAAAAACTTGCCCTGCTCTGGTCCTGTCGCAGGGTCTCTGCATAGACCATGTCCTCTTCCTGAACATCAACACTGGTGGACCACTGTATATTTGTCCCCAGCCTAGCTTTGGACAAAAGCTGCTTGTTCTGCTTAAATCCCACCTCTTCAAGGAAGCCTTCCCAAAATACCGTGACCGCATTTTCTTTTTTCGTTGTTTCTCTTTTTTATTACTACTTTTTTCATTACGATAAGAATGCTCTTTAATCCCCATTTTCTATTTCCCCCATACCCCCCTCACCTTCCCTCTGGTAACCATCAGTTTATTCTCTATAATTAAGAGTGCTACTTGGTTTGCCTCACTCTCTCTTTTCCTTGGCTCCTTTGTTTTGTTCTTAAATTCCACATATGAGTGAAATCACATGGTATTTGTCTTTCTCTGACTTATTTCACTTATTTCACTTAGCATTCACTGGAAAATAGTATGGAGATTTTTTTCACTTAGCATTGTACTCTCTAGCTCTATCCATGTTATTGTAAATGGCAAGATTTCATTCTTTGTTATGGCTGGATAATATTCCATTATATACATATACCACTTCTTCTTTATCCATTCATCTATCATAGGACACTTGGGCTGTTTCCACAGTTTGGCTGTGGTAAATGATGCTGCAATAAACACTGGGGTACATATATCCCTCTGAATTAGTGTTTTGGTATTTTGAGGGTAAATATCTAGTAGTGTGATTCCTGGATCATAGGGTAGTTCTATTTTTAATTTTTTGAGGAACCTCCATACTATTTTCCAGAGTGGCTGCAGTTTGCATTCCCACACAGTGCAAGAGGGTTCCTCTTTCTCCACAGCCTCACCACCATTTGTTGTTCCCTGTGTTTTTGATTTTAGGCATTCTGACAGGTGTGAGGTGAGATCTCACTATAGTTTTGATTTGCAGTTCCCTGATGATGAGTGATGCTGACCATCTTTTCATGTGTCTGTTGGCCCATTTGTACATCTTCTCCGGAGAAATGTCTGTTCAGGTCTTCTGCCCACTTTTTAATTGGAATATTTGTTTTGGGGGCATTGAATGGAATCACTACTTTATAGATCTTGGATACTAACCCTTTATCAGCTATGTCATTGGCAAATATCTTCTCCCATTCCGCAGACTGCCTTTCAGTTCTTTTGATTATTTGCTTCACTGTGCAGAAACTTTTTATTTTGATGTAATCCTAAAAGTTTATTTTTACTTTTATTTCTCTTTCCTCAGGAGACATATCTGGAAAAATGTTCCTATGGCCAACGTCAGAGAAATTACTGCCTGTTCTCTCTCCAAGGATTTTCATGGTTTCAGGTCCCACATTCGGGTCAGGTCCTTAATCCATTTTGAGTTTATTTCTGTGTATGGTGAAAGAAAGTGGTCTAGTTTCCCCAATACCATTTGTTGAAGAGGATACCCTTTTCCCATTGTATATTCATTCCTGTGAGAGCACTTTCTAATCTGCTCTCACAGTAGTATTTCTTCCTAGAGTTACTTCATTAGTATTTAGTTCTTCAATCTCTTTCTTCCTCCAGAATGCAAGTTCCATAAGGCCAAGGACTGCATCTGCCTTGTTCATTACTGTACATTTGCCTTATACCTTGTAAGAACTCCACAAACATTTGTTAAATGCATAAACTCCTTCTCAAATTCTTGATTATTATATGAGTAATCAAACCTCTTTCTGCTAACATGAGAAATAAGGGTGCAAAGTTTAGTCCAACAAATGTCACATCACTTCAAGTTTCTTCCCTCTCCATGAGTTATGTTAAAATTAACTCACAATAGGAAAAGACCTATAAATAGTTAAGACAAATATTAAGAGAGAAGCCCAGTGTTTACTAAACACTGGTTATGAACCCAAGCTGGTCTATGACCAAGTTTTCATTGCTTTGTGTCAGATAAATTCCACACCGATCCATCTTCGGTGACTGACACCCATGTTGAACATAAGAAGGCCCAAGTTGGAAGGACGCCGTAGCCCCATGCACCTGGCCCCACAGCCAGATGCCTCACGCTGCTCTCCTAACTGACCCTGTACAGAAAAGGCACTAGTGGCTGAGGGAGTGACAAGCGGTATTAGAATTTAGTAAAACGAAATTGAGAAAGTCATCTCCATTTTCACCAGTATAAGTAAGGGAAAGTGAAATATTAGCTGCACCTATCTATATCAGCCTCCCTTTATTTTTTGGAACCTTTATTACTCTTTGGAACCCCCGATTGAGGAACCACTGTCCCAGTGTACACCTATGTTTGTGTTTTGGATTCAGTTGTTCTCATCTGCAGTGATGAACACAGGTCCCTCAACCACCTTATGAATCTGTGATGTCCCAAAGCTCCATTAGTGAGATGCTAAAATCATGATATAAATGGTAGTGAACTCCAAAAACTCATTCCTCCCGCCAGGCCCACTGAGTTAGTGCTTTCAACTTAATTAGTTCTCCCTACAGAGGACTTGAGAAAGAGAAAACACTCACTCAAAGGAAAAAGCACTCCTTGGCTAATCGATCATCTGTATGTGGGTAACAGTTATTAGTGGTGGTTAGTTATTATGGAGTTCAAAATCAGACAGTCTACTGCTGAACTGAGAGTAGCAGAAGTATAAAGGAAACTGAGTTGTAGTGTCCATTCAGAAACTCTGAGGTAGTGAGAAGTTGTTCAAGAAAACAAACAAAAAGTTCTTTTTTCAAAACTAAAAACGGTAACATGAAAAAAAGCCTAGTCGCACTCATTTAACTCCAACTGAGAGGCAATGAGACCAGGTCACAAAGCCAATAGGTATGACCACAACTGACTTGCAGCTGTGTCCCCAAAGGCTTTTTGACCTTAACCGCTTTAGACAGCAAAAGATCCAAAGCTGTCTTTCCTCACTAGTTTCCACTTCTAGGACATAAGAATTCAACATTTATGATAAAGTGTCCTATAGATGCAAATGGGGAGAGAAGGGAAGGGGTATATGAAAGCCCTAGCACAAAATATACAGTAGATTTAAGTGTAAATTGCAAAACATATGGATCTTAGAGTCAAATTATTAGAAAATCATAGGCCAAAAAATTAGAAGAGGCAAGGAGGGCACTGCCCAAAGCAGACCACATAGAGAGAGCCCTTCCCCCACTGCGGGCCCTCTTGCCTCACTGCTAATAAGACAAGAAATTCTGCATTGAAAATGAGATCTGATTTAAACCAAACAGACTAGAACATGCAGAGTTGACTGGCATCTTAAGGAATTGGTCCCAAAGACAGTCAGGAGCCTCTGCAACCCACGGACTAATCTAGCCCAGCTAAGCGCAAGAACTGGAAGAAAATGATGCTTTCTCTCATTGCCCTGTCAGAAAAAGACTGCTAAATACAACAGCTGCAAAATGTGGAGGCACGTATTAGGACCCACGAAAACCTGCCAGTATTTGACCATTCTGCACCCCTCCCAAAATGGCTATTTCATTTGCCTCAAAAAAACAACATATGAGTATTTTCCCAATGTTTTATTATGAAAATTTTCAAACACATAAGAAAGCTGAAAGAATTTTACCAAGAATGCCCACATACTGTCACTTTGCTTCTACCATGAACATTTTATCACAATGCTTATGGCGTCTCCATTCATTCTCCTGCACCCATCAACTAGTTTATGTTATGTGTATAATACAGCTCAAAATAAACTGTTGACATTGGTTCACTTCCCCTAAGTACTTCAGCTTCTATATCATAAACTGCAGTTTAATATTTCTTTATCTTTTTACTGTGAAATTTACATGAAACAAAATGCTCTAATTTTAAGTGTACATTCCGAGTTTTCACAAAAATACACACTGTGTAACCCACCAAATCCCTGTCAAAACACAGAACATTAACACCACCCCTAAGTTCTCTCATAGCCCTTTCCAGTCACCTTCCACTCAACCCCAACCCCAGAGGCAGCCCCTTTGTTTTCCTTTTTTTTTTTTCACTATAGGTGAAAAAATACTTGAAATTTCTTAAAATGGCATGGCACCATATGTGCCTGTTTGTGTAAGGGTTCCCTCCCTTCACTTTATGTTCCTGAGAGCCAAGTACGTTCTGTGTAGTAGCAGATCATTCTTTTCTGTTGCTGGGTAATATTCCCTTGTATAAATACACCAGAATCTGTCTGTGTGGCCATTCTGCTATTGGTAGAAATCTGGACTGTTTCCCATTTTGGACTATTACAAACAAAGCTGTTAAGAATATTCCTGTACAAGACTATTGCCTGCATACTAGAAATACAAGCCTGCATTTCTCTTGGGTTAAATCACTAGGAATTGTGGGATCCCAGCCCACGTGTACATTCAGTATTGTGCCAGATCTTTCCCCAAAGTGGTTCTATCATTTTATATACCCTACTGAGAGTGTATGAGAGTTCTTTTGTTCTAGGATCTTGCCAAAACATTTGGTGCTGTCAGTCTTCTTAATATTGGCCATCCTGATGAGTATGCAGTTTTATCTTGCTGTGGTTTAACTGGCATTCTCCGGAGGACCAACGTTTGAGCACTTTCTTGATGTGCTTACTGGCCATTTATCTTCTCTTGGGAACTGTCTGTTCAAATCTTTTGCCTATTTTTTTATTGCCTTTTCAAATTGAATTGCAGGAGTTCCTTGTATTTCCTAGACACCTGTCCTTTATGTGTTAGAAAATTTTCTGCCAGGCTGTGACTTTCCTATTCATTTTCTTAAAGCATCTTTTGATGGGTTAAAGTTTTTAATTTTGACGCTATCAAAATTTTATTTTTTTATATATCACCAAACTAGAAAATCTAACTTAAACCTTAACAGGGTTCCTTGCTTCACATTCTGAAATAGGATGTCTATTCCAGTTCGTGGACCTGTGACAATCACTGTCACCGGCTTGAACACTCTGCCAGCAAGGAGGAAAAGTCACAGAGTCAAAGGCCAGGTCAAAGACATGATGTCAACTAAATGTCATTTTTTTTTTTAAAGATTTTATTTATTTATTTGAGAGAGAGACAGTGACAGAGAGCATGAGAGGGGAGAAAGTCAGAGGGAGAAGCAGACTCCCCGTGGAGCTGGGAGCCCAATGTGGGACTCGATCCCAGGACTCCAGGACCATGACCTGAGCCAAAGGCAGTCGCCCAACCAACTGAGCTACCCAGGCGCCCAACTAAATGTCATTCAAGGGCAAGTATCACAGCAAGTAAAAGCAAGAAAAATTTTGATAATTTTAAGGACTGTTTTCATTAGCTATGATGAGTCACAAAAAAATATCTAAGCCAGTTCTTCTCCCCTCAAATTCAACTAATTAGGATAAGTCTAATTCCTCTGCCACCCAACAGCCCTGCCAACACTTGAACCCCTTGACTTTTTTCAAAAACCAGTTTACTGGTGTATTTATTTGTATGTTTCCCCCCAACTTTTCATGACCCACAAACAAATTACCAGACCACTGAAGAAACTGAAAAGTTTCTCTTTACTGTAATCTTCACATTGCATACCTGGTAAAACCTTTAGAAAATCACAAAAGGCAACATGTTTTAGAGAGAAGGCATATAGTTTACCTATGAGCTTTCGTGGGGGAAAATATTTTAATGAAAAAAATCTTTATGTAAAATAGACATCAAGAATTCAAAGTGGGCTGGAGGGTCAGTTTAAAGTCATTATTAGAATATATTAGGAAAATGTGAACATGGACTTTAGGTTAGGTAATAGTACTAAAGCAGTGTTAAATTTCCCAAGCATGATAATTTCATTGTGATTATGCTGGAACATATCCTCGTCCTCAGGAAAAAAGCTGAACGATGTTATCATGACTTAAAGTATTACGAAGTAAAGTATTATGATTTAATTTTCAAATGGTTCAGGAGCAAAATGAATAAATACATAAAATGTGTGTGTATGTGTCTAGAGAGAGAACGCAAAGGCATCAAAATATTAACAACTGGTGAATCTAAATGAACTTTTCTTGTAACTGTCTTGAAGGTTTGAATGTTTTCATATTAAAAAATTAGGAAAAGAGATTTCCAGGTCCATTCTAGTCCTAAAGAACCAGATGCTCCAGAGGGTTAGGGCTAGGAATCTGAAATCTCAAGAGCTCCAAGGTTAACTCACAATTAGATTCTGGATAAGTAAACAAAAACAAATAACCACAAAAAAGCTTCAAGTTTTAAAGATGCTTCTAGAGACAACTAGAAAAATCTGAATATGAAATGCATTTAGGTAATTTCTTGGGTTGGAGAACTCTATTGTGGTTCTGTAGGAGAATGTCCTTGTACTTAGGAGATAGATGAGGAAGTAGTTACATGAGTTAAATTGCTCTGATGACTACAGCTTACTTTTCGAAGACTCCCGAAAAACGAGAGAGAAAAAGATAAATAGTAAATACACACATGCAGAGCAAATACGGCAAAGTACTAACAGTGGGTAAATCCAAGGAAACAGTACACAAGTCTTTCAACACACGAAGCTTTTTGCTGTTATATAGGTTTAAAAGTCTCAAAACAGAAAGAAAAATATAAAAATAAAAACAAAAATAAACTGGTTTTGAAAAAGAAGATTGAAGGAGCTAAGGATCAAGTCCTAAATGAAGTGGTAATGAAAAGGACATGAATTCAGTCACTGGTCTCAAACTGAATAAAATCCCAAGAGAAAGCTGTAGCTACTCGATGTCTCCCACATGCGAGTTCCGCTCACAAATCTCCATCTGCTTGCTGGCCACTTTCCGCCAGATGCCCAGACTTATGCCTCAAATGCACCCGAGAGAGTGAACCTCACTTCTATGCCACCCACAAGCTGCTCAAACCCCAGGAGATGGAGATGTCCCCCAGGGGGACCCCGCAGTCCAGACTAGCCACCCCCAACGTTTTCACCCCTTCCTCCACCAAGGGCCTCACCAAAAGCTCCCCCTCCTCCAAGCAGTCTGCCATCACCAGCTCCCTAACGGCAGCTCCCTCCCCCCATCTGAAGTCACCATTCCAGAAGCAGCCCACCCAACACAATGGGATTTTCACTTCCCTTACTCTGGTCACTGAGAAAGCAAATACTGAAGGGGATTCTTAGTCAGGCATACCACGCAGGCCAACTCCCTCTGAGGCTAAAAGCAATTAAAACAATCAAACCCAAACAAAATACTAGGCCTTAAAAAAAACAAACACAAAAACGAACCAACAAACAACTACTTCAAGTCTCTCCCAGCTTGTCCTCAAGGGCGAGTTCACTTTGCAAAAGTGAGCTCACACTGTTAAAATCTACCTTCCCAGCCAGGGCTTTCTTCCGCAGAGGGCGTCCTTCCCCACTCCTGGCACTCACGTCCCCTCAGAGTTCGGTGCCACCCATGAATTTACTCCACATGAAGTGGGCAGGGCTCCTTCAAGTGCACATTAAATCAGCGCTCTGTGGGTACTGTTCCACAGTCCCGCTGTGATTCAAACCATATCATAGGACCCATGTTTTGCCATCTTGAGCAAAGGGAGATTTTCAGAGATGGTGTTAAATATCTTGGTGAAGTCAGGAAAAATATTAAGATTGTGTCCTGACCACTTAGTCTAGAAAGCTTATCAAAATGCACAATTAGTTCTTGTTTTCCATTTTAAACAAGTTGCACTTAGTAAACCTGTAGTTTCTCCTAGTCTTCATCACTTTCTTTTCTATGCACTTAAAAATAATTTTTAGGGGGCGCCTGGGTGGCTCAGTTGGTTAAGCCTCTGCCTTCAGCTCAGGTCATGATCTCAGGGTCCTGGGATCGAGTCCCGCATCGGGCTCTCTGCTCAGCGGGGAGCCTGCTTCCCCCTTTCTCTCTGCCTGCCTCTCTGCCTACTTGTGATCTCTCTCTCTCTGTCAAATAAATAAATAAAATCTTTAAAAAATAATAATAATAATAATAATTTTTAGGGCGCCTGGGTGGCTCAGTCGGTTAAGCGTCTGCCTTTAGCTCAGGTCATGATCCCAGGGTCCTGGGATGGATTCCCACATTCGGCTCTCTGCTTAGCGGGGAGTCTGCTTCTCCCTCTCACTTTCCCTCTGTACTCTCAAATAAATAAATAAAATCTTAAATAATAATAATAATAATAATAATAATTTTTAATCTGAGATTTTGCCTAGGGTTGTCATGAGACACCAGTTTAGTTGCCCTGAATCTACCTTTCTTGAATGGAATGGGCCATTTGTCTTTTAGGTGTCTTTGCCATTTCTTCCAATTTTCATGATTCCAAAAGCTGACTACCCAGAAAACTTTAGTTGGAGTTGTAGTTTTGAGTCTTAAAAAGCCTCAGATCATTCTCATTTTAGTCTTCCTCTCCCTCCTCCTTGATCATGCACAGCTCATTCTTTCAACAAATACTTACTGCTCTGCAACCCAAAGGACAGCGACATTCCCAGCAGCTTGGTGCTAGACTGTTGTGCTATGTTCTCTCCCCATTGAGTATGGGGCCTGGAACACAGGAAGCCCTTGTTAACGTCACTGGACAATTTACATGGGATTCCCACAAAAATCTAAAAATATAAATTACTTCTTGTCCTATCTAAATGGTAAAGCAAATGTAACATACGTGAGTATTTTAAAAACCAAAGCAAACCACACCGTGGTGGTGGACAGGCTGGTTCCAGGTGAGGGACAGGAACGGCCAGGGCGCACACAGCTGGAACCCCATCAGCTTCATCATTTGGCTGCCCTGCCCCACACTCCAAGTCTGTCCATGCCCTCCTGATCCTGCCCCAATTCAAAACCAAAGTGATGGTCAATGTCATCTCATCACATGTTCAGAGATGTCCTGTAACTCTCCTCTCGCTGACTCGTTTTGCTCTAAACTCCCTCCACAATAATTTCCTCAGTTCCAGTTTCACCAAATGCACCCCCCTTCCTGTGACTGAGGTCACCCAGAAAAAAAAGTCACCAAGCACTCCACTGTCCTGAGCTCAGGAGGCACTGCAGAGAACACTGTTCAAATACTGGTCTCTTGGCGATATTCCAGAAAAACCCAGTCTGCTGCTGAGGGTCCACAGGAGTATGACCCCAAGAAGATCTGACTAGCTAAAGAGGCTAAAAAGTCTCAACGCTCCGTGCAAGTTATAGAGAAACTGATGTTTAGGCAGAAAGCACAGGTATGCTTTACAGATGCTGTCCTTCCAATCAGGTGGGGTCTCTCCTGTAGCAAAGGCGAAATATTTTTAATACTATCTTGGTAAAAGTATTGCCCTTAAATGGGACATTTCTGGTCAACATAATTCAGATCAGCAAAACAAGGCACCTTTAGCTCTATAAGCTAATACCAATTTTAAGGCACAAAGTAATAAAAATCACAGGATGGTAAATTTTAAAAGGCTTCCTTCCTTCAGTTTTCTACATGCATCTAAACATGCATTCATTCAACAGATACTCTTGCCAACCCTACCCTATGCTACAGCAATGAACAAGAGAGGCTACTTACCTTACAGCCCCAGTGGAGGAGAAAATCAAATGAAAATAAAATAAAAATTCACTTTGCTAAGTACTATATTAGGGTATACATCCCATATGAGTAAAAATAATCAACTTGGGAAGAATTATAATGTTGAATTTTAAAGATACAGCATTGTAAGGTACAATCTGTTCTGAAATCATCTTTATAAATGTTAGCATTGTTCACTTCATCGTTTTTTATTTTTTAATCAAAACTGACAAAACCTTGGGGGCACCTCCATGGCTCAGTTGGTTGGGCATCTGCCTTCAGCTCAGGTTGTGATTCTGGAGTCCTGTGGTCAGGCAGTGCATTAGGCTCCCTGTTCAGTGGGAAGTCTGCTTCTCCCTCTGCCCTTCTCCCTGCTTGTGCAAGCTCTCTCTCTCTCTAATAAATAAAATCTTAAAAAAAAAAACAAAAAACTCACAAAACTTTATCTTTTTTTTAAAGATTTTATTTATTTGAGAGAGAGAGAAAAAGCACAAGCAGAGGGGCAGAGGGAGAGGGAGAGAGAATCTCAAGCAGACTCCATGTTGAGTGTGGAGCCCTACACAGGGCTTGATCTCAGGACCCTGAGATCACAACCTAAACTGAAACCAAGTGTTGGACGCTTAACCGACTGAGTCAGCCAGGCACCTCAAAATTGACAAAACCTTATCTTAAGTCAAGGAGGAAATATTCATACTTCTTACAAAGGAATTTTAAAAGCCAAAATCAAAAAAAAAAAAGGAAAAGGGAACAAAAATTCAGTAGAATTTCATTGTTCACATAAATCATTCTGGCCTTTCCGTCATGTCTAAAAACAAAGTAATGATGACCCCTGGGTGGTTCAGTGGGTTAAAGCCTCTGTCTTCGGCTCAGGTCATGATCTCAGGGTCCTGGGATATAGCCCCACATCAGGCTCTCTGCTCAGTGGGGAGCCTGCTTCTCTCTTTCTCTGCCTACCTCTCTGCCTACTTGTGATCTCTCTCTCTGTCAAATAAATAAATAAGATCTTTAAGTAAGTAAATAAATAAATAAAAATAAAGTAATGGGAAAATCAATATCTTATAGACAGAGCTTTTCCAATTTCACAAAATACAGAACAAACAAAACGGCTGCTTCTGCCAAACCTTCTTCCCCGTCAGAATGTACTAATGGCCGAGAAGAACAGGAGGGATGAGAATGGCTTCCATGGATATAGCTACTACCATGTAGAAACTATGAGCATGGTGCCTAAACAGGACCTATTAAAGGACCTGAGCTATGTCAATGATTCTCCCCATCAACAAAGTATGCACACCCCTAATAATTCTGCTGTTTGTTTCTTCAGCCCTGACACTTACAACATCAATAAGAATTTTTTTTATCTGCTTCCTTGCCCATAAGATCAACCTGGGGGAAAAAAAAAAAAACTCCCATGTAATGCATAATATCTGAGCACTCATTACATTCAAGGCAGTGTAGAATACACAAAAACACTGCCTCTAGCCTCGGTGGCCTTTTGATTTACTGGAAGGAAGGAAAACTTTTACCTGGGTTCGTTCATTCCAATATTTACTGAGCACCTACTATGTCCTGACAATTATTTAAGCACTAGAGGTAAACGGCTGTGTCTGTCTGCATCCATGGCCGTCTGCGGCTGCTCCATGCAAGGTAGCAGAGCTGAGCAGCTGCAAGGGGGAGTGTCTGACGGACAATGCTGAGCCCAGCTCCAAATGGTCACGGTCATCCCCCCACCGCCAGTGACGGGTGAGACATGCGGGCCTAAGCCAGTCGAAACCAATAAGCAGCAAGGACTCTTACTCTGAGCAAATTAGAAAAAGAAGGCCCTTTTCTTCCATGGGACATGAACAAGGAAGCCTGCAATCCCAGTGGCCTCTGGCTACTATCCTGGCTCCAGGTCCAGGAGAGGAACCAGCCTCAAGGTGACACAGATGCTGAGAATGAGAGCAGAGAAGCAGAAAGAACACGAGTCCCCAAAAACATTTCAAGCCACTGATCATACCATGTCTGGAATCATCATATCTCATCTTTTAAAAGAAGAAAATTCCTAATTGTTTATGGAAGTCTGAATCTGGGGTCTGTTCCTAACACGGATGCCGCCTTTCAAAATCAAGCAAGAATGGAAAACCACCGGTCACTACAGTCCAAAACAAAATGTCTGTTTTGTTCACAGGACTATCACTATCACCATATTTAATGAGCATATTAATGAAATGCTTACTATGTGACACTTTGTAGTCAATCTTTGTAACTATGCTGCAAGTATAATTATCCATATTTTAAAGATGGAGAAAAGTTAAAGATGGTAAGAGAGGTTTGGTGCCTTTATTGAAGGGCAACCGTGAGTGGCACAGCCAGGACTCAGGACCAGTCCAGTCTGATATTTTTTTGTCTGATTCCTCATACACTTTCATCTGCTGAAGGAACCAATAAATGGATGAAGATGCTAAAATAGTGATATGCGGAGAATGCTACAGAACCTCGTGCATGGGGGCGTGGGGGTTACGAAGCCCAGGGTATGGGAAGATATCGAAGAGAGAAGAGGAAGGACTAATGAAGGAGCTAAATTGTGAAGGATATTTAGGAGTCACGCAGGGAAAGGCAAAGCAAGGAGCTGTCCTAGAAGATACAGCATATGTACATTCAGAGGCTACGTAAAGTGACTGAATATGGCTTAATCAGTATAAACGTAGAAAGCGAAGCAGACAATGGCTGGAGAGGGTAAGAGGGGCAAGATCATGAAGTGTTCCCTAGATCATGCTACAGAATTTACACAGTATCTTGAGTCCTTGAGGAACCACTCTAGGTTTTCAAATAAAGAAGGGGCATGACCTCATCTCCACTTTATAAAGGTGGCTATGACAGAGGGATGAAATAGGGCCAGTTAGGAATAATCTAAGCAACAACGAAAAGATCTAAAATGTTCAACTGAAGGAGCTCCAGAGTCAGAATTGGGATCCCAACTCCAGTTCCTACTGCTACTAGCTCCACGATGTTTGTAAATTAATCTAAGCTTCCATTTCTTCACCTACAAAAAGAGGAGGTCGAGAATTACTATGAGAATTAAATGCTAAGCTAAAGAAACAATGACATATAGTGAGCACTCACTGCTAGGTTTGTCCTCTACCATTATTGTTATCAGTTAAGTTTATAGCTCAGGAGTACCATTGGAAGCCACCAACAGATAGTAGTTAAAGCTACAGATAGTGTGTAAAATGGGATTAGAACAGGGCCCAGCAAAGAATCCTGGGGAAGACTATCCTTCCGGGAGCAGACAAAGAAAAGGAACAAGAGCTCAGCAGATCTGGGGCTAATGTGGTCTCTGTTGACTCTGACCAGAAAGACTTGAAGGGAAGGAGAGAAGAAAAGGAGCCCATATTACTCATTTGTGATATTTGGCTGGGTAGAGGAGGCAGGGTAGAAGGAGGTTTTGTGTTTTGTTTTGTTTTTCATTAAATGAGAAAAACTAAAGAAAGGGGAATAGGCTATGGAAAGGGGTAGAGAAGAGGAGTTCTCAGGGGTGGGTAAGTGATGGCTCAGGTCTGTGAGAACATGGTATGGACATACCAGTGAAGGTTCCCTTGGGCGGCCCAGGGCTCCTGCCCAGCCTTTGCTTTTCTCTTAGGTGGGTGGGGGCCCAGAGGTCTAGAACAGCTGCAGCTGCCAAGATTTTACATTTTTTCTATCTGTGGTACTGGCGCCTCTCCACTCACCCTCCACCCTACTGGGCCTCCCCCTCAGTCTAAAGAAAGAAAAGGGGCTGTACTGAACTACACGTTAAAGATATATTTCATAAGCTCAGTTCTTGTTTTCTCTCATGTGTAAATTAGAGCAGTATCTTGTCAAGATTCTCAACTGTATTGGCTTTTTTGCAGCCATCCTAGGCCCCAGACCACTGTTTCCCCACTCGAGGCGGGGGAGGGGGGAGGAGGCACAAAAGTCAGCCTCATGTCAGTTGGCTCCCAATGTCATGAACCTCGGAGGTCAAACTCCACCCATCATGCATGAGATGACTTTTTTTTTTATTTGTTTATTTTTTAAGATTTTATTTATTTATTTGACAGAGAGAGAGACACAACGAGAGAGGAAACACAAGCAGGGGAAGTAGGAGAGGGAGAAGTGGGCTTCCTGCCGAGCAGGGAGCCCAATGCAGGGCTTGATTCCAGGACCCTGGTATCATGACCTGAGTCAAAGGCAGACACTTAACGTCTGAGCCACTCAGATGCCCCAAGACTTTTTTTTTTTTTTTAAGATTTATTTATTTATTTATTTAGAGAGAAAGCAGGAGGGGAGGGAGGAGCAGAGGGAGAGGGAGAATCCTCAAGAAAACACCCCCCTGAGGGCAGAGCCCGACTTGGGGCTCGACCCCAGGACCCTGAGATCAGGACCTGAGCCAAAATACAGAGTTGGCTGCTTAACTGACTGAATCACCCAGGTGCCCTGAGATGAGAAACTCTTGAAGGATGTCCCTGGTTTCTCCACACAATGGGAGGAAGTCATCTGTCAAAACACAATGGGAAGAAGTAAGGCATCGAGCTCAAGGAGTTGAAGATTTAAATAGCTAGTACTGAAAACATGGGTAAACATCAACTAAGAACAATCAAAGGACTGCAAGACATTGTTGAGGGGCCAGCTGAGGAGGAAGGTCTCAAATACATGTAATTTATTCCAAATCAGTACTTACCCGAGCTACTGAACAGTTCTTTATCTTACCCAATCTTACTCAACCTTACTCTATCTTTAATATTCAGTCATCTTAAATGTCTCATTGATCACAAGATAATTCCAAAAAAGCAGCTGGGGACTTATTAGCACAAGTATTTTACCACTTCTAAAAGAAAAAAAAAAAAAATACAAGTCGCTTTATGAGCTTTGCATCATCACATACATGAATTTCACCTTAAAGATGTCCTACCTTTATAATTTAACAGAACAAAATGGAAATGGAAACACAGGGCACATCAATGTTTGGCACATAAATCTAGTACCTTCATATGAGACACAGAGCCCTTCAGTAACTATTATCTCAGATCTGCATCAGGTACCCTAGACTTCCAGGTATATTTACTGGTTACAATTAAAGAGACTGAGTAGTTAAAACCCACAAAATAATCAAATAAATTTGAAAGTTCCAGAAAACAAGCATTATGACTCATGAAGAGAATCAGTTCAGTTTTGAACAAAGTCATGTATCCAGCGCTAGTCATTACCATTTAAGCAGGAAAATGGGCACCATACCAGGTCAACGGAACCAAATCACCAGGATCAAATGGTTTACCTTCTCACAGGTATTAGAATATCCAGTCTATTTTTTAAAGACTTTTCACTTTAATAAACTCAGAAAAAAATCTGTCTAAAAAATAACTAGAGTTTTTTTAAGATTTTTTTTTTTTTTTTGAGAGAGAATGAGAAGGGGGGGGAGGAGGAGGAGGAGGGGCAGAGGGAGAAATAGACTCCCTGCTGAGCAGGGAGCCCGATGTGGGGCTTGATCCCAGGACCCCAGAGATCATGACCTGAGCCAAAGATAGATGCTTAACCGCCTGAGGCACCCATGTGCCCCAAAATAACCAGAATTTAAAGATATTTAAAATTTAGGGGGGCCAGGGTGGCTCAGTTGGTTAAATGTCTGACTCTTGATTTTGGGTCGGGTCATGATCTCAAGGTCGTGAGATGGAGCCCTGTGTTGGGCTCCAGGGTAGGCATGGAGACCATTTAAAATTTTCTCCCTCCCTCTGCAGCACATTCCCACTTGCGTGCATGCTCTCTCCCTCTCAAAAAAAATCCCAAAACTTCTAAAAGAAAGTACAACAGGATAGGTTTGTAACTTGTAAATAGGAAAACAAAGAAAACAGTCAGTTTCTTAGACAAGATAAAGAGAGCAAAAACCATTAAAAAATGAAGTAAACATCAACATAAAAATATTTGCTCCTCGAAAGATACTATTAAGAAAAAGGTAAGCTATAGACTGGAAGAAATTATTCGCAATACTATATCTGAAAAGAATTTCTCTCTGGGATATATAAAAGCTACAACTCAATAACAAAAAGACCCCCCCCAAAAAAAGGCAATAAAAAATAGGCAAAAAGATGTAAACAGAAACTTTGCAAAAGAAGATAATGCATATGACCAATAAGCACAAGAAAAACTACGTGATATCACTAGCCATCAGGGAAATGTAATTTTAAACTACAATAAGAAGCCACTAACACCCACCAGAATGGCTAAAATTAAGAAGACTGACAACACCAAATGTTGGTACAGATGCAGAACAACTAGAATTCCTACACGCTGTTGGTGGGAGTGTAAAATATATTGTACAACCACTCTGGAAAATAATTTGGCAGTTCTTGTATAAAACTAAACAAACACCTACCTTATAACCCAGTAATTCCTCTCCTAGGTATTTACTCAGAGAAATGAAGACATATATCCACTAAAAAAAAAGAAATCTCCAATATTACAATATGCATAGAATGTTCTTCCTAACAGTCCAAACTAGGAATAGCCCAAGTGTCCATCAGTAAAAGACCAGAGAAACATAATTGTGCTGTGGTCACACGATAGACCACTTGGCGACAAACACAACAAGATACTCAAACATGCAACATGGATGGACCTCAAAGATATGCTGACTAAAAGAAGACTTAAACAGAAAGGACTTACAAAATATAAAGTTCCAAAACAGACAATACCAACCTACGGTGAAAAAATTTAGTACAATGATTGCCTCTGATGGCAGAGGTGGTGGCAAGGAAGGGACTGGAGTTTTCTGAGGTGATAGACATATTCTCTATCTGAACAGGTTGTTTGGGTTACACAGATGTACACATTTATAAAGACGATTTGAGAATAATACACTAAGATTTGTGCAATTCACTGTATGCAAACATTACCTCAAGGGGTGAAAAAACCCAGAAACAAACGTTGCACTCTAGTTAACATCAGACATGCATAAATGTTTAGGAGTGAGGTATACTGATGTCTACGTCTTACTCTGAAATGCATAAAAAACAGATTAACTGATTGATATGATATAAAGCAAATATATTAAATGTTAACCACTGTAAAATCTCGGTGGTAGGGTCATTATACAATTCTTTTAACTTGGGTGCATATTCTAAATTTTTCATAATAAAAATATTAGTTTATAAAAATGTAAGTACATGAAGTACCCAGGCTAAATGTAATAAAAGAGGTGTATAACTTTCAGATAAAATTACAAAAATTAACGGTAAGACTTAAATAAATAGGAAACTATACTATGTTCACTTAGAGGAAGACCTGGTTTTATAAATGTATATTTGTCCCAAATTATGCTATAAATGCAATACAACTCCAGTCAAAATCCTGTAACAGTTCTCATGAAACTTACTTGATAAGCTTATGCTAACCGGTACAGTCACACACAAGGAAAGGTCCAAAAACAGCAAGGACAATGCTAAAGAGACAAGGCAGAGGACTTGCCTGACCAGATATGCTATAGAGTGACTCCTACATGCTTGGAATAAAACAGAGCCACACAGAGTTATACATAATACATGATACACGCAGGTTAGCATGGAAAGAAGACACTTCGACTGATGGTACAGGAAATTTTCATCATCCGTTTTTTTAAAATATTGAATTAGATCTCTACCTCACAATATATACAATAAAATCTACACTTGGTACTTTAGAGATCTACATGTGAGAAGACAAAATTTAAGATATTTTAGAAGAAATAAGAGAATGTTTTATGATCACAATATATACAATAAAATCTATACTTGGTAGTTTAGAGATCTACATGTGAGAAGACAAAATTTAAGATATTTTAGAAGAATTAAGAGAATGTTTTACGACCTCTGTTTTGGCAAGGATGTCTTAAAGCACAAAGGTACAAACCATAAAGTAAAAATTATAATATGAATACATTACAATCTTTGAATTATCGGGGCGCCTGGGTGGCTCAGTGGGTTAAAAGCCTCTGCCTTCGGCTCAGGTCATGATCTCAGGGTCCTGGGATCGAGCCCCGCAATCAGGCTCTCTGCTCGGCAGGGAGCCTGCTTCCCCCTCTCTCTCTGCCTGCCTCTCTGCCCTCTTGTGATCTCTCTCTCTGTCAAATAAATAAATAAGATCTTCAAAAAATAAAAATCTTCAAATTCTCAACTAAATATACTATATGAAATGACAAGGCAATTAATCAGATTGGGAGAAGCCCTTCACCCTACAAATAATCAAAAGCTTCAGGATATAGAAGAGAAATTCTACAAATTAAAACGAAAGACACATAACAAAACAAACCACCACCACCACACCCCCCCCAAAAAAAGACAGGCTCAATGAACAGGCAACTCACCGAAAAGGAAACACAAATGGCTATTCTCAGGAGTAATCTCACTGCTGATCAAGCCAATGCAAGTTGAAACCACAAGATAATGACACCACACCCACTAAACTTGTGACTATTAAACCTTACCAAGTGTTGGTAATGCAGTTACAGCAAAAAGGGGCCGTAGCCTGTGGGAGCGGGAGTGTAAACCTAACAGGACCACATAGATGGCAGGAGCAAGGGAATTTTAATAGATGCATTTTTATGACCACAATTCCAAACTAGAAAAACCCTTCGGAATGTACACAAGGGGATGGGCAGCTGCAAGAGTGTTCAGAGCAGCAGTGTTGCAAGAAGAAAACTCAACAAGCCAAGTGGTCTTGGACAGCAGCACGGCTAACCCGAAAATGGTACGTTCATACAGGGAGGAGCGGTCTATGTAAAAACGAAGAGCCAGAACTGGTAGAATCCCAAACAAATGGTGGCAAGCTAGTCTGCCGCCTAGTATAAGCCTGGTTACAAAGCTTTTCACCTGTGCTACACAAAGATATATAGACACACTTCCTAAGCAGTTTTCATCTATAGGCCTTTGACAATAATTATGTTTACACAAATGGACACCTAGTGATACAATGTGCAACGAGATATTATATAATATATATCACTTGGGTGTCTATACATTACACATTATAAAGAAGTGCAGGAGAATAATTATTACAAATCCTGTAAGAGTGGCTGGGAAGGGATAACACAGGAGAGGAGAAACCAAGAATTTGGCAACATTTTATTTCTTCACCTGGACAGTGGCTAGATCTTAAACATGCAATATTTCAAAGAGATAAGAGTTTTAAAGAACAGTATGTAACAATTTGTGGTTGCAGAAGTTAGAGAGAGGGCTCACTGACCAAAAAGCATGAATTAATTTCTAAAACCAGAAAGGGACAATCGTTCAAATCAACTTAATTCAAAGAATGGAAAAGTGAAGTTAAATGCTAGATAGTCTTTCGACACACATTTACAACACAGATTTTTATTTTCATGTAAGAAAAAAAAATTAACTGCTCCTAAGTAAAATTTACCTGTGAACATTAAGACCAAAAGGGCTTTCCAGTGTATCTTTTCAGGAACCGAGAAATGTAAAACAGGGTGAAAAATGGGGAAGAGGAGGGAACTGTGCATGTCAGTGATATGATAAACAAGAAACAGAAGTCAGACACACTGTATAACGTCCAAACAGGGCTGAGTCTACACACCCTACCGGTTACGGAAACATATTATTTTATCAAAAAATATTCTTTCACTTTAAAATGAAGGCTGAGGATTGCTGGCTTCCATACAGAAGGAGTCACCAGGTTAAATGTGCAGGCACATATGTGAGAGAGAAGTGCTGGCATTCCTCCGAGCCCTGCCAGATGCCTTCCATTCTGCTCTAACCAGACACCCTTCCACCACCAGCCTGGCCCCATTTGATTCACTAGCCCTACCTGCTTTAGAGCACAGACAGCATCGACGGCGGATGATGACAGTTACACCACGGCCAGAATGACAAGACAAGCCACCTGGATCTCACAAGGGGCCAAAGAACAGCCCAAACCCTTCAAAAGTCCTTATGTGACTATTTTTTTTAAATGATTTATTCACGAAGTAAGTTCAGATTTTCCTTTGAGTCTAATAGGTTATCTATAGCAAATTTGTTCTCAAGGGTCATCAATGGGATCAGAATTAAATTGCATTCAGTGATCTGCCATTAAAAGATAACCACATTGACCAAAGGTAACTAAGACACATCCCTGAAAAATGTCAGATGCAGACCAATTGCCTGAAGCTCTCCCATTTCAGAAGAATAAAATTTTTTTAAAATAAATAAGGAATGACCAGAAAATGCCACTTTGGCTCCCCATACCGCCAGAAGAAAGAGAAAAGGTTAAAGCATGGAACTCCAGAATATATCCCTACAGTTGGCATACAGAAAAGAAAGAAACAAACATCCAGTCTTTTAGCAGAAATCGCCAGAACCGTAGAATGGAACCAGACTTGCATCCCCCCAGACAGACTTACACCCATGCCTGCAGGGCTGAGTGGATCCTGGGGCAGCAGACGGTGAGACATCTGAGCCAACCCGAGCACTTCCACATCTCCCGACAGGCGCCTGACACTTTCCCCAGAGACTGGGTAAATTGTAGGAGGGTTCTACGTACCTTCAAGTTTTACTAAAGGGAACTTAATTTAAAAAAAATTTTTTTTTGTAGGGACGCTTGGGTGGCTCAGTGGGTTAAGCGTCTGCCTTCGGCTCAGGTCATGATCCCAGGCCCGGGTCCTGGGATCGAGCCCCACATCAGGCCCCCTGCTCAGCAGGGAGTCTGCTTCTCCCTCTCCCTCTGCCTGCCGCTCCCCCTGCTTGTGCTCTCTCCCTCTCTCTGTGTCAAATAAATAAATAAAATCTTAAAAAAAATTTTTTTTGTATCTTGGTACAGAATGAAGTTGAACTACTTAGGAGATGCGAAGTATCCAAGACACAAACAAAGTTGCCTATTTTCATGATATTAAAAACAGCATCAAAAGACTAAAATGTATCTGAGCTCTAGTAAAATGAAATAATGTAGATCTACAAATGGTGCACCTTTACCTTCAGAGGCGGACAAAAATCCAGGACCATTTCAGTAGAAACACTATTGCTAGAGCAGCCATTTCATTTGTAACACATATGCTAACAGAATGTCCCGGAAAATGATTTGTTTTTAAATCATAAAAAAAAAGTCAAGCATGCAATGACCTGCTTAGCTTTGCACTCTTATGTTCTCCAAAGTTTTGTACTAACCCTTACCATTAGAGAAACTTTAATGAATATATCTGAGGTCAACACAGAGGCATAGAAAATTGGTTTGAGGGCTATCACAACCATGAAATGAGAGAAGACCTCTTCCCATTTGGACAGATCAGGGTAAGAGATTCGGAGACTGGCTACACAGTTTTTAAATGGATATGAATCTAGGTCAACAGACTCCCAAAGTACATTCCTTTCTGGGGGGTGGGCGGGGAGTTATTCTACTGGGACTGGAGAGCTCGGGGGTTAAAGTTCTGTACTGACTAAAAATAAGGTAGAGAGTCCATATGAGCCTTTATCCAAGTTACTTTGCTGCTAATAAGGTGAAAAGGAAAACTTCCTTTTCTAGTAATCTCTCTGCCATACGTGATTTTAAAGAAGACTAAAATATAGACCTTTCCTTTTACTTCCTACAGGTTAATATGTTTGGTCTTTTTAAAATGTGTTCAAGAATTCCCTCAGAACATTTTTTATTACTTGGTTTCAAATCATCCTGTAAAGGCTGGACAAAACACAGTCCAAATGAACACAAAACAGCACACAGTTCTTGGAGCTTTCATCCTATCTCTTCGTCCTAGAATGACTAATGGAGGATAAAGCAATTGGCCCTAACTGACAGCCTACTGATAAAGAAAGGGAATTTCATCAAGGCCTCTTCATTCAAGGGAGCCAAAATGCAATCCACAGTGTGTTGTATCTGTTCGATACTAAGCAGTCCAAGCGATACTTAAAGATACTTAAAGATACTAAAGTAGAAAGATACTAAATGATTAGTATCCATCAGATGAATCTGTGAATGCATAAGTTTTACAGATACTATATGAATGCGCTTAATTCTAGGGGCACCTGGGTGGCTCAGGTGATTGGGTGTCTGCCTTCGGCTCAGGTAGTGATGGGGGGGGTGGTATGACTGGAATTGGGATTCCGTGGGGGAGCCTGCTTCTTCCTCTCCCTCTGCTATCCCCCCACTCCCTCCCCACCGCTTGTGCTCTCTGGCTCTATCAAATAAATAAATAAAATCTTTAAAAAAATGAATGCATTTAATTCTTAACAAGATAAGCTAAATAAATAAGGCTGCTGGGGACATAATCTTACTACTAAATTTAAAAATCTGCTGTTAAAGACCTTGAGAGCAATGCCTACGAGTTTTTAAGCAGCTGTCCATCAACAGTTCTGAGTATGTACAGAACTGATTAAATAAAAAAAACCAAGTGGTATTACATAATCGAAACTTCAAATTGAAAAAGGAAAAAGTATTCTACAGTGACACCTACTGGTAAAGGGTAACATAGTAGCCTGACACTATTAGACAAACAGCTGTTTACATCTCTGTAACATATCAGAAGCTACAGGGAAAGACTTAATGATACTCAAAATGGAAAAGCTAAACAAAAACATTACACATACAGGAGTCTGTAAACTACAAAGTAAGCCCAACAGGCCACCAAGATCCTTCCTAACCAAAAATTTTCCAATCAATAAATCTGAACTAAGTTTCCCTTGGCCCCAACTGGCCACGCAAGAGAAATTTTTACACGCAAGTTAAAGGCAAGATGTCTAATTTACTCATGTTTCTTTTGTATTTTAAAGATTTTTTTTAAAAGATTTTATTTATTTATTTGTCAGAGAGAGCACAAGCAGGCAGAGTGGCAGGCAGAGGCAGACGGAGAAGCAGGCTGACAAGCAAGGAGCCTGATGCGGGGCTCGATCCCAGGACCCTGGGATCATGACCTGAGCCGAAGGCAGCCGCTTAACCAACTGAGCCACCCAGGCGTCCCTTTTTTTTTTTTTTT